>JAAFCE010001963.1:12409440-12454517 GCA_013389805.1 Trigoniulus corallinus | reverse complement strand
CTCCTCCAGATCTCTGCGTCCATCAGTCTCCTCCAGATCTCTGCGTCTGTCCGTTTCCTCCTGATCTCTGCGTCCATCAGTCTCCTCCAGGTTTCTGCGTCTGTCCGTTTCCTCCAGATTGCTGTGTCCGTCATTCTTCTCTAGATTTCTGCGTCCGTCAGTCTCACCCACGTATTTTTGCCCTCCGGTCTCTCTAGGTCTCTGAACCCCGGAGCACTTAAAGCTGGTGTCCACCTCAGTCCTTGGAGTGGCGAATTGCGTTGCACACACCAGTTCTCGTCTGATCACTGAAGTTAAGCAGCGCAACCTCAGCTAGTACTACTGACATGAGTGGCCGCTTGGGAAAACTGGGTACTGCTAATACCCAAAAATCGTCGCATTAGTGTAGTGTCTGTGCAGTCTCTGCATAAGAACTATGCTGTGGACGGAGCTCTAATGATCTTTGTAGTTGAAGAGCCCTGAAACACCAACAAACAACAAATCCACCTCAGTTCGTAGTACATTCAGGGGAAATTAGAGGTTTAAACTGACCACATCTCCCACATTACCCCAGATTGCGTGTAGCTAAAGTATTATGGTCATGCCTGATGTGAGACCGTCATGTACTGTATTGTGCAATTATTCTTCCCAATGTCATCTTTGAATATAACTCAAGATATGGGAATACGTGGCAGGATGAAACTTGAAGTTAACCTTTGTCAAAAGTTTTGAAAGTGAAGGGGGAAAATATGAAAACGATTTCAAAATTAGTGTGTGGTATTTCACTTCATATTTCCCCCACCTTCTTCTTAGTAACAGGCACCTAAAAGGGGGTGGATATGGATCGGATGAATTATTTGTAACTGCAAAAAATGAACGCAAGGGGTTTGTAATTAAAAAATTTTAAACATGCTGGCTAACATCATCATTTTCCGGTATTGCAAGTCAAAATATGCCTAGTAGTCCTTGAATCATTTAATGCTCAACTAGTGCAGTTTTCAATGTAATTTGAAATGGACCTGTTTTTGCGAGGGCATACTATTTGCGGATGACATTGAGAATTTCAGTGATTAGAAGGGAGAAGGGAGAGTGAAGAAGGAACTGAGCGAAGTCTTGACCACTAGGGTAGTGGATGGGATATCTGAAGGTTAAACAGGGTCAAATAGAGTACTGACCTTTATTTGAGGAAAGGATGCACAGTATACAAGGGAGGAAGAACTGGTACAGTAAGTTCACTGCAACTTTCAGTAGCAAACGAGGGACGAAATGAAGAGTGGGAATAGCTTTCAATAAGCACGACATGTTGTGGGCCAACACTAAAGAGTGTCCCAGGTCCAACTGAGGTTCTAAGGAATGGCAACTCACCCCACTCATTAAAAATCCTACCGTAAAGACCTTTACCCGAAATTCCTTATGAGCTTAGCTCTTCACAAGTTAGGATCCACCGATAGTTGCGTAACTTGAATCCGAATCCTTTTCCTCGCTTATGCAGAGCGGTGGACGCATTGGACGCAACAGTTCTCGTCTGGTCACCGAGGTTAAGCAACGCAACCCCAGCTTGTACTAACATGGGTGGCCGCTTGGAAGACTGGGTACCGCTAATATTCAAAAATCGTCGCATTAGCCTAGTGTCTGTGAATTTACTGCATTAGGACCGGGTTCTAATAACGTTGTAGTTGAAGGGCCTTTAAACACCAACAAAACAAAACAAAATCCTAGCTTATGGCAGTTGGATACCAATTTGTCCTCTTGATCCTAGGAGCATATGGTCGGCTTTTAAGTATCCGACCCACGCTTTTACTGATGCCTTTGGATGTGCCATATCACCGTCCAATTCAGGAGCGGCAAATTGTGTTGGACGCACCAGTTCTCGTACGATCACTGAAGTTAAGCAACGCAAGCCCAGTTAGTACTGACATGGGTGGTCGCTGGGTACTGCTAATACCTAATAATCGTCGCATTAGTGTAGTGTCTGTGCAGTACATGCATTAGAACTATACAGTGGACGGGTCTCTAATGACCTTGTAGTTGACGGGACCTTAAACTCCAACAAACAACAACAAACCCAGCTAGTACTGACATGGGTGGCCGCTTGGGAACACTGGGTACTGCTTATACCCAAAAATCGTCGCATTTGTGTAGTGTCTGTGCAGTCTCTGCATAACAACTATGCTGTGGACGGGGCTCTAATGACCTTTGTAGTTGAAGGGCTCTAAAACACCAACAAACAAACAAACCGTCAAATTTGGTGGTTCTTGATTCGATACTGGACCGAAGCGGGTTGGCCCTTAGGGGCGAGAGAGAGGCCCCAAGAGAGAGGCTTCCATCGAATAAAAAGTAAACCGTGGTCTCGTGTGGTGTTTCTCAACTATGCGCCGGGTAGACGAGGCAAAATTCCCAGGTGTATGAGCTCGTCCCCTGCCGACGCGTCTGACGAGTGCCCCGACGAACAGTAGATCGGCGATAAATAAACATATGGGTTGCAGCTTTGGTTGGCAGCCGGCTGCAGAGAAATGCTGTCCAATATATCATCCTGGTCGTGTGTCCATTCAGAGGGACAAAATGGGTACTCGACCCTGCCGTAGGCGGGGAAAGGGTTGGGAGTTGCTTTATGCTCATTACTGTAATCATTTCTGCTCAATCTAGGTTAGTAACCGGCAGGAATACTGACTGAACTATGCAACGAAAATACTCCACAGATTATTAATTATGACCTGAGAAGGAAAGTTACTTCACCTAAAGCGACGTCTGACAATCTAAGAAATTGGCATTCGTAGTCTCAAATTTCTGACTAAGTGAGAAGGACTGGTGTGGAATTAAGTGGAACTCGACTTGAATATGTCTACAAAGAGAAAGTCAAGACGTGCACTTCAAACAAAGATCTAGATTTGAAAATAAAATGGAAAACTAAGAGAAAAAATATCGGTCGTGGCCTTATAAGGACCCTTAAACCAATCCATACGATGATGTCCTGTCAATTTGACGTTGTTTTTCAGTTCAACTCCATTTCATACTCAACCGTCTGCTTTTTTTTAATATTACAAGGCTATTCAATGATTGCCGGTTTCTCTAGTTCACGATGGCAGCGGCAGCCGCAGCAGCAGCAACCACTAGACACATGTGTGATGGAGTTAAACAGAGCAAGCACATGATCAAATGCATTCATTTCTTCCTTCTTCCCCTGTCTTCGAAGATAAGAAGATCCGATTTGTTAGCCAACAGATGACTGGCGAATAGCGGAACGACTAACGGTACTTGACGTGTTTAACTACACTAACCTATCTTTGTGTGTTCTTATTTGAGGAATGTGTGCTTCGAGGTGAGATGGTGGCAATAGTGTGTCCTGCTGCGCAAGTGTACGTGTGTGTGTTTGTTGTGATTGCACCTCCAACGTGATGGGGCAGTTGTCTGTGTCCAACGCTAGAAGCTTCTTGTCATTATTATAAATTCGGATAAAGATTTGTAAGTTTTTTTGGAGAAACGACTAGCCTACAAGTAGACTGAACTGAATCAACCATCCAAATGAGCCTCAAGAAATAGGTGCCAAAGTAGGAAGTCTACATCCACCATGGCAGAGTTGATTCAGGATGCTGAAACATTTCGGTTATACCTAGAAAATTGGACTTTATCAAACAGGTTCTACAGGTAAGCTTTTATGCGAACGTTCGAATCAGTTGGTTGACTTCAGTAACTGGTGACCACTTGCACAGCTCAGCAGTTCACGAGTTTGTTATTTGGAACTGCTGTCGAATGTCTTCCTCAAATCACTTAAGCATATCTTACAAGCTGCGCTAATGAGAGCCATGAGCCTGTCTTACTCTCTGTGCTGCTCTATTGGACTTCCAATGGCTTATTGGATTTTAAGCAGTGCTTTTCAGCAATCTTAACATGAGAAAGTGATAGTTTTACGCGTATGCTATGAACATTGTGGCCATTGTTAGTGAATTTACGAATAATTATGGAAAGTCCGAACGGAAGTTACTGCGCATAATGAACTAAATGTGTAAATCGGAAAACTCAGAGGGTTTTCGATATTTTCTAGTGTTTGGAATTTGTTGTGACGACTCAGAAATTAAGTGCCTTGTTTGATGGACTACATTGCAAAGATTTGAAGGAAATTTCTACATATGTCTTAGCGGAAATTGGAGGAACCCGTCCATAGTCATTCAATTGTTTCAGGAATGTGTTAATTGAACGCTGTTGTCTTCAGCCTAAAATGCTACCGACTATTGGAATTGGAGTGGTTGGCAAATTGAGTATGAAACTGGTCCAGTTGACGTACGTCAAAATCATTCATATTTAAGCAGTTGGAAATTGACATGATTTCACTTGAAAGGGAAATAGGGCAGTGACTATTCTTCGCATTTCTCTCATCTTTGAAAAGTGAAATTCAATCACGTGGATGTTAATATTGACAAGGATGAAGTGGCGTGGAAGAATGAGAGGAAGAATCTTTCTTCTTATTCTGATCCTGTTAGCCGGTAAGCTCGTGAAAGCATTTGACTATTTTCCATTTTGGTTTCGTTTTTCGATTTGTTTTGCAAAGTAAATATTGCGACTAACTTATTAGGTGCTGCTCATTTTCTCTAGGAAAGTGCAACAATTTCTCTAAACTTATTTTCATAGTTGAACCGGATGAGAGGGGTGGGCATGAGCCTGACTCTTGTTTCATTGCAGTTATTGTGCAAAAGGTCAGACACCATGCAATATTATAACCAACAAAGCATTAATTTATCTGCCAAAAAATTGTATTTTGGTTGTGTAATCCGGTGTTGGAACAGTGGGGTTGGCCGGCATCCCTCCACAGACAATTCAGCCAATATTTCCTGCGGGCTCCAGACGCCCGGCTGGGGTTCCCCCAGTAAGAGTATGTTTATTGGACCCGCAGGCATGAGGGTGTGATGATGATGATGATGAAACGGGTGAGAGGGGTCTAAACCTGACCTCATTGCATACTGTAGTTGGTAAATTATTAATAGCCATGTGTTTTTCTTTTCTTCTTCTTATGCATTTTCATGAAGTGAAAATGTGATCAAATTTAGTACAACTGCAATCAGTAGAAATTAACATTCCACGTAACCAGTTTGCTGAGAATCACGTTTTTCTTTAAACCAAGATAACTATTCTTAACTATATGCTAATAACAGCTATTCATGCGTTTGTGCGTTTCTTTTTTTCTTCTGAATGAAATTTGAAATTTTATGACTTGAACCATTAGATTATTACCCTTTTTTATGTAACGTGAATTCATAGGGAGTAATTTTCTCTTTAAAAGGACCCACCCTAGAATCTAAAACGTCGATAGTAACATTGACCCCAATGATGAAATGGGAAGAGATGTTTTGGGAGGACATGTTCTTGGCCTTATAGGGAAACATGTTGTAAGATGTACGGTTTTTCTTTGTACAGAACAAAGAATTCTGAATATTGAATTTTTTCCCTGTATTATTCAATAGTTTCATTAATAGAACTTTAGTTCCAACATGAATTCATAATATAAATTTTTAGAAACTTTTTGGTTTGCTATTCTTCCCCTTGCCTCGAATTCAGGCTTGGCCTAAGTGGCTGATGGTTGGTTCTGGGTCTAATCGTGTGAATCGCAATGCAGAGCTGACTGTGCCCCGAGACCTGACGTGAGTGCTATTGAATTGAAGCCTTAGTGCTTGGCATGAGCATCATGTGCCAGCACATAGGAGCAGCACTGCACCCTTTTTCCTGTTTCATTGGTGTTTTAGGGCCCTTCAACTACAATGGTCATTAAAGCCCCGTCCACTTCGTAGTTCTAATGCAGAGTCTGCACAGATACGACGCTGTTAAGACGATTTTGGGTATTAGAAGTAGTACCTAGTGTTCCCAAGCGGTCACCCATGTGCTAGTACTAGGTGGGGTTGCGTTGCTTCACTTATCAACTGAAAATGGATGAGAATGTCTTTAAGCAAGGCTAACTGGAGCCGTTGTGGGTCCCTACGGCACAAACCTTTGTTGTTTTTATACACGAGAATATTTAAATATTGGAGACTGGGGTGACCCCCAGCAAGAGCATGTTCAGTGGACCCGCAAACTCCACCCTGCCACAGGTGGGATAAGGGGATGATGATGTTGATGAGACGCATGGTAAGCATCGACGAAAAATAAGCATAGGAGTTGCAGCTCTGGTCGGCAGCCGGCTACGGCAAACACTGTCCAACATATCGCCCTTGTGTCCATTCAGAGGGACAAGATGGGTACCCGACCCTGCCATTGGCGGCTTTGGTTTTGCAGGGTAAGCATCATTTAAACTCTAGGGAGAAGAACAACTTAGGGGAAATTGTCTGCCAAATACCTGCACCAGCAGAAGATGCTTCCTGGGTCTGGTGGATTTTTAGATACGGTAAAATGTTACAGGTAACCAGTTCTTCTTCCGGTCGATTTCCGTTGCTGAGTTTCAAGATGGTACCTTTCTCTTAAGCTTCAAAGAGCAGAGACTCACCCCGAATCATTTTCCTGTGACAAGGAGGAGAACATCTCATGTCTGTTTCCTGACAGAGGATATCTTACGGTGAATGAATTCTGTCTGCAACACCACCCCGCCCAGAGGTACCACCAACTGATGACACATTTAACCACTTTAACCTCCACTATCAGTCATTGAGCTTCAGGTAATTCTTATACCATATTTGCCGACATATTAAATCCATAATTAGTAAATTGTTTCGAAATTTCATGAATTGTGTTGTAATAATGACTGCTAATCATCACACCATAATCCCAGATAGGTTTTTTTGGGGGGATGGGGGCTTGACCTCTTACAACAATGTAACTAATAGGTCGAAGTTCAATTCACGTTTCTATTTTCAGTGAATGAAACTTTGCATAGGTTATAACCGTGGTAATTAACTGTCACTTTAATGAAAGAGGTGAACAAATAAATTCTACTTTTGAAAATAATTTGTCAGTTAGGAAAGAAAGGGGTTGGAGTGCTGTACTTCATCACCTCCGAACCATTAAGAGTAATAAAAATTTAGAAAAAAAGACCCCACTTTCAATTTCGTAGTGGAGGTAAACCGTAGAATTTCGTTATCACTAGGATCGTCGCTCAGGATCGAACTGCGAGGTGATGAGTTCGCATGCAATGACCCGTAGAAGAAATATTTTATGGTTCCTCTGTACCACTAAGATAAATTCAGTACTGTATCATTTGTGGGGCGGAAAAAAAAAACTGTTTCTGAAAATAGTGTTATGTTGTCTTGTGGTCGGTCGGCTGACTGACAGTCAGTGACCTACAAAAATAAGGGGTCAGTTGAGTTTGGGATGATGCTTCAAGGAATGGCGGTCCACTGGTACAACGGTGAAAAGAAATACGCTTCTTCTTGCTTTGAAGCTACCTTTTTACTGAATAGATTTACCTCCCAACCTTATTTTTTATGCACTTTTGTGCTAATTTGAGTAAAATGAACCTTGCTTTTGCTGTTCACGGAGGTCCTCCTCGATGCTAGCGAGATAGGCGAGGGGGGAGCGCGAAATAAGAGGTGGGGAACAACAATGTGGCAGTGAGCACATATCTAGGTTACAATGTGTTCTCCTACAAACTTATTAGGGCATGTAGGAAACAAATACGGCAAGAGTGAACTTTACGTTGGCGGAATGTTTGTGTTTCATGACTGAAACTTGTCTGGTTACTGTGACGTCACTCTGGCTACATTTGGCAGAATTTCGCTTTCTATTCAGTTAAAAGGTAAAACCTAGTGCTCCTTTCCGATATGTGTAATTACAGCAAGGTCAGTGGCGCCAGGTGTTACTAAGTTGATTGATGTTGTTAGAATTGTCGTTTTTGCGAATAACTTATCTGGCCTGCCCCGGTGGCGCAATAGATTGCGTGCTCGATTTACTGCGCCAGTGGTACCAAGTTCCATTGTTGTTTGTTTGTGTTTTAGGGCCCTTCAACTACAAAGGTCATTAGAGCCCCGTCCACAGCATAGTTCTTATGCAGAGACTGCACAGACACAATACTAATGCTACGATTTTTGGGTATTAGCAGTACTCAGTTTTTCCAAGCGGCCACCCATGTCAGTACTAACAGGGGTTGCGCTGCTTAACTGATCAGACGAGAACTGGTGTGTCCAACGCAATTCGCCGCTCGCCTCAAAGTTCCATACTGGATCGAGATGGGCAGGCTTCTTCCGGGCGAGAGAAAAGCCCCGAGTGCACCTTCCTTCGGATGAGAAGTAAAATCTAGGTCCTGTGTTGTGTACGATGGCATTTGCACGTTAAAGAACCCTCTCTACTATTCAACAGGTACTTGACGCCAAATTTCCAGGTGTAGGAGCTCGTTCCCCACTTGGAGTCGATAGTGTTCCAACGAGCAGTATACAGACGATAAATAAGTATAGGGGTTGCCGCTTTGGTCTGGAAAATCCCCTTCCAACATACTGTATAATCCTTATATCCGTTCAGAGGGAAAAGCTAGGTACTCGACCCCGCCATAGGCAGGGATAATGCCTAGGAGATGCTCTTGCTTTATCATAACACAGTCACGTTACTGTCCTCCGGTTATTAGGTTGGGTATGAATTTCATTTTACTATGAGACGACTTCAACTTCCGAGACCATGGTCGGGACGGAATACCTCTACAGAAGAGAGCAAGAGGGCTTCAGGTCATTTGGGAGGGGGGCGCAATGGAAATCAGCAGAAACTCAGGCAACCTTAGCAGTTACAACGAGTATCAACGTCACGTTTAGAAATTGTCCTGAACTATTGCGAATATTTCGGGTCTTGTGATGAGGGCAATTCGTGAAATATGGAATTACTCGTGTTTTCAAGATTTTTCACTGTGTGTGTGGGACTCGAAGACTACTCAAAACAGCCAGCGAAGGTTCAGTGACATTTGAACTGTTTAGGAATTCTGTACTACCGGTGTTTTGTAAAACCTTCATAGCAGTAAGAAGACAGCAATAATCCAGAGACAGAGCACATCTACCCTTTATCAGACATCAACTTCTTGGGACAGGGCAACTTCTTGGATATTCAATTAATTTATTAAAACAACGACGTCTTGTAAATGAAGACATATTTCCGGTTTCTATTTCAACACGAGAAGTGATTCGGCGCCAATGACCAGGCACAACTCCTGAGATTTAAACACTGAATACATTAGATGCTTTCACAAGGCCAAAAAACTCTTGGGTTTTTCTTGTACTCGAGGTCACCGACATGTGTGACCTTTGCACCCGGAATTAAAAGCAGATAAGTACAAGGAGGCTGGAGACATGCCTGCTTACAATCATGATTTCAAGTATTGAAGATTATGTGAAAAGTCAAACGCTTTTCTTATATTCTTCCTACTGTTGTGACATGTAACACTTCAAATTTGAATGTGAGCTATGAAGTACGTACTCTCTTTTTGACAAGCTTCTAACAATACTTTCTCTAGTCTAAGATATTTCACATTTACTTTTTTGAAAAAAAGAGGAACCAGTTATGTCACCCAGGACCTGTTTCAAGTATTCCGCCATTTCTAACGAGTTCTAACGAGTGTGTATAAATGTTACACAACCCATTGAGTCAATTAACTACTTTTGCCGTGTGAATTTCTGGAAGTTTCAGGTTTTCCTCTCGCCATTGACGCTATTCCACTTTTTGTGGAACAGTGGCTTACTTGCTTATTTAACGTCAGCCTATCCTGAAGCGAATTCATCGGAATCTATGGACAACCTGTGGAATTCCTGTATTGTGTTGGACACACTAGTTCTTGTCTGATCACCGCAGTTAAGCAGTGCAAGCCTAGCTAGTACTAGCATGGGTGACCGCTTGAGAGCACTGGGTACTGCTAATACCCGAATCGTTGTAGCAGTGTAGTGTCTGTGCAGACTCTGCATTAGAAGTACGCAGTGGACGGGGCTCTAATGACCGTTGTAATTGAAGGACCCGAAAACACCAATAAAACAAACAGCAGACTGTCGGCCCTGGACTAAAGTTTTTGACTACTTTTGGAGCGAGGCCTCAGAGGGAGCGGCGAATTGTGTTGGACACACCAGTTCTCGTCTGATCACTGAAGTTAAGCAACACAACCCCAGCTAGTACTGACATGGGTGGCCGCTTGGGAAAACCGGGTACTGCTAATACCCAAAAATCGTCGCATTTGTAGTGTCTGCGCGGTCTCTGCATAAGAGCTACACTGTGGACGGGGCTCTAATGACCTTGTAGTTGAAGGGCCCTAAAACACCAACAAGCAAACAAACAGCGAGGCCTCAGTGCGCGCTTCCATCGAATGGGAAGAAAAACCGCAACCCTCTGTGGCATCCGCGTTTATTTTGGCAACATTCCACATGTAAGAGCTCGCTTCCTGGCGTTGGTGGAGGGAAAGTGTCCCAACAATGAAAACAAATAGTCTGACTATAAGCTAACATAAGGTTTGCTGCAAATGGCTGGTAGCCGGCTGCGAAAGATACCTTCCTACAAATTATTCATGTGTTCATCATCATCATACCCTTATCCCGCCTGTGGCAGGGTCGGGTCTGCGGGTCCACTGAACACACTCTGACTGGGGTCACCTCAGCCAGGCGTCTGGAACCCGCAGGAATATTGGCAAAGTTGCCTGTGGGGGTTGCCGGCCTACCCCACGAATTGAAATGTCGACTATTCACTCAAATTTTCTGGCAGATCATCTTTTAGAAAATTGAGGCGATGGCCGTTGCAATTCCAAGTTACTCGGGTGTTCAAACAGGACAAAAATGGATACCCGACCCTGTCATGGGCGGGGGAAGTTCAGTGATGATGACGATAATGTTTTGAACTTGTTACGTGTTTAGAGAGGCACCAGGCAAATGGGGTGATGAAAGTAGCCAGTTCTCAACTACACTTTTGGTATTAAGGAAGGCATCTTTATGAATCGTGGTTTTCCCTTTTGGAAGGGGGACGACAAGCCCAATGTCACTCCTTTTCATGTCACATTCGGCAAGTTCTTTATCCCTTCCATGTATTGTACAAGTTTGAAAGAAACACGCAGAGGTAGTGTTCTTCTAATGCATTTCTAGCACGCGTCCTTAATAGAGTTTGCCACCCCTGCCGCAGGACATGAGGCAGTGGATCGAAGGCATTCTCGAGATCTCGTATTATTTAATTCATACTTGTAAAGATGCATCTTTTTGGCTGCATTTTAACCACTTGGCGACTATACCAAGATACTCTCTTTTTTGCTACTAATAACAAGAACCTCAAAACCTACATATTTGATATAATTTTTATTAGCACCTGCATTAAGAGAAGGTACAGGCAAGTACTTCTGGCCATTGGTGATAACTATAACTTAATCTTTCTACATATTTGGAACACTGAGCATTTCACGTCAATTATTTTTTTTTCTGACAAATATTTCTCAAAGTTTCAAGAAAGTGTAATTGTTTGTTATCAACAAGGTTGAAAAAAAATCTGAAATGTCAAAGAACCTTCAATGTTTGCAAGATGAAACTTTATGTTCTTGAGTGAAACAAAAATTTCTACAAGATGATATAAACAGTGTTTATTGACATATCACCTCCAAAATCAGGTTTTGCAGAAGAGAAGGTGGAGGGGGGAAGAAGTTGTTTTTTTTTTGTTGTTTAACTCCTTGATTCAAATGTCAGAATTGACGTCAGAGAAATCCCAGTGTATGTATCTTGCAACAAGCTATATCAGTGTTCAGTACAAGAAGTCATTTTAAGTGAAATCTCTAATGGCTTACAAGAAATTTGACACGACCACCTTGGTGCCAGTGCCACGTGACCCTTACGAACTTCAACAACAGTGCGTTCTTGAATAATGGTTTTCATTTGGATGCCACCAAGTCGAATTCACCAGAGATTCCTCTCACAGTCCAGAGAACTTGTCTATTTAGGGGTGGCACCATAATCTTAGGAAGCCATCCCTTCATATCCCTTTAATTGGAATGCTGGCTTAATGACATCCCTCTTCACTAAGTCTGTTGACCAGGATCGAACCTGCTGACTTGTGAATCACCTGATGCACCATTACTTTTTCTGCACTGCTTGAAAGCAATTATTACCTTGGTCAAAAGAGCCTTTGGGAATTCCCTCACGCCGCAAAAAAAACCTTTCGTCTTCGTCGGGATCGAACTTCCAACCGTGGTCTTAAGTCATTCCCGCAGCCACTACAAATATTTGAAATTACTGACCCATGAGGACGCAAAATCTACCTGAAATGTCTTTGAGGGACGGTTCTGTTATCTATCTAGACTCCACACGCGCCACTTTCAGGCACAGTACGTTAATTTCAAAGAAGTCACTGAATTATAGTAGACTTATCCCCACCAGCAGAGGTCGCATGTTTGACTCGTGTGGCTGTGGTTTCAGGTTCGATCTTGGCAGACGCTTGTGGATTCTTTTGAACCGGCGAGTGAGGCGCCTTCCATCAAATGGAATTAAAGCGCTGCTCCGTGTAAGGTGTCATTTCCCAGATGTAGGTAATCGGGCCCCTGTCATTAGTGCACGAAAATACCTCAGGCAGGAAATAGGCCAACGTTAGCATAAGTGAGGAGTTGCAGCGCCAAGTGGGCAGCTTGAAAGCGGCTGAATTGCGTTGGACACACCAGTTCTCGTTAGATCACTGAAGTTAAGCAACCAAACCCCAAGTTAGTACCGACATGGGTGGTTGGTTGGGAACACTGGATACTACAAATCCGACTCCCATATCTATTGGCTGTTTGTTGGTTTGTGTTTTAGGGCCCTTCAACTACAAGGTCATTAGAGCCCCGTCCACCGTGTAGTTCCGATGCAGAGACTGCACAGACACTACACTAATGCGACGATTTTTGGATACTTGCGGTACCCAGTTTTCCCAACCGGCCACCCATGTCAGTACTAACTGGGGTTGCGTTGCTTAACTTCAGTGATCAGACGAGAACTGGTGGGTCCAAAACAATACAGCCGCTCTACCCACTGGCGTAACAAACTAACAAATGCTGTCCATCAATTCGCCCTGTGTTCTCAGTGCCGATAGGACAAATGATCCTCCACCCTGCCTTTGGCAAAGGCAGGAAAAGAGTTATGATAATTATTGCTGACTTTATAAAGTAATTAATTCAGGTATTCTAATGTAGTTGAGCTCGAAAAACGAGGTTAGAAGTGTTCAGAGCATATGTTCCACATGAACAGCATGAAAGTAACAGAAGTCACGTGTAATAAATAAACATCATAAATATGAAATGTTTTTTCGGAGTGGTTGGTCGGCATAATTCGATTTCTGTGTAACCTTCCAGGTAGGCTTTTCTTTGTCTATTATCTAATGCATTTTTTTGCTACCTAACGTTTAATGTTTGCATTTGGTTGCATTCAATGGATGTCAAAGGATCATTGCCCCTTGTCCGGTTAGGCTATCATCAGCCTTGTTGAAGCGGCAGACTATCAGACCACCAGCCAGCCACACAGTCACATTTCTTATTCAAATCTTGAGTTTGACATCAATTTTTCTTTCCGAATACTGCTACTTCTTAATCGATACTTTTTTATTCAAACAAAACTCACGACTTGTTTGCGTAATCCCTGAACTACTTACACTGGAAGACATAATTTGGACTGCTGAGCAGAATAACAGCCAACCAAGGTGTAATAGTTCAACAACATCGACTCCTTACTATTTATGAAGTACACTGACGTCAGATTGGGAGAAGACAGAGCCTATACACCTTACCCTTTCTTTTCTTCAAAGAGCGGCTGTATTGCCTTGGACACACCAGTTCTCGTCTGATCACTGAAGTTAAGCAGCGCAACCCCTGCTAGTACCTGCTAGTACTGACGTGGGTGCCTGCTTGGGAACACTGGGTACTGCTAATATCCAAAAATCGTCGCATTAATGTAGTGTCTGTGCAATCTATGCATAAGAACTATGCTGTGGACGGGGCTCTAATGACCTTGTAGTTTAAGGGCCTTAAACACCAACAAACAACAAAAATCTCCTCTGATCACTGAAGTTAAGCAACGAAACCGCAGATAGTACTGGCATGGGTGACTACTTGGGAACACTGAGTACTGCTAATATCTAAATCGTCGTAGCAAGAGGTGTCTGTGCAGACTCTGCAATAGAACTGTGCAGTGGACGGTGCTCTAATGACCTTGTAGTTGAAGGACCCTAAAACACCAACCAACAAATAGCCAATGGGTATGGGAGTCGGCCAAGCAGCCGTAACGGGCCGAACCCTGTGGAAGCTGCTCCCAGGTGAGGAGAAGGTAGGAGTGGGGAAATTAGCAGTACCTAGTGTTCCCAATCAGCTACCCATGTCGGTACTAACTTGGGGTTGCGTTGTTTGACTTCAGTGATCTGGCTAGAACTAGTGTCCAACGCAATTCAGCCGCTTTTAAGCTGCCCACTTGGCGCTGCAACTCCTCACTTATGCTAACGTTGGCCTATTTCCTGCCTGGAGGTATTTTGCGGTGGCTCACTAGTTAGTGCGGTTGATTCTTTGGTTCATATGCAAGTTCGTTCTTGACCAAGGCAGATCGAGAAGAAAATCTCAAGTGGCCTTTTTGCCTTCGGTACAGAAGTGCAGTATAACCAAGGCCGCCCTCACTTTAGGCGGATACTGAGTCCATTCCCCTACACGCCGGAAAGGGTAAAGTCACTGTCGTGCAACTAAATAATGCACTGCAGGGCTGAAGTCTGATTGTAAGAAACGAAAGAATTTCCAGAAACGCTGTAGTTGATTTTGGCAGGAGTGTACCGGGGTTGGGCTCGAGTTTGCCTGCCAACTCGAAATACTAACATACCGGTACCATCGCTACCAAATACAGTTTAGAGCTGATGCTGACTTTGAGTTTACCCCATACTTTTTAGCACAGTGTGACGACTATGCGTGAACCAACTCTACCTACCGAAATTGATTACTCGTCCTCATTGAGGTTAAAGGTTATTATCGTGATTACGCTATATTTTTTGATGGTTTTAATTTTCGAAATCTGATAAATAATGGTTTACACTACACAGAACAAAGTTTTGCCAGATGTTTAAAATTTCCAAGGACATGTCCAGTGGTTTTAATTCGTCCTTGGGTGCGTGTGTCCGACATCAGAAATAGGTTTGAAATTGTGACTTGGAATGTGGAGTGTTAAGGCGTTTATCGATTGCTGAATGCGACTATCTCTGCAGTTAGTCAGTCGGGCGATGATGACACCTGAGTTTGAATGGAGGCCATGTTAACGTCCATTTGACTAGTTAAAATATTAAACTTGATTTATAATCATATAAAACTAGTAGATAATATTTATTGCTATTTCAGAAGTCACCCCTATCTTGGTTCGAGGTCCTCTACACGGTAAAATCCAATAGGCCTATCTAATCTTATTTATTAATGGCATTCTGGAAATAGTATCATTAGTAGGCGTAATAGCATCAACAATTGTTCGTTGAGGTCATGTGAACCATGGCATTACTCTTTATTAAAAATAGATAAAGGTGGCTACTTCCGTTCCAATTAGTGAGGCTCCTCAATGAATACGCAAGGTAGTGTCGATTGGTAAGACAGAGGCACTCGTCTTAGAGTACCACATTGAAAACGCACCCAATTCTCTCTAAGAGCACAGTTGAAGAAGTGCCATTGTGATGTCTTAGGGAGCCAAGGTAAATGTGGTCTTATGTTATGCACAGTGCCGTAACAGGGGTATGAAGCGCCTGTGGCAAGTGTCTAACTTTCGCTTGCCCGAACCCAGTTGCGCCCGTGGCGGCCGCCTTCTTCGCCACGCCCTCGTTACGGCCCTGGTTGTGCAAAGGTCCTAATGGACTGTCTTCGCGAAAAGCATAGTCATTCTAATTTTTCTTGTAAAGTGAGATCATTCCTGTCTTGTTGACAGTCTCGATCCTGTCTGACAGACGTGATTTCTTTTTAGGAAGAGCTCCCCTATGTGTTTTCTGCCGAATTCAGTTCTTGGAAATGGAAAGGATCCAAAGGAGGGCAGTAAGAATTGTATTGTATGGTTTTAGGTTATGCTAATGGGTTGAGGGATAAGCAAAGTAGTCATAACAGGCCGAATCCTAAGGAGGCTGCTCGCGGGTGAGGCGGAGGTAGGTAGGTGTAGGGGATGTAGGACAGAGGAAATTAGCAGCATCCAAAGTTCCCTACCAACCACCCATGTTGGGTACTAACTTGGGTTTGCGTTGCTTAACTTCAGTGATCTGACGAGAACTGGTGTCCAACGTGATTCAGGAATTAGGGTGGGACACACTCGGCCAGAGGCGGGTATCTCACAGCATTAGTCTTTATACCAGACTGTAGCTGATGAGGTGAGATGGTCCTCTGGTTGAAACCATATCCCTGGCTGCGTATAGGGGAGGAAGGGCTATCCATCTAAATTAAGGAGATTAGGACACAGACAGACTCATAATACTGTTCTTTCTTCGGTAATGGAATGCTGTTGGAGAGGATAAAGTGGAGGGGTTTCGAAAAGAAACTTTCTAAAAGGAAAGGCCACCATTGCAAATATGGTAAGGGGACCCAATAGATAATGTAGTATAGGTCTTTAGGGGTTTCATTTGTTGTTTGGTGTTTTAGGGCCCTTCAACTAAAAGGTCATTAGAGCCCCGTCCACAGCAAAGTTCTTATGCAGAGATTGCACAGGCACTACACTAATGTGACGATTTTTGAGTATTAGCAGTACCCAGTTTTCCCAAGCGCCTTTAGTGATGAGACGAGAACTGGTGCGTCCAACGCAATTCGCCGCTCCCAGGGGTTTCATGGTTTTAAGGTTTTAAATTTAGGAATGAATTAGTATCCTCATTGTCAAATTGGCCTAATAGGACTGCTTGCAGTGTATTCAATTAGAATTAGTACCCGTGACTCAGTGAGGTGTGGACTGGGTCAGCACGTAAAGAAAGAACTCCTTCAGCACGAAAAACAGTGCGTATACAAGAGAAACAACACGTGCCAGTCAATATAGAAATTCATTTAAGTTAATTTAAAAGTTATTTCGGTCAATTTTTGTCCTGATTCAATGTTTGTAAACTCTCACCCTTTAATCGCCTTATATATTTTTTTTTACGTGAAGAGAAATTGATGACTTTCTTCTCGTTTGTATTCTCACCTTAAATGGCCTTCATAGTTGAATTAAAACCAGTTTTAGAAAATTGTTTTAGTTTAGGAGGGGGAAGTAAATACAACTATTAGAGTTTATAATGTTGTTGATCACAATTCGAGGAAACATCCGCAAGGAAGTCAATTTGAAATGATATTCAGTAGGCTTGAATTTCTTGAATGTGCTTCCCAAATTTTAACGAATGTATACGAGGCCCATAAGCGCCATCGTAATATAGGCATTTGTTTATGAGAGTCCTGATGGTTAAGTGCATTTGGAACATTCGTCATTTGTATTCAAAGAGTAAGTTACACATTCTTAGTATTTTTACTGTCACGAAGTCTCTTGTTGAAGGAGTGCGGGCCATTATTAGTAACGTTATGCACTCTGAACAGAATGACATTTCAGGTTCACTAAAATTTACAGTCAGGCAGAAAAAACATCTTAGAAATGGTTTAATCTGTTCAGGATTTGTTTACGAGTTCCGGATCTTCTTCACTGACTGTGGCACACTGACCTATATATTACTGCAATCTTGGTCACCCTTTTGTCCTATAGAACTTGCCTAAATCTTATCCCACACCCCTACTTGGCCGTGTTGTCTTCAAATCTATTATCCCAGTTCTTCTGTGCTCGGTGGCTCTGTAATATTGTTCTTAACTCGCCAGTTGGTGGTTGCAGGTTCGATCTTGGACAAGAGTGATAAAAGCCCCAAGTACACCTTTCGTCGGTTGAGCCGTTAAATCCCGGTAAGGCAACATCTGCGTGTGTAGAATGTAGAACAGTATTGTAAAACTTTCAGGTGCAGCAATTCGCTCCCTGACGTCGGTAAAGTACCTTTAACCGTTGAAATTCCGACGTTAAGTAGCTAAATAAACCAAGCCCAATTACTCTGCGCCATTGACAATGAATACATGCATTTCTGAACCCGGTTTCTGAGTCTGAGGTTTTCCTGTTCCAAAGTGCTGTCAAGAGTCTCAATACTCTTAATGGTGAATTGCTTTGGACACACCAGTTCTCGTCTGATCACTGATGTCAAGCAGCGCAACCCCAGCTAGTACTGACATGGGTGGCCGCTTGGGAAAACTGGGTACTGCTAATACCCAAACATCGTCGCACTCCTGTAGTGTCTGTGCAGTCTCTGCATAAGAACTATGCTGTGGACGGAGCTCTAATGACCTTTGTATTTGAAGGGCCCCAAAACACCAACAAACAACAACAAGCCCTCCTTCCTGCGTAGGAAATGAACTTACCGGTACCTGAATCACAATTAAGTGTCATTTTAGTCTTTAAACTTAGTACTGTATAATATCACAAGGAGCCGTAAGACGTACTATTGGTCTTGGAACTTCCGGATAGCATTTTGGATCAATTGAGTAATATCAGCATCCTGCTGTGGCAAAGAAACTTCGTTTCCCAACTTGTATGAGTGGTAAAGTTCTAGGAATTTGTGTTTATGGAATGGCATTCAATGTGGTAAAAATTTGGTTTTTCTAGGCACTTCAAATTGTCTGAAAATATGGTTTGGTTTGAATCCTTGAAAACAACGAAATATGGGGCAAAAAATTAATAATTGCGCATAGTTTTACAGTGAAGTAAGTGCATTGTAACACATCTTTTAATCTCCCTCCCCAACTGTACTTGTCATAATTCATTTTAATTAATGTTATGGATGACTACCTTCATCGTTACTTGAGCATTTTCTCAACTGATATTAGTGAATAGTGTGAAATGGCAGCCCACCATATCTACTCATACTCGCCACATTCCCCTACACCAATTCTTTGTTCACCAGTTAAGTAGGTCTAGGCTGAAGCCAGACTTTTTGTCAACTATGGCAATGCTCCCCGACATTTAAGAAGTTAGGTTTTTTGTCGTTTTTGTTCCATAAAGTTGGATGCGATTCACCTTTCGCCTACAGATGTCAGCCATTCCTACCAGGATCTTGCAAACTAAACCGAAATTCACCAAACTGTTTACTGGGAAGCCCGGATGTAAGGGTGTTATGGTCTATAATGAAATTTCAAATTGTTCCACTTCTCTGTTGCAGAAATTCATGTCCCGTTTTTCTTTCAGGATAATAACGTCAGGCTTTACGGGATTACTGCAGTTGGAATTGCCATCTTCTCTTAGGCTACTTGCTGCTGCTCCATTCTGATGATTGTAGTCCTTGCAGCCTTTCTCCCGAGCCTAATTTTCTGTTCAATCCAATCTTTCATCAGTGGCGGATTAGGGGGAGCACTTCAAAAAATATTGCGCCCCAAATCTTTTTAAATATTCAGAATCCTTTAGCATATATCAATAGTTCCTCTCCTGTTTGTTGATGTTTTAGGACCCTTCAACTACAAGGTCATTAGAGCCCCGTCCACAGCATAGTTCTTATGCAGAGATTGCACAGGCACTACACTAAATGCGACGATTTTTAGGTATTAGCAGTACCCAGTTTTCCCAAGCGGCCACCCATGTCAGTACTAGCTGGGGTTGCGCTGCTTAACTTCAGTTATCAGACGAGAACTGGTGTGTCCAACGTTATTCGCCGCTCCCACAGTTCCTCTCCTGCCCCTTAGACAATGTCCTGTCTTCAGTGGTTTAGCTAACTCAGATTGGCCTGGCAGTATAGAAATGGGGATATCAATGCAAAAATTCCTCATTGCTCCCGCATTGGATCCACTCCTGTCTTACATGTGGATGATGTTCGGGAAATTACATTGCACTCAAATTCACCAGGCGGTACCTACTCGGGTAGTAATACCCTGGTTGTTCACCGGAGCCAGAAGGCAAGTGCTTTATTTGGAAATGTCACCATGCATGTGACATCGTGCACGTCACGGAGGAGTGCACATTCCCTCCCCACTCGTCCGACAGAAGCCGCGTTTGAGGTTCCTTCTGAGTTACCGAGTAGTGCCGAAGCACCTTCTCCTACCTGGAGAGCGGTAAACTTAAGAATTACTCGTTTTACTTAATTGCACGTTAATAGTTTCTGTGTATTTAATTTAGACCTGTCGGTCAAGGTTGAACAATATATCTAGGCCACAAGCGGGAAGGGGGTGTCTCACACCTGTACCAGAGTTAACCCACAC
Organism: Trigoniulus corallinus; assembly: GCA_013389805.1. NCBI lineage: Eukaryota > Metazoa > Arthropoda > Diplopoda > Spirobolida > Trigoniulidae > Trigoniulus > Trigoniulus corallinus. The sequence continues at coordinate 12,434,425 of JAAFCE010001963.1, read as the reverse complement.
CTAGGGCTAAATATCGGCAGTCCTGAAAACACCAGGGAGCGGCTTATTGCATTGGACTAGCCAGTTCTCGTCTGATCACGGCAGTTAAGCAAGGCAACCCCAGTTAGTACTGACATGGGTGGCCGCTTGGGAAAACTGGGTACTGCTAATACCCAAAAATCGTCGCATTAGTGTCGTGTCTGTGCAGTCTCTGCATTAGAACTACACAGTGGACAGGGCTCTGATGACCTGGTAGTTGACGGACCCTAAAACACCAACAAACCAAACCAAACTGAAAACACCAGTGTGACCAGGTTTGCAATTCAACGCAAAAGGGTTCATGTAAGGTTCTCACCAGAGCAGTGATTAGCACGAAAACACCAAGAAATATCATTGCTTTACTCAGCATGTTCATGAACCCAAGTCATGCATTTGTTGAGACTAATTTTGTGCGAATACCGCAGTTGACTTTTCTTTGAACTGCAAGAAACAAGCCGCCTAATGTCTGATAACTTAAAATCGGCAGTGTCCTAAAATCGGTATGTTAAAGGTTAATTATTTTCTGAAGTCGATTTGTAAAAATATGTGGACAACGTAGGTCGGGGTATGATGCAAAATACTAGCTGATTATTACTATTTGTGTCCTGTGTGTGGCATGTTAAGTATTAAGGTCATTGTGGGGTGTTTTTAAGGTTGAAGAATGATCTGAATTTTGATATGTTTTGCATGCTTCTTAGTTAAAAATGGTTGACCTTTGTGCTTCGAGAAATCGTCATGGGCGAATGGAAGGCCTAGTTTTGTATATAGCTTGCAAACTACTTCATGTTAGTCATTACTAGTTTTTAGTCATTATTAGGTTTAGCAGACGTAAAAATGACACATAATCTCAACATTCACCTTTACCAGATTGTTTTTTAACTGATATTCTCATTAAGTTCTGAAATCGAAGTATTTTTAAGTTCAGAAACTTTGCCAAATGATAGCAAAAACGCTGCGGGAATAAAAAGTGTTTGCAGTAAATTCTGCAATGTGCAGTTTGGTAAGAAAGAAACATACGAAAGAAGCGCAAGATTGAAGTTTTCCATAAGCAGAATAAATGATCTGTGACCACTTCCTACTTTGATCTCATTAAACGTCGATTCTACAGTTTAAAATTTCTAGAAAAAAAAGTAATATGTTTTCAAAATTTTGGAACTCCACTCAGAGAGAGTGGCAAATTGCGTTGGACACACCAGTTCTCGTCTGATCACTGAAGTTAAGCAATGCAACCCCGTCTAATACTGACACTGGCCGCTTGGGAAACCGGGTACCGCTAATACCCAAAAGTCGTCGCATTAGTGTAGTGTCTGTGCAGTCCCTGCATTAGAACTATGCAGGGGACGGGTCTCTGATTACCTTGTAATTGAAGGGCCCTAAAACACCAACAAACAAACAATAGCTCCACTTATAACTTTTACCCGATGCCTTCCAAAACCTTCAGCCGGGCCTGAGGCAGAGTTTTTCTTCGGCTGGTTGCAAGTACGATTTTGGCTGAGGGGCTGTATTGAGCTGGACTCGCAAGTTCACGTCTGATCACAATTAAGCAACGCAGCGCCAGCTAGTACTAGCATGGGTAGCCGGTTGGGAACACTGGGTACTGCTGATACCCAAAATCGTCGTAACAGTAGTGTCTTGCAGACTCTGCATTAGAACTACGTAGTGGATGGGGCACTAACAACCCTTGTAGTTGAAGGGCCCTAAACACTAACGAAACGATTTGGCCAAGGTGGATGACCTCTTTCTGACAAGAGAAGCCCCGTGCCATGTGCACTATGCCACCTGTAGGGTAAAGAATCGTTCTGTAAAGATTTGCTGCATTCAAGCATTCAGGCCACATCTAGTAATGTGCAGTGATCGTTCAACAACGTCCACAATCTCCTTTACTCTCATCCATTTTTTCCATTCCTATCATCTCACTCTCTGAAGGTACTGAGACTTAACTACTGCTGTAATTGCAGTTAAGGCTTGCATGCGGGTTGAAATTTGCTTCAGGTGACTCCTCAGGCGTTAACCAGCTATTGCTTCAACGTGAAACACTGGTTAAGAGCGTGTGCAATCAACATTTTTCTAGGGTAAAGATGTGAATTCAATGTACCTTTGGTGGGATATAAGTGTCCTATGCGAAAAGGGAGAAGGCTTGGTACTCCAGTGAGAGAGAGAGCCTACCTTGGCAGCTCAGGGATAGTGTATTCTAACCGGTACTTGTTCAGGCATGTGGTTTCTTTTGGCAAAAAAGTAATCGTCGAATGCGCCTATGGTTGTGGTTCCGTGTATCACTTAGGATGCTGCTGGCAAATTTCCCAGGTGCAGTAGCTTACACCCAGTGGCGGTTTTAGGCACGTGCAAACTGTGCAAATGCACGGGGCCTCGCTTTTGCATGTTGCAGATTTTTGGAAAGGGCCTCACACTTTCAATTTGCACAGGGCCTCGCGTATGCTAGAACCGCTACTGCTCACACCTAATGTCAGTTAAAGTAGTATTGAACCACTAGCTCACTTTATTTGTTCATAGCGTGACAACTTGACTTAGGGAGTGTTGGAGGAGCGATCTGCCTCGGGCGGCACTTTCAAGGGAGGCAAATTTATTTTTGGGATGATTCTTTTATGTTTATCAATAAAACATATCAGGTTGCTTTATTGCTTTTATTATGGTAGCCTGTCAAGGGCGGCGTTGAGAGGGGCATTGCAGTGGGTGGCAAAAGCTGCGTTTGGAGCGTGAATCACTCTTCAGTTGTAGACCACCTGTAATATCATTTTCATTCTGAAACTAGATTAAACCGGAAGTGTAATCATCTTTAGCAAAGATGATGTATTTTTAAATTTGAAGACAAAAAAGTCCAGCAAAAATATGACTTCAATCATACGGTGGATATTCTTCATTTCTATATCGCTAGTTTTCAAATTACTCATTTGGCATGAATCTATTAAAATGAAATGGTGCATGAACGGGGAGAATAAGGGAAATGACCATGTCGATTTTTATGAAATGACTAAGAGAACTATATTTTGGTGGCGTGTACCATCTGTTCACGATGAATTGGATTGTGGTTTATGGAGAGAGAGATTCACAGTTGTATCCTGATCGCTTTACTCCGTTTAATAATTTGTTCTGACTGCATTTTTATTATGGAAACCTGCCTTTGGCGAGATGATTATCCACTTTTGCACGTCATAGTATCCTGCCATGCCTGCAAGAAAAATATGATGATGATTCTTTCTGCTACATTTTCTAATCCCTGAAGTACAATCTTGTGTTTTTCCCTTCGCTTGTAACAACCATGAGATTCTTGAAATGTAATATGGGCAAAATTAAATTACATTTTGACGGTCTTTATATTGGTAAGTTGACTTGGAGGGTTGGTCAATTCCTTTGTCTGATTAGTTGGGTCCTTGGGGACAGCGCAAAGGAGATAAAAGAAACAGCTTATATTTCATTAGTACGACCAATTTTGGAGTACTGTAGTCCATTTGGTTTTCCTTTACGCAGGACGTATCTTGGGAGATTGAAAGGATCCAAAGAAGGGCAGCAAGAATTGTACTCAACAGGTTTTTTTCGCATGGAGAATGTGTGTGACATGATTAGGGAATTAAGGTGACACTAAGCCATATCTCACACCACTAGTCTTTTTATCAGATTGCTGTTAATGGGGTGCAATGGACCTCTGATTGGAAGAGTGTCCCTGGCTGAGTATAAGGGGAGAAAGGATCATTCATATAAATTGAAGGAGATTAGGGCACAGACAGACTCGTACTACTGGTCTTTCTTTTACTAAGGACCATTCAGCAATAGGGCTTCCTCAAACGAAAGGCCATCGTTGCAAGCATTGTAGAGGGCCAGAAGAATTATAACTTAGGATTTTAGGAAGTTTAGGGTATCATATGTAGGAAGGAGAGTTAGTCTCCCCACTGCCAATTTGACCAAATAAGGTTGCTTGCAGTGTAGAGAATTAGAATAGAATATTGTTTATGTGATGGAATGCGAATATGCAAGGATTGACTAACCAGTAGTTATTCTGAAGTTAATTAAATCTCTGCGATGACCAGAATGATAATATCAATATTAGGAAACAGACCCTTTACCTTTTATATCAAAGAAGAGGGAAAAAAAATCCCACTATTATTATTATTTTCTTTTATTAGAGCTCAATAACCTCTCACCTATCCGTTGTTGCATATGGAGTTGTAGAAGAGGGCGGTCCAGTGTTGAAGAGAAGGGTTGTTTTATTTATTTTCTGCTTTAATATTATGTTTCGAAATAACTGTAATACTGCTTTGTATTTCATCTAGTATACAAACAATTCGTTAATTATTCAATGATTATATGGCGAGAGAGGGGAAAGGAGAGAGAGAGAGAGACAGAAAGAATGCGTTATCAACCTGAAAACAATGTGAATCAAATGACCACACAACAGAATGGATTTCATATTAGAAATGGAGAAATTGACCCATTTCGCATGTATGTTTTTGTTCACTAAGTGCATCGCCCTTGAAGTGAATAGAAGAAAATCGGTGGATTTAATAATAGATTTGGATTGTTAGAAATAAATTCCAATGTAGATAATGACGTTTGCAAAGATATTACTTTTATAACCGTAAAATGATTTAAAAAACTTACTATAGTAACTATCAGCCTGCTGAAACTCTTGCTTGGGTCAGCGATTTCTTTCCGCTCTTAAATGCGAGGTGAGAACTCCAACGGTTCCCATGTGCTACAATCATTATCATTCCTAACCCTTTTACCGTATGTGGCAGGGTCGTGTATCAAATTGTTCTGTTGGAGCGCAGAAGTTGCTCCATCCTGCAGAAGTTGTTCTTTGGGCTTCATTCTCGATTTGCCCCTGCCAGTGGCCGTGGACTCGCATCAAACACAGGCGAACCATTGAATCGTTGAAGTTTATTGATGCAACTGGTTGGAGGATCGCCAAGCCGCCAGGGAGTCCACGAGGGGCAAGAGAATTGGAGGAGTGCTTGGGTTTAACAAACGGAATCGTGTGTCTATCGCATGAAAATGTATGATAACAAATGCTAACAGCATGCACACATGGACAAAACAGGTTCTGGTAGTTGTCAAGAACATCAAAGAATTGTCTGATGTTTTTCGGTTTCTGAACCGAGTTGGTGATGAAGTATTTTTCTGTGCACCCATCAGTTACTTTTGTCAGTAAGCAATAAGAGTTGATGCAAATGTTCACGATCGTTTGTAATGTGGAGACGAACAATGTTGAAATCTTTAATGAGCTGTTGGGAACATTTGTCAGCATATCTATATGGTTAATGTTTCGGAAGGTGTTTAGCCTTACCAGGAGCTGATCAAGGGGGAGAACTTCAGAAAACCGGCGCCCCAAATATTTGTAAATATTCAGAATCCCTACTGCTAGGTCCTCTGCTGCTCATTAGGCAATGTCTCATGTTCAGTGGTTTAGCCAGTTGCAGATTGCACTGAAACTGTTGAACTGGCAGCATAGAAATGGAGATAGCAATGCAAAAATGCCTCATTAGTTGCAAAGTTGAATCATGCATCAGTTGAAATATGCGCCCCATTGAGGCACTGAGGGGGAGCAATTGCTGCATTGCTCCTCCTCTGGATCCGCCCCTGAGCCTTACACTGGTTTCTATAAGCAGTAATAGTCAAGTTGAAGTTTTAACGTAGACAGAATGCTAACGATCCCTTTAGTTCCCCTCAGCAAGCAACTCCTAACCCATTTCCCGCCTATGGTAGGGTCGGGTAAGCACTCGCCGCGATGGCGTAGTGGTTAGCACGCTCGGCAACTGCGTCAGTACTTCTAGGTTCGATACTGGACCGAGGTGGGTCGGCTTCTTTCGGGCGAGAGAGAGGCCGAAAGTGTGCCTTCTTTCGGATGAGAAGTAAAACTGAGGTCCCGTGTGGGTGTACGATGGCACTTGCACGTAAAAGAACCCTCTCTACTATGCAACAGGTAGGTGAGGCAAAATTTCCAGGTGTAGGAGCTCACTCCCTGGCGTCGGATGCATTCCCCAACGAACACTAGACCGGCGATAAATAAGCGTAGGGGTGCAGCTTTGGCCGGCAACCGGCTGCAGAAAAAACTATGATCCTGCCATAGTTGGGAAAAGGGTTAGGAGTCGCTTGCTTGCTTTGGTAAGGTCGGGTAACCATCTTGTCCCTCTGAATGGACGCAAGGGTGATATATTGGACAGTGTTTTCCGCAGCCGGTTGCCGACCAAAGTTGCAACTCCTATGATTATTTATCGTCGGTCTACTTTTGAATCGCATTACAAGTTGGATTGGTCCAACGAGTTAGATCAATGTTACAACAGTTATCACCCGATGAAGTGAATGTGGCACTTACGAATTTTGAATCAAAACAAGGTCAACTCTAATCTTTAAACATTTTTTTTTCGAAAAATCTTTACACTTTTGGGCAACCTACATATTTTTTTGGTAACAGAAATCATTATTTCATCAATGCATTCTTGATTTTGAAAACACAAATTGTCCAAAATCTTTTATAACACTACCCCGAATATCTGAACTTAGTGTTGTGGTAATTACTACACGAGGTATGGAAAATAATAATTCAATTTTTAAGGAATTTTACTGGTTTTATATTGTAATAAACTTTCCAGTAGGGTTTGGAGCCCTCTATTTTCAAATTTCAGTCCAAATCCTAATATTTGAAATGATAATGGATGAAAAGCAACTAATAATTCCATATGCACCTAGAATTATTTCTTTTACGTCACCTTATAAGAGATTAAAAATTTTGGTTAGTCGTCTCCCCTTCTCATAAAAACGTATAACACACCTGTTAAGGGGCGACTAGCCAAGTCACTGAAATGCTAGACACGTGTGCCGGTAGCTGAAATCATGTTTTAAACTTCTAAAAAATGTGAAGGGGCGAATTGTAGTTGGAAAAGGGCATTACCTCATATATGGGGCAAAAAAAATCCTTTTGTGTTTGTTGTGGGTAACCATGTTACCTTGCAAGGGCGTTAAGGCGTTGAAAAAAAGGTCAGTAGACCAATGGACTAATGTCCTTCCGGTTTCCTTTAAGGAGCATGTAAGGACAGTTTGAAAGGATCCCTGTTGTCTCAACCCCTCCTTGTCTGTTTCGTTTTCAATCATCTGCTTTCTAAGGTGAGTTTTGTGGCCCACTTACGTCCAAAATTGATGACATAATTTCCCTAATGTGATCCACGATGTTTTTACGTGCTCCAGGCGGACAGACTAATGGCTTTTCTGGTAAGGGGGACTTGCCTCTTAAGCTTCAAGTACGTCAGTTCTCTCCTGACTGAGGTTGGCAATTTCTTCTTGGATAAGGAGGGTACCCAAAAGAATGTTCACATGGAAAGCCTCGGTGCCATTCGTTGGGATGTGTGAGGTCACCTGCCTATGGTTCACTAACCCCCAGCAACCGAATCGGGTTTAATGACGAACTGACGATAATGGAAGTCGTCCACAAACCTCTATGGAGACCTTTGGGGTGTAGGGGTCCTATTTAACAGCATCCTGTTGAGGGTTCTTTCAAGGAGAAGAGGTTGAGAAACGCTGATTGGTACAATGACATGTTGTTCCCGTTGGGCCTCAGTTTAATAACCTTAGTTGTAAGTCGTTAAGACCCGACTACCTTCCCAAACTGACCACTTCTTCGGAATTTTTATCACCAGAGAGGTTTCTCACATGTAATAATTTCGCTTCACGACATCGGACGTTAGCATTCAGGACTAACAGGTCAGTGTTAACTACCCAAATCGGGCTACGACATTGAGTATCTTGTTTTTAATGGTGCCAAATAATCCCTGAAGGCTATGTCGATCCCAAAAGATATTGGATGGCGTTTTTCTGCAGCCGGCTGCCGACCAAAGCTGCCACCCCTAAGCTTATTTATCGTCGGTCTACTGCTCGTTGGGGCATTCCACCGACGCCAGGGGACGAGCACCGACACCCACAAGGGAATTTTGCCTCATCTACCCATTGCATAGTAGAGAGGGTTCTTTAACGCGCAAATGCCATCGTACACCACACGGGACCTCGGGTTTACTTCTCATCCGTAGGAAGGCGCACTCAGGGGCTCTCTCTCTCACCCGAAAGAAACCAACCTACCTCCGTCTAGAATCTAACCTAGAACCACTGAAGCGGTTTCCTCACACTACCTACTGCTCCTGTTTGCTGTTTGTTTGTTGGTGTTTTAGGGCCCTTCAACTACAAGGTCATTAGAGCCCCGTCCAAAGTGTAGTTCTGATGCAGAGACTGCACAGAAACTACAATAATGCGACGATTTTTGGATAATAGCGGTACCCAGTTTTCCCAAGCCGCCACCCATGTCAGTACTAGTTGGGGTTGCGTTGCTTAACTTCAGTCATCAGACGAGAACTGGTTCGTCCAACGCAATTTGCCGCTCCTGAATTGGAACCACCGAGATGGGTCTACAGTATTTCGATCTCAAAAATTGCTTGAAAAAGTTGTGGGTGCCAAACAAACGCCTATGAGCACTTGGGGAATGACTGCTCATCGGGGATATTTCATTCGCTACCCCATTATGAGCTTGTCCAATGTCCTGAGCCTTCCAGAATCATTCAGGAATTAACAACTGGTGGATATTGAGTGAGTGCGATTTGCACATCACCGAATTCGGGGAGCGGCTTATTGCGTTGGGCACACCAGTTCTCATCTGATCAATGAAGTTCAGCAACGCAATCACAAGCTAGTACTAAGGCCCGGTGCACACGCGATTTTTACTCCCGCGGCCTCGCAATTGCGGCATGAGATACATTAGTTGCAATGGGGGAGTGCACACATACCTGTGGCGCCGCCGCGGCTCCGAAAACCGGAGTTGCGCCTGGAAATGCCCGCAGTTCCCTACGAAACCGCCGCGATGCCGCGCTCGCACATTCGGTCACGTAGTACCTTGTGGTCTATTGAGCGATGCACACACCCGCGCGGTTTCAAAGTTTTGAGATTCGGTAGGCAAAAAGCGCACGCCTTCTGGGCTGTTGCCAAATGTGTACTGGCGACATTTCACCGCATGTGTGCATTGAATAGCTGCGGCGTCACTGCGGTGTCCCTGCGGCACCCGAGCGAGCAAAAATCGCAAGTGTGCACCGGGCCTTACATGGGTGGCTGCTTGGGAAAACTGGGTACTTCTAATACCCAATAATCGTCGCAATAGTGTAGTGTCTGTGCAGTCTCAGCACTAGAGCTATGCAGTGGATGGGGCTCTAATGACCTTGTAGTTGAAGGGCCGTAAAACACCAACGAAACAAAAAGAAAACCGAATTCTGAACACCCAAGAAGTTTATTCTTAGTACCTGATGACTAAATATAAATATTTTATTGAGACGTCATGAAATTTGAATTTTCTGTTATTGTAAATGATGTATTGATGCTGTAGCCACCATGCACCTTTTAATTCGGCAACTTCTCTGTGGTGCAATACAGAATAGAAATGGAATATAGTACACCTACATTGTCCAATTTGAGCTGGTAAATTGAATTCGTATCACTAAGTAATTGTACGCCGTACATTTAATTTTTTGTGCATTTCTACATTGATCACGGAAATGTTTTCTGTATTCAACAACTGAATTCTGTTACATGTGCTTTAATATAATTATATCTAGGTGGGAGACAGAGTAAGAAATGGGGGGGCGAGGGGGGTAGATATATGTGAGAGTAAATACCGTTTGTGTAATAAGGAAAGTATTAATGCTAAGAAAATTTAGGCCGTGAGGCAAAATGATCTTCCGGAAAATGATTGAGGTACAGCTAGAAGCAATAATCTGAAGGCAACATTAGTTTGAATTGTTGGTAGAGTTACACTCATTCCATCTACCACCTGTCTTGTGACAAAATTTCGTTTTTTGTTATGTTTAATACATGCCTGTTTCTGAGATTAAAATCTTATTAGGCACCATAAAGTTTGAGCAATGAACGTGTGCGATCCGAATGTCATTCAATTAAACTCAAACAATGAAATTATGCCATAGGCCGTTCCCATGTCAGTCTTTCTGTTGATTTTTAACACCAGCTTCACACGGCAGGAGGTGGAGAGGTGGAGGAGCGCCTGTCAGGTTTTGCGTGTGAGATTAATAACGTAGGCTTCTATCAGCTTTTGGAGGTTATTTTCCAGCGCCAAGGGGCGAGCTCCTACACCTGCAAATGCTGTCGATCTACCTGTCTGACGTCTAGCTGACAATGTGTACACCACCAGGGTACACGGGTTCACTTTCCATCCTAAGGAAGGCGCACTCTCGGTGGTCCTAGCAAATTAGGTGGTCTTACAAGCTAATAAACGTACCTGCCATCAGTCCTAGCATCTTTCCTTGCCAATTAAGGCGTCGGCCCATTTGTCCTGTTGTTGTTGTTTGTTGGTGTTTTAGGGCCGAAGGTCATTAGAACCCCGTCCACACCATAGTTCTTACGCAGAGACTGCACAGACAATACACAAATGCGACGATTTTTGAATATTAGCAGTACGCAGTTTCCCAAGCGGCCACCCATGTCAGTACTAGCTGGGGTTACGCTACTTAACTTCAGTGATCAGACTAGAACTGGTGTGTCCAACGCAATTCGCCGTTCCCCCATTTGTCCTGAGGAAACCCGGAGCACACATTTCAAGGCCCGGTGCACACATCGGATTTTTGCTCGTGCGGCTGCCGCAGGGACACCGCAGTGACGCCGTAGCAATCCAATACACACATGAGGTGAAATGTCGCCAGTACACATTTGGCAACTGTTACAGAAGAACTCTTACGATATCGACGGATGAGTGCAGCACTCAATAGGTCAAGAGGTACTATGCGATCGGATGTGAGGGTGCAGCGCCGTTACGGTTCGGTGGGGATCAGAGGGGGCATTTTCGGGCGCAACTCCGATTTGCGGAGCCGGAGGTATGTGTGCACTCTCCCATTGCAACTAATGTGTGCACCGGGCCTTAGATAGTCGTCTGCAGAACTAATGCTGCTTATTTAACGTCGGTCTGTTTAATGCATTGGGACATTTTTACTCTACCGACACTGACGTTAAGGGGCGAGCTTCTATGGCTCGAAGTGAGGGGGCGGATCAGAGTGCTGAGAATTAGGACTAAGGTTGTCTGGGAGAGGGGGCTTCGTGGAAAAGACGACAGAGAATAAACCGGGGTGGTATGGACATATGATGAGAGGAGGGGAGGAGCACGTTAGTTCCAAACAAGGATGCTGGTTATTGGAAGCACCCGGGGTCGGGGAACACCAAAGCAGACGTGAAAGCGGGTTGCACGAAAGGATACTGCAGTTTGCATAATATAGTATGTTATGCCACCGGGTTGAGGAGTCGGCCAAGTAGCCATAACGGGCCGGACCCTGTGGAGGGTGCTCGCGGGTGAAGGGAAGGTAGGAGAGGCGAAATTAGCAGCACCCAATGCTCTCAACCAACCAACCATGTCAGTAGCTTACTAACTTGGGTTGCGTTGCTTAACTTCAGTGATCTGACGAAACTGGTGTGTCCAACGCAATTCAGTCGCTCTATGTGTGGAGACAGGAGGAAGTGGAGGACTAGAACCGGTAGACCCGACCCTATCACAGGCGGGATAAGGGGATAAGGATGACACGTGCTGGTGCATCGTACACAATGCATGGTCAGGGCTTTACTTTCTGTCCTGTTGAAAGCTCACTTTGGACTTAACTTTCGTTCAGGATCTCGTCTGAGACACCCAGCCAAACTAATGACCATATATTTCTATCAACAGTTTTTGTCTCATTAAGACCTTCAAGGGCATTTTGTGGTGCTGTAAGTTTAAATATTTCGGAAATGGAAAAACAATATGAAACTAGGACTAAACCTGATGCTGTTGAACGACTATTTAAATGAGAGGTGTTTTTGGAGGAATTTCCAACAAGTTGGCGATTTGTTTTTGCTTTGGTAGCTAGGGATGGTTGTTCCAGTTTGCAAGACAGCAGTACAGTACGCCCACGAGTGGCTTGCTCATGCTTCGGGTTTACTACGAGCCAATATTTCTGCTTAACCACACGACGAATAAAAACGTTGAGGTTGAGCATTCATACATAACTACATCATCGCTTTCCGTCTGACAGAGGCCGTTTAAATGAAATACATTTCTATGAACGTCTTGAAACAAACCACAGCATTGAGTTAAATGTATTGTTAAACATCTAATTTATGTTTACTACTTGAACTCAGTCCTATAGATGTGGAACGGGGTGTTCTTTCTTCAGTTTTTTCCACTCTTTTCGCCACTTCAATGTAACATGCCAAGGATCTAACTTCTACAGACGGAAATTCCACTCAGTCTGGCTTTTAAATAGGACACGGGGTGTGAATTGCCGTTACTAGTGACCTTTGAAAAAGTTCAGGCTCAGGAGAGAAAGGGAGAGAGAGAGAGAGAGAGAGAGAGTAAAAGAAGGGAATGGGGGAGAGATCTGGTTGGGAATAGATAGGATTGGAAGGTCAAATTGTCAGGTGCGACCCTGTAAGACAATGTAACCTCAATCTTTCATTATACAATGTACTTCAGTTTGATTCTGTGGTCAATTTTAAAGGGTCAAAATAGGTCAACTGAATATTAATCGAATTTCTTTTTATCATCATCATCATCTCGCCCTTCTCCCGCCTGAGGCAGGGTCGGGTCTGCGGGTTCTAATCCTCCACTCCCGCCTATCTTCCACCAAGTCTCCCTCTACCCCGCATGCCACCATGTCCCTTTGCACCACCTGCTCCCACGTCCGTTTTGGTCTTCCTCTACCTCTGGTGCCCCCAATTACCTGCAGTCCCACAATGGACCTAATAAGCTCTTCCTCTCTCCTCCTCATCACATGCCCATACCACCTCAAACGATTCTCTCTCATCTTTTCCGCAATGTCCCCCACCCAAATTACCAACGACCTACTACAGCAGTTGAACTTAGGAGAGAATGAAGATGAACACACAAGCCGTCCTTTTGGCAGAACCGTCATCACCATTTCCTCCCCTTAACCCTCTATAGCAGGGTCAAGTCTTCAAGGCTGTCTCTATTCCTTCGAATTTCCCTACAAATCCTCGTCCACATCCCCACGGCTTATAATTGCACTTCGCTTCCGCAGCTTTCGATATTCGTCTGATAGAACTAAGCTGCTCCTCCTCTTACCACAGCCTGTCAATTCCACTTCCGTCTACTACCGTTTTTCGGTAAGTCTTCCAGTCCTTAACAACTGATAATATAGCCATTTATCTGTTCAACATGCCAGGGACCGAATTGACTCAAGGGCCGTAGGGAGAAACCTCCTCTGTTCTTACGATCAGTTAGGTCTTTATCATCCGTTGTCTCCCTACCTTCACATTTCTGAAATCAGCATCTTGACCCATGCATTAAATTGGGCAACAGTTCATAATCACTCCCGGTCCCCACCGCTTATAGTAGAGTCGGGTGCTTATTTTTGTCCCTTTGCATCACAAGAGTGATCTGTTGGACGGTATGCGGTGTAGTCAGCTGCCAATCTAAAGCTGACTGGTGTGTCCTGACTGGTATGTCCCTGACTGGTGTAAATAAGGACAGGGATTGCCCTGTCTTTATTTATCGTCGGTCTATTTTCATTGCTTGGGGCACTTTTCCGTCAACAGACGCCAAGTAGAGGAGGCGAGCTAATACACTTGGAAATTTTGCCGATGTTCACTTTCCAATAGAAAGATCTCTTTAGTTGAGGCTCCTGCAGTAGCGGTTCTAGCATACGCGAGGCCCTGTGCAAATTGAAAGTGCGAGGGCCTTTCCAAAAATTTGCAACTTGCAAAAGCGAGGCCTGAAGCGCGAGGCCCCGTGCATTTGCACAGTTTGCACCTGCCTAAAACCGCCACTGGGCTCCTGCCTCGGTGGCGTAGTGGGTAGCGTGCTCGATAACTGCATCGGTGGTTCTAGGCTAGATACTGGACCGGCTTCCTTCGGGCGAGAGAGAAGCTCAGATGAGACGAAAAACCGAGGTCCTGTGTGGTGTACGTAAAAGAACACCTCTCTACAATGCAACGGGAAGATGAGGCAAAATTTCCAGGTGTAAGAGCTCCCCCCCTAGCGTCAGTGGAGTACCCGAACGATAAATAAGCATACGGGTGCAGCTTTGGTCGGCAACCGGCTGCGGAAAAACACTGTCCAATGCATCACCCTTCTCTCCATTTAGAGGGACAAGATGGGTTCCCGACCTTGCCATAGGCGGGGAAATGGGTTAGAAAGGTCAGGAGTTGCTTTGCAGTGTGATAACACGGCTTTACTTCTCATCCGACGGAAAACTGTCTTATTCGAAAGAAGCCATACGTCTCCGTCCAGGATTGATTCTGGAACCACTGCATCAATAGTTTCAGCTCTGCGCCGCTGGGGGAGCGGCGAATTGCGTTGGGCACACCAGTTCTCGTCTGATCACTTAGTAAGCAGCGCAACCCCAGCTAGTACTGACATGGATGGCCGCTTGGGAAAACTGCGTACTGCTAATACCCAAAATCGTCGCAGTAGGCAAGGCGCAAAATGAGACGCAGGATGACGCAGGTGGCGAAGGTCTTAGAGTGTAGCAGCCCTGCGAAATTCTACTAGCAGGCATCTTCAACGCATCTTCATCGCAATCTTCAACATACTTGCATCAAATAACAAGAGAACTCTGCTTCGCACCGCTTTTTGTTATTGTCACGCCAACTTCACGCAGGAAACTCCGACATTGGCACTGCGCTCCGCAGGGTCACGTGACGCAGGCACTGAGTCACGTCACCCTGCGACTTAACATGCACAACTACAAAACTATCATGTGAGCCACAGAATTTATAGTGAGTCACCCTGCGTCACCTGCGGAGACTGCGTCTCATTTTGCGCTGGGCTTTAGTGTAGTGTCTATGCAGTCTCTGCATTAGAACTACACAGTGGACGGGGCTCTAATGACCTTGTAGTTGAAGGGCCCTAAAACACCAACAAGCGAGAGGAGGAGTCCGCCGCTGGGGCGGAGTAAAGAAGACTCACCACTACTGTGGAGAGGTATTCATTCCTCCATGTTCTCGTTGGGGAAAGTTCCGAATTGCTCATCTCTAGCCTTTCTTAAAAGTAAGTCACCTGTTGAATAGGAATGTGATGTCAGCAGTTGCATTATTTTCACCTGACATGAGGTTGATTTCACTCTTTTAACTACAGCTTCTGTACCATAAATTTGGTGTGTACACCGCGCGAGTATGTCAGACTGTCACAACTCTTTCACATGACCGAAATTTATGTCTCAAATGTTTGTAGACATTATTATTGGTGGGGCATTTGACATAATTATGTTTTGTGGCATAGTTATGATACTCATTGAGTTGGTGTTATGTTGTTATAATATTTGTTCATTCAACTGTGAGCTAGGCTCGTTTTTATCTTCACTTTATTCAAATGCTAATGCATTATACATTTTTATTATTTAGATATGGCGCTGGATTCCTGACTAATTACTTCAAATTCTACCTTTCTCTTTCTGAAGTGTCTTTTTTTACTCTTTTTAATAGCAGTCGCGCGATTAAATAATAATTTCATATTAACATATCACTTGCAATTGGTTTCCTCTTTTTATTATGTAGTAGTTTAGCTCCATTAACCACTGGTTGTTTCAGGGTGGGGTAAAAATTCAGGGAAGTTTTCTTGAAAACCCAATAACCTTATAATGGATTAAAAGAGTGACTCTGTGCACAGCTAACCAGCCCTCTTAAGAAGGTTCCAGGGGCTGATCGAGGGGGAGCACTTCAAAAATGTGCGCCCCAAATAGTTTTAAATATGTCCTCTACTGCCCTTTAAACAGTGTCCTATCTTCAATAATTTAGCCAACTGCAGATTGGACTGGCAGTGTAGAAATGGGAATAGGGGTGGTAAAAATGCCTCATCAGTTGCAAAGTTAAATCATGCATCATTGCTCCCTCCTCGGGATCCGCCCCTGCCTCTAAGAGCGTTTAAGACTGCGAGCCTGGATCTTCCACCAACTGCTCAAAACGTTCGCAAACCCCATACATCAAGTTCGTTAGTTTATTTCGGCCAAGAGAGAGAGGCCCCAAGTCGCGGCCCCTTGGGGTGAGTACGATGTCATTTGCACGTAAAGGAACCCTCTCTGCTTCACAACGAGTAGATTCGGCACAATTCCCAGGTTTAGGAGCTCGCCCTACCTGGCGTCGCGTCGATGGAGTTCCCCAACGAGCGAGAGGAGCATCCAGCGCACCTTCCTTTGGATTGGAAGTGAATTCGTTGCTCCGTGTGGTGTGTACGATGTCATCTGCACGTAATGGGGCCTACTACAATCAGTTGCCTTACAAGGAATCCTTACCACACTTCTAGCGTCGGTGGAGTGACCCAACGGCGATAAAATCAGATGGGTTACAGCATGTGTCCATTGGGACAAAATGTGATAGATCAGAGAATCAAATCAGCTCCTCAAATGTGTTCAGTGATGGGTGGATTCATACGCGCCTCAGGATCGGTATTTTGTTATGCAATCGGCTGCCGAATTCTAATACTGCAACCCCTTAATTATTTTAATGTCGACCTATTTTTTTTTTCTTGACGTCCACCAAGGGGATGTGCAGCCTGGCCTGTTACACTTACACTACGTGCATATCTCACTGAAGAAAGTATTCTTGTTACTCCGAGGGATGACACGGTACACATTCTCAATTCTCCGGTAGATGCACTTGTGACCTCAATTAGAGAGTTGACTCTGTATCTACTGGTGCGCAGCGGACGGAGTTCGATTCCCAGCAGTGGAGTCATCTGGGCTATGACATTAAAAGGAAGCTGGAATTGTTGTTTATGAAGGGGTCTTGCTGTCGTCATGTAGGGATAACTAATTTGGCGGTATCTCAAAGAGGTATTGGTGTTTTATAAACAACCAAATGCTGAAATGAAATGCTATTATAATGCGTAGATATGAATTACCTGCAGAATTTCGCATCAGTATTTTTTGTCAGATTTCATTAATGCGGTACACCTCAAAATTTGTTCTTATCTCGTAATACTTTAATGTAGTCAATAGGTTGGCACTAATCTTAAATTAAAATACCATGGACTCTCACTGCATTCCCAAGTTATCAAAACTAGTTTAAAAATTGAAATTTTTTATCTCTTATATTAAAAGTTAATGTGTGTTTTTAGAATTGTTTTCTTCATAACTATGTGACCTATGTAAGACGCCAGGGTTTATTTTTTACTTTCATGTTATTTATCCCAAATATCCAATTAGGTGATATCATTGTTGATAAGCGGGTGAATATTTTCAATGGAAAAGGGATTTGGAGGGTGAAACTGCGCACCTAACACGGTCCTTGTCTAGCCGGTGAGTAGCATTAAAGAGGAATAGTGAAAAATATTTAGGGCAGCGAACTGACCAGTGCATTTAAATATTAAGTTTGATGGTGTGAATAACCTCCTATTAATTGAAATGAAGTTGATTGCGCTTTTGTTGATGCTCTATAGTGCCTGTGCATTCGCCATCTACTGTAATTTAAATGCCTCACAGTCGACGTTAATAGCCTTAAGGGTGCTGCAGTTTTTTTCATTTCGGCAAATCTCCTCATTAATTCATTCTGTCAGGTTTTTAATCTCCACATTTGCAAGATCAAAGCCGAGTTTCAGGGTGACTCTTTCCAGCTCATAGTACATTAATCTGGTTGTTGTTTGTTGGTGTTTTAAGGCTCTTCAACTACAAGGTCATTAGAGCCCCGTCCACAGCATAGTTCTTATGCAGAGACTGCAAAGACACTACACCAACGTGGCGATTGTTGTGTATTAGCAGTACCCAGTTTTCCCAAGCCGCCATCTATGTCGGCACTAGCAGGGGTTGCGCTGCTTAACTTCAGTGATCAGACGAGAACTGGTGTGTCCAACGCAATTCGCCGCTCCCCATTAGTCTGGATGTTGTTGTTTGTTGGAGTTTAAGGTCCCTTCAACTACGAGGTCATTAGAGACCCGTCCACTGTATAGTTCTAATGCGTATACTGCACAGACACTACACTAATGCGACGATTATTGGGTATTAACAGTACCCAGCTTTCCCATTAGTCTGGAAGCATCCTAATTCTCGACAGGAGCATGTCCTCTTGTAGAGACAGGGGAGGGTTATATTGCGTTGGAAACACCAGTTCTCGTCTGATCGCTGAAGTTAAGTAACACAAACCCATCTAATACTAGCAAGCGGCCATCCATGGTAGTACTAGCTGGGGTTGCGTTGCTTAACTTCAATGATCAGACGAAAACTGGTATGTCCAACGCGTTGCAGCCGCTCCCTATCGCTTGGGAATACTAGGTACTGCTAATACCCAAAATCATCGTATGCCCTAATAGCTTAGTGTCTGGGCAGACTACATTAGAACTATGGAATGGATGGGGTTCTAGAGAGCGGCTTATTGCGTTGTAGACACCAGTTCTTGTCTGATCACTGAAGTTAGCAATGCAACCCCAGCTATTAGGCCTACTGACATGGGTGGCCGCTTGGGAAACTGGGTACCGTTAATAGCCCCAAATCGTTGCATTAGTGTAGTGTCTGTGCAGTCTCTGATTTAGAACTTCGCAATAGACGGGGCTCTAATGACCTGGCAGTGGTAGAGCCCTAGAACACCAACAAAAGAAAAAAAGACGGGGTTTTAATGACGTTTGTAGTTGAAGGGCCCTAAAACACCAACGAAGCAAACGTGGAGAGGCCTTGGTCCGCGTTTGTCCCCCTCCCCATTAATGTTAAGGTGCGACTAAAGGGGGTTGTGATGTTAGATCGAAAATCCAAACCAAATGGTAGCATAAGCATGCGGAAGCTGAATCTCCATCAGCTGTGCAAAATGTTTGAAAAGATTTACGAATGTTCAGAAACATTCACAAACTGGTTGAGTGTTTAGTGATTATGTCGCGGACTCACGAACAAAAGCTGTCCAAGTGGTTTGTCCTGCTCCAAACGTCAGGGTAGCTTGCATGAATATTTGATGTTTCACAGTGCGCTTGACAGGGGGAAGTGGTGAAGTCGTGCTGTTTAAAAATGTTGATGAACGTTTGAAATTGTTTGTATCTAATGTTTCTTCGTGTCTGCCGTGCTTCAACAATATTCGCCGATGTTTTTTAACGTTGTATGCCTACAATGTCTCTAACAAACGTTTATGGATTACTTTCAGTTTATGAGCATACCTCTAGCGTGGTGCGAATTGTCTTTCTAGAGGGACATATTCTCAAAAATGTATGGAATTTGCGAATGTTTGAACGAGCGGTTCCGCACATTTTGTGCGTTTGGTGGGGATACTCCCGGCTTTAGGGCGTGGATAAACTATAGTACCCACACCCTATAAATAAATAAAGCAATTCTATTGAAGTTTAAAAATTACTATCGACTTGTGGTAACCTCTGGTAATTTTTTTCCGGATTATTAGTTTTTGTTTCAAATAGAGCCTTGTACCTATCTTGCAAGTTAATGACTTGCTTGCCTGCATTAAAAAAATTGATATAAATTTTTGACGGAAGTCGTATCATGAGCACGTTTCAATTTAACAATAAAAAACTCTAAATTCGTACCTAACATGTACTGGTGACTGACCGTCAGGATTGTCATTTTGTTGGTCACTCAACTTCCAATTGCCCACACCCTATCAATAATATTCGACTTTGGTATCGTTTAGAAAAAACATTGCAAACAAGAAGAAATGTACAAGAACCACATGTATAACTCGTTTAATACGTAACCTCCATTAGCGTGTGTTCATAATCATGCTCACAAGCAATTGTAAGGTTGGGAAATTTCCTGGCAGTCTATTATGTTCGTCTGCTACAAAACTCAGCTCTAAAATTGCAATTTTGCGCCATGGCTGGATCTTGGCTCTGGCGCAGGTGTGGAGGCTCCACAAGTCAATGTGAATTCCTCTCACGTGAGTGAACTAGAACCCGCAGACCCGACCCTGCCAGGCGGGATAACGGTATGATGTGGTCGAACATCTTTGAATTATCCAGGCTTGTGCAAATACCCAGTAAATTTATAAAATCCACTCATCTTTTTCGCTCTGCCACGTGATAAAGAACACCAAGTTGGGAGCGGCTGTACTACGTTCGACACACCAGTTCTCGTCCGATCACGGAGGTTAAGCAACGCAACCCCAGCTAGTACAGACATGGGTGGCCGCTTGGGAAAACTGGGTACTGGTAATACTCAAAAATCGTCGCATTAGTGTGGTGTCTGTGTAGCCCCTGCATTAGAACTATGCAGTGAACGGGGATCTAATGACCTAGTAGTTGAAGGGCCCTTAAACACCAACAAAACAAAGCACCTCAAGTTCCTGCTTTATTCGACGGATAATCTCAGACCCCTGCCAAAGGGAGGGGAAATGATTCAGCGCTGCTTAAACTCAACAGGCAATTAGGCAGCCTGCCAGTCATGATTTAGAAGAGCTGAAACGAGAACGGTGAACTCCAGATTGTGGATCTTTGAAGCTCCAGCAGCCCCAGGCTGCTGATTATCCATAACACTTCTACCGGGCCTCTTGGATCAAATAAATGTAACCCTGAAAAGAATATGGCTAATAAGACCTACCCAAACTATGCAGTCAGGAACGGGGAAAATTTCAGAAATTCCATATCTTATGAATTGCCCGCATCAGATTAACGAATAAACGTGTGAGAAATTTTCAGTTCTAGTTGCAGTTTGACAAAATTTCTCTCCATTTTCATTTCCCCCTCCTCTTCGGAGCGGCTGAATTGCGTTTGACCCACCAGTTCTCGTCTGATCACTCAAATTAAGCAACGTAACCCCACATTGTACTAACATGGATGATCGTTTGGCAACACTGGGTACTGTTAATACCCAAATCGTCGTAACATCGTTGTATCTGTGCAGACTCTGCGTTAGAACTATAGAGTGGAGGGGGCTCTAATAACCATTGTAGTTGAAGGGCCCTAAAACAACAACAACAGAAACAAAACCCTTTCCTCTGAAATGACTTACAGTTGATGGGCATTAGAAACTCTAACTTCTGATTGGATGAGTGGTGCAATTCACTTGATGGAACCGTGTAGTTGTCAGAGCCTGATTTGAATGTCCAGGGTTCTTTATAGAACTTTGGACTTTTTTCCCCAAGTTGCTAAAAGAAAGGGCTAACGTTGTTTGTTACCCATTTCACTTAACATAATTGTTGACTGAGTTTCTGCTCGACTTGAAATGAGAATTTCTTGCATATCTTAGCCGGTTGGTTAAACTGATGGATAATTAGGACATGTCTTTAGTTTCCTGTTTAAACATCATTGTCCAAACTTCTTAATTAATGTTGGTTAGATATTTTATTTGTTCACGCCCACATTTCAACTTTCTGCACTATCAATGCCGTCTTAAGTGCACGAGTTAATTCCTACTTGTAACTCTTAAATGGCTTTCAATGAGCCATTTACATGTAGACGTTTGGTGACTGATAGCCCGTCAAGTGGCATACTGACGAGATATTTTAATAGTTTATTTTTAGGCAGCTAAGAAATACCTTTCCTGAAATTAATTCCAATGATTGATATTCAAATTTAACCACATCAGATTTGTGACCAAGATCGGGAGTTGCTTCATGCTAAGAGCCGCCTGTCATCTGATCGCTGAAGTTAAGCAACGCAACCCCAGATACTACTGGCATAGGTGACCGCTTGGGAACACTAGATACTGCTAATACCCAAAGGAGTGAAATTGCGTTGGACACTCCAGTTCTCGTCTGATCACTGAAGTAAAGCAACGCAACCCCAGCTAGTACTGACATAGGTGGCCGTTGGGAAAATTGGGTACCGCTAATACCCAAAATTCGTCGCATTAGCGTAGTGTCTGTGCAGTCTCTGCATTAGAACTATGCAGTGGACGGGGCTCTAAGGACCTTGTAGTTAAAGGGTCCTAAAACACCACCAAAACAATCTCATCTGATGCCGGCGAATTACCTAAACCGAGGGTCGGCACACTTTTCATACGTAAGAACCAAACCTGCCCCTCAATAATCCAACAAATTATTCCAGAGCCATAAATAAAAATTGTACAAATAAGGAAACTGGGCATGAGCCTGACTCCTGTTGCATTGTGCAAAAGATCAGACACCATGTAATATTATAACCAACAAAGTATTAATTTACCTGCCAAAAATTTCTATTGTGGTTGGGTAATGCGGTGTGGGAACATTGGGGTAGGCCGGCATCCCCCCCTCCACAGACAACTCAGCCAATATTTCCTGCGGGCTCTGAACGCCCGGCCAGGGGGTCCCCAGTCAGAGCATGTTCATTGGACCCGCAGACCCGACCCTGCCACAGGTGGGATAAGGGTATGATGATGATGCACAAATAAGGAAACTAAGTATTATTATAACAATTTATAGTAGTATTAATTGTATAGTTATTAAATAAAGAAGAGGACAGACACCGCGTGTCTGCATATCCGGTTTAACTAGTCGATTAAAATTTAAGGCACGATTCCAAGTTGGCATCAGTAGTTTAACTGCTCAATGAAATTCATATTAGAAAACGAATGCTCATATAAATATGTGGACCCGAAGATAATGAGAACATTTTTATCTCAATTTCAACCTGTAATTAACACCAGACACTCGTCGCCCGCTGTCCTTGGATGAAAGTTCGATCCTGAAAGACATGGTTAACTTCCTACAGGCAAGAAGGGGGAAGTAAACTCCAAGTGCAAAACCTGTGTAAAGGAATGCAGAGCTGTGGTGTCTAGTGGAGTGTACGATGTCACAGAGTGGGGAATACACGTGTAGACCGGCTAAATTCCTCAGTGTAGGCCTACATCGTCATGTGCTAACTATCTTCTACAGCAGCCGGCGGATTGCGATTTGCGGCCGGCGGAGAATTTTCAGAATTATACAGGGCCCTTCAACTTACAATGGCCATTAGAGCCACGTTAACTGCGTAGTTCTAATGCAGAGACTGCCCAGACACTACACTAATGCGACGATTTTGGGGTATTCGCGGTGGTACCTAGGTTTCCCATGCGGCCATCCATGTTAGTACTAGCTGGGGTTACGTTGCTTAACTTCAGTGATCATTGTTTGTTTGTTTGTTGGGGTTTAAGGTCCCATCAACTGCAAGGTCATTAGAGACCCGTCCTCTGCATAGTTCTAATGCATAGACTGCACAGACACTACGCTAATGCGACGATTATTGGGTATTAGCAGTACCCAGCTTTCCCGAGCGACCACCCATGTCAGTACTAACTGGGCTTGCGTTGCTTAACTTCAGTGATCAGACGAGAATTGAGGTCCCAATGCAATAAGCTACTCCTTCTATATGTATTTCATACATTTTAAAACTTGCACATAGCACTTATATAGGTGTTGTAGTTTACACGTAGGTCATGGTGTACGCGGCCCCCAATAAGTTTCACTGTTGAAAATATGGCCCTCCAATAAAATGAATTTGCACTACAATTCTATGTTTATGTTACATAACGGGTTGGGGAGTAGGCCACGCAGCCATAACAGGCTGCTCGCGGGAGAGGAGGGGGTAGGTGTAGGGGATGTAGGTGGGGAAAATTTGCAGTACCCAACGTTCTCTACCAACCACTCATCTTGGTTGTTGTTTGCTGGTGTTTTAAGGCCCTTCAACTACAAAGGTCATTAGAGCCCCGTCCACAGCATAGTTCTTATGCAGAAAGTGCACAGACACTACACTAATGCGGCGATATTTGGGTATTAGCAGTATCCAGTTTTCCCAAGCGGCCACTCATGTCGGTACTAGCTGGGGTTGCGCTGCTTAACTTCAGTGATCAGACGAGAACTGGTGTGTCCAACGCAATTCGCCGCTCCCTCCCCATGTTGGTACTATAACGTGGGTTTGCGTGGTACGGTGGCCTAACTTCAGTGGTCTCACAAGAACTGGTGTGTCCAACGCAACTTGGCCGCAGGTGATATTCTACAGTACGGAAGGCTGTCGTTAAGTAACCAGTTGGCCCGGAATTTAGAGGAATATGCTTGTGTAAATCTGTGAAATTCTAATATGTAAAAGTCACCCCTTGTGTCATGTAACGGCCTCGTAGATTTGACTACGAGAGACCAGTTCTTGAAGTCTTGTGCTAATATCTCGTTTTTCGATCATGTTTTCTTCATAGTAGAGCACCTTCAAATTCGTGATATTAATTGTGAGATGGTCATGGCCACAGGCCCCTGTTTTCTTTCAGTTGCTGTTATCAGTCAGTGGGAAATTTTGGCGGCAGTGCTGGTGACTTCCACTTTGAATGCTGAGAGAAGTTTTTTTCTCACCTGTAATAACCTTACATTGCATTTAGATAAATGTAAATTCAAGGTTGATTCCGAAATTGTGTACAATTCATAATGAATGGTATTGTGATTCATACGCACCGCCGATTTTATCTGTCATTTAGTCATTATTTTTTTCTGGGTCAAACACCAGAGTAGTTTAATAAGAAAACTATTTACGTCAGTTGGGGCTTCACGAATTGGTGCAACACATTTTTTCTCCTTCATTTTAGTCGACCAGTGGATTATCATCTAAAAATTATCAAATTGTTCAATTGTTGAGCAAATCGTGGAAGTCATTTTGTTTTTTGTAACTTGAACCTTTCAGTTTTCAACCGAGGACACTGAGAATAGGTTTTTTCACTGGAAGCGGCTTTCATTAATTCCAGAAAGATTTCACTTGCTTTTTTCAACTTGAAATAGAAAAGGAACTCAATGAGTTGATCTCAGAAATTACCCTAAATGTCAACAGGTGGACACAATTTCATTTCTCGTTAATAATTAATTTTAATTAAACATATAGGTAGATCTTTGTCGGTATTCAGAGTAAATAGATTGGTATGTGTGCTCGGAACAGCGAGTTGCGTTGGACACACCAGTTCTCGTCTGATCACTGAAGTTAAGCAACGCAAGCCCAGTTAGTACTGACATGGGTGGTCGCTCGGGAAAGCTGGGTACTGCTAGTACCCAATAATCGTCGCATTAGTGTAGTGTCTGTGCAGTTTATGCATTAGAACTATGCAGTGGACGGGTCTCTAATGACCTTGTAGTTGACGGG
>JAAFCE010001963.1:12348841-12409340 GCA_013389805.1 Trigoniulus corallinus | reverse complement strand
GGGTACTAGCAGTACCCAATAATCGTCGCATTAGTGTAGTGTCTGTGCAGTTTATGCATTAGAACTATGCAGTGGACGGGTCTCTAATGACCTTGTAGTTGACGGGACCTTAAACACCAACAAACAACAACAGGTATGTATGCTTATTACAATGTCAGTTATGTGTTGGATGGAATTTCTACCCAACCGGCTACCAAACCAATGGGGCACTTCTACCGACGTCAGCAGGCGAGCTACTACACTCGGCCTACATTCCGTTGTTGTTTGTTGGTGTTTTAGGGCCCTTCAACTACGAGATCATTACAGCCCCGTCCACCGTGTAGTTCTTATGCAGAGACTACACAGACACTACACTAATGCGACGACTTTTTTGGATACCAGTGGTACCCAGTTTTCCCAAGCGGCCACCCATGTCAGTACTAACTGGGGTTGCGTTGCTTACCTTCAGTGATCAGACGAGAACTGGTGTGTCCAACGCAATTTAACGCTCGCCCTGCATTCCGTGTAGAAAAGGTACTTTTACGTGCAGAGGACGCATCTCACGCCACCAAGACTTTATTTAATATCCGATGGGTGGCAGACTTGGGGCTTCCTGGACACCAGTTCTAGTCTGATCACTGAAGCTAAGCAATGCAACCCCAGCAAGTACTGACATGAGTGGCTGCTTGGGAAAACTGGATACCGCTAATACCCGAAAATCGTCTCATTAGTAGGGCCTATAGTGTCTTCAATCTACATTAGAACTACACAGTGGAGGGGCTCTAATGACCTTGTAGTTGACGGGCTCTAGAACACCAACTAACGAACTTGGGGCTTCCCTTTTACCGAAAAGTAGTCTTCTATCTCAATCTGGATAGAACCTGATCTGAGTACGCCCTTCGTTAAGGTATGGCAATCATTGGCTTAGAGCCACGTACCAGTTTTGGGGTCGGGGACAGGTCGAAGTAGATTGTAGTTTTCTACCAGTGTTGCCGGATCTAGTGTGACAGCAAAATGAACCACTCTATTTTAACAGTTCGACAGTCGGTGTGTAGATGTTTATGTTAGGAGCGGCTGTATTGCGCTGGACACACCAGTTCTCGTCTGATCACTGAAGCTAATCAGCGCAACCCCAGCTAGTACTGACATGGGTGGCCGCTTGGGAAAACTGGGTACTGCTAATGCCCAAAAATCGTCGCATTAGTGTAGTGTCTGTGCAGTCTCTGCATACGAACTATGCTGTGGACGGGGCTGTAATGACCTTTGTAGTTGAAGGGCCCTAAAACACCAACAAACAACAACCAACGAAACAAATTCGTTGGATGATTCGTAAGTGCAGTTGTGCAGGTTCGATTCTGGTGTAGGTGGGGGCTTTTTTTTTTTTTGAGTGGGAAGAAAGTCCCAAGAGCTCGTGTTGTGTAATGTCATACACCTGAATAAGAGATGTGACATTTGAGGCACCCTGAGGCGAGTTGAACATAGTTTTAGATTATGGCGATCTTATCGATGGTTTAGATAATTACAACATATAATATCTGATTCCTGGTCAGTGTTTATTTGATGGCTCTAGGGTGTTTTCTGTTGTTTTTGACAGTTTGACTTATTAAATCCTTTCAAAAACAGACATGCAAACGGTTATACAATCTATTTCACAAATTCTACATTATCATTATACTCTCGCGTAGTATTTTAGAGCAAAAAAAATCAATTTATTTATGATGCAATGTTTGAATTTGCTTGTGCGTCAATGGAATTAGCAGGAATTTTAATAAAATCTACCCTGAAATTGTTGGTGTAACGATTTCACAAAATTTAAAAATCGATTGAAACCAGTTATAGGTTAAATGGATTAACGATTTTCTGCTTTTTACCAAATTGAAATTCCCTGTCAATGCTGAAACTTTTCATACTGAAGAAGGGTAAATGCGAATTTCAAAATTCTGTGTAGAGAAACTATCCACACGTTTAATAAAAATATTTTTTTGTATGAAATTTGGGTGGAGATTATACTTCGAGGATAATAAGGGTGTAGAGGGATTGTCTTTTATTACAAGAAACTTTTTTATGAGGTTCAATGCAAGCTTTTCTAACCATTTTTTTATCTTCTCATTTCAAAGAGATGATATGTTGGGTTCGTCCTGCAAACGTCACAAATGACCAACCTTCGGGACAAACCTGATGAAGATTGTTTTTAAATAAAATATAAAGCTTAAAATTAAGGTCAGAATTTTAATGAACGATCTTTAACTTCACCGAAACGCAGACCGCATGAAATGTCACACGTTTGAAGTTGAAATAAGTTTCGAAGTAGTAAACAGTAACTCGTTGTAAAATATTTCACTACTTTGAGGTACAAAATTGAGCTGCAGAGTAGTCAAGCCTACTGACCTCGTATTTTTATCTTCTTCGGGTACTTTGCGATGATATGGTGTCAGCCTGAACCCGATTTGTCCCATTGCTATCTTCTGTTGCCACAGTAGCCCAGTGGCAACTCAGTTTGGTTGTATGTTGGTGTTTTAGGGCCCTTCAACTAAAAGGTCATTAGAGCCCCGTCCACTGTGTAGCTCTGATACACAGGCTGCACAGACGATTTTTGGATACTAACGGTACACAGTTTTTCCAAGCAGCCCCCCCCATGCCAGTACTAACTGGGGTTGCGTTGCTTAACTTGAGTGATCAGACGACAACTGGTGTGTCCAATGCAATTTGCCGCTCTCTATGTTGGAATGTTGAGCACAAACAACGTCGAGAAGTTCGCAACTGACCACTGAAGTCATTTAAGGGCATGATATTTGTTAGTTAAGAATTAAAATTCCACAGAAAAACATGCGAATTTTTTGACATTTTTTCGATATCTTTAAGCCAATGTTGACCCACCCTTAATTCGACTCTTTCCTCAATGGAGGCAGGGCGATCACTAACGACAGCATTTACTTTCATAACGAATCAACTTAAAAACTTAATCTTTAAACTGAATGTTAAATAGAGTTTGATAATTTTACATGTTTCCAACATTGTTTTCAGAAGTTTCCAACAATTAATAACGGTAATCGAAAAGTCGTATAGAGAAGTACAGTACAGTATATATATATATGCCGCTATGCTGCCCTTACTGAACTGCACGGGGAGCGGCGAGTTGCGTTGGACACACCAGTTCTCGTCTGATCACTGAAGTTAAGCAACGCAAGCCCAGTTAGTACTGACATGGGTGGTTGCTCGGGAAAGCTGGGTACTGCTAACACCCAATAATCGTCGCATTAGTGTAGTGTCTGTGCAGTCTATGCATTAGAACTATGCAGTGGACGGGTCTCTAATGACCTTGTAGTTGACGGGACCTTAAACACCAACAAACAAACTTACTGAACTGAAATCGAACCTGAGGGTTTCACCATCCCATTTTGCAACAGTGTTGAGAACATGTTTTGAGACAAGGTTTTTCTGACATCGTCGTTTTTTTACATCTGTGGATGCACCTTGAAAAATCAACAGCAAAATTAGGGAAAAAATCAAACTAAATGTTGCATTCAAATTCAAAAGTGACTTGTTCAATAAAATGGTTTTTAGTTTCACATCCATCAACTAAACCGTTCAGATATTTTTTTCATTTTGACACATTACATGTTGTACGACCACCCAAATTTAACGGATTTTTAATAGTTTGTTAATTTTATCCTATTTTAAGTAGGATTGCTTTTCTTGTCGACATTGACTGGTGCTTTAAAATACCCCACCTACAGCCTAGAAGTAGTAATAACATTGGGGTTTTTACAGAGCACTCAACTACAATGATGTTTGATTGATTTGCAAGCGTTGATTAGTTAATCTTAACGTTGGCTTGTTACCGCTACCAAATGTCTCTACAGACACACCATCAGGCCAGCTCCTACACGTGGATGCGATGGCTATTTTCAAGGACCCAGGATGGAGAAGTAACTTTTATATAAAGTTAATCTCGTCTTTTTTCTAAACTTATCACTTTTGATTTTATCTCAAAAGAAGGAGGAATGTCCCGAAATGTATAGTGGGAGGCAGAGGTTGTTACCTTCCTGGAGACGAAGGTAGCTAGATGCTTGAATGTAAATATTTGCCAACATTTGGTAATCTGTTGAAGGTTTGTGCTTCTTGAGGACTTTGTCGTTTTTTTCAGACGTGTTTCAAACATTTGGTGTTTAGATGCTGTCCGACTAAATGTGACAAACCATTTTGAAGAATTTCGGGCACTTGATGTCCTGATTGTTAACGTCTATTTAAAAGTTGCACAGCATTGGGATGAGTTTGTTGTCCCTAGACGTGTTGCCAACAATCAATGGTTTGTTTAGACGTTGTCTTCAAAAAATTTCAAATTTATTTTAGGCGTGTTCTTTTAAGTTGTAAACATTACGCTGTTTGATTTTTTTTCTAAGGTTCGTCAGTATTGTTGTGGTGTATGTTCTTCTTAAACTTACCGTCAGAGTTGAAATTAGGGGAAGAGAAAACTCGATGTGGCTACCTACTAATTATATTGTATCGAATGCCTCGATCACATTCCTTAATATGATCAAGGGTCTTACTTCGTATCCCTCATTCCTAACTGTGTCCAAAACAGAGAACGCAACTTTTGACAATCAGAAGATGATTAGATTATTAAGGTGGAACACGCAAAGCCAGAGGCGGGTATCTCGGAGCATTAGTCTTTTAACAGACTATTGAAATGGGGAATGACGGTCCTCCTGTTAACAATTATCCCTGGCAGAGTTTAGAGTGAGAAATGGTCATCCACTTAAATGGACGGAGATCAGGGCGCCGACACACTCATATTACTGATCTTTTCTCCAAGGACCATTCGGCAATGAAACGCTCTGGGGGGAAGATAAAATGGAGAGCTTTCAAAAAAGGAAGTACCATTATGCCAGACAGGTATGGGTGGCAGGATAGATGCTTTGCTTCAGGTTCTTTGGGGTTTTCAATGACTTGATACTCACGAATGAGAAGTTCTCTCCACTGCCAAATTTGCCTAACAGGGCTGCTTGCAGTGTATTCAATTAGAATAATATGGAGGCCTCCTTGGAATGTAGTATTTCGCAACCAGTACATCTTCTTGACCTGTTGATTCTATTCAGCACACCTATGTCAAGGACTGGCTGTGTGTTTAAAGGCCGCCACACACGATCAGTTTGGTGTGTCAATTCGGTGTGCACACACCGAACTGACACACCAAACTGACGTGTGTGTGCAAAAAAAGATTTTGCTCACACCAACAATTTTAACTGACGGTTTGAAGAAATTGTATCACATCGGTGTGTCAATTCGGACTGACGTCAATCCGAATTGAGCGTGTGTGGGGTTGCTCAAATCAGTTGTTCACTTTTTTTGTTCTGCGCATGCCCAAACATGGATAAACGTCATCATTAAAAAATTGCACCATGGTAACGGTAGAATTACTGGTTGATGCGGACAATCAAATGACGTCACATGACGTTTCACGAAAAGGAACATAAGTACGTGACACACCAAACTGATCGTGTGTGGGCAATTCATTCCTTCACACCAAATTCAACACATCGATGTGCGCACACCGAACTGACACACCAAACTGATCGTGTGTGGCGGGCTTAACTCGTGAATCCATGCTAACAGGTTCAATCCTGAATAAAGCAGGGAACTTTTTTGGACAAGAAGAAATTTTGAAATGTAAGAGTGAAGGGGTAGCCTCACTGCACCCTCTTCACGTGGAGAGCTACTGTATATGCCTGCAGAGTAGGGAAACAGTCAAATATAACCACTGCCTTGTCATCCTTATTTTCTGTTTGGTGGATGCAACCACACTAGTCAAAAATTATTCCACATTCACTCTCCACCCATTCATTTCTTAATGAAATAATGGATCTGGTATTAGTTTTTCTTTAATGTTGAGCAGAACTGACTTCGACATGTCTGTTTCTCTTCTCAACCCATGTTTGCATGTCAATCACAGGCTATCAAAATATTGTAACTTAAAAATCTGTTGTCCATTGTATTATTTATAAATGCTGCTGTTGAAGTTTATTTTTCCTGGTTTGAAATTGTATATTTTGATGCCAAATTTGACCCATTTTTTCTGAAAGGTTCGGGATGAAAAAAGTGATTTTAATCTATAAGATGCTTTCTCTCTCTCGCCTCTCCTCCCCTCCCCGGCTATAAAATTAATATGTATATCCATGTTTATTGGTTATTGACTGGTCTATTCTAGTGGAGTAGTTGGTTATTCAAGGAGATTACTTTAGCAAGGTTTTTTTATTGTTGTTGTTGTATGATGACGGTGAGAATGTTATTGTCCTGATTTTCCGTCTTTTTGATTTGATGGGGGAGGCAACTGATCTGTTTTCTTGAATACTTATCAAATTATTTTCTTTTGTCACTTCACCTCCGAATTGAAATGACCGGATATCACAAATATAATTACGATGAACTCTTGATAACTCCTATATACG
Source organism: Trigoniulus corallinus (assembly GCA_013389805.1). NCBI lineage: Eukaryota > Metazoa > Arthropoda > Diplopoda > Spirobolida > Trigoniulidae > Trigoniulus > Trigoniulus corallinus. Next base: position 12,402,912 of record JAAFCE010001963.1, on the reverse strand, counting down.
CTTTCTGTTAATATATCTTGAAAAATGTGCCTGTGAATTTCTTGACCAAATTTCTCTTAATCGACAGGAAATTGAGAAATAAGGAGTAGCAGATGATGCATTCTTGACATTCTTTTTCTAGAAAAAAAAAGAAGTAAGCACGTTAACTACATCTCTTATTTCCGGTTAATTTTATTATGCTACTTGACCAGTGAATTATTTAAAGCAGTGGTTGCCAAAGTGGCCGGTATTGGCTCTGGAGAAGCGAATCTATAAAACAAATTGATCTTTAGGGTCTCTGAATTATTCCCGCATCTGCAAAGGGGTCGTTAGATAAAATTTTGACAACCACCGATTTAAAGGCGGTATTTCTCTAGACTAGAAGGTTAAGGAAACCCCAAGTCCGACATCTTTTAATAACAACAGCACTTTTAGCTAGGGCTTTTAGGTAGTGATCATGCCTCTCCAGCTGGATTTGAACTCAGTCCCCCTCTGCGCACACCAGGCGGATACTGGAGCAATCCCTCCAATTCCTGGATGGGAAATAAATCTATAGTTCTGTAAGGTGTGTATGGATACGGAAATGACAGATAATTTGCAGAAAATGGAATTAGGAAAGTATGAGGATGTTACGAAAACTGGTTAGGCCCATTACGGGGATGCAGATTATTGGGAATACCAGGGGCAGAGGAAGACCAAAGCAAACGTGAGAGCATGTTGTACGAAGGGTTATGATGGTGTGTACGTGTGTGGTGGATGGGGGTCCTAGTGGAAGATAAGCGGGAATAGAGGACCAGAATCCGCAGACTTCACCCTGCCACAATATACTGATGACAATAGCATTTTGAAACTGACTTAATGCAAGAAATGGACATGTGCCAGAACGTCAAATACCGGAACTAATGGGAGAGTAGATTGAGGTGGTATGGCATGTTATGTGAAGAGGGGTGGAGGCACTGGTGGAGACCCGAAGTTGATACAGGGGAAAGTAGGTTGTAAAGCGGGACGTAGCAGTTTTTGGGATGAATAATGACCTGGTTGGAATTCGAGGAGAATGAGGATGAAAACTTTCTCACATCTGACTCTCTGCCATAGGCGGGTTAATGTGACGATGATGATACTCGAAAAATAGGCATTATCAGGTCGCTGCCTGCCGAAAGACTGTGTTAATGTAGCTTTGAAGGTTCATCCTGTACTCGTTTGAAACTTAATGCTCCTAATGTGGGCTACACAGAGGACGAGGTTATTCAAAAATTACTATTTTATTTATATGCTGTGCCAGTTGAGGATTTTTCGATTACAATTTATGAGAGAAAGGTGTGTAGCGTTCTGACAGAAAAGGTGTTTCATTAATTTACTCCTTTTTTCAGATCTAGTCGTTTTGATGAATCATATTTCAGGCTGTCGAGATTGTGGCCAAAAATAAACGTGGGTTTCTCTGCACTCATTCCCCATTTTATGGGCTCGGCTTATTTAGGATATTTCATTGTGACAGGGTGTCATGAAAGTTAAAAAATAAAGAAAGCGTTGAAGTCAGTCTCGCATAATGTACACAGTTATTCTCCTAAATTGAGGGCACATTGTGGTAAAATGGTTGGACATTTCGGGAAAGGGGTTGGTTTTGCAGTATATCGACTAACAATGAAGGAAATCCTAACACCTTTTAGCAATTTTAGTCGATGCTGATGCACCCGACGTGCTAGTAACTTGTTGGACTACTGTGTCAGCGGTTCCATAGTCTATCCTGGACCGAGGCGACATGAGCCTGTTTAATTGAATTATTCACACCAGATAGAGCATAGTAAAATTGGGCGTCTCCAGGTAAAACTTAAGCTCTGTCATATGTTATGTTATACTAATGGGTTGAGGAGTAAGCCAAGCAGCCATAACAGGCTGAACCCTTAGGAGGCTGCTTGCAGGAGATGAGAAGGTAGGTGTGGAGGATATAGGAGAAGGGAAATTTGCAGCACCCAACGTTCTTTACCAACCACCCATTTTGGTACTAACGTGGGCTTGCATTGCTTAACTTCAGTGATCTCACGAGAACTGGTGTGTCCAACGCAACTTAGCTGCACCAACGCAACTCAGGTTGCAGGAGTCCCAAGGAGCTAGGGACATCAGGTTCGTCTAGGGACAGTCTGGTTCGAACCTGCAGTCATGTGCTCGAAAATTTGATTAGCGCACCTTTCCCAAGGTCTGTCTGCTCCCTGTGTTCTCCTGCATCTTTCACAGCAGGATGTTAAAGCGAAATTGAAATTTCAAGGTGTGAAGTCTTGCTTGTTGCTGGTGTTATCTTTTCATATATTTTGCCCCAGGGTTGGGTGGCATAGTAGCCTAGGAAGAAAAGTCACCGTTCTTTGCCATCGTCACCTTGCTGTTAGGAAAATTTGGGAATTTTCAAAAATCACTGGCGTGAAAGACTGATCCCCATTTGCCCATTAAGAAACTTTGGTAAATTTCCATAGGTAATCCAATGTAGGGAATTGGGCGTCACACTCTTAAAAGTACCTTTGAAAATTATCATTTGCGAGGACAACCCTATCCTGAAGTTATTGTTGTTCAAATTCGAAAGCTTGTGCCAGATTTTCCAGTTGAAATACAGTATTTTGTTTGTCAAGGAAGAAGCGGTACAAATCTAACCTCTTTTGAGCCTTGTTTCGTGTTTGGTTATTTCGTAGTGTTGCCCTGCCCTAGGGACATCATGCACCCATTTAATTCAATTCGAATTATCTTCAAACATGACGATGCTTTCTGAAGTAATAGAACAACCTTTTTACACTCAATATTTTTAGTTTTTTGCTTTAACCCCATCACTTGAATGGTTCGCTTGTTATACATTTTTATAATTTTTTTTCGACAAGTTTTTATGCGCTGTTATTGAACTGACCCTATTATGCAATTAACTCATCATTCTGTTATTGTTGTCATTCAGAAGTGCTACTGCAGAAAAATGTCGAAAATTGTTTAGAGGTGATATCGTCTGAAGAAGATTAAATTTTTTATTAGAGCCGCTTATTGCGTTGGACACACCAGTTCTCGTCTGATCACTGAAGTTTAGCAACGCAACCCCAGCTAGTATTAACATGGCTGGTCACTAGGGAAATTTGGGTACTGCTAATATCCAATAATCGTCGCATTAGTGTAGTATCTATGCAGTCTCTGCACTAGAACTATGCAGTGGACGGGGCTGCAGTGGAAGGGCCCTAAAACATCAACGAAAGACAACAAAGTCATAAAGCCGACCAGCTTCAGTTAACTGCCAGTGTTTAGAAGAATTTCACCCCAAAATAGGAGACATAAAAATAAAATTATATTGTTTCCGAAACGGGACAAAAATAAATTTTTTATTAAAACGACGGGACAACTAATATTGGACAGGGGTAAGTGGACTGTCCTCATGAAAGTTGTTCGTAAAGTTGCTTTCAAGTATCAGGAGCTAATAAAGGAAAGCAGTTGGACAGTTGGCATATGTTATTTAATAGTTTGACCTGATGCCTCAACCCTTTTTCACATCTGCTTTACAGTGCACCTGCCACTGCATCAGTACTGCCTCGTGGCCCACGCAAAAGAGTATATATGCATTATAAACCATAGAAAATTATCCGAGGAGGGGATGTCAATACCCATTTTTAAAAACTGGCTACGACATAAAGACTAGTAACTGTGAAAGAGGACACTGGACCGATTCCAAACCGGGTCGTCTCCTATCAACAGACAAAAATTATTACCCGGAGACTGTCCATCATTTTCTAGAGTTGATGTCACCCCAGCAGGATGTAAGAGTGAATTTGGCGTTTATTACAAATGAACAATCACTGGTTCTCGATATTACCTTTTGCCCAACTTGTAAAGTGACAAAAAAAGTGGAATGTCCACTTCGTCATCAGTTGTTGTGTCCTGGAGCCGACGTTACTTATCATGGGACGATGGATTGTCCATTGTCCTCCTTCCGAGTTCTAATTTTCAGTTATGGAGACTTATATGGTAGTGATTTCGGCTTATGGACATTGGAAAGGGTAAGGAGGGCAGACAAAGCAGAAATTTAGTCAATCTTCACACTACAGTCGATTCCTCAGGTCCTTTGGTGACATTAGAGAAGGGCAAGTCACAAAATATGTGCATTTATTGTATTACAGGGCGCTACCTGCCAAAATATTTAGGGAATTACTGAATAGAGGTGTGTCTCAATGACTCCTAACATGACCTAACCTCGAATAAGCAACTCCTAACCCTTTTGCGGCCTATGGAAGGGTCGGGTACCCAACTTGTGTCCCTCTGAATGGACGCAAGGGCGATTTATTGGACAGTATATTTCCACAGCCAGTTACCGACCAAAGCTGCAGGCCCTATGCGTATTTATCGTCGGTCTACTGTTCGCTGGGGAATTCCACCGACGCCAAGGGAGGGGCGAGCTCCTACACCTGGAATTTCGCCCCATCTATCCGTTGCATAGTACAGAGGGTTTTTTTTACTTACAAATGCCAGCCTACACCACACGGGACCTCGGTTTTACTTCTCATCCGAAAGAAGGCCCACTCGGTGCCTCCCTCTCACCGGAAAGAAGACAATTCACCTTGGTCCGTTATCCAACCTAGAACTACTGACGCAGTTACCGAGCGTGCTACCCACTGCGCCACCGAGGCGGAATTTGACCTAACCTACAATAACTAACCAAATTTTCTAGTGAAAAACCTGCAAACCACGGAAACCGGAAATTAGATTTTATAAATGTCTAGTTGACCAACTCCAGGTTTGTTATTAGGCGGAGATGAAGAATTCCTGATTATGAGACCCATTTTTATTTCTGTTTCTTGAAGTGCTTCCGCCCTGCTGTTGGGAAATTTTCTCTGAGTTTCAAATTGTGACTCATTTCCTAGTGTTTTTAATTACCCCAATTGCTGCTTCTGCTGTAAATGATGTCCACCTTGACGCGTGACCGAAAAAGGACACATGTGCTTTCAATTATATGAATTCAAGCGTCAAAAAATGAAATTAAATTTTTTTAATATTAAAGTCTTGCGGAAAGAGCTATGTTAATGGCAGACACGGTGCATGCGCAGTAAATATCAGGAATGTCTCGTGCACCTTTGGTTATTGCGCCGTTTCCTGATTTTCCACCCTCCTTTTCGATTAACAACAATCTTCAGCATCCTGAACATCGAGGCAGAGTTTGCTGAAAGTTTTGCGGAACCTAGGGGTGGGGGACGTATTAATAGAGTTCCCAATTAGAAAGTGCAGGGATCCCCTCCGGGCGCGGACCAGAGTCTGAGCCCCGAAAGACAAATGTCTGAACTGGCTCTGTATCTAAGTGTACACGATGCAACTCCATCCGGCGCAGGAAGGCTTATGGTGAATCAAACAGAAAAACCGAGTATCTTGCCCCAGCTTCTATCGGCTGTCTACAGCCTTCCAAGACATCGACTGAGTGTCAACCTTCATACAGGCTCCAATAGACTACATCATATCAAGACCGTCATTAAATTGGTGTGGTGTAATCAATGGGGGTGTTGAATTAAAACCCTTTCGCACGCTCATTAATGCGCACTGCGTTTTGTAAATCGTGGTTAAACTGCATTGGCACTCATTGATTCCCTCTTCAATTCCACTTGGTCGTGCCTTTAGGCCCGGTGCACACTTGCGATTTTTATTCGCGCGGCGCCCGCAATTGGGGCATGAGATACATTAGTTGCAATGGGGAGCCGTGGCGGCGCCGCAGGTATGTGTGCACTCCCTCATTGCAACTAATGTATCTCATGCCGCAATTGCGAGGCCGCGCGAGTAAAAATCGCAAGTGTGCACCGGGCCTTAGTCCTAAAGCTGGGTTCACACTGCGCGAAACATACTCGCCGCTACTGTTTCCACAGGCTTGCGGCAATCTCGCCCGTCTCGCCCTCCCTGTTTACATGGAGCGAAATATTGCACGAAGCAAGCATGCAAACGTATCTAGAGTACCAGCACACGAAGTGGGAGTGGCGAAACCCTTTGATGCGTGTCCAAAACCGACAGTTTGGTGGCTCACCACGAGGCTGCCTCGCGCAGCAAATTTCGGGGCGAGTCCCCGTTTACACTGCGCGAGTCTTTTTTAATGAAACAGTTGCGCGCAGTGTAAACCCAGCTTAAGACTCATTTCAGTAACGTGCTTGACTCTTGAACTGATGACCCAAAGATTTAATCCTGGTGTCAGGTGAGTGGATCTGTCCGTAAGATGGAAAGTAAAGGGAGCGACAAATTGCGTTGGACGCACCAGTTCTCGTCTGATCACTGAAGTTAAGCAATGCGACCCCAGTTAGTACTGACATGGGTGGCCGCTTGGGAAAACTGGGTACTGCTAGTATCCAAAAATCGTCGCATTAGTGTAGTGTCTGTGCACTCTCTGCATACGAACTACACTGTGGACAGGGCTCTAATGACCTTGTAGTTGAAGGGTCCTAAAACACCACCAAACAACAATGGAAAGTAAATCCATGTTGATCCGGACAAGATCGGCAGTATTCCTACTGAAACTAAGAACCCTCAGATGACATGTGAATCGGCTTAAGGTCATTTCAGAGGAGAGGAGGGAAACGGAAGTCTCGTGAGGTGCTTTGGGGTCATAAACTATGTGAAAATTTAACCCACATTTTATGATTTTCCCCTCATCATATGGCCTGAAATTCCCAATCTAGTTTATATCCATTTGGCAATTAATGTTGAAAATGTCCTGTTATACAGTATGGGCGTCGTTCCATCAGGTTGAAAATGTCGAAAGCAAAACTACTGGCCCTAACTAGACTTGAACCCACGTAGGATGTACTTAAAGAGCAAATGCTGTAGATTAGACTGTCGCATTTAATCCTTTTCAGAAGAAAGTCTCACCAGAATGCATTATGCAGGCATATGCAGTGGGGAAAAAGCCCCTGTTGACCTAGTCCTAGATGACCTCCGTAGAACCCCGCTCAGTTCCGCCTTTCATGTTAGTAACAGGGCTCTAAACGCGTTGGTCGTGCTGTTCTAACTGATTTCCTTGGTTAATAGCATCGAAGGACAAATGCAAAATCGTGATCTTTATACCCTTGTGGAAGGTTGATATTGTAGTTTGGGCGTTGAGTTGCCTTGGTGTCTTACAGGCTCCATAAATTTTCTACCTCCAGCTATCAACCAATCAGATGAAAGATAAAGAAGTACTACATTGCGTAAGGTGCCACATTTGTGGTGAACAACCCGAAATTAACTCTTTTATTCTTTGGGTTGAACCCAAGCCGAATTATGCCATATATTAACTACAGAACTCTCTGCAAACTTTAACTTTTGTACTCATTTCTTTTCCCACTCGGACGTGGTGGGCATTTCTTAGTGTACTTCTAGCTTTAATTTTAGACGGAGGGTCAGAGGTCCTTTATGCAATCAATGGCAGTTCTATTTTGAGTGAGGAAGAAACTCCAAGTACTCCTGCCAAATGACAACTATAGCCATAATTCTATGAGGTGCGCACAACGTCACTGGAAGATGAGAAGTCAGACAGACGTCAAGTGCTCAAAACAAGCCTGGAATTGAACTCAAGTGCAACATTAAGCAAGCACCCTTTAATTCCGCATTAGCTAATGGTCTAAGTTCAGCATTAGATCCCCAGTTCGTATCGAACTCATGATCACAGTGAGGGTCAGTGACCACTGTAAATATTCTGCAATGGCATTTTGTGATTCGACAGCGTCGAGGTAGTGTGCAGAATAGTGTCGAGATTCGTTCCTAGATCCCGGGGGAGCTGCTGCATTCTGCAGGACACCAGTTCTCGTCTGATAACTGGAGTTAAGCAACGCAATCCCAGCTAGTACTAGCACGGGTGACCGCTTGGGAACACTGGGTACTGCTAATAGCCAAAAAATCGTCATTACAACATAGTGTCTAATGCAGACTCTGCATTAGAACTATTTAGTGGACAGGGATCTAACGACCATTGTAGTTCAGGGCTCTAAAACGCCAACAAAACAAAAGAAAGACCATGGTGGGTGAAATACCCCAGAGCGCATTCCATAAGATGCTCCCATGTGGTGCTTACGATGTCACACGTGAACGAACCCTTACTACATTGAAAGAAATGACCCAAAGAAGCAAAAGAGACCGACTCTCCCATACTCAAAAAAGTTATTTTCTAGCCTGCTTCTGATCTGCTGGTGCAGATTCGAGCCCCAAAATGATAGCATTCCAAGGCATTTCTTACAAATGCCGTCAAATAATTCACCTGAATGTTCCCGGCACCAGTTGGAGAATTGGTTGTTGTTGTTTGTTGGTGTTTTAGGGCCCTTCAACTACATGGTCATTAGAGCCTGATGCAGGGACTGCACAGACACTACACTAATGTGACAATTTTCGGATACTAGCGGTACCCAGTTTTCCCAAGTGGTCACCCATGTCAGTACTAACTGGGGTTGCATTGCTTAACTTCAGTGATCAGATGAGAACCGGTGTATCCAACGCAACTTGCCGCTCTCTGGAGAATTGTGGTACGTGGCCTTACTATAGGCGGGGAAATGCTTGTAAAATGATAACATTCTTCAACAAACCCTAGAATGCCCCAGTGCCAAGATTTATTTATTTATTTATTTCAAACGTACTTCATATATCAAACAAGCAAACGAACACAATCACACTCACTCAACCTGAGCAAGAAGATACTTGAAAACAAGACATTGAAAATGAATGCAACGATTTCTGCATTTGAACAGGGTGCACTTGAAAATGAGGGACCTAATCGCAAGCGGGAGGTCGTTCCACAAGGGGTAGCACTTAACAGGAAAGAACCGCTTCCTAACGTCAATCCCCCGGAGACGAGAAACAAACCGAAATCTGGACAGAGACCTAACTCTCAATGAGGACACAAAGTCAGAAGCAATACAATGAAGAGGGTGAGCACCATTCCGTAATGCAGTGGCTAGTTCCAGCAACAGGCAATATTGCAAGAAATAGGTAAATAAGGAGGCTCTAATACAGTAAGGGGACAATCCAGTAAGGGCAGAATTTAGGAAGTTCATTGCTTATCAATGCAGTGCTTCAAAGTCCTTAAACACACATTAAATCAAAATAGATTTTGAAAAAAAATATTTTGCAATCCACCAGCGCAGGGCCCAAGACGGTTGCGTTGGTCGCCTTGCCCTGGGTACCTGTAATTAGTCTGATCGTTGAAATGGATGAAGTAGAGCACCATACAGTCAAGTCAAAGGCCTTTAAATCATCGCATCCAATGTGAAATTACTGAATTGATACACAACAATAGAATCGCACGCAATGCAGAATCATCACTTCCAGGTTACTGAACAAATTCCATTGTCAGTGACGTCATCAGACTGTAGTTACCGAATTGTAGCACGAAAGAGTAAGGATCACACTGTCGTGGGTCATTGAATCAAAAATCTTATGTTCAGTTGAGAATTTGGCAGTTTACATTTGAACTTAATTGGAAATTACAATTGGGTGATAGACCAGACGTGATTTGAACGGCAATTATTATGATTAGTTACCGGTCGACATCAATGTATTCTGGTAACTACTCTTTTAATCATTTTTAATAGGTGAGTGAGTACAAATAATAACAAGTTCTCTAGGCCGTCTGCTTGGACGGATGTGTGCGAGTTGAAAACTCGCGAACTAATAATATGGTAGGCTATCAGAGATGTGATCCTTACAAGGTTATACACGTCTCTACTCCTTTGTCAAACAATAAATATCTAATTAAAATTATTCGGAGGTATGAAAGGGGTAGAGGAGGAGAAGGAGGACAGGGAGAGTAGGACAGAAATGTTGCATGCCATCTTAAGCTGATTATTATTATCATTCCTATCTTGAACACCTATCTCAGATTTAACTATTATAATGTTACTTTGCACATGACGAACTACAAAATACTAGCCATTTACTTCCGGTGATAACAATGCATCCATCGTAGTGTTATTAAGCAACAGAAACAATGACCAATCTTGTAAAAACTAACAAAATTACCGCCTGTCTTGAATCGTTAATAAGTACTACGGGACGGGGTTCAGCGATCAACACCATCGTTTTCAGTAATTTCCTCAGTAGGACGTCTCCACATTTTGTGCAAGTGAGGCAGAAAGATGATTGCAGAGCGTTTATTTCTGTTCGCTTCGTCAAAGATGTAAGAAAGTCAACTGCTCCATCTGTCTGTCTCCAACTCTGAAAACCGACCCTGAAGATCTCCAGGACGATAACTGTGTAGGCAGTTCCCTTCAAAAGAGACATTCATGGTCAGTGACAGCGTCATACAGAATGTCTGAATGTGCAACTACAATCAACTGCCAATGAGTGTGGTTGTGATGATGTCTGTAGGTTCCAGGGTAGATTTCAGACTTGTAGGTGAAGGCTTCTGGCAGTAAAGTAAGGCTTGTACGGTCACAGGGCGCGCTCTAGAGGGCATGAAACCCGAACATTAGTCCAGGGAGCCATTTTGTCTGTAAGTGTGAGAAAAAACTGCTGCTTGAACTTGCTTTATATTCTTAAGGGACGGTAATTTGTCTTTTTGTCCGGGGCGACGTTAGCGCTAGAGTGGACCCTAAGGCGGCTTTCACACCAAAGATGCAAGAGACAAGACATGTGCCTCCTGGATGCAGGAGGCATGCGTCTTCGAACACCAACACATATAAAGCGACGACGTCTTTCACACCGAAATGACATGTGCATCTTACGTCCTGGAAGCATGAGGCACATGTTCCTTGAAAACCGGTTGGTTGGTTTTATGCTTCCTGCCTCTTTGCCTTTTTGGTCAGCGTGTGATTCCCCTGTATTAGAAGATTTGCTCTATTGCGTTCAGGAACACACCAGTTCTTGCCTGATCAATGAGGTTAAGCAACGCACCCAGTTAGTACTGACATGGGTGTTCGCGTGAGAACACCGGGTACTGCAAATACCCAAAAATCATTTCAACAGCGTAGGGTCTGTGCAGACCGCATTAGAACTATGCAGTGGACGGGGCTCTAATGAACCTTGTGGTCGAAGGACCCTTAAACACTAACAAATCAATGAAATTCTGAATTAGCACATGCGCTTTCCAATGTGTAGGGAGGGATGAATCCGAAACATGTTACCTCACAATCAACAATGTGACACAACATTTATTGCTGCCTTCGAAGAGTACCAGGCACTGTATGACACTGCATCTAAAGATTATTCCAACCAGGATGCGCATGTGAGAGCATGGAAGGGCCCCTTTCATAAAGAAAAGGTGGGGAACAGCGTAGTGATTTGGACACACCAGTTAGTACTGACATGGGTGGCCTTTTGGGAGCGGGAAAGCTGGGTACCAGTTATAGTCAAAAATCGTCGCATTAGTGTAGTGTCTGTGTACTCTGCGTTAGAAGTGGGAAGGGCCCTAAAACACCAACGAACAGATCAAATTCATAAAAAAAATATAGAATATTAATAAAAAAAAATTATTTTTATTCTGATTTCTATATATCTGTCAGGTAGAAGCAGACAGAAGATGAAGGCTGCATATGCCTCTTTGGTGTGAAGCATGTTTCTCCAAGAAAAAGACACTAATGCCTCCTGCATCCAGGAGGCACATGTCTTGTCTCTTGCATCTTAGGTGTGAAAGCCGCCTAAAGGTCACCAACATCTTGCTCGTGACCTATTGATGCCTTCCTTTCTTTTAAGTTTCGATGGTTTTTCCTGTTTGTTTCCCTCGTTTTTGGACTCGTTGAACTCATGAATGCCAGGCCTTGGGATACATGTTAGTCAAACAGAATTATCGCTGATAATGTTCTCCATATGGGTTAAATGCAACGTAGGACATGGTAAATAATTTGGAAATCCCGACCCATGGAATTTAGGGTTGGAGATAAATTAGCGCCTTTGGTCGAAAGTGGACGTAGGCGATCCTACGGCCACTTATTTTATAGTCAAACAGCCAGTTTCCTAGCAGATGAGAGGTGATACCAACACCTACTCGGTGACCCAACAAGTCGATGAGTCCATAGACGGCAGGTTTGACCCTGCCTGAGGAGGGTGGTGGTGTGTTTCGGGAGAGAAGGAAGCAGAAGACGTACCTGGTTTTTTATGGGAAGTAAAGCCGTGACCCGTTACTGAATGGAGCAAAATGCACCTACAGATCCAAAGACCTCTGGAAAACAGCAAATAAACATTAGGAACAATTCTAACCCTGCAGGGAGCGGCTGTATTGCGTTGGACACACCAGTCTTCGTCTGATCACTGAAGTTAAGCAACGCAACCCCAGTTAGTACTAGCAAGGGGGACCGTTTGAGAACACTGGGTATTGATAATACCTAAAATTCGTCGTTACAACGCAGTGTCTGTGCAGACTCTGCATTAGGACTCTAATGACCATTGTATTTGAAAGGCCCTAAAACACCAACAAACAGGGAGCGGCGAATTGCGTTGGACACACCAATTCTCGTCTGATCATTGAAGTTACGCAGCGCAACCCCAGCTAGTACTGACATGGGTGGCCGCTTGAGAAAACTGGGTACTGCTGATACTCAAAAATTCGTCGTATTAGTGTAGTGTCTGTGCAGTCTCTGCATAAGAACTATGCTGTAATGACCTTGTAGTTGAAGGGTCCTAAAACACCAACCACCAAAACAAATTTAATCCTGCAGGATGCTTGATCGCCTTTAGAGAATGGTCCTACTGAGGAAGTTTTGTGATTGAAATTGACGCTCCAATAACCTCTCAAATGTTAGCTTTTTTTCACTTTAATGAGCTCGACTTCACACGGCTGCTATTCACTGTTGCAATTTTTTGGACATGGCGAACAAAACTTTTGTTTATTCAAATGTCAGTATATATATTTTAGGTTCTGAACTGGATTATGTTATTAATAATGAAAGAAAAATTCACATTTCTCATCTTATTACTCAATAATAACAATAACCTTTCATAAAATACAAGTGCTAGATTAACATCTTGAATTTCATGACATGCTACAAATGCAAACAATGAACTACACATTCGTAATGAGTTCAAGAAAAAAAGTACACGGATGCTCACTTGTGTGAATTAAATCGTGATACTCAAAAAGAATTCCTAATAGGATTTAGATTTGTGAGTGTAAATTTGAGCAAAAAAAACAACGTTGGAGGCAGGGTCGGGTACCAATCTTGTCCCTCTAAATTATGGTGTGGCGAACCTATGGCACGCGTGCCACGGATGGCTGTTGTTATTGTTTGTTGGTGTTTTAGGGCCCTTCAACTACAAGGTCATTAGAGCCCCGTCCACAGCATAGTTCTTATGCAGAGACTGCTCAGACATTACACTAATGCGACGATTTTTGGGTATTAGCAGTACCCAGTTTTCCCAAGAGGCCACCCCCCCCCCCACTAAAATAAAGGGGAGCCAGCATTAGGTCGGCAGACAGCTGCGTAAAAGTACTGTACAACAAATCGGCCACGTTTCCCAGTGAGACAAAACCGGGTACCCAACCCTGCCATATGTGGAAGGAGGGTGCCGTATATTTTATGAACTTGCCCATCTCTGATGTCAACTTTTGACCTCCTTTCAAGACAACTTCAGCAAATGCTTTCAATGAATCTTAATGAGTGGCTTAATGCGATGGACACACCTAGTTGTCGTCTGATCACTTCAGTTAAGCAACGCAACTCCAGTTAGAACTGACATGAGTGGCCGCTTGGAAAGACTCGATACCGCTTATACCCCAAAATCGTCGCATTATTGTAGTATCTGTGCAGTCTCTGCTTTAGAACTACGCAGTGGACAAAGCTCTAATGACACACCACTCCTCGACTGACCATTGAAGTTAAGCAACGCAATCCCAGTTAGTACTAACATGGGTGGCCGCTTGGGAACACTGGGTACCGCTAATACCCAGAAATCGTCGCATCAGCGTGGTGTCTGTGGAGTCTCTGCACTAGAACTATGCAGTGGACGAGGCTCTAATGACCTTTTTGTAGTTGAAGAGCCCTAAGACACCAACGAACGAAAAAATGAATCTTAATTGGTTAAAGTAATTATGACAGCTTGTGGATTGTCTGCCATCAAAAAAGGTCAACAAGAAATGATCAGAAACAGTTTCTTGTGACGTTATTGTGAAATTTACATATCAGCCAACCAAGCCCCATTGTTGGCAATGAAGGCCAAATTTTGCTAGACATTTGAAATAAACATTGACTAATAAGTGATCGAATGTAAATTACAAAATTACAGATAACGAACTTGCCAATTTCGACTGCATTTTAAATAATTCCTTCATTATTGCCATAGACATCAAACCGGAAAGAGAGATGAAGGTCTCACGCCGTCAAGTGTTCTCCTACGTTATAAATTAATAAAACTAATTCCTAAGGTCAGGCACTAGTAAACTGACCACGTGAATGCATGGGTGTAAAGGTTTGATTCTTACGAAAACTTTGCCTTGGTTTGTTTCGTTGGTGTTTTAGGGCCCTTCAACTACAAGGTCATTAGAGCCCCTTCCTCTGCGTAGTTCTAATGCAAAGACTGCATGGCCATGACGCTAATGCGACGATTATTGGGTATTAGGGTTGCGGGAGCGGCGAAGTGCGTTGGACACACCAGTTCTCGTCTGATCACTGAAGTTAACCTGTGGAACCCCAGCTAATACTGACAGGGGTGGCCGCTTGGGAAAACTGGGTACTGATATTACCCAAAAGTCGTCGCATTAGTGCGGTGTCTGTGCAGTCTCTGCATAAGAGTTATGCTATGAACGGGGCCTAACCTAAACCTCCAACAAACAAACAACAACAAACTGGGGTTGCGTTGCTTAACTTCAGTGATCAGACGAGAGCTAGTGTGTCCAACGTATTGCAGCTTCTGCCTTTGTCTGTAGGAAAGTTGGCAGCCGCTGACGTAAGATCAACTGTCGAAATTTTTGGAGCCCTAAATTTCTCTCGAACTTCTCCCCTCCTAAGTTCTCCTCTACGTTTGGTTTATCGAACGTCGACCTACTGTATCTAGCGATTACGTAATTTACCAACACCAGATGTCGAGCTTTTCACATAAGAATTTTGTTAATCCGTGATTTGACCTTATACAGACAGGACAGTGCAAGCTGGAGTATATAGGGCAATTCGATCACCGCAAATGAAAGAACTGAGCTGTACACTGAACAGACTGGTGGGCAACTGATCGCAGATCGATTTTTCACTTGTGGAACGAACCTCAGTAGCTCAGTTGTTGTTTGTTTGTAGGTGTTTTAGGGCCCTTCAACTACAAGGTCATTAGAGCCCCGTCCACTGTGTAGTTCTGTGGCAGAAACTACAGACACTACACTTATGCGACGATTTTTGGATACTAGAGGTACCCAGTTTTCCCAAGCGGCCATCCATGTCAGTACTAGCTGGGGTTGCGCTGCTTAACTTCAGTGATCAGACGAGAACTGGTGTGTCCAACGCAATTCGCCGCTCCCGTCAGTAACTCAGATGTTACAGTGTTCATCAGTCGGTCGTTGCAGGTTCGATCCTGACTGCTGGGGGCGATTTCATTTGGTGATGACACCGACGCCAATAACGTGCAATGGAGAAGGACAAGTCGTAAAATATGTACTGTATAAGCATCGGGATTTATTACAGAAATTAATTGTCCGTGGATTCCATTTTCTAATAAATCTTGCAGTGAAATGGATATAAGAAAAACGAGGTTTGTGCTCTCACTGAGGTGACCTCAAAAAAAGGTGCCAGTTTTGGCAGTCATGATGAGCAGCGGCTTGACTGCATAGTCGTAGTGTATTTTGTTGGAATGAAAGGAAAGCGTTTGATATCAATTGTGTAGGCTGAGTTTATTCAAAATGAAGATGAAATACTTTAACAGTCAGGTGTGATTTGTTTTATAGTTTAACAGGCAATGAATTTTTAACAACACAGTTTTTAATTGACCACTTGCTGTTGTCATTTCTCCAAAAACTTTCAATAAAAGGCGGTGTTACCATAACCTGCTCAAAGGCTTTCTGAAATAATGGGCTTATTGGTGTTATTTATTTTGCGGGATTAGCACTAATTCTAGTCTTCATTTTGACTGCGTAAAGGTCTTGTTTCATTGTGCTGTCTTTCATTCCAAAGGCCCTGGCAACTACACAAACTTGTTTTGGTTTGGCAGCAAAGCAACTCCTAACCCCCTTTCTCGCTCATTGTAGGCCGGGTACCCATCTTATCCCGCTGAATGGACACAAGGGTGATATATTGGACAGTGTCTTTCCGCAGCCGGTTGCTGACCAAAACTACAACCCCTATGCATATGTATCGTCGGTGTACTATTCGTTGGGGAATTCCACCGACGCCAGGGGGGGGGGCGAGCTCCTACACCTGGGAATTTTGCCTCATCTTTGCATAGTAGTAAGAGTTCTTTTACGTGCAAATGTTTTGTTTCTCAAACAAAAAATAATTTAATAGTACCTAAATTAATTCCTTTTACCATTTCTAAGTTTGATGGATGCAGGAGGATTAGAAGCAGGTGAAGGTGGGTTCCCATCCCGTTTAAGATAAAGGGGATTCCGTCATTACCCTATTACTACCATGAATATTGGGTCATATATCATCGAACCTTCGTTAAGAAGTTTTCTGAAGTGCATGTGATTGTTTGTACTCCACATGAGGGGATAAACTTAATTCTCACCTGGTTAACAGCACTCATGGAGTTACCCTGGTCCCCTGATGGTTGTTCGTTTATTGATCACTTCACCCTTCTCCAGGGTTGGGAGAGCACCTACAGCTGGGAATTCTCCGGGAGCGGCGAATTGCGTTGGACACACCAGTTCTCGTCTGTGATCACTGAAGTTAAGCAGCGCAACCCCAGCTAGTACTGACATGGGTCGCCGCTTGGGAAAACTGGGTACTGCTAATACCCAAAAATCGTCGCGTTAGTGTAGTGTCTGTGCAGTTTCTGCATATGAACTATGCTGTGGACGGGGCTCTAATGCCCTTTCTAGTTGAAGGGCCCTAAAAAGCCTACACCTGGGAATTCTTCATGGCTTTACTTCATATTCCGACTGCCCTCTTGCCCGAAATAAGCGCTCTCGACACAGTGCTCTCTTACTGACCGAAAGAAGCCTTCCTCCATTTCTTGAAGAATCGTCCTAATTTTGAATGCCGCAGAGGTAGCATACTTGGCTCAAACGTCCGTGGTTGCAGGCTCGATCCTGGCCAAGGTGAGTGATTTCTTTCGGTCATCTAACCCCTAAGTCCATCTTTCCCCGGGGTAGAAAGTAAAACCGTTGCTTCATGTTGTGTGTACGATGCAACCTTGCTTCAGGGAACGAATTAGAAAGGAAAAGAAAAGAGACGTTGCGTTGGCCCCACCAATTCTCGTGCGATCATTGAAGTTAAGCAACGCCAACCCACGTTAGTACCAACATGGGTGGTTGGTAGTGAACGTTGGGTGCTGCAAATTTGCCCTATCCTCCAGTCAAAGCACCAAATTCCTCCTCTCCCTCCTAAGGATTCGGCCTGTTAAGACTGCTTGGCCTACTCCCCAACCCGTTAGTGTAACACAGGGTTTCCCAACGGGGTCGGTATCGACCCCCTGGGGGTCAATGGAATTTTAACGGGGGTCAATGATGATCAAGGGATCGATTGGGGGTCGACATCTAAACATTTATTTGAATGCATTGCTCGTTACTTCCTTTGAAGGCCAACAAGCAACTCTTAATCCATTCTCCACCTACGGCAGGGTTGGGTACCTATCTTCTCCCTCTGAATGGACACAAGGGTGATATATTGGACAGTGTTTTCCCCAGTCATTTGCCACTAAAGCTGCAACCCAATACTTGTATAGCGTTAGCCTTTGGTTCATTGGGGTACTCAGTCGAACTCCTACAACTGGGTAATTCACCTCATCTACCCATTGCATAATAGAGGGTTCTTTTATGTGCAAATGCCGTCGTGCATCACACGAGACCTCAGTTATACTTCTTATCCACAGGAAAGAGCACTTGAGGCACCTCTCTCACCTGAAAAGAAACCAACCCACCTCGGTCCAGTATTGAACCAAGAACCACTGACAGTTACCAAGCACGCTATCCAATGCGCCACTGAGACGGGATTTTGCATACTACACGGTATATCAGGTTCAAATTATAGAAAAAAATGTAAGGGGGGGGGGGTCTATGAACTAAGCCCATACTTTTCAAAGGGGTGAATCTAAGAAAAGGGTTGGGAACCCCTGGTGTAACATAACGTAGTAAGGAGTTACAGCATTAAGAAGGTAGCCGGCTGTGTAAAACAATCAGCCATTAGATCACTCATGTGGTTTGTTTATTGGAGTTTAAGGTCCCGTCAACTACGAGGTCATTAGAGACCCGTCCACTGTATAGGTCTGATGCATATACTGCACAGACACTACACTAATGCGACGATTATTGGGTATTAGCAGTACCCAGCTTTCCCGAGCGACCACCCATGACAGTACTAACTGGGCTTGCGTTGCTTAACTTCAGTGATCAGACGAGAACTGGTGTGTCCAACGCAACTCGCCGCTCATACTCATGTGGTACCAGTTATATGGGTAAATACAGTAGGCACCTATCCTGCTATGAGAGGGGAGAAAAGGGTTAGAAATGATGAAGGGGATCTAGAATCGTGTTTGCCCTCACTAATTCTTTAAAAGGTGTCACCTAAATTGTTGATTTACGGAAGCCGTCTGCTAATGGATATCTATCGGAATCATCAGAAATTGGATTTAATCGTTATCGCCGTCTGTTGATTTGAATAATTGAATGCCAAAAAAGTATCATTATCGTAATGTTGCTTTTGAATATTAGGAGTGACTTCAAACATCCCATTCACAACGAATTAAATGCCTGAACACATCTGAAAAGAAAACGGTAATTGCTTTCGGAAGGTAGCCTAGTTTAGTTTTCATCCTATTAGTGCCGAATTGGGGATATATCTTTCTCTCTCTGCCCTCTCTAAGAAAACCCTCATTTTAACGATATTTAAAAAAATCTAATATTAATACCTTCTTTATGTATTATATGTCTACAGCGTTGATGAGATTAGAGAGGAACAGGGAAAAGGGGTGAAGAAGGAGGCAATGACGAATGGCTGTAACGAATGGGCATTGAACCAGATCTAGTTCCACACCCAAAAATTTTACTCGACTACAACAGTAAACGTGATTTGCAGCTCGCCATGGCACCGTTTTATATTGTAGTTTCTATTCCGGATATCGATTTCCAAACCTATCATTTTTTTTTCAAATTTCCAAACTAAACTGAAGTTAATTAAAGCCATTTTTGAGATCTATTTCTTAAGTTTATAATAATAATAGCACCGGTTATCCGTGTCAAAGAGCAAAATTTGGGATTTATTGCCGAATTTGAGGGCTTTTTATTATCTTGAATTGCCTCAAGTGTCTGTGGTCACTTCGGTCAACAGCTCCATACTCAGCTTGTTGGTTGCTTATTAACGTATTTAACGTACGGTATCTTTTAACATCAAAGTGATACAGAGAGAATCCCGCCTCGATGGCGCAGTGGGTAGAGTGCTCGGTAACTCCGTCAGTGGTTCTAGATTCGTTTTTAGACCGAGGTGGGGTGGCTTCTTTCGGGCGAGAGAGAGAGGTCCCGAGTGCTCCTCCCTTCGGATGAGAAGTATAACCGAGGTCCCCTGTGGTGTACGATGGCATTTGTAGGTAGCAGAACTCACTCTTCTATGCAACGGGTAGATATCGCAAAAATTCCTAAGGTGTAGACGCTCGCCCGCCTGGTGTTGATGGAAATCCCCGACGAACAGTAGACCGACGATAAATAAGCATAGGGATTACAGCTTTGGTCGGCAACCGACCCTTCTGTAGGAGGGAAAGGGGTTAGGAGAGAGGAGTGCATCTGTGATAGAGAGAGAAAACACCTCGTTGCACTTCTTTCTACGACCTATTGTAGAGTTGGGTATCCACTTTGTCCAAAATGGTCACTTGGGCGATCTTTTGGCAGTATTTTACGCCTCAGTTCCCAACCTCATAGTGTGACTTATGCTTATTCATCGTCTACCGTTTTTCTTCGTTGGAGCAGTTTTCCTTACCGACCCGACGCCAGGAGGGGCGAGCTACTACACCAGGAAATCTTGTCCAACTACACGTGTGTCTTTTACTCATTGGAAGTAACAGTGGTGTACCTAGGGTTGGTGTGACCCGGTGCGGTAGAGGGCATAGGCCCACGTTCTGCTTACCTTTCTTTTAGCAAACTGGGAATCCTGGTGTAACTCCTCTCGCTTGTAATTCCCTTAGTCACCCGGAGCAGTTCGTCACTGGGTTGTAAGTTTTCTTTTACGTGCAGGCGACATCATACGCACCACAAAGGGGCAACGGCTTTACTTTTTATTTAGTCTTTGGGCTTCCCTCTCGGCGGAAAAGTCGACTACGCTAATCGACAACAGAGGCAGGCGTCTATATGCTACTGTGCCACTAAATTTTGGGATTGTCCACTCGGATCGACTCTGTCGTATGTTTGTTGGTCTTCTAGAGCCCTTCAACTACAAGGTCATTAGAGCCCCGTCCACTGTGTAGTTCTGATGCAGGGACTCCACAGACACTACACTAATGCAACGATTTTTGGATGGTTTTTCGCCCTCTTAATCTTGCCTATAATCGCACACTCAGAGCCATTCTTAATCCCCCTTGGGGGAAGAGATTGTGCCCTGTCTGTGTGAAGGCCTGCTTGCTTTCGTTTAGTTATTTTATAAAATACTGCATCACACTCGAACTTGCTTCTGCTCTATGGAACCCTGCCGACCCCTTGTCACACTGTTTCTGCTGACTTCTTGTCTGCAGTCAGTGTCAGGGCACCGTCCAGGTTCCGTTTTGTTTCCCGACTTCCTGGTGGAGATGTGAGGAGGCGGTACTTCCCAATGATAGGTTACCCTGTATGGAATGATCTTCCGTTCTTAATTAGGTCCCGTGTCTTCCTCTGTGCCTTTTACAAATGCCATAATCGGTGCACCCATTTTCAACGCCTCGTGTACAAATTTCTCCTTTCTCAATGTGTATAGATGTGTTTGTTGTGAGTTATTTGTGTACTTATGTACGTTTAAATAAAATAATAATAATAATAATGCTAGCAGTACCCAGTTTTCCAAAGCGGCCACCCATGTCAGTACTAACTGGGGTTGCGTGACTGTCGTAGGTGACAAATGGATTAGTGCTAGTAATGATGTATTAGTAATTAGCATATGCCAAAGTTGGATTGGTGGGCGAAATCTGTACGAAACTTGCTCTGGCTCTTTGCGAGGTGCATTCCAATTTCGGCTGTTCATTGATACCGTATTCGTTGGTACGTGTGTACCTCCAACCGGGCAGATGCAGAGAGCTCATTTTGTGTATGTCGTTGCAAGCGTTTAAACCTCTGACATACGCATCGAGATGGATACATATTTTTGAGGTTTTGGCGCAGCTTGTCCATTGAACATCTCCTTCTATTTCTCCAGGCCTGCCCTTATCTTGATTCCAAGTACTGATTATTGCGTTGCACATGTTGTTCTCGTTTGATCACTAAAGTTAAGCAACGCAACCCCAGCTAGTACTAGCATGAGTGACCGGTTGGGAACACTGGATACTGTTATTACCCAAAATCGTCGTAACAGCGTAGTGTCTGTGCAGACTCTGCATCACAACTATGCAGTGGACGGGGCTCTAATGACCTTTGTAGCTTAAGGGCTTTAGAACGGACCCTTAAAACACCAACGAAATAGCCTACTTTGTTAGGGTCATTGTAGATGTTGTGCCACCAAAACGCCCTGTAAGTAACCTAACCTAAAATTATTCATTTTCGAAATTCTTGCATGTTTCTCAAATTCCCTGAAGGTGGGTAAGTTTCTTTATCAACCCTTTATTAGGTTGAGGCTATGTAAATAAAAAAGATTAAGAAGATTGCATTAACCTTATATTTCTTAAGACAACCTTTTTAAATCGCTAATTGTTGAAATTACAAGAATATTAACCAATATTTACAGGTACTAGACACCGGATTAGGTAAATATTTCGCATATTTCAACTAATGCTTTAGTGCCGAAAAAAACATTTTCACTACTGGAAATGGGTAGTTAAATAACCTTGCTTACTAAACGATGTCGTCTAACTATTGGTTAACAGAACAGTTTTCACCGGCCTTATGTTTCTAAATCAGTGTAAGAATATTGCCGAAATTGTAATTGTAAAGATGGAATTGTAAAAACGCGCAAATATAGCGGATGGCACGCCCTAATGCGGTGGGGGTTGTCAGTAGAAATGCATTGTGGGTTTACATGAAATAAAAAATATATTGCAGAGTATGCAAAAGTTCAAAACGTTTCTTTAAGTTTTCATCATCGGGTAGATGGATTACCTCGGTACTTTGTGTGTAGGTTCATCATCTTCATCCCCGTATCCCGCCAGTGGTAAGGTCGGGACTGCGGGTTCTAGCCCTTCACTGCAGTCTATCTCCCACCAGGTCCCTGTCCACCTCACACACTACCATATCAATACGGACAACCTGCTCACACGTCTGCTTCGGTCTCCTTCCCCAGGTGCTTCCAACTACCTACATTCCTGAAATGGACCTAACGAGCTCCTCTTCCCGTCTTCTCATTACGTGTTCATACCACCTCACCCCAGGCTACCTCTAATATACTCATTCCTAACTCTATCAGCTCCCTTGTTGTTTGTTTGTTGGTGTTTAAGGTCCCGTCAACTACAAGGTCATTAGAGACCCGTCCACTGCATAGTTCCAATGCATAGACTGCACAGACACTACACTAATGCGACGATTATTGGGTATTAGCAGTACCCAGCTTTCCCGAGCGACCACCCATTTCAGTACTAACTGGGCTTGCGTTGCTTAACTTCAGTGATCAGACGAGAACTGGTGTGTCCAACGCAACTCGCCGCTCCCTATCAGCTCCCGACACCCCGCTCATATACCGCAGCATTCGCATCTGGGATACTTGCATTTTATTGACGTGGCTCTCAATTTGTTGTTGTTTGTTGGTGTTTAAGGTCCCGTCAACTACAAGGTCATTAGATCCCCGTCCACTGCGTAGTTCTAATGGAGAGTCTGTACAGGCATTACACTGCAACGACGAATTTTTGATATTAGCAGTATCCAGTGTTCCCATCCGGTCACTTATGCTAGTACTAACTGGGGTTGTGTTGCTTAACTTCAGTGATCAGACGAGAACTGGTGTCTCCAACGCAATACATTCGCTGCGTTTCAGATTAAATCGTAACGTCCACCGAAACCGAACTCGCACTCTTTTATGACGATAATCTTAATACAGCCCTTCTCGTGAGTTTTACCAAACAAAAATTCAGGTTCTCTGGAAAGCAGAGCAGATGCCCATTTTTGCGTTACTCGGGCACAAGGGGGGAAACTATTGGACTGCAAGTATGCTGCAACTCCTTTGCCTATCTTTTTTGTTGGGGAACTTCTCCTCCACCCACAGGACGATAAACTACCTCTGGAAATTTTGCCGAACTTCACGTACATTGTACTCCATGGTGCAGGAGCTCTTTCACTTGCAGATGTCAATATGCACTCACGGACGATGGAAATCACACTGGGGACCTTTCGCTCGCCTAAAGAAGTCAGTCCATCTGGAGTGACTATCGAGCTAGGAATTCATAAGCGAACGAGGTAGGCAGGCCTGCGTGACTGCAGATCAATTAGGACAAAGTGGAACATCATCATCTCGCCCTCCTCCCGCCTGAGTCAGGGTCGGGTCTGCAGGTTCTAATTCTCCACTCCCGCCTATCCTCCACCCCGCACGCCTCCACGTCCCTTTGCACCTCCTGCCCCTACGTTCGTTTTGGTCTTCCTCGGCCCCTGATGCCCCCGATCACCTGCAATCCTTTAATGGCCCTAATAAGTTCCTCCTCTTCCCTCCTCATCACATGCCCATACCACCTCAACTGACCCTTTCGCATCTTTTCCGCGATGTCTCCTACCCCCAAGCTACTTCTAACATAAAGGACATAGTATAACGAGAAATATTAAAATGATCCTCGTGAAGAATCGTCTACTATGTCTTACCACTGAGTCGTTTCTTGTCTGTGGCACGGTTAGTGGGTGCTGATGATATTCAACCTAGGTTGGTCCGTCCCCTTATGGATGTTTGGCCAAGTCCGCCACCCGTTGGCATAACAAACAAACTAAACTAATGGAGTGAGTGAGAGAGAGAAAAAAAGTGAAACTAGAAAGTTGATTAAGGAATCGTTTTCTTTGTTAAAGTATGAAATTAAATAAATGGATGGTTTTCCTTCAAATTGGTAAATAATGCCTAATAAATTTGAAATATTGCCGCATTTTATTACAGAGATAAACGATAATCTTCCAGTTGTACCACTATAGCATCAATTTTCGATAAAACAATTGCTTGTGGTTAAGAATTGTAATATTTATGACAGAATTAGTTACATCCGTAAAGATAAATAATCGAAATTGGGTATATTGACGATTTAATTCTTGTAGAGGTCACTCTAGTCCACTTCTATATGGGACAAACATTCCCCTCACCGTATTACTACTAAATTAATAGATGTTTTTTGCCTGTTGGTATCACTCTGTCCAAATGTAGGTGTGTACAACTTGTGAAACTTGTTTTACATGTCAACGACTACTAGCAAGCAAACCATCTGAATTTGACTTCTTTTCTAATAACACTGTCTACTTTCATACTCTGCTTTAACATCTGAAAACTTATACCGCATTACTTGACTACTATTAAAAAGGAAGAAGTATTGTGGCTCGTTAGAATTGATGGATGAATGATTTTAGAGCAGGAAAGGTTGAATGAGATTAACTGAAATAAGGGGCAACAAATACTAATCCTGGCTAAAACTTTAACAACACCCAGCTGTCCTCTACTCTGAAGTAATCCTGCACGAAATTAGGACAGTGACTCACAGGCAATGCTGGATTTAGGAGCGGGCTGACCAAGTACTCTCCCGGGCGAGAAGCGTAAAGGAGTGCCAATTGTTTTAAGTTAACCGGAAGATATGTCGTGATATTTTTTGTTGTTGTATATTTGGTAGCAGGTGGTTAGTTTTTCGTTAGTTTTATTTTTATGTAATATTAAAATTAAGGACGCCTCCAAGTAGTTTGCCCGAAGCGTTAAAATTGCGTTGTTGGCCTGTTTGCAGGAAGATACTTGAATGAAGGATTGACCCAGACCCCGTTATTGCATCTCATGCATACATTTCTCCTATAAAATGCCCCTTTCAGCAAGCGCACGATTACCTGAGTTGCCAATTCATATTTAGAAATATCACCCACATCAAAATTCCGCCTGAGGCACAATCTCACTGTTCACTCCTCACGTACAGTATAAATTGTAGGGTGCAAAATTCTAATTCACTACACTGCAAGGAGCAGTGGAGAGACTAACTTTCCTTTCTACATATGATACTGTAAAACGCCTAAAACCCTAAGCTATAATTGTTGTCCCCCTACAATAGTTACAATGGTCAGGCCTGACAATGATGACCTTTCCTTTCAAAAGCCCTCCACTTCATCCTCTCCAAGAGTATTCTGTTGTGGAATGGGCCTTGGTGAAAAAGACCAGTAGTATGACTCTGTCTGTACCCTTATCTCCTTCAATTTATATGAATGATCCTTTCTTCCCTTATACTCAAGCAGGGACACACTTCCAACCAGAGGTCCGTTGCACCCCATCAGCAGCAGTATGACAAGATATGCATCTCTGGCTTAGTATCATCATAATACCCTTATCCCGCCTGTAACAGGGTTGGGTCTGCAGGTCTACTTAACATGCTCTGACTGGGAGCACCACAGCCAGGCGTTTGGAACTCTAATTCTAATTCTAATATTATACACTGCAAGCAGCCTTTTTGGCCAATATGGCAGTGGAGAGACTAACTCTCAATCCTACTTATGATAACATAATACTCCTAAAACCCTAAGCTATAATTCAGGAGCCTCCCCTAATACAATACCAGCTAATGTTGGATTTCCTTGGATGAAGCCCTCCACCCTATCCTCACCAAGGCTATTCCATTGTCGAATGACTCTTGGCAAAAATGACCAGTAGTATAAGTCTGTCTGTGCCCTAACCTCTTTCAATTTATATGGATGATCCTTTCTGCCTTTATACTCAGCTGGAGACACACTTCCAGCCAATGGTCCATTACATCCTAGCAGCAGCAGTCTTATAAAAAGGCTAATGCCGTGAGATATACGCCTCTGGCCCAATGTATCCCACCCTAGTTCCTTAATCATGGCAGATACACTCTCTGTGTGAGAAAACCTATTAAGTACTATTCTTGCTGCCCTCCTTTGGATCCTTTCAACCTCCCAAGATAAGTCCTGCCTGAAGGGGAACCAAATTGGACTGCCATACTCCAAAATTGGGCGTACCATAGAAATATATGCTGTTTCCTTTACCTCTTTTGTGCTATCTCTAAGGACCCTATTAATCAGACGGAGGAATTGACCGGCCCTCCCAATCACTTTACCAACGTGATCCTTCCAATTACCCTCACTATTTAACTCACAGGAATATTGGCTTTGTTGTTTGTGAGGGGATGCCAGCCTACCCCACGAGTTCCAGCACCACATTATACAACCAAAGTAGAAATTTTTGCAGGTAAATTAATGCCATGTTGGTTATAACATTGCATGGAGTCTGATGTATTGCAAAATAACAGTAAGTAACAGGGATATTCCAGACCGCATACGTCTCTGGCTTAGTTTGTCTCACCCTAATTCCCTACTCATGTCAGACACACTCTCCCTGTGAGAAAATCTGTAGAATACAATTCTTGCTGCTCTCCGCTGGATCCTTTCAATTTCCCAAGATGAGTCCTGCCTAAATGGAAACCAAATATTCAGAACTGTGAGGAAGTCGGCTCAACTAGAGATGAGAGGTGTAAGGAATAGAAAAGGAGCTACTGTATGTCTAGAGGCAATATCGCTCAATCGTGCACCTACAGGCTGGTGAAACAATTAGGCTACTCTAGGGAGTTAACAAAACGCTTCTCAAAATATATGCTTTCATAGTAGTTTAAGTAATTACTTCAAATAATACTAGTTAAATGCTGCAGCGCGAATTCATTGACAACCATGCATCATAATCGAATTGTCTGACATATGGTGTTGTTTACCACACTATAATCTAGTTGAGTTGCTTGACTTTTAAGACTGTAATTTGAAGGAAACCAGTTTGGTAAATTGAAAGGAAATCATGTGAATGTATCTATCAGCGTCGAAGTTAAGCGAATACCTATCTTTTAATATGCTGTCGGTGTGTTATCACCTCAAGTTTGTTGCACCAAGTGTGTGTGAATGAGATCAGCCGTTTTTAACTTTCAGATACAGAGCGAGATTAGAGAGAGAGAAAGAATATTGCTGGCGACTCATCATAATTAACCATTTGCATTATATTTACATGGCATTTGGTGCAAAAATGTCCTTGAACCGGATATTTAATAGGGATTACAAAAATGGGGTGCACAGCTGAAATATAGAGTAGCTGTTTCTTCCTAATCTTCAAGTTACTTGTGTGACAACAGATATACCACCCCCTTCGGCGTATATCATTGTCCTCATTTAAAATTAACGACCTTAACTGGTAAGAGAAAGAAAAAATGCAAGTAGATAGCCATTGGGACAACAACTTTGTCCACTTAATGTTGTTTGTGTGATCGTGACAAAAGACAAGAATGTAGCTCTGATTGTCTGCACCTGTATCATCGCTTTCTGTTGTGTCACAAATCTAATAAGAAAGGCATAATAACTCCGGAAGTGTATGATAGAATTTGATTTTGTATTTTAATAACCCAAATTGTGTGAAACTTCTACTTTGCTTTTGTTACCAAAGCATCTTGAATGCATAACCAAGAGAGACATGGCACAGTTAGAGGAGCTCACCATTGCTTTTAGCCAAAGCCGGCAATTGCGTTCGATGCAAATGCCGCTAATACCCAAAAATCGTCGCATTAGCATAGTGTCTGTGCAGTTCCTTTTGTTGTTGTTTGTTGGTGTTTTAGGGCCCTTCAACTACAAAGGTCATTAGAGCCCCGTCCACAGCATAGTTGTTATGCAGAGACTGCACAGACATACACTAATGCGACGATTTTTGGGTATTAGCAGTACCCAGTTTTCCCAAGCGGCCACCCATGAGCAGTTCCTGCATTAGAACTACGCAGTGGACGGGGCTCTAATGATCTGGTAGTTGAAGGGCCCTTAAACACCAACAAAAGACATTTTTTTGCCACTGCCTATTGCTGACAAAGCTGCAGCCCTTATGCTTATTCATCGTTTGGGAATTCCACCGACATGAATAATAGCACAATTCATCACCATTATCACACCCTTATCCCGCCTGTGACAGGGTCGGGTCTGCGAGTCCAATATACATACTCTAACAGGGGGCACCCCAGCCGGGCGTCTGGAGCCCGCAGGAAGTATTGGCTTGAATTGTCTGTGGGGGGACGCCGGCCTACCCTACTGTTCCAACACCGCATTTCACAACCACAATATAAATTTTTGGCAGGTAAACTAATGCTTTGTTGGTTATAATATTGCATGGTGTCTGACCTTTTGCACAATAACTGCAATGCAATAGGAGTCAGGCTCATGCCCTTTCCCCATTATGAAGGAGATCGTTAGGTAATCGGGAATCATCTTTATTTAGTGTGACCTGGGACAATGCCGTCTTAACAACATTATGGACCTCTGGGCAAATGCTGGGGGCACAACGACAATTACTCACAGGGATAACATGTAAATGGTCGCGACATGCACAATTAGCATGGGCCCCTTAGGCTCGTTAGGCTGGGCAGACGCCCAGTGGGCCCGTGCGGTAAGACAACACTGACCTAGGATCATAAGCGGTTGCATTACGTTGGAAACACCAGTTCTCCGATCACGCAATTCCAGTTAGTACTAACATGGATGGCCTATTGGGAAACTGGGTACCGCAAATACCATAAATCGTTACATTAGAATAGTGTATGTGCAGTCTCTGCATTAGAGCTAAGCAGTGGACGGGGTTCTAATGACCGTTGTAATTGAAGGGCCCTAAAAAACCACCAGAACAAGTGACCGGGGCTCAAAAACTAGGTAGGAAAATGCACTTGTTGATTTCTAAGCATTCGGATATGTATTGGCATTCCTCCTGCGACCTCAAGAGGCGAGCTACTTCCCCGGCTCTACTTCCCCTTCTCTAGCAGAAAAGAAGCACACAACCTTGGTTGACAATACGTGGTAGAGCTCACTTCTGTTTCTGGCAAGAGCTGGGTCACTGGAGACGAAACAGAGGATGGCAAAGATCACAGGTGGAGAGAAGGGCTGTGGATTATGTGGGTGAGTTGTTGTTCAGAGTTGTTGTTGTTTAAGGTCTCGTCAATTACAAGGTCATTAGAGACCCGTCCATTGCATAGTTCTAATGCATAGACTGCGCAGACACTACACTAATACGACGGTTATTGGGTATTAGCAGTACCCAGCTTTCCCGAGCGACCACCCATGTCAGTACTAACTGGGCTTACGTTGCTTAACTTCAGTGATCAGACGAGAACTGGTGTGTCCAACGCAATTCGCCGCTCCCGGATTATGTGGGGGTCAAGTGGAGGATGTCAGGCATTGTGATACTGGCCTGTCCAGCGCTGGATCACTGCAGGAGGGATGGAGGAACCCCCACATTGGATGAGGTTCTGAGGGTGGTGGGGTCTGGGGTGGAGCGGCTGGAATGGGTGAAAAGGCAAAGGTGTTGCTAGGGTGCTGGTGGAGATCTAGGCATATGGGTCTAGCATGAAAAAATCTCGCTAGCAAGGTATCCGTCACAAAGGATTACATATTCATATTCAGGTTCAGACCTGGAACCACTGAAGCAATAGTCCAACATCCTACTTCTGCGCCACTGAGGGAGGCAGTCATGTGGCAACAGTCTTTCTAGACTGAAGTTCGGTAAGGGCTGTGAAGTGTTATTAGGTTTCGTTAAATTAATCCTAACAATGGATTATGAATCATACTGAGAGCTATATCCCAAATGCGTACCAGGAACCCGTTTCAGGTCGAGAAGATGCGTAGATTTATTTCCAAAATTCAGAGGTACACGACCTCCTATTCTTGTCCACCAATTAGTTTTCTTATCTAACTTTTCAATTATTTTGTGGTTAGCTGTCAAACTTTCGAAAAATAAATATTAAAAATTTGAGACGGTTATTAGAATTCAGTCTTCATTTTCATTTTCTTTCAAGTTATTCAAGAAGTTATGATGAGGAAAAAGGATTTATGAAAATATTTAATGTTTTAGCATAGCACACGGTTTGTTTCTTGCGCATCACGTTTTTTATCAGAATATTTGTTAAATCATCTCCGTTTTTTTCTGCCATGAGACTGTGTGAGGCCTACTTCGTTTCGCATTAAAATATTCAAGCTGGAGCATTGTTTAAAATAAATAAATAATGGCCAACTGTCAAAAGCATTCTATGTATTTATTAGAATATCTGAATTTTTTACAGAATATTCGTTCAAAAAAGTGGTTTTTTGCCAAACGAACTAGGGAATTACATGTACACGCCCTGTAAATATAGTGTTACAATTCTATTACAATGACAGTGTTGCACATGAATAGATTTTGAGCTCAACTATGACGGATGTTTTTTTGTCAAAAAAGAAAGGGTTTTGTGTTTTTAAAATTAATTATTTCCCAGATTTTCTTCAGAAATTTATTGTTTAATCTGTTGTTGAAGACATTTCAGGTTTTGTGAAAGTACTGCATACTAATTTCCGGCGACGCAATAACGTGGCCTACAAGAGCTATTGTTTTTAAAAACTACGGAAGAATGCCACGTTATTTAGAAATAACTAATAATAATTAACGTCTGTAATTGAGTGTAGTAATTAATAGTTAAAAAGTAAATTACTTACTATGCAGACTATTTGTCATGTACCCGGAAATCATTAAGGAATTTTTTGAACTGGATAACTGCACTGAAATCACAGTCCTGTTAGCA
Source organism: Trigoniulus corallinus (assembly GCA_013389805.1). Taxonomy (NCBI): domain Eukaryota; kingdom Metazoa; phylum Arthropoda; class Diplopoda; order Spirobolida; family Trigoniulidae; genus Trigoniulus; species Trigoniulus corallinus. The sequence continues at coordinate 12,372,015 of JAAFCE010001963.1, read as the reverse complement.
CACTGTCCTATGAAGGTTTGAAGTATCTTAATAGATCAGCCCAGTGTTGATGACATCAGTTTTTGTTGGTGTTTTAGGGCCTTTCAACTGCAATGTCATTAGAGCTCCGTCCACAGCATAGTTGTTATGCAGAGGCTGCACAGACACTACACTAATGCGACGATTTTTGGGTATTAGCGGTACCCAGTTTTCCCAAGCGGTCACCCATGTCAGTACTAGCTGGGGTTGCGTTGCTTAACTTCAGTGATCAGACGAGAACTGGTGTGTCCAATGCAATTTTCCGCTCCCTGATGATATCACGTCTGGAAGAGCAGATGTATAACCAAAGGGATTGTGACATCATTCTGTTCCTCCAAATTACCTTTCCTTGGTTGGGGATTAACCCAAGCAGCCATAACAGGACAAACCCTTCGGATGCTGCTCGCGGGAGATGAGGAGGTAGGTGTAGGGGACGAAGGAGAGGGTAAATTTGCAAAACCCAACGTTCTTTACCAATCACCCATGTTGGTACTGACGTGGGCTTGCGCTGCATAACTTCAGTGATCTCACGAGAACTGGTGTGTTCAACGCAAGTTGGCTGCACTCCAACGCAACTGGGAGCGGCTTATTGCGTTGGACACACCAGATCTCGTCTGATCACTGAAATTAAGCAACACAATCCCAGCTAGTACTGACACGGGTGGCCGCCTACTAGTATTACTAGTAGATGGGTGAAGTGGTAGATGGTAGAACTGATGTTTTCAACGCAATAGAGCCCTCTTCTTTCTCTCCAAGAGGAAATGCTCCTGTCGAGAATTAAGTGTCTGTGCAGTCTCTGTATTAGAACTACACAGTGGGCGGTTCTCTAATGACTTTGTAGTTGAAGGGCCCTAAAACATAAACCAATTTTTTTTGGTTCGTTGGTGTTTAAGGTCCCGTCAACTACAAGGTCATTAGAGACCCGTCCATTGCATAGTTCTAATGCGTATACTGCACAGACACTACACTAATGCGACGATTATTGGGTATTAGCAGTACCCAGCTTTCCCGAGCGACCACCCATGTCAGTACTAACTGGGCTTGCGTTGCTTAACTTCAGTGATCAGACGAGAACTGGTGTGTCCAACGCAACTCGCCGCTCCCAAACATAAACCAAGAAACCGCAGTTGTTTTTCTACTCGAAGTTTGCTTTCTGCTGGCGAAGTTTGCTTTTTGCTTTCTGGTGGTGAATCTTACGGGGGGGGCAAATTCGACTGAACATGTTCGGTGTATGAAATCTGACCCCTCTTTAGGAAAAGGTTGTGAAGGGAACGTGTGAGAAAATGTTGTCTGTAGTCACATTTCTGTACCTGTAGATGACTCCTCATTTAACATAAGGTGCACTTGTTTCGTTTCGAGCTCAAAGAAAACAAAGCGCTCCATTAACTGAACCCAGTGATCCGAGAATTCTCAAACCTCAACCACTTTTTGCTCTAACAGTTAGTTTTGAATTTTATTATTATTTCCTTCATCAGAATTTAAAAGTTAACAAGATTTGATAACAATGTTGTTAGATTTACAATTAATCTGACATGGCCTCTAGAAGAAAAGTGCTCATTCATTTATTCATCTTTCGTCACGAATGACCGGATTCGCGGATGGGCATGAGATCTCGTGCACCCACACAGCGAAGCTCGAATTTTATATTCGGTTAAGAACGGCTCCTTTGAACCACACAGCAAGCAATCAGCTTCGACCAGGAGCGAACTGGCGTTCTGTAGTCTGCAGAGTAGACACATTGCTGTGGCATTCCTATTTATTTCATTCATCCCCATCATCCCTCAGAGGGGCGGGAGCGGCGAACTGCGTTGGACACACCAGTTCTCGTCTGATCACTGAAGTAAAGCATCGCAATCCCAGCTAGTACTGACATGGGTGGCCGCTTGGGAAAACTTAGCACCGCTAGTATTCGAAAATCGTCGCATTAGTTTAGTGACTGTGCAGTTTCTGCATCAGAACTACCCAGTGGACGGGGCTCTAATGACCTTGTAGTTGAAGGGCCCTAAAACACTAACAAACAAACTCAGAGGGGCTGTATTGAGTTGGACCAACTGAAGTTAACCAACGTAACTCCAGCTAGTACTAGTATGGGTGACCTCTTGGGAACACTGGGTACTGCTAATTGTCGTAACAGCGTAGTGTGTGGGCAAACTCTGCATTAGAACTACGCAGTGGACGGGACTCTAATGATCTTTGTAGTTGTGTAACTGTTAACGTATTAGTTTACAATATCTGACAGACTCATCATCATAAGCTTATTCCGCCTGTAGCAGGATCGGGTCTACTGAACATGCTCTGAATGAGGGCACCCTAACCAGGCGTTTGGAATCCGCAGGAATATTGGCTGGGTTGTCTGTGGGGGGGGGGGGGATGCCGGCCTACCCCACTGTTCCAACACCGCATTATACAACCAAAATAAAACATTTGGCAGGTAAATTTATGCTTTGGGAAATAATTGTTTCGAACGCCACACCAGTTCTTGGTTAGGGTTAGTCCTTGAGACTGACACTTGAACAACACAAGGAAGCATGCCACATTGGTGAAGTGATTTATGGAAGATATTTTCAATATTTCACATTATTTTGAATTTTCTTTTTACATTTTAAAATAGGACACGAAGAATGAGTTGCAAAAAGTCGTGACTGGCGCAATTTTTTTTAAAAAAATACTTTGTATTGTTTAATTCCTAGTTTAATCTCATTTTCACTCGTTAGGAGCAGGGCGTTCGTTCAAGTGCAGTTGCTTCAGATTAAAAAATTTGAAAAGGATAACATCCGTAACTGAATGACATCTCGGGATCACGTCAATTTGGCGAATGGCAGTTTGGCGTATATACAAATTCGGCGTATGACAATATGGCGTACGTAAAATTTGGCGCACATACAAATTTGGCGTACGACAATTTCGCGTACATACCGAACTCTTGGGTGCACACAGTTGTTCAAAATTGCAACTGTCATAACCAGTGGCGGATCCAGGATTTTCTTCGGGGGGGGGGGGGTGAGGTAATACGGGGGGGGGGGGGGGGGGTTAGATAATACAGGGGGGGGGGGGGGTTGAGCTAAGCCTCACATATTATGCTCATATAAGTTTATATGTGCATAGGGGGGTTACAACCCCAAAAACCCTATCCTAGATAGTTGCTTTTGTGTTTTAGGGCCCATCGACTTCAAAGGTCATTAGGGCCCTATAACACAGTTATGGTAGGCATTCATTGTTCTATTACCTTCCAATGACTGTTATGACTGTTGAAATATGTTGTTATGACCGTTGCAATTTTGAACGAATTTGGGCACCCAAGAGATCGGTATGTACGCCAAATTTGTATGTACGCCAAACTGTCGTACGCCAAATTGACGTAGACCCTGACATCTCGAGGGGCGTCTTATTGCGTTGAACACACCAGTTCTCGTCTGATCACTGAAGTTAAGCAACGCAACCCTAACTAGAACTGATGTGGGTGGCCGCTTGGGAAAACTCGGTACTGCTAATACCCAAAAATTGTTGCATTGTCTATGCAATATCTGCATTACAACAACGCAGTGGACTGGGCTCTAATGACCTTGTAGTTGAAGGGCCCTAAAACACCAACGAACGGAAATGCACACCAGCGATCGTGGTGCTGCTATTGATTGATATTGAACTGAAGGGCTTTAGTGGTTCTATTCAAAGCCACTGTTCAACAAACATCAATAACATTTTGGCATTCGTCTGTGAGCTTCTCACGTCACCTAAAGCAGTTTTTTGAGCTTGGAAATGTGAATTTGATACACGAGTAGATAAAAACTTTACGGAAGCTTTTAAAACAAAACTGGACATACTAATCCTAACATATGCTAATCGCGCCTTTAGAGTTGATGGACAATTACGACCACAAACAATTTTAATTTATCTTAATCAGTGCAAAAGCAACCGGTTGAACTAATTATGCTCAAATAACAAACTGCAATCATTGATAACATTTCCTAAGTTTTGCTATTTCTTACAACCAGAATCACATCCCAGGTTAGTGGCTTCTAAACTCGAAGAGTAACTTTAATCAGAAAAATGTCGTTAAATATTTCCTTTATGCAAAATAATTTGATTATTGAATAACATTTTCGAACAAAAAGGTGTCAGATTACAAGTAAATTTGGAATGTTGCAATCAGGAAGCATCAATCATTTTTAACCCACTTCGCATATTAAAAGCGTATATAAGTTACCGTTGCTGTTCACCACCTTTCCCAACTGTTTTGAGTTGTAAATTGCGTTGGACACACTAGTTCTTGTCTGATCACAGCGGTGAATTGCGTTGGACACACCAGTTCTCGTCCGATCACTGAAGTTAAGCAACGCAACCCCAGCTAGTACTGACATGGGTGGCCGCTTGGGAAAACTGGGTACTGCTAATACCCAAAAATCGTCGCATTAGTGTAGTGTCTGTGCAGTCTCTGCATAAGAACTACACTGTGGACGGGGCTCTAAATGACCTTGTAGTTGAAGGGTCCTAAAACACCAACAAACAAACAAAACAAATTGTCTGATCACTGAAGTTAACCAACGCCACCTCAGCTACTATCGACATGGGTGGCCGCTGAGGAAACTGGGTATAGACGGACCTTACACGTTCAATCTGGCATCAGTTCAATCCAGATTGAAGGTATTTATTTGATTATTCAAATAAATATCTATCCATTACATCAATCCGTCAATATGGCCATTACACGTTCAATCTGGATCAATCTGGATCACAGAATTGGATTGAACTGATGCCAGATTGAACGTGTAGGGTCCGCCATAGTCCGCGCACCCAAAGAGTGCTGCTCACCAAAATCGACCGTTCCAAATGTAGGGGAGTGCGAACGCTATTAGCGTCAAATCAGACGACATAGCACAAAAAGTGGTGACGTCACGACGCTACTTCAACTGCCACAGAGTAGCTATGCCACGGAAAAGTTGAGTTGACTACCAGTCAACTCAAATAGCGTCAAATAAGACCCGCTACTTTCTGATTGGCTGGCGGTTGAGCTCTCTGCTTGGAAAATCACGGAGGATAAACTCAGACATGACTTTGGCATGACGTCACTCCAAAAAAGCGCTACATTTAAGGAATTGCGCTGGCGCTCCTTCATAAAGTGCTAGCAATGCATTCCTAAAGCATTCCCTATACTTGAGGCACTTCAATTATTACCAACTGCAGTACTGCTAATACCCAAAACTCGTCGCATTAGTGCAGTCTCTGTACTCAAACTACAACAAACTCTGAACTCGAACAAACAAAGCCCAACTGTTTTCTCTCCTAATGCAGAGTTGTCTCAGTGGTGCCCAAAACATGCTGCAACCCCATCTTATTTAACACCAAGGTATGCTCTTAGTAAGGGTACTATCTGGTATATGAAGGAGGGAGAGAGGTGATGGTGTTCCTTGTGACTTGGTCCCGTTTAGCTTTTTGGATTTGTTGTTGTTGGTGCTTTGTGGCCCTTCAACTAAAAGGTCATTAGAGCCCCGTCCACTGCATAATTCTAGTGCAGAGACTGCACAGACACTACACTAATGCGACGATTTTTGGGTATTAGCGGTACCCAGTTTTCCCAAGCGGTCACCCATGTCAGTACTAGCTGGGGTTGCGTTGCTTAACTTCAGTGGTTAGACTAGAACTGGTCTGCCCAACGCAATTTGCCGCTCGACAGCGTTGGACTGGTCCCTATTCGGGTTCTAGGTATGAAGAACTAATAGAACTACAAATAAGAAAGCAGTTTTTCACTTGTCATTATTCTGGGCGTGCCCATACATCATCAAAGCATCTAAATTTTTTAACCATTGTTAATTGCGTTTTACATATTTCTACATGTTTTTATACAAATATAATTTAAACCAAAAAGAAGATTTATTAAACATGGAAACCCTTTCGTGACTATTTCTAAAGGATGGACCAAATCTCTCTCTTGTTGTTGCCTTCTTTTATCCCAATAATGTTGATCGTTTTTATCTCTCCAACCAATTCCATTAATTAGCGTTTTTGTGCCTTTTCTTCAGACACAATTTTCTGTTCACTGTGTCCCTGGAAGATCTCGCCTCGGCGGCGCAGTGGGTAGCGTGCCTGGTTTTGCGAATATTGAGAATTCGGAGAATATGGGCTGAATTATATACAAAATACTGACTTGCCTCTATTTGTGTCTTTTTGTTGCCCATTCCATTGTCATAGCTTTGCGACTGCAACTCCAAACCCTTTTCCCGCCATGGAAGGCTCGGGCACCCATCTTGTCCCTCTGAATGGATACAAGGGTGATATATCGGACTATGTTTTTCCGCAATCGGCTGACGACCAAAGCTGCAACTCTTATGCTTATTTATCGTCGGTCTACCGATCGTTGGGGCACTCCCTGCACCGACACCAGGGGAGGCGAGCTCCTACACCTGGAAATTATACCTCATCTACCCGTTGCATAATAGAGACGGTTTTTTTACATGCAGATGACATTGTACACCAAACGGGACCTCGGTTTTACTTTTCATCCGAAAGAAGGCAACCCCCTCTCGATCCAGTATCAACCCTGGAACCATTGGCGCAGTAAATCAAGCACGCTACCATTTGGGCCACCGAGGCGGGTAATTGAGTTCTAGCCTTTAAATTTCAAAATATTTGCAGTAGTTTATATTTGTCTAAATATTTTTTAACGAATAGGGACTGGTCATAGGAATGTCTGGGCTTGTAACACGAAAAGTAATGACAAACGTGGGGTTATTTTTACTGAAATACACGGTTCAGCACTTTTATTAAATTACTGCATGTAATGTGGAATTTCTGGAAATGATATGAATGATTAGTGCTAACTGAAATACAGTATATTACGTCAACACTGTCATAAAGCACGGCGAATACACCGTAATCTAAAAGCTGAATCGTGTTAGTCCTTGGATGGTGAACGACTATGTAACCTTGGCATGTAATGAAATCAACTACAATCAGTTGTGTTTACACAAATTCTTTGCAGTTTTTCGTTATATTTATTTGGTTGCATTGTTTTATTGTCAGTGTTTGTCATATACTGCAAAGGTGGATGGAAACACGTGCAGTATAGCGTAATGACAGTGGGTCGTCTATTGACAAGGGCCAAAAACAGATTAAAGCCATAACTGAATGCAGGGGGAGGGATCCAGCGGGAAAGAGCAATGCAGCAATTGCTCCCCCCTCAGTGCCTCAATGGGGCGCATATTTCAACTGATGCATAATTCAACGTTGCAACTAATGAGGTATTTTTGCATTGCTATCCCCATTTCTGTCCTGCCAGTCCAACAGTTGCAGTGCAATCTGCAGGGGCAGTAGAGGACCTATTGCAATTGTATGACTGAATTGTGGCACTACCATAGATCGTAATTGTGATTTTTAGCTCCAGCATTCCTCATTATTATTTGCTTATATGATTGCACAGTGGTTTCAGGGCAATATCGTTGCAGAGCGACATTAGCTTCAGGTTCAGAGGACCTGGAAATAAAGCTGAAGGGAAAGTTCTACAGGTCAGTAGTTAGGCCGGCTATGTTAAATGGATCGGATTGTTGGGCAGTACGAAAGGTTGGATGTGTGTCCCACGCTGAGTATAAAGGGAGAAAGGATCATTCATATAAATTGAAGGAGATTAGGGCACAGACAGACCGATATTACTGGTCTTTCTTACCAAGGACCATTCGGCAATGGAATAGCCTTGGAGAGGATAAAGTGGAGGGCTTCCTCAAAAGAAACCCTACCATTACTAGTGTTGTAGGGGGATCACGAGAATTTTAGACTAGGGTTTTGGGAGCTTTATGGTTGTGTATGTAGGAATGAGAGTTCGTCTCTCCACTGCCATATTGGCCAAATAAGGCTGCTCGCAGTGTAGTGAATTAGAATTAGAAAGAGCCATGAAGGTAGAATGTACTGTGAATAGCTTAAATCTGAATCACGGGCATATTTAGGGGTTTGCTCCCCTTCAGTGCCTCAATGGGGCCCATATTTCAACTGATGCATGATTCAACTTTGCAACTAATGAGGCATTTTTGCATTGCTATCCCCATTTCTATACTGCCAGTCCAACAGTTGCAGTCCAATCTGCGATCCGCCTTTGGACCCCCCTGATCTAAATGCTGTGGTAGGAGTGAGTATGCTAAGAGTGGTTTCGGGGGTGGAACCTTGAGGAAAAGATGAGGGTGAATAGAATGAGGTGATATGGGCATGTGATTAAAGGGAGGAAGAGGTCGTTAGGTGATTACGGGAATGCAGGTTATTGGAAGCACGCGGGGCAGGGTAAATGTAGACGTGGGGGCAGTTTGTGCGAAGAGATATGCTAGTGTACGGGGTGGATGAGGACGTGGTGGGCAATAGGCGGGAAGGGAGGCTCGATCCTGCCACAGACGGGATGATATATTTGCACAGTGTTTGATTTTAGGTTCGTTCCTGACTGAGTTAGAGAGATTTTTTTCAAACTACCGTCTAACACTTGTGTCCCGAAGAAACAAAAATGGACACTTGACCCTGCCGTAGACGGGAGAGGGGCTAGTTATGATGATGATGTTTACCTCATTCAATTTGCTACACTTCTATTCTGACTTTGATCTAATAATGACTATAATATTAATAATAATAATATATATGACCTCAAAACAAAACGCATTCGTTAAATTCATAAATAGATGTACTGTAATAATAGCTGCAATGAAGTATCATTAATTGAACGTGAAAAGTGAAGTAATTTCCTTAACTATGTTATGACTTTCATAAGGGGTAAAGATATACGAGTATAAAGGGGAGGTTCAAGTGTTTTTGAAGGTGGTTCGGGTCGTCTCAGATACATATGAAATGCAGGAGACATTTTTAGAAATGACTTACCATTTTTTTTAATTTAAACTATTTCCTGGTGACATCATTTCACTTGCTGTATTTATTATAATAATAACGTTAATTTACCATAAATTATCAGTTCAAGAAATCAAATGTGTAGGCAATGTGAAGTGTGCTGTGGAAGGTAAAAGATAATGCAGGGTTTGAACTAGTGGGTGTCCTTTGACATCCACGCCTAGCAATCAGTCACACGTCTCCATTAGAGCCGTGTGATACCTACATGGATTAGGAATACTATACAAGCCTCATCGTCTAGTTCCCTGTTTCCATAGGTGTGCCACCTAGCAAATTAGGACACAGGTTAGTACTAATTTGCTATAATATAAAACATTTCGGGGCATACCCTAAATCAATTGTTGACTAAAACTAACAATCGCGGAGTACATCACCTGGATTTTTTTCCAGGCTAAATGGGTAACTTGCAATTTAGCTTATTTTTCACGGGGGTTCAATCCTGCTAGGCGGAAGTAGAAACTCAAAAGTGAAATTCATAAAATAGAAGGACAAAAACTTAGAAAAAAGAAGTGAATGGGAAGGAGTAAAGCTGTTGTCTAACCTAGGATTTTGGAGATTCTAGGGACGGCCATCTACCTCGATGCCTCAGTGGCTACGTCCCCGTGAGGACATGGTTGCACATTCAATCTTCGACAGGGCACCGACAGGGCGACAGCGCTGAATTCACGTGTGGTATATGATGCAGTCAGCACATAAGCTTTGTGCCCTGAAAGTCATGCACTAAAATCATTGTCACCATCATACTAAGCCCTTTTCCCGCTTAGGCAGGGTCAGGTAACCACTTTTGTCCTGCAGGAGCACATCAGCGGTTTATTGGAAAGTTTATTATATGTAGTCGACTGTCAACTTAATGTTGCATCCCATTCAACGTTGGCATATCTATTTCATTGGGGCACACTCCCTCGACAACGTCAGAGAGCCTGCTCCTACACCTGGAAAGACTAATGGTCACTTCAGGGGTGGGAGAGTAATGGCACAAGTGGAAGTAGACAGATTCAGCCAACCTCCAAGTTAAAATTGTCAATCTGTGCGGTCCTTTGGGAATAAAACAGAAGGAAAATTCGTAAAATATATACGAAAATAATGTATTATGTGGCCTATCACTGTATCAGAACTCGCAAAATTTACCTAACAAATCCAAGTCTAACGTAGCCCATAGTCAGAAACATGCATCATTTGTCATTTCATGCACCATGCCAGTGAGAAACGTTGGAAAACGGAATTTCCACACTACGAATAATGCCTGGTTCCGTATACCCACGCGCTAACGCTTTTACCGTTGAATCAGACGACACAGCACAAAAAATGGTGACGTCACACTGCTACTTGGGGTGTCGCAGAGCAGCTATGCGGGACGGTAGTTGAGTTGACCAGTGGTCAACTCATATAGCGTCCCGCACGTCACGCTGCGTTCTGATTGGCTGGCGGTTGAGCTGTCTGCTTGAAAAATGGCGGAGGATAATGTAAGACATGACGGCGGCGTGCGGTGACTCCAAATAAAGCGCTGCACTTAAGGAATTGCGCTGGCGGTACTTCATAACGCACTAGCACAAAACGTCATCAAAATGTCATCAGTGGCGACGTGATTAGCGTTGAAGTGCGGTGATGCGGAACTAGGCATTACTTTCATGGGATGACTTTAAATGCCCGCACTACTTGAGGATTTTATTTCTAAACCTGACGTTTATATCCATTTTAATTACAAAGGTCGACAGAGAATAAAGCGGCTGTATTACGTTGAACACATCAGTCCTCTTCTGATCACTGAAGTGATCCTTTGGCTACATTCCTGAGTCGAAATTAGCCATCCATAAGGCAAGGCGCGAAATGAGACGCTGTGTGACGCAGGTGGCGAAGGCGACGCAGGGTGTAGCAGCCCTGCGAAATTCTGCTAGCAGGCAATCACCGTACATTGAATCGCAGTTTGTCATCATACTTGCATCAAATAACAAGATAACTTCTCTGCTTTACAACGCTTTCTGTTATTGTCACGCCAACTTCAGGCAGGGAACTGGGGCATTGGCACTGCGCTCCGCAGGGTCTCATGTCGCAGGCACTGAGTCACGTCACCCTGCGTCACTTGAGGAGACTGCGTCTGATTTTGCGCTGGGCTTTAGGGTCAGGCGGACTTTAACAAGTTGCTGCTGACTTAGGATGATCTTCAATTATCAGCTAAGAACGCACGTCAAATCTCTTTAGAATTAGTTGCCTTCCTGATCCCCTTCCCACTTATCCTGCGACTGCTCCCTTGGGCATTGCCTGTTAGGGCGGTTGGCATTATCCCCAACCCTTGCAGTATCAAGTCAAGCAGCGCAAGCCCAGCTGATAACCAAAAATCGTCGTAACAGCGTAGTGTCTGTGCAGATTCTGCTTTACAATTACGCAGTGGACGGGGCTCTAAAGACATTTGTAGTTGAAGGGCCCTAAAACACCAACGAAATAAACCTTTCTGCAAAAGGCGCACTTTGGGCTTCTCTCTCACCAGAATGAAACCATCTGCTCGGGTAGAAGCACTCCTCTAACCATGCTACGACGACACACGCAATATGAGACAAATTTTTCAGGAACCTCTTACCTTGTCTAACTAAAATAGGGTGCATTCTCACAATTCATTGCGACTGCACACCAGAAAGAAATTTCAGAGTCAGCGCACTCTGAACCCGTAGGGAGCGGCGAGTTGCGTTGGACACACCAGTTCTCGTCTGATCACTGAAGTTAAGCAACGCACGCCCAGTTAGTACTGACATGGGTGGTCGCTCGGGAAAGCTGGGTACCGCTAATACCCAATAATCGTCGCATTATGCCTAGTTCCGTATCACCACACTTCAACGCTAATCACGTCGCCACTGATGACATTTTGATGACGTTTTGTGCTAGTGCGTTATGAAGGACCGCCAGCGCAATTCCTTAAGTGCAGCGCTTTCTTTGGAGTCACCGCACGCCGCCGTCATGTCTTACATTATCCTCCGCCATTTTTCAAGCAGACAGCTCAACCGCCAGCCAATCAGAACGCAGCGTGACGTGCGGGACGCTATGTGAGTTGACCACTGGTCAACTCAACTACCGTCACGCATAGCTGCTCTGCGACACCCCAAGTAGCAGTGTGACGTCACCATTTTTTGTGCTGTGTCGTCTGATTCAACGGTAATAGCGTTAGCGCGTGGGTATAGGGAACCAGGCATAAGTGTAGTGTGGACGGGTCTCTAATGACTGCGTAGTTGACGGGACCTTAAACTCCAACAAACAAACAAACAAAATCTGAACCCGTAAATCATATTCGAAATACTGCTGGCAAGATATTAGCAAAATAGTGAAGTAGAAAAGCTCACAACATCAAAACTGTTCAAGCAACTTCCGGTTTAATGGCGAGAATGTTACCTGTACTAACAGGTGATGACATACTGTAAATAGTAAAATATTTGTTAGGTTCAGTTTAGTAAATATTTTAATAAACTGTGATTCACTGTTCTACACTGTACGTGTGCAGAATATCAGCATTGTCATTTAGAGGGTAGGGGTGGCGACCTTCATTAGAAAAGTGAAGGCCGAAGCGGGTGTAACGTCAATGCCGGTTATAGACATCATCAAAGTAGAAATGCAGATTGTTGTGGCTTTTTTTTAAGTTTTAATCCATTAACCACAATTGTTATTTTGACTTTATTAGCTTCAGTTGTTGACAGGTGATGGAGGGAAAACCCTAAGTTTTCTGCACCTGGATACTGACATTTTTCATAATAAGTTAGTTTTTTCTGGAAAAAAAATTTACAATACAAAACCACAGATATCCCATTACACTTCAACTTTTGTTCATTAAATTCTATTCAGAATTCTTTGGAGACTGTCGTCATCTTGTTAAAATCATTTGACAGCCGTACTATATTCAAGCCCTAATATTGGGATTAGTTTCCCCTCCCCCTCTCCTGTTCACGCAGTGCCTTTACTTTCAGTACTGAAGTCACAACGTCGTTGAATAATAAATGAACCCCCGCTGTGATATCTACAGTACCTAGCCCAGGGATCATGCCTTGTTATGAATAAATCTGTTTTTAGGGGTGCGACGTACATTTTCGGAAAATTCGAGGCTTCTGGTTCATAAGGCATACAATGATACCAGCAGTGGCGTCCCTAGGGTTGGTGGGAGCGGCGAGTTGCGTTGGACACACCAATTCTCGTCTGATCACTGAAGTTAAGCAACGCAAGCCCAGTTAGTACTGACATGGGTGGTCGCTCGGGAAAGCTGAGTACTGCTAATACCCAATAATCGTCGCATTAGTGTAGTGTCTGTGCAGTATATGCATTAGAACTATACAGTGGACGGGTCTCTAATGACCTTGTAGTTGACGGGACCTTAAACTCCAACAAACAAAAAGCTAGGGTTGGTGTCACCCCCCCCCTCTTCCGAAAAAAAACTGCACATTTTGTTGTTGTTTTAGGGCCCTTCAACTACAAAGGTCATTAGAGCCCCGTCCACAGCATAGTTCTTATCCAGAGATTGTACAGACACTACACTAATGCAACGATTTTTGAGTATTAGCAGTGCCCAGTTTTCCAAAGCGGCCACCCATGTCAGTACTAGCTGGGGTTGCGCTACTTAACTTCAGTGATCACACGAGAACTGGTGTCCAGCGCAATTCGCCGCTCCCCCCTCTCCCGAAAAAAGGCGCTACTTCTTCTTTGGTGTCACCCCCTTTTCTCATGGTGCGAGTGGTGACACCCGGTGCGGCCCACACCCCACAAGTGACGCCACTGGATACCAGAATAATGAAGGAGCACTGCAGTACTTGAGACCAGCAGTCAATGAGGAATAGGATCCAGCAGGTCACTCGCTATACTAACAGGACAAAGTCCTCATTATTCCCAACCTTTTTCCGCCTATGACATAGCCGGATACCCCATTGTCCCTCTGGATTTGTTTGCTTGCTTCGTTGGTGTTTTAGGGCACTTCAACTATAACGGCCATTAGAGCCCTGCCCACTGCGTAGTTCTAATGCAGAGACTACACAGATACTACGCTGATGCGACGATTTTGGGTATTAGCGGAAACCAGTGCAACCTGCCTTGGTGGTGTAGTGTTTAGCACGCTCGGCAACTCCGTCAGTGGTCAACTGTCTCAGTATCTAAATCCGGCACTGTCTGGGCCTGTGCTCCAGTCACCTTTACTTTCCATTAGTTCTGCTGCGGACTATCTAGTGACTATTGTTCTTGGTGCTGGTCAATGCAGCACTAATTTAACATTCTGCTTCACTATTCACGTCATCATCACCATCATCATCACCATCATCATCACATCCTTATCCCGCCTGTTCGGGATAAGGGTGTGATGATGATCCCGCATATTTCCCACCAGGTCCCTGTCCACCCCACACACCGCCATGTCTTTACGGACAACCTGCTCCCATGTCTGTTTCGGTCTCCCCCTACCCCGGGTGCTACCAACACCTGCATTTCTGGGATACACCTAACTAGCTCCTCCTCCCCTCTTCTCATGACGTGTCCATACCACCTGATACTATTCTCCCTCATTTTTTTTCGGCGATGTTCACCACCCCCAAACTACCTCTAATGTACTGTACGCATTCCTAATTCTATCCGCTCTGGACGCGCCACTCATAGGGGCCTATACCGTAGCATACGCATGTCGGCTACTTGCATTCTATTTACGTGGCTTTTCCTCACTGCCCAGTACTGTGATCCATGGAGCATAGCTGGCCGAATCACTGTCCTGTAGATCTTCCCTTTCAACTTGATTGTGACCCCCCCCCCCTGTCGCACAGGACTCCGCTTGCCTGTCTCCATTTCAGCCACCTCCCATTGATTCTATGAGTCACGTCCGAGTCTATTTCTCCATTGCTTTGGAACGTTGATCCTAACTGCTTCCACTATTCACGTAATGCTCGTTATTTCTTCACTTTCTTAAGAAAACTTAAGAAAATGTAGGGCATATTTTCAGAATAAAATTTGACATCAATGCACCATTACACATTAAACTTATAAACAAACAAAACATGTACCATTAATTAGTCTAAAGCGTTTTTAGCAGGTTTCTGAACGATGGTAATGATGAGGTTATATTCGTAGTTAATATTAAAAGTGAATAACTAGGCTGGAACAAGAAATTTGATAAGAAAGTATATCGGCCAGTTGTACTCTATTCATGCTTAATTACCGTTTTTTAACGTATTAAATTGCAGGAAAACATCTTTAATAAGAAGCAGCAGTCGCCTTTTAATTCCAAAAACTGCATATAAAAAGAGTAACAAGTTTGGAAATTCTCCATTTGAATTGCATGCAGTTGCAAGAAGATGCATTAAATAATTAAAATACATGCTCACTATTCTGTAATAGTTAAAAGAAATCCTTTAATTATTCGTTATAAATCGTTTTTATAGCTTTCATTTGGTTTGGATGAAGGAGGTACAAAAATCTAATCGTATCTTGTTTTAGTTTAACGTAATTGCTAGTTGAATTTGGGTTAATTGACGTTTCTTTCAAAGGGTTGTGTTTGCACGGTTATATTGATAAGCAAAAGATCTTTAATGACATTGATGCCAACATTCGACGTTGTTTATTGTGTATTGTTATTTCTTTAGTGTTGCATTTAATTTGAGTCGCCTTTTTCTTCTTCTTCTTCTTCTCGGTGTTGTATCTATTTAATGACGTCTTAGAAAAGAATTAACTGGTGGGAGGGCGTTTCAAATTTACCCCATTATTAAACTGATAATCCGGATATTGAATTCAGTTTTTTCTATACTGAAAACTGCTGTTGTTGTTATTGCATGGGAATTTCAAGTTTGGTTTTCTACTTCGCTGCAGGTGAAAGTAGGGTGCTCAAAATGACAACGACATCGTCATCACATATCCGTGCTCATAACTTTGCCCTGGTTTGTTTAGTTATCAAACGCTAAAGGTAATTTCCTGATGCCAAGGGACGAGCTCCTGCACCTGGAAATTTTCCAGATCTACATGTATATTGAACCTCCATGCCAAAATAGTTACTGGGCCCTAGAGCAGTGGTTCTCGACTGGGGCTCCGTAGCAGGATTTTCGGGGCTCCACGGCCACAAAGCGCTGCGGATCCCTGGGACACCATCAACGCCAGTCTATCGTTGTCCAGCGATGGACAAGTAGTTAAAAACTGAAAGGATTTCTGGAACAAGGACTTGTTCCTAAAACATTCTATATGTATTATATACTGTATTTGCTTACAGTCCTTTCTGCGCATGTTTAATTTTTCAATATTGCTTGAATCAAAAAGGGGCTCCCGCGAACGAACTGTCTGCTAGGTAAGGGCTCCGCGACTCCAAACGGGTTGAGAACCGCTGCCCTAGAGATTTGAAAATTTAATATGTTCTTATGTTATGCTAATGGGTTGGGGAGTAAGCCAAGCAGCCATAACAGGCCGAATCCTTAGGAGACTGCTCGCGGTAGAGGAGGAGTTAGGTGTAGGGAATGTAGGAGAGGGAAATTAGCAGCACCAAGCGTTCCCTACCAACCACCCATGATGGTACAGGCTTGGGCCTTTGTTGCTTAACTTCAGTAATTCTGACGAGAACTGGTGTATCCAATATATAAATCTATAAATCTAGTTTGTCTAGCAGTCTCCTAGTGATTAGGACCCCCGTTTGTTCGAGTTTAAGGTCCCGTCAACTACAAGGTCATTAGAGACCCGTCCACTGCATAGTTCTAATGCATATACTGCACAGACACTACACTAATGCGACGATTATTGGGTATTAGCAGTACCCAACTTTCCCAAGCGACCACCCATGTCAGTACTAACTGGGCTTGCGTTGTTTAACTTCAGTGATCAGACGAGAACTGGTGTGTCCAACGCAACTCGCCGCTCCCCATTAGGACCCCCAATACGACGGCACTCCTTGCATTCTCCTCTGTACACCACTGTCTTTCAGTAAAGGGGACTTCCAGTTCGTCGAAAGGCCCACTTGGGGTCTTTGCTGGGACACAAATGGGCCTGGAACGGTAAACGCTACATGGGTTTCAAAGAACATTCCAGTTCTCTTATTAAGCGGCATACTGTAAATTCAGTTGGCATGGATCAAATGGCGTCAATATTTTAAAATCCCAGTACCGTCTTGACGACTGTGTACTAGACAGAGTATTTAGCTTTGAATTGCAGTGGCCAGGGACAAGAGAGTGAGTTTCGTTTTGGGAATGAGGTGCTACCAGTGGTGCAAGAAATTCAATGTTTATGATCGGTGTTCCAGAGCAATTGGGAAATTGCCACAGAGGTGATGAACAGGATGCATAGTGGCCGCTTGGGAAAACAGGGTACCGCTAGTATCCAAAAATCGTCACATTATTGTAGTGCCTGTGCAATCTCTGCATCAGAACTACACTGTGGACGGGGCTCTAATGACCTTGTAGTTGGTGCCCTAAAACACCAACAAACAAAGGGGGATAGGCAGGAGCGGAGGATTAGAACCCGCAGACCCGATCCTGCCACAGACGGGACAATTGTGAGATGATGATGATTGTGTACTAGTTCCCGAAATGAATGCTGCACCACCATCAACAGAAGACATTTCACTACTGGAGTGTACCTGTATCTTCTGGAACAATGTTCCGGTTAGTTGAATGATGACATTGGCCAACCGGTGACAGTGCACGCCAGACGACTGTACTTCCCCCTCAACGGAATGTGCACACTTGGGGCTTTCCTTCCTTTCACCAATAACAGCCATCTACTACCACCAAGGATTGAACCAGTGCTGCGCTCACGAGTTAAACACCCTACCTGTAAGATACCAAGGCGAGCTGCTGCTACCTGTGTTGAATAAGGAGGAAGCGGAAGTCGCCAGGAATTCTTAATTTCTAATTAATGGTGGAAATTGTCCGAATATAACGGAATTCATGCCATTTGAAACATTTGAAGGAAGTAGAATCTTATTGGCTATTTCTGACTTCTAATTAAAAGAATTTCATAGTGTCTGTAACTTTATTAAACTGGAGGTTCATTTTGTTGATAGTATAATGACATGAGTATGATGTAAGCTGGGCCATTTTGAATTGTTAATACCCAAATTATACTAAATGCTACAGTATATCTAATCTCTCGATCTTGAAATATGTAATTAAGTTAATCGTACATTGCTTACATTCCACACTGCAAAAGAGGTATGTGAAAACGGTAAAGGGGTGTAAAAGGAATGTTGCAGAATTCTGGTATTGTGTTTCGTATCTCTCAAGTCCAAGTTTAGGACATTGATTGTGGCACCTTAATTGACATTAACGGTGACTTAAGTCAACAAGTATGTTGGGTACAGTTTTTATGTTTGCTTTTTCATCATTGTGCTTTATGGTTACACATTTCTTGTATTTTTTCATAGCATTGACATGCCAGTCAATTTCGTAGTTTAAAACTCCTCTAAAGGTGTCATTTTCCATTTAAACTACTTATGGGTGGAGTTTGTAATGTCAACTTTTTTTTCTTAACTAAATATGCAGTAGTAATAGGCAGTGCCGATTAACGGCAGTTGATCTTTCAAAGTAGACGTGTTACTTTTACTAATAAAATTCAAGCGCTATTTCTTTTTCGTTAAAGGTACAAGCGCAATGTAAAAAAAAAACGTAAATTATACCCAGTCCAGTTAGTCTGCTTGCTGCTGAACAATTACGTAAAAATGTTGGTCTAATTTAGTCTAGTCTATACAGTGCATTTCAAAGTTCGCCCCCCCCCCTGGAGTCGGTGGAGCATTCCAACGAACAGTGTAGGAGTTGCAGCTTTGGTCACCAACCAGCTGTGGAAAAACACTCATATATATTACTTTTGCATCCATTCACAGGGACAACATGGGTACCCGACCCTGCCATAGGTGGGAAAAGGGTAGGGAGTTGTTATGCAGTTCACTGGAACAGGATTATTTTGAGTTGGAATGTGTCCATTGCTCTGGTGTAACAGGCGTCAGGCGAAGATCTAGATTTTTAAATTTTAGTCAGACTTGTTAAGGTGGAATAGGCCGGTATCCCCATAGACAACCCCGTCCTGGAATATTTCTGCGGATTCCAGACGCCTAGCTGGGGAACTGCTGTTTGGCCCTTTTTTTTTTAATTTTTATACATCTGCAGAGTGATTAACAGATTAATCTCCATGCCTGTTCACATCTTTTTAACTGCCATGTTTTCCCTCTGTCACACTAAAGCCCGCTTCACAATAACATCAGGAACGAGAATGGCAACGGCTGGGAAAGTTGAAAAAAAATTCAACTTTCCCGTTAAACGTAAGCCGTTTGACCAATAGGAGCGCACCTCCACCACATGACGTACCCATCGCCCCTCCTTCCTGCTCAAAATACGTTTTAAGTTCTCGTTCCCGTTGCTGTTGTGAAGCCCACTTTACTGACAAAAAAATCAAGAGGAGTTGGAAATGTGACAATTGGCACAACTACTCCAACATGCATTTACACTTGCAAGTAAAACGGTGCACAAAAACTTCTGACAATTTCCAGAAGTACACTCACAACACTGTTTACACACAGGATGTTAATGTCTGACAGCAACTTGCGCAAAATTTCTTCCTAGTGTAAACCGGCCTTTAGACAGCTAAGGTTAGATTTTATTCCAAATTTGGCATTTCATTTTCTGAAAATAAGCATTTATATTCACTGATGTATGCCATCTATTAAAATTTAGTCAGTGCTGCTTTTAAAGTTTTTCCCCTATGTTGAGAAGTTTTATTCAAAATAACCTGCTGATATTCGTCACTAACATGCTGTAAGAAGTTTTAATGCAAAAGAATGCTTCTTTATGCAATTACTTGCATTTTTCTTCATGGGGCTCAAAAAGACTCCACTAGTGCATTAATGTTAGGATAATCGACCAGCACAGTTAAGGGTTAAAAGAATATTTGCAGAGTGGCAGCATTTAAAGGAGTCGCCCCAACATAGAAAATAGGCCGACAGGACTGTCAGTCGCTTAACACTTCCAGAGTACCATAAATAATCTTGTGTACACAGTTCGTTAGGTTTAAATTTCTGTCCTTTTATGTCCTCTAATGGCGACAAACAAGTTTGTGTTCTGCGTGTCACGACATTGGTAAATTTATACGTTTTTCGTGCTTTCTTGTAGTCATATTGTGGTGTTATGACCGTTAGCTACTCGTCTGTCGTGTCAGACTTGTACATTTAGGTATGGGAGATTTAGTTGTCCAAATTGTTTGACCTGCCCTTTTAAATTTAGTACATATCATTTCTATACTTATTGTATGAAAAATGGGGTTTTAGCATTCGACCTTGCTATTGTTAATCTGTTTTTTATTTGGGTGGAAAAGAAATACTACAAGGACGATGTCAGAAAATTATTTCAAGTACTAACGGCATCAACCAGTTTAATTGGTGCAGTGTTTAAATTTTTTCTTGATGTTAAAGTCAATTTAAAGACAGCGGCGAATACAACTTTATGTAATTTTATGACCTGTAATATGAAAACAATTTTAAGTTATTTATTACCTTAGTTTCATTTCTGACGTCATTATGAAACCCTCACAAATGTCAGGGTCAGATCTCTGGCCACAAAAATGGTAAACTCGCCTTAGTTGGACGTAATTTATATGGACTACACTGCCTGGTGAAGTTTTATACTGATCTTGAAATTTGTGGACCTTGAGTCTCGATTTCATTTCCTTACCCAATGTCAGCCCCTTGTGCATTTTTAGTTTCGATTCTGCATTCCTTTCTATCTCCTTTTTTGTTTGAGCATTGAGTTGAGGGACTGGTTGCCTGTCACATAGTTAAGATCGACCCTTCATCTCTGAAAGCTATTTCCTTTGTCAGGGAATATCTACATGCTCCTTTTTCCCGTACAAAAGGCTCCTTCCCCGTCAGATCTACCAGTTAGACCACGTATCCCACTCATCTCAGGGTGACTAATCTAGATTTCGAGCCATGAGGTGCAAGCACAGCGAGCATTGGAGAGCTGTTTCGATGTCAAAGTAGGCAGTATGGTTGACCTCGGGGCCAGGGGTGTCCATTTTTAACCCAATGGGACACTTGATCGGCCTGTTGGATTTTATGTTTAATCAATTTATAAGCAGATGTTTAAAATCTGGACGGATATGAACATTTAAATTTTAAATTATGTAGGTATGTATGTTCCTGTGTGATTAGAGAGTCCCAATAAAGTTGAAAGGTAAGTTTTACAGGGCAGGGGTTACACCAGCAATGTTATTCGGATCAGTGTTGGGGATTGAGGAAGAGCCATGAAAATAAATGCAAGTATTAGATAGCCTAGGTGAAATGCAGATGGAATTAGAATTGAATATAGTAGAGGCACTTTGAGGTGGGGGTCATCGCGGGAAGCATGAGAGAGAATTGACTGATGTGGTATGGGCACGTGGTGAGAAGAGGGGCCGAGGAGTTGTTTAGGTTGTTAGGCTGTTTGGACCTGGGCAGGGGAATACCTAAGCTGACGTGAGAGCATGATTTATGCACTGTCGTGGTAGTGTACAGTGTAGACAGGGACCTGGTGGGATATAGGCAGGAGTGGTGGGGTAGAATCCGTAGACCCGATCCCGGCCGTGTGAACCTGGCCTTAGAGTAATGTGCTGTTGGTGACAAAGTATAGTACAATATATCCACCAGGGATGGTCACCTTGGCGATCTTCCCTTAGGACTGTAAGACGGTGGCACTTTCCTAATTCGTAAGTATGTCATCTGGTGTTGTTAGACAGCCTTAAAATCAAAGAAATGCTAAGGGGTTTCTGTAGTCGTTACCCAATGTCAAATTCTCAAGTGACAAAGCAAGCAACCACTGGTGTAAACCCTGAACAATTGTTTTTCATGGTCACGGGTTAAAACGTTTGAAGTTCACTTCAATTCTTGTTAGATGTCTAGTCATATTCGTACATATGTAAGAAAACAGTTGTTTGTTAAATAAATAAAAGGTGTTGAGATTCTCACCTTCATCAGATCCACCACCTGTTTTGCATGTTATTAAGTAATATCATCAGCGGTAAATTTTCAAAAGGTGATGATGAGGATACTGTTGTCGATGATGTCACAGACCTTTAAATCTTAAAATTCACTGCCAAATCTTCAGATGATGAAATATGATAAAAGTCAAAAGTGGTCCACTTGAAGTTTTTCCTGTTTGGTTTAAGAATCAAATGCAGATTTCAACATACAGTAACGCAATTTCACATCATACTTGGGTGTGCATTTCTGGGGACACCATCCAACTGATAACCTGTTTACCTTTGTGGCGCCTAATAATAAGGTTCAGGAGTTGCCTGAAATTATTCTGGCAAGGCACAGAGCTGTCCTCGATATGGAAGCTGGATGAAATCAGTACTTGTTTTTCTGAAAGAATTGAATGGCTCCTTTCTTTAGGGTTCCCAACGCAGAAATCCTAACTTATAGGTCAGAGGATCAGAAGAATACTGTAATATCAAACAGTGGCGTCACTAGGGGGTACGGGCCGCACCGGGTGACACCACTCGCACCATAACAGAAGAAGGAACAGAGCGGTTTTTTTCGGGAGGGGGGCGACACCATGGCATCGCCGCACCAGGTGGCGCCAACCCTAGCGACGCTTCTGATTATCAAATGGGATACAAACCAGACATGCAGCTATTGAAATGCACAAAAACTTTGAGCCTGGAACCTAAGGCCTAGTACTACTTCAGAACTCTGATGTACCCTGGATCTATTTGGGTCATTTTTAAACGCAACCCCAAGTCGAAACTTTGTAAGTTCGGTGGCAGTGGTTGTCACATTGAACAATTTTCAAAAAATGCGAGTCAGATTTCAAACGCAACTCAGGAACTGCTTAAAGTAGACCCTGCGACTTATCGGGTCTCTAATGACCTTGTAGTTGCCGGGACCTTAAACACCAACGAACGAACGAAAATGCGACTTATCTACAACAGTGTGCATGTTTTCTCGCATTTCGTGACTTGCTCTTCTCCTGATGTCCTCAAAGGACCTCACTATTGGACAATTTTAACGAGATTAACTGTACTAGTGCGGTTCTACCTTTAGTTAACTGCATTTGTCGATGGAATGCGTCGCTCGAATTTGACTGGCTGTATGAATTTTTAAATAGTCTTCTGTTTACTTTTCCCTATTACAGACAGATGCTAAATCTTGAAACTAACAAACATGCAGAGCAACTGTTTCTTTCGTTGTTGTTGTTTGTTGGTGTTTTAGGGCCCTTCAACTACAAGGTCATTAGAGCCCCGTCCACTGTGTATTTCTGATGCAGAAACTGCACAGACACTACACTAATGCAGAAACTGCACAGACACTACACTAATGCAGAAACTGCACAGAC
>JAAFCE010001963.1:12312775-12326746 GCA_013389805.1 Trigoniulus corallinus | reverse complement strand
AACACCAACAAAGGAAACGAAAAATAGGTATAGGTGCACCACAAAAATAGCCCTATTAGATGCAGTTTAAGAGTAGGAGACAGCCTGGAAAAGCTAAAAGGTAGAATGACACGATATAGGCATGCCATCTTCCTGTATTGCGTTGTACACACAAGTTCTCGTGTGATCACTGAAGTTAAGCAACTCAACCCAAGCTAATACTAGCGTGTGTGGTCACGTGGGAACACTGGGTACTGCTAGTACCCAAATCGTCGTGGGCTGAGCCCATTGTCAATGAATACCGAGTTCTGAAATATCCTCTAACTGTCGATTTTCTCTCTGTTTGCATTTGCCTAGCCCCAAATGACTTAACTGAGGTCGTTATGTCCATCTCGGAAATGCCCGCTATAGGGAATATAAATGCGGATGTAAGCCAGAGTAGGCCTAGGGTATGATAGTGACGGGATCGCTGTGTGAAGGGCTTACTGGGACATAGACAGAAAGGAATGGAAGAGTCCCATATACGATCATATCAACTAAGGTTCAAAATGAGAATGGCACTGGACTGTGAAATGCAGTAACAGATAGGAGTTCCAATATCACTGCTAGAGCCACAAATGCAACCAGGTCCTTCTGAACCGGTGTGAAAAGTTGTTGCGACTGCAGTCTTCAGTTCACCCCAAAAGCAGCGTTTCTCACTCCATTTAGGGTCTTTCTCTTGCGGAAATCATAATGTACCCCCACTTCCGAATGCCTTGATTGAAAAACTCATAACCTGTCCTGTCGATTTTTCAGCTTCAATTAAAATTGGAATTTTGGATCACAGCTGCCCCCGCGCATTTAGTGAAATAAATTCGCAGTTTATTTTTCTAGACAACCATGGTCTCCAAATCATGAAAACGACTAGTTCACTGCCGAAATAATTTCAAATTTAATCACAAAATAATGTTCATTTTCAGGAATTCGTTCTAATCAGACCGAGAATTCTAGTTCAGAAAATATCTTGAGTACAACAACTTCCAGCACGGTTAGAAGTGTCGTCGTCGGAAAGCCACTTACTGGAAAGCCTGGAGGTTCAACTGAGTTCCCAGTAGCTAGGAAAGTTCCAAATGAAGCACCATCTCAAAATAGTAAATGCTATTCCAAATAATTATTTTGCAGAACGCATACAATGCCAGGCCTTTAACGATGAGATCATTTTTGTGAAATACTGGCTTGTTTCATTTTCAGCTGGTCATAATCAAGGAAGTTCGAACCCGTCAAAGACCCGAACGACATCATCTCCAGGCAATTTTAATGAAGGATCAAAAGAGTCGTCTAAAACTGAAAGCCCATTTGCAGCGGAAGAAGAATTACTCGTTAGTAATGTAATGTAACCAGCTCTAAAATTCTAAGTCAGAGGTCGGCGACCATTATTCCCTCACGGGCCGTAATCAAAAATTAAAACGTGATGGTGGGCCGCATTCGTCCCCTAATTCATTACAATTCCGGGAAGTTGCCATATCTCCTTTCTGATAAACCAGTCCATAACTTTGGCTGACGAAACCATCCCCTTCCTGAGAGGGAGCCCTAGGTTGCCAATCCCTGTTCTAGATTTCCTTCAAATGAAAATTCATTTCTGTATTATTTTTGTAGGTGGAAGGGTTTACCAAAGTCTATGATGTCCCAAGGACAGTGGCTAGGGTTACAGAATCGAAATGTGTTGGATGTCTTCCTTCAAATCAACCTACCACCAGAACGCGACTGCAACCGGATGACGATCCAAGTAGTGATCCGGGACATTTGGCAGTCGATGCGAGTTCCCAGTCTACAGAACGGCATCGCAGTAGCGGTCATCATGGGGTGGAATCAAGTAATAGGGAAGCGAGATTTGATGCCGGTACTCAACAACCGCCTCCACAAGTGGCAACATCTCAAACAACTGATGCTTCAGGAACGGATGGCATGGGGATTGATGGAGATGAAGATCTGCAAACGCAGCAAGCTCCTCATTATGATTACTATGATCAAGATGAGTTTGATAACAAAAATAACAACAATGGGGCGGGACATATTCCGGTCACTGTAGCAACAACTGCCAAAGTCACAAGGTACATTCAGCAACTGAAATGCGTTTTCTTGTGTAATCCTCTGCGTTATTTTTGTGGGTATAATACCCATGAAAAAAAAATTTTTGTGGGTATAATACCCAAGGGTTCTGCAGTTAACGCATTAGTTTAATATTTATGTTGAGTTCCCTCTGTTTTGCTGACTTATTTTATTTTTTGACTCCATATAGTTCAATTCGACATTAGTGCAATTTATTTGAGTTCTGTTCCACTAGATGTGTATCTAGAAATTGACAGTTTTTTGTGTTGTTCATTTGCTTTCAGTTCTCCACTGCCAATTGCTACTAAAGCTCCACCAAGATTTCGGAAAACTCTGCCTTCCAATGACACCCCAGCCAAACGATGTGATCCTAACGTTTGCAAACTTCCAAGTTGCTTCTGCGGCGGAAATCAACTTTTACCAGGCAACTTTTTGTTTTCAACTCTTCATTAATTGAACATATCGAGAGCATCCATTTTAATTTATTTCTCTATTCTGCAGGAGATTTGAGGCCAGAGGAAATTCCCCAAATGGTTCTAATCACCTTTGATGATGCGGTAAATGATATTAACTGGCCGTTGTATGAGCAATTATTTTATAAAGGGAGAAAAAATCCACATGGATGTTCCATTGTTGGAACCTTTTACGTATCACACGAATGGACAGATTATGGCAAAGTTCAAACGTTATATTCGGACGGCAATGAAATCGGGTCACATTCCATAACGTAAGTAGAAATTTGGGAGTATGTTTTGTTATTAAGCTTGACTTTAGCTTTTGGCAGCTTAAACATGACGTTAAACAGATGGGTGCAGCTGTAATAAAATCCTGGGGGTATATTCAGGGCACAAATAGTCAGAAAAGCGGGATTGGTTACTTCACCTCTGAGCAGACTGGTTAATCGAAAGGACTACAAATTGTGAAGAGCCATAAGGATGGTAGTGACCCAAAAAGGGCGGCCCAAACCCGCACAATGACCCTAACGCGAAAAGTTTCTTGTTTCTGGCATTTTCGGAGAGTTCGCTTCATTCGAATGATGATTTGCATACGAAAGTATAAAGGGTTGAAGGTTAGAATCTCTTCAACGTAAATAAAATAATCGATGGTCCTTGGGAGCCCTACACTCAGGTTTAATTAATTTATGCATATGAATATTGTGACGTATAACTTGCTAGACCCATACGTCTAGATCTCCACCACAACCCCACCACCATCTTTGCCCTCCGCATCCATACTAGTCGCTCCATCACAACACTTACAACTGCCGAAACCTCTTCCAATGTGGGGTTCTCCAACCCCTCTTGCAGCAGTCCAACATTGGACATGCCAGTATCAGGGAGCGGCGAGTTGCGTTGGACACACCAGTTCTCGTCTGATCACTGAAGTTAAGCAACTCAAGCCCAGTTAGTACTGACATGGGTGGTCGCCCGGGAAAAGATGGGTACTGCTAATACCCAATAATCGTCGCATTAGTGTAGTGTCTGTGCAGTATATGCATTAGAACTATAAAGTGGACGGGTCTCTAATGACCTTGTAGTTGACGGGACCTTAAACTCCAACAAACAACAACAATGCCAGTATCATATGCCTGACATCCTCCACTTGATCCCCACACAATCCACAACCTTCCTCTCCACCTGTGATCTTTACCACCCTGTGTTTCGTCTCCAGTGATCCAGCTCCTGCCCAAAACCAACCTATAACAATAAATCATAGATTATTGTTTAATGTTTCATGTGGCCTTACTTATCCGGGCCTCAACAGGGCGCCCCTGCCCTTTGGCATCAAGATAGCTTGAATCTATTTATAATGCCAGCAAATGGGTTCAGCTCAGTGGCTATAATTTTTTCTTTTTTCATCAGTATGGTTCAATGTCCATGGAATTTTTTGTACCCAGGCTGGTTTACAAAATGTGAAGGGCACCTAAGGAAACCTAATATATTAGGGTGTAGAAGAACTTAATAGGGGACCAAGGTTCTGTTGAAAACGTAACATAATGGCATATTATTAGAGAGCTTGAGTGATCCGTTATAGAACAACGTGTGTTACACAACATAAAAACACAGTAGAACGTAGGTTCTGTGAAAAAAACAGTTTGAGTGCTCTGGAACCACACGTTATCTTTAACGTCCTGCCCTCTATTGGTTGGGACATGAAACTTGGTTCCTTTCGAAGTAATTTTAGTTATTTAGAATGGGTCCGCCATTTTATCGTAACGTTCATTTAAACATATGTAGAACGTATGATTACTTCAGCATACGCTCAAACACACGTTTCTAATTTTACTTTGGAATGTTGCACATGTGCAGTAAGATATTCGTCTGCTTTGCGTAACATGCGTTGTTCGAAAACGGATCATTCAATCTCTCTATTGTTATGGATTAGGCATACGTATGGTGAAGATTTCCAGAAGAGCAAATGGGAGGAAGAAATTTACGGACAAAAAGAAATTTTGAAAACTTATGCTGGAATCAAACTTGAAGACATCCGTGGTATGCGTGCTCCATTTCTTCAGATTGGAGGTAATCCACAGTATGCAATGCTGTTTGAAAACAATTTCACATATGACTCTTCTATGCCGGTGTATGAAAACAAGCCCCCGTTTTGGCCATATACATTGGACTACTCTATTCCTCATGAGTGCATGATTCACCCCTGTCCTACATTATCCTATCCTGGTGTATGGGAAATACCTCTTGTAATGTGGGTGGATTTAAATGGTGGACGGTGTAGTATGGCGGATGCCTGTTCCAACCCACCTACTGCCGAAGGCGTCTATAAGATGCTAGTGAAAAATTTTGAACGTCATTATTTAACCAATCGTGCTCCATTTGGATTATTTTACCATTCTGCATGGTTTGCCATTCCACATCATCGTGAAGGATTTGAAGCATTTTTGGACGCTCTGGTAACCATGGAAGAGGTTTACATCATTACATCCTCACAACTTATTGATTGGTTGAGAAATCCAACGCCATTAAGCAAAATTAAGGAATTCCCACCTTGGCAATGCAATAAGAAGGATCGTGTGCCACCTTGTAAGAAGCCAAAAGTGTGTAACTTCTGGTTTAAAGGAGGTGTTCGTTACATGAAGACTTGTCAGCCTTGTCCACCTGTGTATCCTTGGATTAATGACACAGATTCTCACAACATGTCGGGAGCCAGTTGAATTCAGCTCAGGTGCTAATGATTGTGTTTTAAATGATATCAAATAGATTGTTGTGGTGGTGTGCACCTCTTGCCTTCCAGTGCACCTTTTAATAAAAAGGTGAAGTGACTTATCAAAATCCGGATGTAAAGTGGGAAGCACGTGCAAACAAATTAAGCACCTTCTTTGCAATGCAACGAAGATTGATTCTATGTAATGAAATGTTATTTATAAATGTGTAATTTCCTTGAAGTTAAGTTAATGCCAGTGGTTATTTCCAGTCTTGTTGGAATTCTTTCCTCTTGATTCCATCAACAAATAAATGGTTTGAATAGGTTGTAAAATACTAGGTGATTGTTGGGTGATGGCAGAGTAAAGGTAATTTGGTAAGTTCAATTAAGGGTACAGTTGTTTTCTATGTAAAGTCTAAAAAAGTGCCCAATGTTGTAAGCTCAATGTCAGCCTGCTCAAATAATTATATTAGTTGACCCATAGTTATAAGTTATTGGCAAGATTTTATCCCAACACATAAGTTGTAATTCATTGTTTTCATTATTTACTTGCAAATCCGTTGAGTTTGCATACAAGGTAAATATTTGGCACATTCTATTGTCTCCAAGCCACAACTCTTGCCATACTATGCATTTTTTCTTCATTGGAATAAAACGACAAAATGATAAAAGAATCTACTACTGTCATATTTCTCTATGCAGTGAAGACACCACAATCCAGTTCTGTCATTGCCAAAAATAAGGGAGCGGCTTATGCATTAGACACACCAGTTCTCGTCTGATCACTGAAGGTAAGCAACGCAGCTCCAGTTGGTACTAACATGGGTTGCCGCTTGGGAAAACTGCGTACTGCAAACGTACTACATTATACGGATCCAGGAGAGTGAGCAATGCAGTAATTTTTCCCCCCTCAGTGCCTCAATGGGGCACATATTCCAACTGATGCATGATTCACCTTTGTATCCTATGAGGCATTTTCACACTGCTATCCCCATTTCTATACTGCCAGATCAACAGTTGCAGTGCAGTCCACCATTGGCTAAACCACTGAAGAGAGGGCACTGCCTGAGGGGCAGTAGAGCACCTGTTGTAATTCCTAGCTAGATTTATAACAGTGCATTCTGAATATTTAAAAATATTTGGAGTGCACATATTTGAAGTGCTTCCCCCTGATCCACCGCGGGATCTGCCATTGGGTCTAGCTTACCACTACTACCTACCTCCAAACTAATCCCAAGTTTGTTTTGGTTCTACCCCTTGCTTCTTCTTTCCTCTTCACATTACATGACCATACCACACACGTCCTTTCATCATCATACCCTTTCCCTGCCTGTGGCTGGGTCATGTCTGAGTGGCATCTCTCAACTCCCAATTATCTCCCACCAGGCTCCCGACCACCCCAAACACCACCATTTCCTTATGTACAGCCTCCACCAACCAGTACAATAGTGTTTTGTCTGATCTGCCCAACACCAGCACCCTACACAGTGACAAATGCCTCTTTCCAGGGGGATCCAGAGGGGAGCAATGCAGCAATTGCTACCCCTCAGCACCTCAATGGGGTGCAACTCATGAGGCATTGTTGCATTGCTATCCACATTTCTATACTGCAAGTCCAACAGTTGCAATCAAATCTGTAGTTCGCTTAACTGCAGAAGATAGGACATTGAGTAAGGGGCAGGAGATGACCTATTGTACGTGATAGTAAGGGATTCTGAATATTTAAAAATACTGTATTTGGGGCGCATTTTTGTTGAAATGCCTCCACTTGATCTGCTGGTGGATCCATCACTGCCCCTTTCCTTTATGAATGGCCACCTATTTCAATGGCCAAACTATCCTGTCCAAGGGACATTTAGACAATAGTTCATCATAATAAAATAGCATACCATTTCTTGGCTTGTATTTATATAGACCATCTAACATTACTAAGTTCATGAATACATGATAACATGAATAATTTCTGAAAATTGAATTTTTGATTAAACTGCATGTGATAGAATATTTTTATTATGGTTCTAGTCACCAGCATTCTTGAAAGTGAAAAAACAAGAATTGTTTTGAAGACAATTTTTTTGCCACAGACATGTTATTTTCAGTGAGCAAATTTTCATGTTAAGTCAGTTTCAAGGACCAGATTTTCATGTTTAGTCAGTTTCAGGGACTAGATTTCATGTTTAGTCAGTGTCAGGGACCAGATTTTTATGTTTAATAAGTTCAGGGACCAGATTTCATGTTTAGTCAGTTTCAGGGACCAGATTTTCGTGATTAGTCAGTATCAGGGAACACAAATTCATGCTTAGTACCAGGGAATAGATTTTCATATTTAGTCCAATTCAGGGACCACATTTTCATGCTAAGTGAGTTTTAGGGACCAGATTTTCATGCTTAGAAGATACAGGGACCAGATTTTCATGCTTAGAAGATACAGGGACCAGATTTTCATGTTTAGTCTGTTTCAGGGAACAAATTTTCATGCTTAGTCAGTTTCAAAGACTAGATTTCCATGTTTAGGCAGTTTTAGGGACAAGATTTTCATGCTTAGTTAGTTTCAAGGACCAGATTTTCATGCTTAGTTAGTTTCAAGGACCAGATTTTCATAATCAGTAGGTACATGGACCAGATTTTCATGTTTAGTCAGTTTCTGGGACCAGATTCTCATATTTAGTCAATTTCATGGACCAGATTTTCATGTCTACTCAGTTTCAGGGTGCAGATTTTCTTTTGTAATCAGTTTCAGGGTCCAGATTTTCTTTTGTAATCAGTTTCAGGGTCCAGATTTTCTTTTGTAATCAGTTTCAGGGTCCAGATTTTCTTTTGTAATCAGCTTCAGGGATTATATTTTCATGTTAGGTCAGTACAGGGACCAGACTTTCATGTAAAGTCAGTTTCAGGGACCGGAATTCATGTTTAATCACTTTCAGGGACCAGATTTTCACGTTTTCTAAACCTTAGATACCAGATAACTTAACCTACCTCGATGAGGTGAGCATATATGAAACGAACCACACCTGAACTGAATCAAAGTGAACCTAACCTACCGTACCCTATCCTACTCTAACCTACCCTAACCTAACCCAACCCAACTCAACCTAACGTGACCTACCCAAGCCAACCTAACTGAACCTGACCACACCAACCTAACATAACCTATCCCACCCCATACCCAAACCTATCCTAATCTAACATACCCTACCCTAATCTGCCCTAACCTAACCTATTCTATCCTAACCTGACATACCCAAGCCAACCTAACTGAGCCAAACTAACCTACCCACACTAACTTCACCTTACCTAGTTAAGAAAAAGTAAGCTATCTGAACCTCATACAAGATTTTCTCAAAAGTAAAGATTTTTTCTCAAACGTCAAAAATATGAAAAATCTTTTCCCAAACGTCAAAAAAGTGAAAAACATTTTCTGAAAAGTCAAAAATTTTTTCTCAAAAGTCAGGAAAGTGAAAACATTTTTCCCAAATGTGAGAAGAGAGAAAAAATTTTCCCAAAATTCAGAAAAGATTTTGTGGGTTAATACTGATTTCTGAAAAATCCTCTAACTGACGATTTTCTCTCTGTTTACATTTCCCTAGCCGCAAATGACTTAACTGAGGTCGTTATGTCCATCTCAGGAATGCCTGCTATAGGGAATATAAATGCGGATGTAAGCCAGAGTAGGCCTAGGGTATGATAGTGACGTGATCGCTGTGTGAAGGGCTTACTGGGACATACAGAAAGGAATGGAAGAGTCCCATATACGATCATATCAACTAAGGTTCCAAATGAGAATGGCACTGGACTGTGAAATGCAGTAACAGATAGGAGTTCCAATATCACTGCTAGAGCCACAAATGACCCAGGTTCTTCTGAACTGGTGTGAAAAGTTGTTGCGACTGGCAACATCTCAAACAACTGATGCTTCAGGAACGGATGGCATGGGGATTGATGGAGATGAAGACCTGCAAACGCAGCAAGCTCCTCATTATGATTACTATGATCAAGATGAGTTTGATAACAAAAATAACAACAATGGCGCAGGACATATTCCGGTCACTGTAGCAACAACTGCCAAAGTCACAAGGTACATTCAGCAACTGAAATGCGTTTTCTTGTGTAATCCTCTGCGTTATTTTTGCGGGTATAATACCCATGAAAAAAAATTTTTGTGGGTATAATACCCAAGAAAAAAATTTTTGTGGGTATAATACCCAAGAAAAAAAATTTTTTGTGGGTGTAATACCCATGAAAAAAAATTTTTGTGGGTATATTACCCAAGAAAAAAAATTTTTTGTGGGTGTAATACCCATGAAAAAAAATTTTTTGTGGGTATAATACCCATGAAAAAAAATTTTTGTGGGTATAATACCCATCATCATCATCATCATCATCATCACACCCTTGTCCCGCCTATGGCGGGGCCGGGTCTGCAGGTTCTGATCCTCCACTCCCGTCTATCCCCAACCAGGGTTTCATCCACCACACACGCAACCATGTCCCTCTGTACCACCTGCTCCCACGTCCGCTTGGGTCTCCCCTACTCCTGATGCCACCCACCACCTGTTGCCCCATAATATACCGCATTAGCTCCTCCTCCCCCCTTCGCATCACATGCCCATACCACCTCAACCTATATTCTCTCATCTTCTCCACAATGTCTCCCACCCCCAAGCTGCCTCTAACATACTCGTTGCGGACTCGGTCAGCACGCGACACCCCACTCATGTAACGCAGCATTCGCATCTCGGCCACTTGCATTCTCTTCTCGTGGTTCTTCCTCACTGCCCAGCACTCAGATCCATACAGCATGGCAGGCCTAACTACAGTTTTGTAAACCTTACCTTTCAACTTTATTGGGACTCTGTGGTCACACAGGACACCACTTGCCTGTCTCCACTTTAGACATCCTGCATTGATTCTGTTGGTAACATCGGAGTCGATTTCCCCATTACTCTGAACCACCGATCCTAGGTACCTAAACTCTTTCACTGGTGGTAGCACCTCATTTCCACAACGAACTTCATCCCCTTGGTCCTGGCCACTCCAATTGAAAGCTAAGTACTTTGTTTTCCTCATGTTCACCTTCAGGCTCCCCTTTGCCATTGCTGTTGTAATGTCCTGTAAGCCCTGTTGAACCTCCTCTAGGGACTCCTCTA
The DNA here is from genome assembly GCA_013389805.1 of Trigoniulus corallinus. Lineage (NCBI taxonomy): Eukaryota > Metazoa > Arthropoda > Diplopoda > Spirobolida > Trigoniulidae > Trigoniulus > Trigoniulus corallinus. The sequence continues at coordinate 12,316,373 of JAAFCE010001963.1, read as the reverse complement.
ACCTTCCTACATCATCAGCAAATATCAAGCACTGGGGGGCCCATTCCCCTACTCCTGTCAGCAGGTCATCCATTGCCAAAACAAATAGATATGGGCTGAGAGCTGATCCTTGATGAAGCCCTACCTTCACCTGGAAGCCACTGGTATTCCCCATGCTGTTCTCACCCTAGTTGTGGAACCATCATACATATCCTGTATTATTCTGATATGCCCATCAGCTACTCCCTTTTTTCTTAGAACATCCCATACTACCTGTCGTAGGACACTATCATAGGCCTTCTCTAGGTCTACAAAGATCGCATGCAGGTCCTTCTTTACTGCTCTATGCTTCTCAACCATCTGTCATAGAATAAAGATGGGTTCCATTGTTGACCTACCAGGCATAAACCCAAACTGGTTTCCTCGGACACTAGTACAATTCCTGAGGCGACATTCTATGACCCTCTCCCACAGCTTCATAGAATGGCTCATTAGCTTAATGCCTCTATAGTTTCCACAGTCCTGGGCATCGCCTTTGCCCTTGAACAGTGGGAGAATCCAACTCTCCTGCCATGCAGATGGCATTCGGTCACCCCTGGCTATTTTATTGAAAAGCTTCTCCAGCCATGTAATTCCTGTGGTCCCCAAGCTATGCCAAACGTCAATGGGAATCTTATCAGGGCCTACAGCTTTGTGACCTTTCATCTTGTGGAGGGCCCTGACTATTTCTGCTCCACTCACCAGGTCCACAGCGTCTGAGGAGGCAGGGAGGATGTTCCTGACCATTTCACTGGTATTTGTGTTTAGGAGATTGTCGTAATATTACTTCCACCTCATAATTACCTCTTCTGGCTGATATAGGACCCCACCATTCCTATCTTTGATCGTGATGGCCCTGGCGACGTCCTTACTACTTCTATCTCGGGTCTTGGCTAGTCGAAAAACTTCCTGCTCACCTTCCTTAGTCCCTAAGCTTTCATATAAAGCCTCATACTTTTGGTGTTTGGCCTGTGCAATGGTCCTCCTAGCATGCTTCTTTGCCTGTATATACTCCGTCTTTGAACCCTGGTCCCCCATCTTCTGCCACCTATGAAATGCTGCCTTCTTCTGATGAATGGCTGCTTTCACCTCCTCATTCCACCACCAAGTCTGTCTACCCTGGTATGAGCCTCCTACTCTAGCTGTGCCAAACATTGCCTTTCCACATCATATAATCTTCCTTGCCACCCTGTCCCACATGGCATCAGCTGATCCTTCCCAATCCCAGTCGACCTGGCTAATAATCTCCTGCTGGAATTCATGTGCATTTGTTGGTAACTTCCACAGCGGGTCTCTAATGACCTTGTAGTTGATGGGACCTTAAATACCAACAAACAAACAGTAACTTCCACCACCTAATAACTGGTTCACCTTTCCATGGGTGGTTCCTAGCTGCACCCCTCACAAGTACCTCCATCATGAGTAACTTATGCCCACTTTCCTTCTGGAAATCCTCACTAGGGAGCACCCAGCAATCACAAATCTTGGGCCTATGCTGCATCTTGACCATGAAGAAATCAATTTGAGACCTCCCCAGGGGTGACTGAAAGGTGATGAGGTGCTTTTCCCTCTTCTGAAACCATGTATTGGCCAATGCAAGGCCATGTGCTTGTGCTGTATCCAGGACTTTTTGTCCCTCTGCTGAGAGTTGGCCATACCCCCATCCCCCATGGACGGCCCCATATCCTTGTCCCTCCTTGTCCACATGTCCATTAAAGTCCCCTCCAATAATCAAATGATCAGATCCGTTTCCCTGTCTAATTCTGTTATCTACCAACTGTACCACCTCATCAAAATCCCACCAAAAATCCCTTTTGGTGGCCTCATCACAGCCTGCTTGGGGAGCATATGCACTGATGAGGTGGAGCCCAATACCCTGCCATACTACTTGAACTAACATAATTCTACTATTGATTCTATGGACAGCTGTGACCCCCTGCTGCAGTTCCCTACTCAATACAATACCCACCCCATTTTGCCCCTCCTTACTACCTGTGTATAGTAATTTGTATCCCTCCCCTAGTGCCCATGATTGGTTCCCCTTCCAACGTGTTTCTTGGAGGAATGCAACACTAACCCTTCTATGTTTCAGGGTGCCTACTAATTCCCCTGTTTTCCCTGTAAGGGTCCCCACATTCCACGTCCCTAATCGCAGCCTAGCCCCTTTACTTAGTGTAGCAGCTCTGACTGGGGGCTCCCCAGCCAGATGCCTAGAACCCACAGCAACAATGACAGGGCTACCTGTGGGGGGCTGCCATCCTACCCCACAGGAGACACTCAATGCTTTTTCCATCTTTGTCATGTGAGCAGAGGTCCCACACTCACATGACAATCCACCCCTCACACCCTACACTGTGGAGATTCAGTCCTAGGACTGCATAACCTCAGCAACAAATAAAACAATTACAGCACTATCAACAAAAAAAAACAGTTAACCAATAAGGATCCAGGGGGTTGACACTCGACCTGGGGGTTGATACTAAACAATTACCAACACCAACCAACAAACAAATTAATACCAATTTAGTTCAGTATTAATATTAATTTAGTTCAACACTAATACTAATTTAGGGTATTCCCAATTAATAAACAATTTATCAGCTGTGGGCAGTTGGTACCACCCTCCGATGCAGCCTGGCGTCTGTCAAATGCAGATGGCCCCAGCACTGCACCTAAGCATGATGGGAGACAGAAGACGCGTGAGGTTAGGCTTAAACAGCCAACCTCACCACCAGCTCTCCCACCGTTTGCAGAACCCAAAAGCCACAGCCTTACCTGCACCCTGCAAGTAAGGGTGTTCTCCTTGTCAAAGGTGGCCCCTAGATGTGTTAATTAGATGTATTAATCTCCAGAAACAGTCAAAAATTCGTAACGCACAAGATAGCACATGTAGAGCACATGCGCCACCTTTGTGGGTATAATACCCGTGAAAAAAAATTTTTTGTGGGTATAATACTGTAGGGTTGCGATGTACCGACGCCCCCGCCAGGTGGCGTCACTGTGCAGCCACACTCAGGCCACTTTCCCTATTTAACAGTAGATGGCACCACGTACTGGGCAAACTACCCAGTTAGTAGGCTGACGCTCCCGCTTGGTGGCATGCAGTCTGCTTTAGTTAGTTTTAGGCGGGAAATGGGACGCGTCCTATAAAAACAACAGAAAAGGCGGGAAAAAGCAGTCTCTCTCTTAGCTGTGCAGTGTGAAGCTGCGTTTAACGGCGGGCAAGCGCCGAAACAAAGAACTCTAGCATTTACTCTACATTTTATAGTTTAATAGTCTTATACAGTCGCACACATTGGAATAGACGAGCCAATGTGTGTGGTAATGATAGTGAGGTGTATTTCTTCAGTTGATTTAGCACCAACACTGGACTAGACGAGCCAGTGTGTGCTGTGTGTCGACGGTAAAGTGCCTAGAAGAACTCTTTGGCCGTTCTGTGATGCTTGCTTGGCAAGCTTGATGAGCTGAGACTCGCCCGCTTCACCTAGCCTGGAACTGCCGCCTATGCCATCTCTACAGCTAATTACTTAGTTTTTGAACTCCACACTCTGTGTTTGGATTTTATTTTTCAACTCCACAA
>JAAFCE010001963.1:12287063-12304695 GCA_013389805.1 Trigoniulus corallinus | reverse complement strand
AACTTCTGGTGCTGGTGGAACTTCTGGTGCTGGTGGAACTTCTGGTGATGGTGGAACTTCTGGTGATGGTGGAACTGCTGATGTTGGTGGAACTTCTGGTACTGGTGGTTCTGGCTGTTGAGGCATCTGCAGTGGTTCTGGCTGTTGAGGCATCTGCAGTGGTTCTGGCAATTCTGGATGTTCCAACTCTAGTTCTCCAGGTTGATCTTCAAAATCTAACAATATATGTTCCGTGGCCTCGCGTAAAGGTGGACCAAAATCTTCATCTTCCTGCTAATGTAAATTTCTATCACAGATATCTGATTGGTGTAATATTTAACAAACTCATGTATACTTACCAAAACTGGCGCAGACACTTGTTCACGTAGTGTAATGTCTGAAGCTGAAGGTAACTTTGAAAAAAACGGTACTATGTCGGATACCGACGCGGGAGAAGTGGTCATAACAGCGGCAAATTCACCGAATTCAGGTTCTGCTTCAAATCTTGGTAACTCTTGTGTGATGCGATCCCTTCTAGTTTTCTTTCGTAAGCTACAATGAACCAATACCATTTATTAGACATAAAAGATTTCCAGTATATTAGTTATTAAAGCTAAGATGCACACACCTAATATGTCTTCCAGTTGCTGGCAACTCGACAACGGCAGTAGGTTTAGGAGGTTTAAGGAAGTAACTGCCTGTAAGTTATATTATTATCATAGGGCTAAATGATGGGATGTTCAAATTAAAAGTAAGCTTACTTAAGAATTTTTTAAGAAACCTCTTGTACAGTGAGAATGCGCCAAAAATGAGGTGAGAGGTCAGGGTAGTTGAAAGAGGAAGGAGAGGTAAGGCTTCAATAGGCCCCTTATCCAGACGTATGTTATCTAATAGAACCTTACTGAAAGCAAATAAAAATTATAGACAGATATTTATCATACAACTCAAACAAAGTCAATAAAATACATTTGCCATACCAAACATTCAGGAATTTTAAGGACTTTAGGTCGCGATTTGTGACTGCAGATGGATACATAGCAGCAAGCCTTAAGAACATTTCAAAACAAATATTAGGGTCCGAAATTCGAACTTTACTAAAAAGTGAAAAGGTGATTTACCATAATACGCCATATGGTCCAGATCTTTGAAGAAGAGTAGTTGAATAAAACATGGTAGGCCCTAGATGAAGCTGACAGCAGTCACCACAACCTCAAACGTCGTCGTAATAAAATTTTCGCGCTATTTTTGATTATCACGTGACAATAGCAGACGACGTAATATGCCGTACACTGCATTGGCATATTATGTTCAACTTCTCTAGCCTTTTTTTAAGCTTTTTAAAAGAGAAAAAAAATACTAACCCTTTTTCCCGCCTATGGCAGGGTCAGGTACTCCTCTTCGCCCCTTTGAATGGACACAACGACTTTACGTACAGCATTTTGGACGGTGTTTTTACGCACCCGGCCGCCGAGCAAAGTTGCAACTCCTGTACTCCCGTGCTTATTTATCGTCGGGGCCCTTCCGATGGGGTACTTCTCCACGCCAAGGGGCGAGCTCCTACACCTGGAAATTTTGCCTCATCTACCCGTTGCATAGTAGAGAAGGTTCTTTTAGGTGCAACTGACATTGTACACCACGCGGGACCTCGGTTTTACTTCTCATCCGACAGAAAGCACGTTCTCATCGTGCTATATCCTTAGATGCCCTATGTCTAACCTTGGCCAGCTTAAAAACTCCCCTCTCCCCTTCTGTTGCGTGGAGCGGCAAATTGCGTTGGACACACCAGTTCTCGTCTGATCACTGAAGTTAAACAACGCAACCCCAGTTAGTACTGACATGGGTGGCTGCTTGGGAAAACTGGGTACCGCTAGTATCCAAAAATCGTCACATTAGTGTAGTGTCTGTGCGGCCTCTGCATCAGAACTACACAGTGGACGGGGCTCTAATGATCTTGTAGTTGAAGGGCCCTAAAACACCAACAAAGAAGCCCTAACTGATCATAGAGGGTCTGAAACTTCTGATGTTTGGCCATGGTAATTACCCTACTGGCTCTTTTCCTTGCCACAGTGAGCTTCATAGAATATATGGTTTTGTAAATGCAAAATTGGCATTCATCGACATTCAAATTAAATTATGGATGTAGGAAAAAGCTGGGGCAGGGATTTTGCAATAGTGTCACCCTGCGCGGTCAGCACCCTTTTGGTATGCCACTGCCAATGACGCAGGTACCGAGGCTGGATAATTAATAAATAAATAAATTCATATTATAAATAAGCATATTTCAGCTTTTATTTTAGCAAGTTCTCTTTTGAAATACTAAACATAAACACAATAGAAACAATAAGTCTTCCCTGCATCCCATTCTCTGTGTGATGCAAGATATAAACCGGAAATCTCTAGTGGGAAGAAACAACCACAAGGTGCAACAACATTATTTAAAAGCTATTAATTAACAAATTGAAGTTAAAAAATATTTACAAACTTATGTACATGCTAGGCATTTAACAGATGACAGTGTCATTTATATTAAAACAAATTTCGTATAACATATTTTTTCCTAAAATATTAACTTCAATCGACAAATGTTATTCAATTACAGTCTGGGATAAGTCATCGTTGTGTCATTTTGGTAATCTTTCACCATCTAATTTTAATATCAATATAAAATACTGTGAATTTTATTGGGTCTTCCGTTAACAGATCTGACCTCCGTATACATGACTTATGAGAACCGGAAGTTGCACTACTATGACCAAAATTCAGTAAAATTCTGCATTGTACGTCGGTTTATAGGAACTAAAAAATTGCAATACTTCACCGAGAGGAAATTTGACTCGGATGGGTCTACGTCCATTTGGCGGATGACAATTTGGCGTACATACCCATCTCTTGGGTGCACAAATTTGTTCAAAATTGCAACGGTCATAACAACAAATTGCAACAGTCATTGCAAGGTAATAATGCCTACCCCAACTGTGTTATAGGGCCCTAATGACCTTTGAAGTCGATGGGACCTAAAACACAAACAAACCCAACTGTGTTATACGGGACCGTTGCAATGACAGTTGCAATTTTGAACAAATTTGTGCACCCAACAGATCGGTATGTACGCCAAATTGCCACACGCCAAATTGTTATGCGCCAAATTGACGTGATCCCGTCCCGACTCGGATTACGAGTACATGTTTTCGTTTATTCCATGCCGATCTCTTTATCTTTGAGACCATTTAACGACCCCAGGGCATTAACTCCTTTACCCGGAAGATGTGGAACAGGCTCCTTTATGTGCAAATGACTGTATACAATACACGTTGAGCGACGAATTGAGTTGGACACACCCCAGCTAGTACTAACATGGGTGGCCGCTTGGGAAAACTGGGAAGTGCTAATACCCAAAAATCGTCGCATTAGTGCAGTGTCTGTGCAGTCTCTGCATTACAACTACACTGTGGACGGGGTTCTAATGACCTTGCAGTTAAAGGACCCTAAAACACCAACAAACAACTGGAAGATGTTGAACGGGCTCCTTTGTGTGCAACTGCGTTGGACACACCAGTTCTCGTCTGATCACTGTAGTACTAGCATAGGTGACTGCTTGGGAACACTGGGTCTGCGCAGACTCTGCATTAGAACTTCGCAGTGGACGAGGCACTAATGACCTTTGTAGTTGAAGGACCCTAAGACACCAGCAAGACGGCAAAAGCAATACACGTGGTCATGGCTACTTCCAGTCGGGACGGAGAATTCAATTATGATTGTCCTCTCACTCAGAAATAACTGGAAATGTAGGCCTACTTACTTCTAATATTTAAGTAACGCTAGATAGAAATCACTCAAAAGTTACATAACAGTGTTCCTATAAGACTGTCTTTTGGTCCCATTTGAAGATTTCATGCAAGTCATATCCATTTCCAAAAGCCTATTATTTGACTTTGTAGAACACGATGACGACGATGGTACATTTCGGAGAGTTGGTGTGACTGTAGAGGCATGAGATAAAAGACTCACCGTTTCGAATTCTGGTTCTACAGAACAAACAAACATGGTACTAACTTCATTACAATTTCAAATTGAATAACTTGTTAAAAAAAGGGCAGTTGAATCCTCATCATCCCACCTGTTGCCGGGTCTGGTCTGCTGGTTCTGGCCCTCCACTCCCGCCTATCTCCCGCCAGGCCTACCATGCACCATTCACACTATCATTTCCCTTCGTACAACCTGCTCCCACGTCTGCTTTGGTCTCCCCCTGCCCCGGATGTTTTCAACCACCTGCACTCCCGTAATGGACCTAACGAGCTCCTCGTCCCCTCTTCGCATTACATGCCCATAACACCTCAATCTACTCCCCCTCATTTCTTTCCGCGATGTCCCCCACTCCCAGCTACCTCTAATATACTCATTCCTAATTCTATCAGCTCTCGACACCCCACTCAAATACCGCAGCATTCGCATCTCGGCTACTTGCATTCTATTGGCGTGGCTCTTCCTCACTATCCATCACTCTGATTCATATAACGTAGCTGGCCTAACCACTGCCCTGTAAAACTTCCCTTTCAACTTGATTGGGACCCTCCAATCACACAGGACTCCGCTTGCCTTTCTCCACCTCAATCAACGCAACTGAGACGTCACCACCTTACGGACAACCTACTCTCACGTCTGCTTTGGCCCCGGGTGCTTCCAACCACTTGCATTTCACCAGCCCTTCCTCCCCTCTTCTCATAACATGCCCATGCTAACTCAAGAGCAGGGTGGATCCAGAGGGGGGAGCAATGCAGCAATTGCTCCCCCCTCAGTGCCTCAATGGGGCGCATATTTCAACTGATACATTATGCAAATGAGGCATTTTGCCATTGCTATCCCCATTTCTATACTTGCAGGCTAGAATTATACAAAGGATTCCGAATATTTAAAAATACGTGGGGCGCCCTTTTTTGAAATGCTCCCTCCTTGATCAGCCCCTGGATCCGCTTCTGCTAAAGGGCTTGTGAAATCAGATTAGCACCTAGTCCCGGAGAAAAGTCATCCTGTATTTTTTCCCACCTATCCAGCAGGCAATCTACTTTTGCCATGGGTCCTGTTCTTGAGTAATCAACCCTGCTGAAACCAGATTTTTGTCTTACCTCCAGAGTCTGAGGTGGAAAGGTTTTTGTTCTTGCTCTCACGTAGCAAATCCCTGATACATTCATGTATATAAATGTATTGATCCTGCAATAATGAATGTGCAGATGTATGTTCCATCATATATGCTTTCACCATAATAAATCGAGTCGCACTTACTTCCGTTTGAACCATATTGGTCCTAAAATGTCTCATTTCCCTAACTGTCCCATAAATATCTACAAAATCGTGCTCCTGAATATGTTGCATAAGTTTGTCGACAGCAAGGAAAGTGCCAGTTCGACCAACACCAGCACTAGAAGATTCAAAATTTGAATTGAATCTTTAAATGGTCCTGCTTCAATTAAACGAAATTTATAATCATATAAATAGTTGACCTGCAATGCACAACCATTGGACCTGTGGTTTCGTGAGGCATATGATCCTGTACACTCCGAATGAAGTTTATCAGCAAAGCAGTGCTTTCTGGACAACCAAAATCCGGCCACATTGTGAAATGCATTTGTTTCACCTCCATTGTCCTAGATCCCTGAAACACAGGCGATACATGGGCGTAAGTTAACGACATCAATTGCATCCCAACCAAATCAAAATTCTAATGTTCTAACTGCAATTTTTAACAGCCCTTGCCAGTGCCGTAACGGGGGTATGAAGCGCCTGTGGCAAGTGTATAACTTTCGCTTGCCCGTAACCCAATAATGACAAAAAACTTAAACATTTTGCGCCGCAAACCCAGTTGCTCCCGTGGCGGCCGCCTTCTTCGCCACGCCCTAGTTACGGCCCTGGCCCTTGTACTGTGTCTGGTTTAAGTCATGTTCCAATGTCTAATGCAACGCCGCATTTGACGTTATAAGAAATCTGATCTTCCGAATGCTATTCAAGTTTATTATAAGCTTCTAGGCGTCTTTGAGGGAGTAATTACCTGTAGGGCAGGGGGTCCCCAAAGTGGTCATCCATGTCATTGGGAGTGAGCTAATTATAAGTCATTTAACGATCCCTGGTGAGTTACTAGGATATAGTTTAGTTTAGTGTCATGGGTCGGGGAGAAGGCCAAGCAGTCATAACAGGACGAATCCCCAGGAGGCTGCTCGCAGGAGATGAGGAGATAGGTGAAGAGGACTAGGAGAGTGGAAATTTGTAGCACCCAACGTTCCTAACCAACCACCCATGTTGGTACTAACGTGGGCTTGCGCTGCTTATCTTCAGTGATCTCACGAGAACTGGTGTGTCCAACGCAACTTGGCTGCACTGATATGAGCAGAAATGAGATGCAGAAATGAGATGAAGAAATGAGAAGCAGAAATGAGATGCAGAAATGAGAAGCATTATTACACTGAGGTCATTATAACTATGTAATATTTGAGTAGCAGAACCAGGACCGGTGTTTGGGTCTTCAGCGCCCGCCTGTAAATCTCAAATAATAGCCCCTCCCCGTTACTTTGAATAATGGTGAAGGCACATGTATTTGTTATAACATCGAAATGACGCCTCTTCTGCACTGGTGTCCACCTGCAGTGCAGGATCTGAAGGTCTGCTTCCACCCAGCCGGTCCTATGTAGAAATACCGTAATAGGGAGTCGATGGTCAAAAAAATTTGTGGATCTCTGCTCTAGGGTACCGTCATCTTATAGTTAGTTTACAACCTCACACGTTTTTGACAGAAATTTGATGGAAATAAGGGAAATATTCGTAGAATCGATTATGACTTTACCTCTTCCCCGTATTTTGGACAAGGGAAGCGGGGCATTTTAGAAAAAGATTTAAAATTCTTGAAGCAAAATGAAAGCGGTACATTTCTGAAAGGCCGAAAATGCCAATTTATTGATTGTCCATGATTAGTATTTACCTTTTCTATCTCGAAATTACTGGGAATTAGCTCCAGCTTTTCAGATACGTCAATTACTGCTGAAGGTCTGTTGAAATTTGTTGGCATTTTCTACAAAAAATTAGGATTTCGTCTAAACTTTTCCTATCTATAGAGAACTAATTTCACGTCTAAATTTTCGATATACGTAAGTAGTTGTTATTTTAATCAAATTAGTGGACATTATTAACAGTAGAGTAGAAAACTATCAGTTCTGTAGATTGTTTTGATTCGCCACAAGTCAATCAATTAGTAGTTGTCTGATATAAATATTAAAAGAACATGTTGACGTTATTATATTTACCAACTGAAGTTCAAATATCCTGAGATTATAATCTGTTAAAATTGATTCTGACTTCAATCTCACTGCCAGATCTCCATAATAATGAACATCCCTATCAGTAGGCCAGTATTCTTCACATTTAGACTGTATCAAAAGTTGTTAATATTAAATTTGAGGGAGGGGAATGTATTGAACATTTTGGAAATTAAAATGCTATCTTTACCTTCCCTCTTTCAACACATTGAGTGACCATCACAATCATAGGAGAATTTTGTTCCCATATCATTCTCCAAAAGTCATCTTTTGTGTTTGGCAATGGACCTTGACTAGCAATGTATTCACGTTGAGATTTATATCCCTATATTGAAAACAGATTATTAGTTGCTAGCGTTTATTTTGAATTCTTTGGACACCTACCGTAAAATCTCACGTAGTGCCCGCGGATTATACGCGAAACATAGGGTCATTTAGTGCGGACTATATACGAGGGCGGACTATATATGGGTGCGGACTATAAAGAAACCCAGGGTTCTCAATGAAAACTGTTCTTCATTTTCTGAACATTTTATTACACTTAACAACACGATTTTACACAGTACGTTCTTATTTATATGATAATGCAATATAAAATCTTTCACATTTCAATTTCATCGTCAGGGCAATCTGACATTTCATGTTCAAATTCATTTGATCCCATTCCTCCTACAAGTTGCGCCACTGGCTACGGTAGGAATTTGAAAGTGCGGACTATATTTGAAACATACCCATCGCTAATGCGGACTGTAGACGGGTGCGGACTATATTTGAGGTGCGGACTTTACGTGAGATTTTACGGTATGTGGTTATTTGACTTACAGGTATGTATGTAGCATTGATATAATCAGTAGATGCATCATCAGCAATTGGCAATAATTTCACTCTCGAGTGATCAACTGCAAATAAACAAAAATGATTTATTTCTACGCAAATTTAAAGGTACTTCATTAAAGCAGACAAAGCAGACCTTCAATTAGATTTCATCAACAACCGTTGCGGAGACAGGGGGGGGGGCCGCCTCGGGCGGCAAAATTTCACAATAAATAATAATAATATCCTGAAATTTGAACTAAAAGTCTGAACTACTGTATTTCTTTTCATAGTTTTGTCGCACCTACAATTCGGACCGATTAAAATAACAGTACAGCTAAGGAAGAAAATATTTGAAGAAATGAAGGAGTTAAGGATTTAAATACCTAAATAAGGGAGCGGCGAATTTGGACTCCGCCCCGGGTGGCTGAAACCCACGCTACGCCACTGAGATAAGCGGGTTTAAAAGCGATATAGGGAAAAGGAGAAGGGTTTACAGTTCTGTACATCATTGTCGTACACTTAAGTAGACCAACGATAAGTAAGCATAGGGGCTGCAGCTTTGGTCGGTAGCCGGCAGTGGAAAATCACATATCCAATATATCAACGAGATGGGTAACCGACCCTGCCACAGGCGGAGAAAGAGTTGGGAGTTGTCATAGTCGTACACATGGGTTGGCTTCTTTCGATCAAGAGAGAGTGAGAAGCCCCGAGTGTGCCTTCCTTCCATCGGATTGGAAGTAAAGCTGCGGCCCTCTGAGGTGTACGATGTCACCTGCATGGCTGGTGTTTTAGAGCCCTTCAACTACAAGGTCATTAGAGCCCCGTCCACTGCGTAGTTCTAATGCAGAGACTGCACAGGCACTACACTAATGAGACGATTTTTCCGTATTAGCAGTACCCAGTTTTCCCAAGCTAGGGTTGTGTTGCTTAAAATCCGTGATCGGAGAACTGATGTGTCCAACTCAATAAGCCATGTCACCTGCACGTAAATGAAAACATTCTACTATGTAAAGGCACATTTCGCTCGCCCCTTGAGTCGGCGGAGTACCCCAAAGAACAGTAGGCCGACGGTAAATAAGCATAAGAATTACAGCTTAGGCTGGCAGCGGGCTGTATAAAAATACCGTCCAACAGATTACCCATGTTCCCCAGAGGGAAAAAAATGTCATATCCGACCCTCTCATAGATGAACAAAAATTGAAGGTCTGCTCTACAGGCTATGCGAAGAATTTCGTACAAGGTAATATGTTAACCCATCGATTTTTTGGACGATTTTCTTCTCTTTGAGCGACGGTGGTTGGACATTTTGGACTGACATAACTTAGTTCCTAATAATTTGATATAAATTAGAACAAATAAACAAATGAATGAATAGAAATGAGAAAAATATTTCACCTCAAATTCCATTGAAAATTTTAAACAAGCATCTGCTGACATTATTTTATAATGATTTTCGAATTCTGATAGTAGAATGGGTCTATATTACAACAAATAATACAGAAATAATAAATAACATCTCTTACCTTTTACAGAATAATTAATTCATAATATAAAATAAAATATACTTAGATGTAGCCCGAATTGGAATAGGTCGATTTGAATCTTCAGGCTCAGCAGTAAGGCAATCAAATTTTTGGTAATACCTTAAATTTCTGACAAAATAACAAGAAATTAATGAGGTGATTGCATTTCTTTTTCAAAATTTTGCACGATGCTGACAGACTTACAAAATATTTTTTCTTTTTAAGATGACAATAATTGCTATTGCTGTAATGATAATCAGCATTGTAATTATAGTAATTATTATGGTCACATGGTCATTATCGTCACGATCTATATACCGTAAAAATTAAAAGAAAATTAGTTTGGAAGAAAAGACACATAAGAATAATGTTTAAAATTTAATCACCTGTGATAATATAAATGATTTTGGTATCACTATGACCTCCAGATGTGTGTGCACGAATTTTTATACTGAAATAGCAAATGACTTTACTCCTTCGTACAACAAGCATCACTTCTAAAATAAATTTAACCCCGTATTCATCTTTTACTTGTTTTTGCACTTTTAGAAGATTGTGGGTCAATTTTAAACTTTTTCTGGGCCTGACTTCCTGTCCAGCCCATCCCTTATTCAAAATTTAGTCATCATCAGCATCATCATCATCTCACCCTTTTTCTGCACGTGGCGGGGTCGGGTCTACGGGTTCTCATCCTCCATTCCCGCCTATCCCCCACGAAGTCCCATCCCACCCCGCACACCTCAATGCCCCTCTGCACCACCTGCTCCCACGTCCGTTTTCGTCGTCCCCTACTCCTGATGCCCCCCAACCACTTCCAGTCCCACAATGGACCTAACAAGTTCCTCCAGCCCTCCTCATCACATGTCCCTACCACCTCAGCCTATTTTCTCTCATCTTTTCTGTGATGTTCCCCACCCAAGCTACCTCTAATGTAATCGTTTTAGATTCTGTCAGTTCGTGACACCCCACTCAGCCACTTGCATTCTCCTTTCATGGTTCTTCCTAGCTGCCCAACACTCAGAGCCATACAGCATGGCGGGCCTGACGACCGTCCTGTGAACTTTGCCTTTCAACTTTATTGGGACCCGGCGGTTGCACAGGACTCCACTTGCCTGTCTCCACTGCAACCATCCTGCATTAATCCTATGGGTCACGTCGGAGTCTATTGCTCTGGAAAACGGATCCTAAATAACGGAACCCTTGAACCACTGGTATCACTTCGCCCCCACAACGAATCTTGCCCCCTTGCCCTTGGCCACTCCAATTGAAAGCTAGATACTCTGTCTTCTTCATGTTCACCTTTAGGCCCCCTCTTTGCATTGCTGTTTTAATGTCTTGTAGGCTCTTTTGTGCATCTTCTTGGACCCCTCAAGCCTTCCCACATCATCAGCGAATACCATGCACTGAGGGGCCCACTCCCCTATTCCCGCCAGGTGCTCCGGCTAAGTGCTGACCCTTGATTTCAAAGTATAGTATTCAATATTAAAAGTTCACCTGTAATTTGTTCCAGGACGAAGTGGACCATTGCATCGCTCTTCTTCAGGTTTATGTTCACAATTGGCGTCAACTCCAACCAGAAATGTCACTTTCTTCGAAATACCGTCTAAGGTAACAGAGCTAAATTGTAGGCGAATTTAATTTTAAGAAATTGAATATAGTAATATGACAAACCTTCATCGAATGAGTCACTAACAAACGGATTCCACCCTGGTGGCGTTGCAATATATGGTTTTAAGGTGAATTCTTTATGAGATTTGAACCATGTACTGCTTTCATCAACTTGTTCATCTTAAAGATGCAGATATGTTTTAATACGTCATATTTGAGTAGCATTTAAATTAGTAACATGAATTTCTTCACCTACTTGCATGTTGTGAGCCAGACAATATAATTTCATAATGAGTAATAATGCCGTATTTATTTGAACAAAGAAAATTGTCAAATTCGACTTTCACTTCAGTCTTTTTATTGGATGGATTTGATTCAACCGTCAGATAGTTCTTCTGACTACTAAGAAATTCCTGGCAAGAAGGACGTCCTACAAGTATTGCAATAATATTTGTTTAAATATTTCAGAAACAAAAAGGAATTTATAAATAACAAGTGTATTATACACATCGTCACCAGCTTTCATTGAAAAATTAAAGTATGTTTCCTTTCCAGGTTTTTCGAAGTCCACGTTCTTAGCTTGAATCTAAATATTGGAAGACGATGCTTTCATTTTTCACCAGAAACAGGCAGAGATTTCCCTTCTTGAACAAGTAGAATAATTGATTTAGATACATACTATCATTATGTAATCTGATTCTCCACATAAGTCTTTAAGACTTAAAAAAGTAATATTAGGATTCATGGTAGTGTTGACCAAATGACAGGTGTTGTCCGACTCGTTGTACTACAAACAGGAAAAAGTGTTATAATAACGTGGCTTTGGAGAAAAATATTTCAAGCAAAAGTTTGACTACTCACTATTTTCCCTAAGAAATCAATATTATAAACCTCCAACTTCCCATTTTGTTCACTAGGAGCATCCCATGTTACATTGGCGACATCCAATTCCTGATTGAATTTAGGATTATTTATTTCGGTAGGTTCTGCAAATGACATAAACATTTATGTTGACGGTAATAAGTTTAATTTTCACAATATAACCTGCACTAAAACCTGATTAAGATACTTATTAAGTTACAAAGCCCTCTAACCAACTGTTATTGAACATACCAGCTGGTAAAGTGTTGCAGGAGATTTCTGCAGGTTCTCCAGCTTCATCTTTGCCCACAACTGTAACCTACGGTAAAAATATATTTTACAGCTTTGAAAGTTGCACGAAATTCTCTAAAGTTACTTAAATAAGTATGATAAAGTACAATAATGAAGTCATAATCTTTGATAGTCCTGTTAACAGACTGGTTCCACTAGGAATGCTGTGTGCTCGACAAAGTCGACTAAAATTGTCAGTCGTTGACAGATGGCAAAGAATTTTAAGCTCAGCTTTCAACAGGTGAGAAATAAATAAGAAATAAAGTAAAATTAATATAAATATACATACTACAATGTAATAGTTTGAATATGGTTTCAAGTCGGTGATATTCATGCTCCTGCTGGAAATACCTATTAATTCTGAATCTACATTTTCGCCGTTCTAAATCCAATGATAAAACATTCACCTATTAATAACAGTAAATTGTAAAAGATTTGTATTCTTTATTATTCTGATCATGCACATGTCATGTTTACCTTCTTCACTGTCACATTTATATTCTCACTATCACTGCATTCAAGTGTAGAATTCTGCCATTCAATTGTGGCCGTTCTTGTTTCACAAGTTGCAGTCAAGTTTTCAACTTTTGGAGGTTCTAAAATGGAGTAACATTGATAAGTCACAGGTTGAACCAGTGCATTCAAATAGCAAATGGTTAGTACTGCAATATGTGGCGAGCCAGCTAATGGTTAATATTGCAATTTGTGGTCAGCCAGCAAATGGTTGTGCAAAGAGGGGGTTACCTCTCAGGTGATGCAAGCCTTTGCTTTGTGACTGCAAAAAGTTAAAATTAGGGATTTATTTGAGAGAAAGCGATTGATTAATCAGCATTGGGGCTCAAAACTAGGTTGTGCTTCAGAGGCTCCAAGTGCTTAATTCGACATTGGTAGCACAGCTTTGGTTTGCAGTAATGGTTGGATAGGATTTTAAGCTTGCGTTAAGTGAGATAAAAGTAAAGAAAAACTTTCTTCCAGGTGGAGTTACAAATGATGAACAGTTTTCTTTGCTTGAGCCACATCCAGGATAAAATGCCGTTACGCAAACTGTATAATTTGTACAAGGAGTGGCGAAGTCGTCAATGGAATCTTTCGTTAAATTTTTTGTTGTCTCTGAATTATGTTCAGTCTTTCTATATATTATATGCGTTGCGTTTAACTTTGAAATAGGAGTCCATTTGACACGAAAGGCATCGGACTTCAGTCGGGATTTCGGGATTATTATTGCAGGTATCTCAAGTCCTGTATTCAAAGAAAATAAAGTTAATTTGCTGAAAAGAAATACAGTAATTATATTTGCTATTTGTCAACGTTGTTCAATATGACTTCTTTTCAAGGCATGATATTTTTGCACCATATACATGCAATTGCCGAGCTTGCCACTCTATAAAGGTTAGAATTTCACGTCGACTGGGCATGTGGAAGAGCATGTGGGTCACAAAAAGTATTCACTCCTCCATCGGTTTGATCTCATAAATCCATGTTTCTACTGCTCGAGACTTTTGCAAATATGTACAATTTGCTCTAGCAATGTGGATATCCGTGGGAGTGAACTAGGATGCGTGCAAGAAGTAAAAGCTGTGGCCTTGTCTCGGTGTGTGTGTAGTGCCCAAACGCTTCCCCCCCCCTCGCTGATCCATAAACCATAAACGCCCAAACTGAGAATATATGAATTAAATGAAAATAAATGAATTAAATCTAACTACTAGTACTTTCTGGAGTAGGGTTTGGTTCAGGCACAAGTAATATCAAGTGTCTTAATATTTTTCAGTTATTTTAACTTTGAAATTGTACGTTTCAAATACTTACTACAACGAGAAGATGTGGCAGCAGGTGTAGTCACAGTTGTAGAAATTGTGGTTACATCCGTAGTCACAGTTGCAGAAGAAACGGCGTACTGCTCTATATCTGCAGAAGTAGAAGTGGTGTACTGCTCTATATCTGCAGAAGGAGAATTAGACAAAATGTCGTCAGTAATAATACTGCTTGCGATATTATTTTGGAAGCCTTTGGAGTCATCAGCAGAGCCGTACAGAGCACTAAAATTTGATGATATTTCGGTGGTAATATCGTATTTAATACTTTCATTATTAAGTACTGAATGAGTTGTTGGTGCGTAAGCTGGCTGACTTGTAGTATAACTTTCCGAATTAGAAATGTCTCCACTACCGTCATCACTTATACTTTTTCTTATTTTAGACTGCTTCTTCCTTTTTTGCTTTTTCTTTTTTTCTGAGGTAGTGTTTAAGGGTTTTTGTTTTTTGCCACTAAATTCACTGGAGTTCCACGTTTTATTTTGAGCTTCGACATTTTTCAAATTTCTTGATGGTCGTCGTAACACAGAATTCCAATTAACTGATTTGTCTTCTGAAGCTACATTTAATAGGAGTCCTAAATGTGATGAGTGAGACGGCCCTAATTGAGGCTCCAATTGCACTTCATATTCTGCATAATCAAGAGATATTGTTGGAATGGCACTGAGCTGTAAACATAAAATAACATAGCATGGTAAAATGAAGTAGGTCTGAATTTATGCCGCCCTTTCAATATTCTCGACAGTCCAACGTTTCCAGCAGTTGCCGGTATGTAAAACTATAAAATACTACTAATGAATTTCTGATTTCAGTCAGCAAAATGCAAGGAAGAAAAGATGCAGAAAATGGAAGAAATGATCGAATAAAGATGTGCATAATTGGTGATTGAAAAGTTGGACAACAGAGTTGGGTAATTGGTAACTGACAGCCTGTTTTAGCCGCCACTTCAATACTCACAATTAAGTTATTGTGAGGGATAAACATGCGATTGCAATTTGAAGTGTAATGTAACGGCTTTACTGAGAAAGGTGCACGTTTAAAAATTTGGTCCAGGTCTCATTCTAATTGAATTCACTGCAAGCATCCCTGATAGGCCAAATTGGCAGTGGAGAGAATGACTCCCATTCCTAATTTATAACCCATTGAACCCCCCCAAGGAACCTGAAGCATAACATCTATTCTGCCAAATATTGCATACCTGCTATAATGGCACCTTCTTGCAGAAACTTCCTCACATTATCTTTACTGAGAGAATTCCATTGCTGAATGACCCTTGGAAGAAAAGACCAGTAACACGAGTCTGTCTGTTCGTGCCCCGACCTCCTTCAGTTTGAAAGGATGATCCTTTCTCTCCCTATAGTCTGCCAGGGATAAGCTGCCCCTTGGAGTACCCTCATACCCTAATTTCAGCAGTCTGTGAAAAAGCTTAATGCTGTCAGACGTAGTGAGCCCCATCCTAATTCCGTGATCATGTCTAAGACGCTCAACCTATGAGAGAAGCGATGCAGCACAATTCTTGCAGCCTTCCTTTTTATTATTTCAATTTCCCAAACTAACCCCTGCCTACATTTAGCCCTTACTTCTGAAATTTAGAACTAAATTACAGAAAACTAGACATATCACTAACTATAGCTCGAAAGTCTCAAGATTTATAAGCAACATCTTTTAAAAAGATCGCATCTTTGTGTTTGTTTTACACCACTGAAAACAAATTTGCTCTCGTAGCAACCTAGAATTGCATGAGGAAAATCCTGTTTAGTTATTTAACAAATGTTTCCTAATGATTACAAACTAAATATTGAGTTATGTTAATGGGTAAGGGCTAGACCCTGAGATGTAGTCGTACTCACGTAGTTGCAATTCTTAGATTAGAAAATTCTCTTCAACTGACACTTAGCGACATTGATATTATAAAGAGATGAACCTTGACAATTAGTGTCAGTAAAAATTTGAATATTTTCATAGACTTAAAAATGTCGAGCGTCCACGAAAGTCACGTATAATATCCTCACATAGATACAGGACTTTTTTAAGGAAAAGAGTTTTTATTTATATTTACTTATTTTTATCTTATTGTACAGTTTTATTGAAACACACTCCAGATATCAGTCCTTCAAAGAGTCAGAGTTTCATTACCAAAGTATACAGGATAACTCCAAAATTTAAAATTTAACATCAGTTAGAATGTCATGACTGGCTGCTAACCTAAAGGCCCAGCCCTTCTAGTCACTCCCTACAACACATAAGGACACAACAAAGTTACAATTTATAGGATCGTTACATAGTGCAATTGATGACGTCTGTCAAAAACATATGTAGTGGCATACCCTTGTTGGAAATTTTGAAAAGTCACTCCCACTAAAGACCAACTCAATACCAAATCCTTTCCTTACAATAAAGAATAATACAAATGATGTTGTTTTATACACACTGACATCATTCAAGCCGCTAGTCACACTAAAAAGTGAGAGAAGCTAAAGGGTGAGAGAAGTGACGACAGCACCCTCATGTTTCCTCAGGTGTGAATTGAACTCAAGTCCTTCTGCACATCAGGAAGGTGTCAATTTGTTGTTTGTTGGTGTTTTAGGGTTCTTCAACTACAAGGTCATTAGAGCCCCGTCCACTGTGTAGAAACTGTGTGGTTCAGATGCAGAAACTGCACAGACACTACACTAATGCGACGATTTTTGGATACTAGCGTACCCAGTTTTCCCAAGCGGCCACCCATGTCATACTAGCTGGGGTTGCGCTGCTTAACTTCTGTGATCAGATGAGAACTGGTGTGTCCAACGCAATTCGCCGCTCCAGGAAGGTGTCAAACCATCCCTTCTACGAACAGGGAACGTGTACGGCATTGAATAACTAGAAAATTGGCAGTTCTTAGGTAGAACCTCATCAGGAGTAAGGTAAGAGCCCTTGTCCAGTCACTATCTTTAACACACTTCCTATTCGCAAGTGGTTGTTGTTTGGGCAACTGAAGTTGACGAGTGCTAGGGTCCGACTAATGTCTCGATGCAAATCAGAATTAATTTTTAAAAAAATGCTTGATGGTTGATGACAGGGAAGAAGATAATGCTTGGCAAATAATTACGTATTTATTTTGTGAGTGTATTTATCAAATATTCTGTTAGACATTGAGTTGCATTAACCACCATGAGACCTTGAAACATTAAGAAGAAAGAAGTGTGAGTAATCACTATGTTATAATTAAATTTCACTTGTGAGGAAATGTGATTTAATTCAAAATAGAGATTGTGATCAGGAAGGACTAGAAATATTGGCTAACAAGTTCCCCGTTTCATGTAAAGATTAATAGGAAAGGTTTCAAACTTTGATATTCTTGCAAAGGAAACGAAAGAGGAAAAGAAGTAAACTGTTTTTGCAGTTTCATATTTAACTGACACACAAAACTCAATTCTTTTTCACAATTCAATTTTTTTTT
>JAAFCE010001963.1:12268543-12279939 GCA_013389805.1 Trigoniulus corallinus | reverse complement strand
CTGATTTACTACAGCAACATTTCTGAAAACTTTCAGCTCTACAATTCCAAAAAAAAAATTATTCGTTAGCACATGTTCATGAACATTTAAAACTAAGTAATTGACCAACAAGCTATTTACCAGTTGTGTTTGTGGAGAAGCTGAGGCTTTTGTTTATCGTAGGGTTTTCCAAAAGTAAAAGGCCAAATTCGTCAATTAGGAGCATGCTGTTACTTATAATGCTCTGAGAACTTTCCTTATAATATTAATTATCAATGATGTGAAATTATGGCAGTGGTGAAATAAATTTAACTATAAAAGAGGGTTTGTTACCATTTTCGTTTGGCTGGAATTCTCAAAAACTAAATTAATCTGGTTTAAAACCGTTTGCGAATAACTGACAGGATCTGTAGTTGTTTCAAGAGCATCTCGAATGTCTTCCACAATTTCGGAGATATTTTTATCGTTAGTTAGACCGGCTGTTATTTGATCAGAAGAATTCTGAAATTTACATAATATCAGTGTTGATATCAACAAACTGATCACAGGAAGAAATTGTTTCATAGAGGTACAGTATTTACCATCATTAGGATAGCATAGTTGCCATACATATCACATTGACAAAACGTGATATTCGAATTGCTCCCATTGATTTTATTACATCCTGCTTCATTCCACACCATTTCCTTACTGCAGAAGAAAACGAAAATCGAAACCTAAATAACAGTGTCTCTCAGGATTGAAATATTTCTTATTCTTACCATGAATACTTACAAATTCCAGTGAACGCAAACTGTGACATAGTTGACTTTCAGTGGCTTGGAGTGATGCAAAGTAATTAAAGAATTCGTCTGTTTCATTGTTAACTCGCCACCATAGTCTGTTGCTCCAATAATAGGTGAAATAATCGCGGCGTTTCTTAGAGCAAAAATCAAATTGTGATATACGACATAATATTAAAGGTACACTGTTAAATCCCAAAATACAATCATTCTAAAACTTTCTATAGCCACTTACTTAATTTTTGTCACATTGTAATGTGATAGAGCTTCCTCAACTTCAGAATAATGTACAACCAAGTGTGCAAAATGAATTTCGGATGTAATACTTGACGACGACTTATTACTGTAGAAATACTGCATTCTTTGAAGATTGTTAGAGATTTCTATTAAATTGTATCAGAAATGAATTTCTCGAAAGATCCGTTTCCATTGAACTCAAATGTTGACGAGGATGAAGCACTTGTAGACAGTGGTGGATCATCATCCCGTTATTGCTGTCACTTAAAAAGTTACCTGTTTCATTTATTAGTTACCCCAAAAATTTTGTATGCCTCAAGTTGTTGGACTTCTTGGGCGTCTTCCCACCTAGCTGTTCAATAAATGTGTTACGGTTAGCAATCAATATGAAACAGGGTCGACCCAGCTCAAGAGCCTGTAGCCTCAATTTTGGCGTCAATGGAAATTCACCATTCTTTAAAATTTTGGGTTATCATCAAATAATGCGTTTATTTAACGGCAAAATCGATGGTCCCAACTTTTAGGCCGTTTACTTTTTCGAGTACCCCTCAAGATGTGGCAGACTCAGTCATCTATTTACTCACAGTCTTGGGAATGGTTACTCAATTGAAGTGGCCCAGAGACTCTTTAATAATTACAAGCTCTCTATTGACGACTTGATTCTATCCTATAAATGTTTCAAAACTAAACTTAACATGATTTTAAGTCTTACTCCTTTCGTGTTCCTGGTACATCAGTAAATAAGGGTTATACTGTCCTACTATTTCCATTCATCCCCCTTCCAATTCCCCTCAACCTCCTTTGGGGATTCTTTCCCAGTTAGGTGGATGGTTGGCTGTTGGTGTTTTAGGGCCCTTCAACTACAAGGTCATTAGAGCCCCGTCCACAGCGTAGTTCTTATGCAGAGACTGCACAGACACTGCACTAATGAGACGATTTTTGGATACTAGCGGCACCCAGTTTTCCCAAACGGCCACCCACGTCAGTACTAACTGGGGTTGCGTTGCTTAACTTCAGTGATCAGACGAGAACTGGTGTGTCTAACGCAATTTGCCGCTCTAGGTGGATTTTACATAAATAGAAATCCTCCTTCGCCTAAATACTGTGTATTGCAATTAATTCGACTTAAAATGCAATAAGCTATGCTAATGTTTAAATCGTTTCCTTAAAAATAAATATTTTTAAAAGTTTTGAGGGCCGTATGACCACACTTGATGCCCCTGTGCGATGATCCACCTCTGCCAGTAAAAATAATAATAGCAAATTATTACCGATATTTCTCCGGCGAATCTCGATTACGGGGCGGAGATAAAGACTCATGATTTCTATAACGTACATCATATTGTTTACAAATCTGATGCTATCGCAGGGCTGAAAGAATGTAAACCATTATAAAATTAAAAATAAAAACGTACAGGCGCAGTGAGGCTGTTGTCCATGGCCGCGGCCCCAGGCCCTAAATTTACATAGGGGCAAAAATTGAGATTCTTAATACAGGAGTAAGTTTAACTGATTTGCAATATTTGAAATAATGGTTGAAAATAATAGACGTAAAAAAGTATTATTCACATCATAATATATTTGTGATGATTTGCAAACTTGGGGCAATTACCTAATATTCTCAGTAATTTCCTTTCCAGGCCATAGGTGCCAAAATTCCTCACTACGCTGCTGATAAACTACACGAGCACTATTTCAAAAAGTTGTCTCTCATAAATGCACTTACGTAAAGTTTTTCAGCCAAAATTTCGTCAAGAAATTTTATGAATGGTTCAATAATGGAAGTTTGCGGATCATCAGCCGTCATAGGAATCTTTTCTACGACAGAACGGACGGCGTCCAGAGAGTCATTACAGAGGTATTGGAATAAATCCTCAATTAATTGCTATAAATATTATTAATTAATAAATATTATATTGTAGTGCAACTGTTATACAAATCTGATAAGCAGAAATCCGAGCAAGCAAATCATTGAAGGAGAATCGTATTAAATTATGCAGTGATAATCTCCAATCTGACGTTGACAGGTATCCAATCACAATGCCGTCATGGAAGACAAAATAGGAAGAAAAAGAGAGTAGCTTGAGTAAATGGATATGATGCACTGGCAGTCTACAGCAGTGGTTCTCAATCTTTTTGAAGTCGGGGAACACTAAACTGACATTTTACTAGCACGGAACACTTACAATTCAACATAAACTTTAAAGCAGGTTGTACACCTTCTACACTTGGTATTTACTACATCATCATACCCTTATCCTGCCTGTGGCTGGGTCGGGTCTGCGGGTTCTAGCCCTCCACTCTCGTCTATCTCTCCCCCAGTTCCCCGTCCACCCCACACACTTACATCCTTACGGAAAACCTGTTCCCACATCTGCTTTGGTCTCCCCCTGACCCTGGTGCTACCGACCACCTGCATTCCTGGAATTAACCTAACGAGCTCCTCTTCCCTTCTTCGCATGACGTGTCCATACCACCTCAGCCTATTCTCCCTTATTTTTCGGCGATGTCCACCACCCCAGGTTACCTCTAATATGCTCATTCCTAATTCTGTCAACTCTCGACACGCCACACATGTGCCACAGCATTCGCATCTCGGCTACTCGCATTCTAATTACGTAGCTCGTCCTTATTACCCAGCACTCTGATCCATATAGCATAGCTGGTCTAACCACTGTCCTGTAGAACTTCCTTTTCAACTAGATTGGGATCCTCCTATCACACAGGACTCCGCTTGCCTATCTCCACCTCAGTGACCCTCTCCCCCATTGATTCTGCGGGTCACATCAGAGTATCTGTCCATTGCTTTATTTGTGCATTAAATTTTTTGGGGAACACTTGAAGTGGTTTCACGGAACACGCTTTGAGAACCACTGGTCTAAAGTATTGCAAGCGAAGAGAGAAAATGCCTTTGCAAACATCTTGAAAATCTTCATCAAATTAGCAGAAATAGTGTTGAAGAAAAGGTTCTTACATTCGAGTCTACTGGTGAGTAATGTTGTGAGCTTAAGGATAAACTTGTATCAGTCGTAAAAGATATTAGTTTAGGAAAACTATTTTCATAGTCAGCTGATAAGTCTTCAGAGGATGTAGAAGATGATGACGAATCTGAGAAGCGATGACTGGTCGACACCTTTAAATTATTTCAAATAATGATACCTTAATTTTCTTATAAAATAGATTGTCATTGAAGCGGTCAGGCTACTGATTTTTCTGATCGCGGCCCACTTAGACAAAGCTTACAACTCAGGCGTGTCCTAGCCCCTACATTATTCAGTTATAAATTTCGCATAGTTATTGACATATTCTGAGATATTTGCAGCACTTCTTGTATAAAATATAGGGACTCTGAATTTCAACCCAGTCGAAGAGACCAAAACCATTGTTAGGCCGTAGTTCGCGAGGGTCAGAAAACTATATTGCACAGGGGGACTAAATTTGTCTTTAAAAACAGTTGGCAGGCTAAAAATACAGACTTCTGCAGTAAAGGATATGTCTGCTACCACCATAGTACCACTACATACGAGAAGACTATAAGAATATGATTTATTTCCAATGTGTTGGCGGGCCAAAAAATCTGTAACAGGCCAGAGATGATCCTGGGGCCCGTAGTTTGGGGGACCCTGAAGTCGTTCAATAACGTTTTCTTGCATTTAGTTGCTGCTTGTTCGGTGATCAGTACTAGTGCTCTCAACGGACGACCTCACAGTCGAGAACAGGCCTGATGGATGCGTGTGGTTTTCTTTTTAAAATTAGAGGGAATCTCCAAGTACGCCGACCATCAGATGGGAGGTAAAGTCGCAGCCCTTTGTGCTGTGTGCAATGTGGCTACTGCCCATCAAAACATCCTCTGTAAATGAAGGATGATAAGGAAATATACGCGGGAGATCAGCAAAAATTCCCAGGTGTACCGCCTCGCCTTTCCTTGGTGTGGGCAAAAGAAATCTACCCTGGAAATTTTGGCAAAATTTGTGTATTTTTACTTCATGTTGTAACAGTTGTTTTACCGGTATGTGCACACCGTGTTACTTCCTATCCGAGAGAAGGCACACTGGAGCCCTCTCTCTCAAAAGAAGCCAAGCGCCTGGATGCTGTACAAGTGAGACGGGTCTGGATGGGTTTACTGACAGAATTAAAAGTTTCAAGTTCACATTAGGAATGACCTTACAAACATGTCGAAAATGTACTTAGATTGCACGATGAAATGTCAAAGTAATTGTAAGGTACTGTATTACAATTAGTTCTTACATTCATTCCTTGTGACTCGTAATGATCTGAGATGGATTTTGAACTGTCATCAGTAAATACAAAGTCACCACTACCGTATCCAGAATTATTGTTGTCATCATCATAATCAGGTGAGACGTCTTCAGAAGATGAAGATGATGATGATGATGATGATGATAAAGAAGAATCCGAGAAGTGATTAGTGTGCGCTAACTTGGTACTAGACGAATGCTGGAATGAAATATTAAAAGAATTAGTTATAATTTCAGTTATGACTTGAGTGAATGGTCCGAATTATTCAGTAAAGATTTGATGAATCATTACATCTTAATTTCTTTAAAAATAATACTTTTTCTTAGAAAAAATACTTGGGTAATATTATTAATTGCCAGTGACTAGCCTGTAGTGAGTTAGGATGGTGCTAGAAAGGTATTGTGTAGTGTGTTTCAAACTTTTCTGATCGCGGTCCCACTTGGATATACCATATAACCAGGTAACCCATTAGCCCCTAATCTAATAACGAAGATCAGTAATTTATTTAGTAACGAAACTCGCGGCCTACCATTACGCCACGGACTGCACCCTGACAAAAACTGCTAAATAAATAGTGTGTGCAGACATCGGCTATGGGAGATTTGAAATACGTGTTCAGAGTTGGTTTAAGAGGAAATGAGGTGCTATTCAACGTTTCATCACTTCAGTAACCTAAAAGGAAGCTGCCGTTTTTAAAGGT
The DNA here is from genome assembly GCA_013389805.1 of Trigoniulus corallinus. Lineage (NCBI taxonomy): Eukaryota > Metazoa > Arthropoda > Diplopoda > Spirobolida > Trigoniulidae > Trigoniulus > Trigoniulus corallinus. The sequence continues at coordinate 12,273,981 of JAAFCE010001963.1, read as the reverse complement.
TATAAACTTTAAAAACTTTTGAATGTTAGAAGCAAAGTCTAAAATTTTTGTTGACAAAGATTATTTATACATTTTTGTTATCTAGTTGCTCACTTTCCTTACAGTATTCCTGAATTTTAATTTTCCCAACTTTCAAAACTAGAAGCAGCTAGTTATTTCGGATTTTTGTTTCGTTTCGTTGATGTTTTAGGGCCCCATCAACTACAACGGCCATTAGAACCCCGTCCACTGCGTAGTTCTAATGCAGAGTCTGCACTGACACCGAGTACACATTAGCAGTAGTCAGTGTTTCTAAGCAGTTATCCATAAGTTATTTCTGAAATTATGCGCTTAAAAATTTAAGATTTTTAGCTATCTGCTAAATACCACAAGCTACTCTTTTCGTGGCCCTCCATATTTAAAGGGAGAGCGGGGAACAATCTCTACAAATGTTTTCTATTTGTTGATTCGTTATTAACAAATAATAATAAATTTTGTTCGAAACATTTTTTTACTAAATCGTGATTATTTCAAAGTAATAAACACTTTTTGTCAATATTCATTGGGTCAATGTTTGGGCCAGAATATTACAGTTGCCGCTATTTTCTACCGTTAAATTCGTTCGCTACAATACCAAACAGGCCGCGCTATCCAAAATGTTTCAGAAAACAGTTTTGGATAGGTTTGTTTCCAACAACATGGAGTTTTAACTTATTTTGCTATAAATGCTCTTATTTTAATAAACAGGCAGTGCCTCTTCTGCCAACCGGTTTAATAGGAAAAGTTTGACATAAGACAATACGAGCATTTCAGTGAATTGAGGCTCCATCTCGTTGAAATATTTGCCGGTTACGGAACTTTATGATCCGCACTACATACAGTATTTCTTAATGGTTTCGTTAGTGTTAACAGTACTGACGTATGACAAAACTTTTTTAAGAAAACAACGAGTTGTTACCTGTGCTGCCATTGAAAGAACAAGGTGAAGCAACAGTAAAAAGCGTAAGTTTGTCCTCCATCGTTTCATTTTCAGTAATTTTGGGATCAACTAAAAATTGCACTGGATCATTCGAGAATTTTGTGCCTTGCACCACAACGTCTGTAACTTGTAATATCCAGTTTCTTCACAGTTTCATTTCAGTTCCTCAGCCAATAAAAGACATTTTACTTCAATATGGCTGAATGGAAAATTTATCAGAATTAATTTAACCTCACTTTGACGTTCCTGGTTTGTGAAATATTCGTCAACAAACAATGACATGTACAACGTTTATTTTAGATAAATACCCTAAGTCTGTCTACAAAGGCGTGAGTGAGCCTCCAATTTGAAGGATATATATTTACATGGCTGTAAAAGCTTAAATCTTATCACTTACACACCTGTTGATATCACATGGCTCTCACTAAGCTTCATTAAGTCAACAACTCCATGTATTAATAGCGACAACAACTCTCTATATTACACCGAATTAAAAACAAGTATCTAATAGTAAAGCCATTATGTAGTTACTAGGGTTATAACTTTCTAATACTAATTGAACACCTAGTGATAACATTATTTGTAATGATGTTATAAGCTGAAAACATTAACAGTTACCTGATGTTTAGGATAATACATTTTTCTTAGAATTTAACTTCTGATAAACCTAAACGTTTCATTTGTTACGTAGTAATTTAATTAGAAGTTCATTCATTGGGTTCATACCTTGAGGAGCCAATCATCTCTTAATAGATAACTGAACACTGATTGTTAAAACTTCAGTTGATAAATATGAATACTGTACAAATATGCATCATATTCCAAACCAAATTATGTTTTATTTAATATATCCAAGTATATCATAAAAAGTCTATCAAAAAACAGGCGTGAGTGTGAAAAAATATCCCAATACAATACGTGAGCCCATGTGCAGAAAAAACAACTGAGGAGCTTTGGGGATAAGAAGGGTTAGATTAGGGGTGAGGTTGATGCAGGGCCGACCATCCGGGGGGTGCAGAGGGTGCATTGCACCCGGGCCCCATCATCAGTACCCATCTGGGCCCAGATCATTGCTAACATTAAAAGTTTAATACGTCATTGTAGGGGCAACATCCCTCATTCGACCCTGCCAATGCAACATAACCTAAACGTAACCTAACAACCCTGCCACTGAACTACACCAGGGTTGTACAACCTTTCTGGAGTTGTGGGTCATTCGGCTGCTCCATGAACTGATTGCCAGCCACAGGCTGTCAAAACCAAAACGGGTGAAGATAACGTTAGGTGTTACATAGTAGGGAGGCTATAATGCATAATTAGAAATGACGCACCATGGGCCATATTACAAGCCTCAATGGGCCACAGGTTAGACAACCAAAATACCTTTAATAATCAGAAGTGTAATAAAAAATATAATGACACAGGTCCTACTGAAAATGTTCCAAGGTGTGGACGTCCACATAAGCTTTCAAACCAATTCATAAATGCAATGGCGACATATTAGGACACATGGCATCATCCAAAAATGTAATACCTTCCAAAATTAGGAAGGATCTGAGAATGGGATAGGAGGGCATTTAAAAGGAGTCCATTTACTCTTAATCCTTTTATTTTTACTTTTGGAAAAATATTTTGGGGCCCTAAAAGGATTTTTGCACCCGGGCCTCTTTATAGAGAAGGCCGACCCTGGGTTGATGAAAGTTGAAAGTTAAATGGTCGGTGATGTCAAATGTTGCCAATAATTGTTAAATTCGTGTCTTGCTGTTTCTTTAATGCTGTTCAATTGTGAATTATATCGGATGATCGAAGTTCAAAAACACATGATGAGTAGTAGTACTAAATTGGCTTTTGGGACCATATAAAGAATTAATAAGTAAATGTGCGGTTATAGCTTTTTAACAATAAACAAAAAATTGGAAAGTAGTCTTAACTTCTATGAACTCTTTGTTATTAAGACATGCCAAACGACAACACGTGGGAGAGCTCACTTCTGTTTCGGGCAAGAGCTGGGTCACTGGATACGAAACAGAGGATGGCAAAGATCACAGGTGGAGATTATGTGGAGATCAAGTGGAGGATTTCAGGCATGTGATAGTGGCATGTCCAACGCTGGATCACTGCAGAACGGGTTGGGGAACCCCCACATTGGAAGAGGTCTTGAAGATGGAGGGGGGTTGGAGTGGAGCGGCTAGAATCGGTGCCAAAGACAAAGGTCCAACTAGGGTGCTGGTGGAGATCTAGGCATATAGGTCTAGCATGAAAAATCTCACTATCAAGGTATCCGTCACAAAGGATTACATATTCATATTCATGCGATGGATATAAAGATGAGCAACTCGAGTTGACGTTTAATTATTTCGATTCTGTTCATTATCAGACTGTTTTGATTTGGCATTCATATACCGTTTAAGTCTTATTAATGTGGCGTTTTGACCGTGAAAGTTTGAGCTCTTCAGGTATACTATTGTGACTATCTGTGAAGGATGTTTCACACTTCCGAGATTTAGAATTAATAAAATTATAATCCTACAAATACAATACATGAGTCAAAACAATTATTATTTGTATTTAGTCTTTAAATTCAACTCACCTCCGAAGGGGTATCTCTCTTAGACGATTCCTTCCGATTAAACAACCGCATTGAAATGTATTGCCGAATATCCGCATTTCCCAAGCAGTGGACACCGAATATGAAAAATCCCTAAACCCAACATTGAAACAATGCTTGATTAAGGATTTTCATTCAAAACAAATATCATTGGCGACAGAAACACTTATACAAACTTGTAAAGATGTGAAAACAGCGAATATGTAGGTATGTACAATATTCTCCTGAATAAATCCTAGCAACCAAGTCAAGCCTAGTAATGGATGTAGAACAATTAAGGACCAGACGTTGATCCTGACATGAGATACATTTTAAATTCAATGCACTGACAATATATATCAAATTAATAAAATATTTTAATGGTTATCCTTTACTGTTCAACAGATTCCCCAGAAGTATTTTTATTTTTTGAATGGTCAGTCTTCCACTTTAGAATGGCAACACATATGTTGAACTATCCAGAATAAAGGGTAGACATATTGGTCACAATTTCAAAGATTTCGGAACCTCATAAACTCACCCCTAATATCACAATTACAAAAGTCAAAAATATCCATCTGTAACGATTATTATGGCTTATCCAGCACCTGTAAGTACAGAAAATATTCAGTAAACATAAAAATGAATGAATGAACAACTATTAAATACATACGATTTATTTGAACTCTGGTATATCAAAGCAGCTTCAAGGTGATTCAGAAGAGCAGTGATGCTAATTATTACCAGTGGTATTCCTAAGAACATTTTTATGATCATAAAATTACTGTGAAGAATCAAATGAGATACAAGTACAGTATCAAAATGCAACTTACCATAGCCGACGATATAAAAGCCTCTCATGGAAGTACACTTAGCGAATACACTAAATAATTGTTGAAATTGTTGAAAACCCTCGATTCCCATCCACATAAAGGCTGATAAGTAAAATAAATGCAATAATATAGCAAACACTTGGCATGGGACCTAGAAAAGGAAAAATAATAACAGTAGAAATCATATGTTAAGTCCTAAAACAACGATTGAGCCTTACATCAGCTCCTGTTGACGTCTCACTTCTCTTCATTTCATATATTACCGATGCAAAGATGGTCACATCAGCAATTAACAAAGAACCACACAAGTTGATAAGAATCATATTGCGCGTACTACGAAAAGTTGAGCAAATTTTGAGAAAAAAACATTGTAAATATTGCAATTATATTTGGTGGTCTTGACGTTTGTTAGCATCCTTGAATGTATTACCCTATTAATGAGAAGCAAACCAAACAAATAATTAAGCTGACGATTGAGATGCTGCTTCCAATCAACGTAATCCAGTCGAGAACCACATTTGGAGCCTAAATTTAATACAAATTTTTAATGCTGTTTTCCACAAATTTAAAATTAGGCACAGAATATCAATATTTATAAATATGTACTTGTTCACTCATACTGATAAGAACTGCGAAATTCGTCAAGTGATCACATAAGCAGATGGTTGTTGTGGAATTGCTCCTATTGGATCTTTCACATCCTGAAGAATCCCATTGAACCATTTTGCTAATAATAAAAAAATTAACGTCACATGCTTGGGCACATAAATAATGCAAGAATTGGTATAAAAAAGCTCAATCTTACTAGTCCCAAAACACACAGAAAGAAATAGAGTTGTTGGCAATGGGCTTAATGTGGCGAAGGGTAATGATGACTTGATTAGGACTAAATTTAATTGACATGTTACTTGGCAAGGATACTCCAAGAATATCCGAATTTACTTTCAAGTTTCTAAACAAAAGAAAAATTACCACCAAATACATAAAATATATATGCATCAAAGAATTGATGTTTAATTTCATTTACCGAGGTAGAGATGGAGCTGCGCTGCTTAAGCTA
>JAAFCE010001963.1:12175445-12268443 GCA_013389805.1 Trigoniulus corallinus | reverse complement strand
GACAGGATCTGTAGTTGTTTCAAGAGCATCTCGAATGTCTTCCACAATTTCGGAGATATTTTTATCGTTATTTTGACCAAGCACTATTTGATTTTGAGGATTCTGAAATTCACATAATGTCAACCAACTGCCAGCAGAAACAAATTGTCTTATGGACGTTCATTATTTACCATCATCATGACAGCGTAGTTGCCATACATATCGCAATTACAAAATGTGACAGTCGAATTACTGTTATCCCTTTTAGTACATCTTTTTGTATTCCACACCATTTTCTTACTGTAGAAGAAAACAAGAAGCAAAACCTCTATAAAAGTTTGTATCTCGGGATTGAAACACCCCTCATACCTTATATGAATACTTACAAATCCCAATGCGCACAAGCAGTGGTATAGTTGCCTTTCAGTGGCTTAGAGTGACCGAAACGAAAGTAAAAATTTGTTTCTTTCATAGGATTAACGTTATCGTATGCTGTTGCTCCAATTATAGGGGAAATAATCTCGGCGTTTCTAATAATAAGAATCGAATTTTCACATTAGACATACGACATATGATTAAAGATACACTGCTGAATCACAAAATGTAATCATTTTAAAACTTTCTAGCCACTTACTTAATTTTTGTTACATTGTAATGTGACAGAGCTTCTTCAATTTCGGAATAATATACAAACAATTGTGCAAAATGATTGTCCGATACGCGAATAAACGACGACTGAATACTGTGGAAATACCACATTTTTTCACGATTGTTAGAGATTTCTATGAAATAGTGTCAAAAATGAATTTCTGAAATGATGCGTTTGTAATGAATTGCAAATGTTGACGACGATGAAGCATTACTAGACAGTGGTGGATCAATTTTCAAATCAGCAACTCAAAAGCAACTCATAACCCTTTTCCCGCCTATGGCAGAGCCCGGTACCCATCTTGTCCCTCTGAATGGACATAGAGCGATATATTGGTCATAGTTTTTTTTCTGCAGCCAGTTGCCGGCCAAAGGATCAATCTTCAAATCGTTTCTTAGAAATAGAAACACTTTTAAAATGTTGTAGTCACATATAAGAAGCTGCTACATTTTTGTGGGCCACAAAAGCACATTTGTTGAGCCTGAGCGATGATCCACCTCTGCCAGTAAATATAATAGTAAATTATTACCGATATTTCTCTGGCGAATCTCGATTTTGGGAGGAAGGTAAGGACCCATGAGTTCTATAATGTACATCATATTGTTTGCAAATCTGATGCTACTATTGCAGGGCTGAAAGGATATAATTCATTATAAAAGTAACAGCAAAATATCTAGAGGCGTAGTGAGGCTATTATCAATGGTCCCGGCACTAGGTGCAAATTTACATAGGTGCAAGAAATTGAGATTTATAATTTTTGACCATTTGCAAAAATAAGGCAGTAATTAATTACCGTTTCTAATATTCGCAGTAATTTTCTTTCCATGTCATAGACGCCAAAATTTCTCACTACACTACTGATAAAGCCATATGAACACGATTTAAAAAAATTCCCCATTGATTAGGGCACTTACATAAACTTTGTCAGCCAATATCCCGTTAAGAAATTTAATGAATGGGTCAATAATAGAAGTTTCCCGATCACCTGCAGCTGTCTGAAAAATCTTTTCTACGGCAGAACGGACGGCGGCCAGAGAGTCATTACAGAGGTATTGGATTAAATCCTATAAATATTGTTAAAAGAAAATTGTAAGTTAGCGCAAGTACTTCTGCTTTACTATAAAACCACTCTGTTAAATTATAATTCGATCAAATCATTTAAAGAGAAAATAATGATATACTGATAGTATTAAGTGCTGCAAACGAAGAGCGGAAATGCCTTTGCAAGCATCTTGAAGAAAGGTAATCACAGTGAAATAAAATTAGTTCTTACATTAGATTCTAGTGGGTAATGATGTGAGCTGGATGTAGGTGGAGATGGCAATGCTGGACTTGAGATTTGATTACTGTTCGCCACCTTTCAATTATTTCAAAACATGACAAGTTATTTCTTCTTACAAATTATTAAGTGTACTTAATATTTGTGTGACTGTGAAAAGCTAGCCAGTCCCCTGTGTACAAATTTGATCCAATAGATCGTTAGTGTGACCAGTGCCGGATTTAGATATTGAGAGGCCCTAGGCTAATTCAGTTTTTAGGCTCCTTTCAAGCCCTTTTCTTAAGTTTTGAAGGCCGCTAAGTGTTGAGGCCCTAGGCCTAGTGGTAAACCCGGCACCGAGTGTGACCCAATTCGATAAACTTTCCATTAGGTACATCTTTGGGCCAGGACATTGTGAATCTTACTTTTTTTGACAATTTTCTAGTGCCGGTGTCACACGTCAAAGTGTCCCGGCCGTTTTCCATTTTACCCGATTAGGTTTTGTTTTGGTTCGTTGGTGTTTTAGGGCAAAATTGTTGCCAAAAACAAGTATTTTTATGAATAAACCATATTGTTGTAATGACAGAATTGCAACTTGAGTGTGGTGACGTTGAGGCCAGGCAGAAGGAAAGCAGAATTGAGATTTCTCTGTGTCTAGAAAAATGAGATTCGTACAAATGGAATATTCCTATTCGTGGCTACACGAAATCATTCACAGAATCGATATGTATCTTGTTCGTGGGGAGAAGGGCGAGGGACCGAAAATAGAGATCATTGTAATGATATATACCAAAGACAATTCATCACCTTCCTCTTTCACCTCACTCGCTAGGTAATATTAATAACCATTTAAAATGGAAAGCGTACACCAAAAATGGAAGAACATTGCATCATCTACGACAGTGGTTCTCAATGCGTGTTCTGCAAACAAATTAAATGCAGAAATAAAGGCGTTGGAAAAAATCGGTACAATTTAAAATAATTTTTGGATGGGATTGTAATCAGCAAACGACATAGTTGTTCGTTTTATTGTTATATGAAGTGGTAGTAAGTACCAAGTGTAGAAAGTGTACAAGCTGACTTAAAGTTTATGTTGAATTGTAAATGTTCCGTGCAAGTAAAATGTCACAGTGTAGCGTTCCCTGGCTTCAAAAGGATTGAGAGCCACTCAGTCTGGAGCCACTGATCTAAGAGATGGTAAGTTAACATTTGATTTAAATTACGCCTTGATTCAAGTTGTATATCTTCTCTGCAGTGCATATGTGCTATGCGGAAAAGAGACTAATTAGGGCAACAGCATTCGTATCTAAATGGTGGACACTTTGAGGTACTCAAACATTGCATCAAAGTGTTTAGCCGGACACTTTGAGGTAGACCCCGGACACTTTGACGCGTGACACCGGCAATTAAACGGTGACAACGTTGCAAAGTAAAAAATGTTGCTGAAAATACCTTTGCATCAGTTTGGCTCTATGTACAAGGAGTTGAATTCACGTTGCTGTAAATGTTCCTATTTTTATAAATGTGCATTTCCTCTTCTGTCAATCCGTTTATTAGGAACGTTTATGAAAATTTCTACCAACATTTACAGCAAAGTGAGTTGTAGCTCCACCGTGTTGGAATCAGTGCCGGATTTAGATATTCAGAGCACCTAGGTTATTTCAATTTCGAAGCCCTTTTCAACTCCTAGGCTTCAGCCAGCTTAGCCTAATGGTAAATCCGGCACTTGATTTTCTTGGAACTTCGTGACCTACACTATATATTTCTTAACAGTTGAGTTGTTGTTAACAGTAACTACATAACATACAAAATTTAAAAAAAAACGACTTTGTTACCTGTACTTCTGTCGAAAATACAAGAATGTGAAGCAACGGCAAAAAGCATAAGTTTATCTGACAACGTCTCATTTTGACCTGCCTAGATATGAACTAGAAACTGGAGTGTGTCATTCAATAATATCGTACCTTCCATCACAACTACTATGACTTATAATATTCATTTCCGTTAGTTCTATGTCAGCTCTTCTGGCAATAAAAGACATTTAAAAAAATTGTATAATGGCATGAAAAATTGGCCATGATCCGTATATCTTTACTTTGACACTTTCGGTTTGTAAAACACTCCTCATTAAAAAATGACATATCTATATTTATCTTTGATATTTACATGACTGTAGAAGACTAATTCTTATCAATTTCAAGCCCCTGTTGATTTAATATGTCTGATGTCTCTCACTAAGCTTATTTAAGTCAACAATTCCTTATATTGATGGCGTAATCCAACTACTTTTGCATTTTAAGCGGCCTTACCTATCTCAATATTACCTCTAAAAGTATTCTTAGAGATTAGATTAAATTATTCACATGAACTTAAAACCACTTATCCGATACTGCAGGTAAGGCCATTATGTACATTTTAAAAAAATTGCTTGTAAATGTTACAGCAATATACTGGCAAAAGTGTTTCCAGCATAAATGCTATAAAATATACAGGTAGGCTATCCGTAATTCTGAATGCTTTAAAAATACAGCTGAAATCTGTACATTTTACAATTATGTTAAATGCTGCTACAATACAGTACAATTATTTGTTTACAATTTTCAATTCTGTTAAATTTCTGCAGTTTTCGAAGCTGTAATAGAAAAGAAACCTAATTTTGTTAATTGTATGAATTTTTGTTTTTCATTATTACATCCCCTTGTATTCCATTTAACATAGGCCTATATAATAGATCCAGATAGGATCCAACATAGGCCTATATAATAGATGTTATAAATAAATATAAAAATAGAGTAAAATCAAGCTAACCTACAACCATTTCATTTTTAAAGGAATTATCAAGAAATATATTCCACATATGAATTGTAGCACTTTAAAAGCAAAAAGGACTACGTATATTTGCAATTAAACCCAAGAACAAGGAAAAAGTCGTGTAGTTCTATTTTCCAAATTCCATCAAAATGTTACAACTTTGTCACAAGAAAAAGAACCTTAGGGTGGACGGGTGATTTGTTCGTGGTTTGTTTTTGGCCACTTCCTAGAAGATTAATGTCGAATACCATTCTATAAAATGAAAAATGTATTTCCTAAGTTTACTTGACATCACTTCTCCCCTAGCAACATTTTATAATTGATATCTTTGGAAAAAAAATAAGTTCTTTACAACCAGTTAGATCTCCAGTAACTATTTGTTCAACTATCACGTACACTTCAACATTTTCCTCAAATAATGAATTTCCTAAAGTCAAACAACATATGAATACCGTATTTATTCCAATAAGGGCCGCCCTCTAATAAGCGCCACATCATCAGCGTGAAATAAACAACAGACGCCGCCCTCCAATAATCGCCGCTGCCCTTGCTCATCATCATCATCCTCATACTCTTATCCCACCTGCAGCAGGGTCGGGTATGCAGGTTCTGGCCTACCACTCCCACCTATCTCCCACCAGGTCCCTGTCCACCCCACACACTGCCATATCCTTATGGACAACCTATTCCCACGTCTGCTTTAGTCTCCCCCTGACCTGGGTGCTTTTGACCACCTGCATTCTTCAAATGGACCCAAAGAGCTCTTCCTCCCCACCTTCTCATTACGTGTTCATAATTTTATTATTTGTCCATTTTTTGGCGATGTCCACCACCCCAAGCTACCTCAAATATACTCATTCGTAATTCTATCAGCTCTTGACACCCCACTCATTTATTCCAGCATTCACACCTCAGTTACTCACATTCAATTGATGTGGCTCTTCCTCACTACCCAACACTCTGATTCATACAGCATAGCTGGCCTAACCATCACCCTGTAAAACTTCCCTTTCAACTAGATTGGGACCCTCCTATCACACAGGACACTGGTTGCCCATCTCCACTTCAACCATCCACCAATGATTCTATGGGTCACATCAGAGTCTATTTCCCTATTGCTATGGAACGTTGATCCTAAGTACTTGACCTCTTTCACCTTCTTCACCAGTTCGCCCCTAGAAAATATGTCACTGTTATTTTACCATCCATTATTATCGTCTATGAGGGCTCACAAAATTAATAAGCGCCGCCTTCTAATAAACGCCGCTCTCTAGTAAACCCCAGGAAATAAATAAACGACGCGGCGTTTATTGGAATAAATACGGTATTAGTGTAGTACCATCTACAACTTAATTGAAAGTGTCATCAAATGCTTGAAGCACTTTGGACAAGTGTGAATTAAATCCTTGAAAATATTCATTAATTTACTTGACTTGTACTTGGGTAATAAGAAATTGTTGAAGTAGGATAATACACCAAATTTTTAGTTTACATAAATTATTGAAAACGTTCTAATCACCATCAATTGCCGAAAATAACGATTACAGAAAGAGAATTCCACCAGGAACCAAAACAATGCTGCCTTATTCCATCTAGTGCACGTCTTAATTTTCATGTTTTAGAGGTCATGTTGGGTGTAAAAATTTGCAATCGTTATGCTTTTTATAAACTACTTTCTAATGTCATTTGAATTGTGCTTCATTAGAAGTCTTAAAAGTTATTAGAGAAAGCAGATTATAATGAATGCTATCTGCAGTGGCGTTCTGGCACAGTGTGCAACGCACACAGGCACCAAAGATGTCGGGGAGAAGAAAATATTTGCAATTGCTCTAAACATGTGCAATTCTCACAATGACTTCTTTCCAAATTGCATAAATTACTTTACTCCTAGTGGTACTTTTGTTTTATATAGCGATTTTGTATTAGGGAAGAGGACTGGGATAGGGGCGCGAAATAAGATCTTGCACACATGCGCCAGACCCTACTGGCACGCCACTGATTATCTAGAAGCACGAAATCCTGACAAATTACACCATATTGTGCAGTATTCCGAAAACTGCAGTTACATTTCGTATTTCTGCATAACTTGCTGCTTATCTTACACACTGGCTTATTTTACAGAGGATGTCCTTATACTAAATGAACATTAGTGGTAAAACTGTTTTGTAATGATTGAATAATCTTGTTAATGACTACCTTAACATTTCCTGTGCCATCTCAATTGATAATAGAACATTTTGGTTACTGAAACCTCAGCTGACAGTTGTGTATGTATGCATGTACAGTACATCATCTTAAAGTTCAAATAGAGTTTTATTTAATGTTAATAGATCTTATTTATGAATTCACAGATGATACATCAAAATAACAGACCTGAACATGAAGAAAGCATCCATTTACATTATGTGAAGCTATTCACAAAAAACCGCGTGGGATCCTTGTCATGTCGTTATTATTTGTTGATTTCATAATCTATGACTGAAGTCAATATGCCAACTTTTTCGCAAGAAATTGTCATACTGCCAAATAAAAACGTGACGGTTTTCAGCACGTCGTTTAAGTGCTGCATCAGATGAGGGCGTAAAAGGCAATATAGGACATCATGCTGAAGGATTAGATTATAACTATTAAAACTTTCTGAAAGTGGAAAAAGGGCAAAGAATGTTTTGTTGAAAAAGGAGTTTACTGAATCACAGCAAATCTTGGAAAAAGCAAACCTCTTGACAAACACTGACGGAACACGCACATTCCTCCGATGACTGATAAATTACCATAGAGAAAATGCTCAAGAATTTGCAGGCAGATCCAATTCTTGTTCCAATTCTTACTCATAAACAAAACTGGATTAATCACCCGGAAGTTAAGTCACCTGTTCATGCATCAGATGAAGTACTTTGGTAATGAGATTCTTGCAGGTATTGCGCCATTATCTCATTCGTCTTCCATTCAATTCATTTCCCAATTCCTAAGACCAAGCATGCATTTACTGTGTCAAAAATTTTCGTTTCATTTCTAGGCGTTTTAAAGGCGAAATTAAAAAAAAATCGTGAAATTTCGGAAAATCCCGGAATGATCCATTTGATGTTGTCACCAACTTGCAACTAGATTATCATAATTTTACATTCCAATTCTCGGAGCAACAAGGGAATAGAAAATAGCGCAATGAGGACGTTGAGCAACCAGATGTGGATTGAACACCTTATGTCCCAAGTTTTAATCCTCAGTTACGAGCCTGCCAAGATAGTGTGAGCCTTTGCATTTCTCTGGAGGACGCATAATGAACAGCGAACAAATGAAGGTGAATGTCGTCTGCAGAGTGAAAACAAAAGTATCACACTACAGAATTATAATTTGATTTAACTTTTTAACAACTGTACATGCCAATGACATCTGATAGAAAAGCGACTTCATTTAAAAAAGAAATGTAAAAAAAGAAACTGTACACATAATTAATACCCATTTTTCAAGTATTTGCTTTTGGTGGAGTCCTCACGATGCGAGCATTAAGCTCAGAATTTGGATAACAGTTTAGAGGAACTCTACTCTAAAAGAGAGAAGTAGGCATTGAAAGATCATCTCATTGAAAACTAAATTTAAAAACAATAAGAGCATGAGAATTATATCTAAATAATTCAATACCTCGGGTGATGAGTCAGTCGCAGATAGGCCTTCGAAACATGTCAAATATTCACTAACAACGGCTCGGACATGTTTATTGCGATAACAATGGAAATAGAAAATTAAGAATCCCTAAAAGCACAAAGTGAAAACTTCTAAATGCAAGGTTTTATGGGTGAACAGGCATTCACATCCTGAAATAGGTCTGCCATATAACGGAGTGCAAGCCACAGGTCTCCTGTGTAACAGAGAGCAAGCCGCAGGTCTCAGTCAGGAGTGAACCTGCCTACAATGAGCGAGAGAACTATATTTGCGCTACACACTGTGTGACTGAGGTCAGAAAGCTAATGAATAACTCTGTCTCAACTTACTTGCAATGATATTGTAAGAGTACTGATATAGGTGAAAACAGTGCCCAACGTTTCATCAACACTGCTTAGTTGGATAAATCCTAATATCCATGGGAAACCAAGAAGTGGATGCAAGACGGTTGCTTGCCAAAAGAACTTTCTAGAAAATTCAGAACAAAAGTCAGCCATTGAAGGGGTTTGCTGCCCATGTCTTGAGTAGTGCAATACTTACTTAACTTTCCCATCTTCAGATCTCCTTACTCTTTGAGGACCAATTGATACACTTTTTAATGATACAACTGCCATGACCACATTAAACTAGACGAAAAAGTATAACCATAAAGTATAGCCACATGAAAAAGTATAACCACAGAGTGAACAGTGACTGCATAAATTACAAACCAATAGTGTTATAATCACAAATGACAGGAACGTCCAGACATAGCCAGAGTCAGAAGTCGAAATCCAGCAACTGAAAAAAAGGAATCAACAGGTTATATCATGACACTTATTTTACAATAAACTACTTTGCTGACTGATATAAAGCACCGCACCTGTCATTTTGAAATTTCTCATCATGGTCATCGCCTTTTAATGTAACTGCCAGTGTAGTTGCACCAACAGTGACGAATGGTACTCCTTGAAAGGACATTTAGTTGGAGGTAGATTTTATTTCATAATGATACCGTTACACCTCCTGCACTTACCATAACTAACAACAAACAGCCATCTTAAAGGTATAGACCGTTTAAATACACGAACTAACGACTGGTAAATATGATAACCTTCAGAAGCCATCCACATGAAACTAGCTAAATAAAAGTAGTGGAGCAAGACAGCCAAGGCCAAACACATACTCTATAGCAGTACAGTGCATGAAAATAAGTTTTCTAAATACAATTTGGGTGGTTAATGAACAGAATTTATTTCTACGTACTCCACTTTCCACTTCTTCTTCTTCCTCTTCTTCTTCTGGTTCTCTCCAAGACTCATAGAATACAGAGGTGACGATTGCGATATTACCAACCAACAAACAAGCACATAAGTTGATGTGAATTGTAGTTCGAGTGCCACGAAGAGCTCTATTATAAAGTGAAAGGTTACATCTTAGAAGAAACGGCTTTAGATCAGTTTTGCAGATCTTCCCCGGGGATAATTCGCTGTCCAATTTGACCCTTCTGCTAGGTGCGTGTACAGCAAAGGAGTAGTAAATATGTAATAATTTCTGGACTTACTTTACAGCTGAAAACCATCCAATACATGTAATCAGGCTAATAATTGAGATGATGCAACCTATGACAGTTATGACATCCAAAACAGAATCTGGTTCATGCTGAAAAGAAAGAATTGGCGATTATCAACTTGGTAGACGAATTAAGCATTAAAAGATTGCCAAAATGATTATTGTCAAATATATAGTACGTCAGGGGTTGAAAAACTATCTCAACGACCCCTTTCATGATATTAAGAGACAGAAACCCTAGTGCAAGTTATGATACCAAGTTCCTTTCAAACCTATTTTAAGAAACGCTTATTAAAGCCCCGCGCCTTATGAAAATGTAAAATGTTTTTCCCTACAACAGCAACTTCAAAGAAACTTCTAACCTTTTTCTCGCCTATGGCAGGGTTGGGTGCCCATCTTGTCCCTCTGAATAGACACAAAGATGATCTGCTGCAGGCATGTCAAACTCGTGGTACCCCGAGGGCCACATCGTGACATGTGCGTTGTCATGAGGGCCATGCAGTGTTGACCATTTTAATTTGTTTTTAAAAGTACCAAGACAATTGTTGATATGGTATTTAATCTAACTATGGCACATGGCACCCCATTCCAACTATGCCGGGGGCAACTGTCCCCTTCTCGTTACGCCTCTGAGTTGCAGACTGCATATGTATACTACATGATATCGGTTGTGGGGACCGCAACTCTAGGCTTCTATGGCCGAATGTTTGACACCCCTGATTAATTGGACGGTGTTTTTCCGCAGCCGGTTGCCAACCAACACTGCAACCGCTATGCTTATTTATCGTCGGTTTACTGTTCGTTGAGGAGTCCCGCCGACGCCAGGAGGGGGGCGAGTTCCTACACCTGGAAATTTTGCCTCATTTACCCGTTGCATAGTAGAGAGTTCTTTTACGTGCAAATGACATCACACACCATACGGTACCTCCGTCTAGTATCGAACCTAGAACCACTGACACAGTTGCAGAGCAAGTTAACCACTGCGCCACCGAGGCGGGATTTTTTTCCTACAGAAGGCCACGCAAAATATTTTTAACCCGGCCACGCGAAAGCTCGCCCCGGCACTGTTTGGTAACCTCCGATATACGGTAATACTTAATTACTCACCTCAGTATCCAAAAAGCTAATAAGAACGGCAAAGGTAGTCAAATGATTACAAGAACAGATAGATATTGTTGAGTTACTGTCTGCAGTTAATGTGCATCCTTCAGAATCCCAGTAAGTCGCATTACTAAATTATCAAATTAAATTTTATGAGTTCACCATCAGAATCATATTCAGGTAAATAAATCTAATGGACGTTAATAGCATTCTAACGTTCCACTGTTTTGACAGATACACCCATTTGATTGGTCTATTTTTGGGTGAAAACATTTAGCCTGTGTTCTGAACACCCATTTTAGATGTCAAGAGTTCATTTAACGGCAGGTGGTACGGTACACTACAAACTGCCGGGGCTCTGTTCCCCCACCCCATGAAAAACTTCAACTTGATGTGCCTCTCCTTACAATTGACAGGGGAAAGAACCGACAAACTTTGCGGGCCTAAGTCGTGGACTGTCTAAGAGGTGAGCTACCATAGAACAGCTGTGTTGCCGGGTTCTAGCCCTCCAATCCCGCCTATCTCCCACCAGGTTCCCCGTCCACCCCACATACTACCATATCCTTACGGACAACCTGCTCCCACGTCTACTTTGGTTTCTCCCTACCCCGGGTGCTACCAACCACCTGCATTCCTGTAAGGGACCTAACGAGCTCCTCCTCCCCTCTTCGAATTACGTGTCCATTATTAAAGACAAAAGATAAACTCACAAATTCCAAAAGACGCACACTGAAGTGCTGTTGTTGTACAGTGGTTGAGTATGAGGTAATGTTATGGTTACGTTTCCACCTTTTAACCGAATTGGATATCGTAAAATTGCGGCTCCAATTAATTGAGAATTCACTGAAGAAGTTCTAGTGAAAATTTTAATCGTATAAAATGGATTTTTGCGCAGTTAGAAATAAAGATTTATCTTACTGTGGTAATGTTGGACTCGTAGCATTTAAATGGCTTCCTATGTTTCGAAAATGGTGCAAAATGGCAGGGGTTGAATTCAACCCAGTCCAACTGGAGTTCAAATCTGCAGGAAATTGTATACTTAAGTCTGGCATGTTGTCAAATTCAGCGATGAATCCAGGACTTATACTTCTAAGAATGGTGACCGCTAATAAAAGGATACCAAATGGTATCAATTCATAAATCATGATCCAACCACCAAAAGCATTACTGACTGCTAAATCGTTACTTGATATATTTGTAGTCAATGTAATATTGTCGCCTACTAGGTGGTCCAAAATCTGAAATCCAACATGTTCTACTATTTGCATCGCTTTGCTCACAATCTCATTGTAATTCTCCTAACAGAAAAAGGCATTAGGACAAGAATTCATTCACATTTCAAATTTAGCCAATTGGAAATTCGTGACTGGCTCCTACCACTGGGGTTTCATCTGATTCTCGAAAATTACTGCTAACAGCAGTTAAAATTTCTCTCCCAACCTCTTCAGGATCTGTAGAATTCAAAAACGCCTGATCAATCTTTTCAGTTAGGTTGTTTAAAGGTACACTTGCTAAATTGCTAGCATCTTGAGTGACGTTCTGAAAAGTAGGTTGAAATATAATCAATAAATAACTTTCATTTATCTGAAGTATTTCAAAAGTACAGAGTACAAAAATGTGCCCAAGGCAGATAGAAAGAAAAAATGTCTGAAGTAAATATTTGATTGTCATGACCAATCCTATTAAACGGGAAACCAGCTTGCCCTATTAATCCTATCAAGCAGAAGACTTCTTAAGCCCGGGAGAACGAGATCAGGCTCCTTCCAGTAGAGCAGGGGTTTCCCAATTGGCTGGCATTGGCTCTCAAGGGGTCATTAGGAGTCAGTGAGATATTGATTGATATTTATGAGGCCATTAGAAATTTTAATTTTCGGTAGAAAACAACAGTCTTGCTTTTTGTTTGATAATATCAATATTCAAAACCATTTCTGAAAATAGATATACATAGAGAGGGGGGCCTCAATTCTTAAGGCACCATTAAAGGGTTCGCTAAGATAAAAATGTTTGCTAATCCCCTGCTTAAAGTATTTAACGGGCAACTGTTAAAACAATCTGTCCTCGGCTGATAATATGATGGAGGTTGGTTCTTTGCTGGTTTGAAGGGTCCACTTTTCTTGGTCCCATTCTAGTATAGTTAGTATGTTACCCTATTGGGTTGGAGAGTAAGTCAGCAGGCATAACAGGCCGAACCCTAAGGAGGCTGCTCGCGGGAGAGGAGGAGGTAGGTGTAGGGAAAGTAGGAGAGAGGAAATTAGCAGCACCCAGCGTTCACTACCAACCACCTATGTTGGTACTAACGTGGGTTTGAGTTGCTTAACTTCAGTGATCTGACGACAACTGGTGTGTCCAAAGCAACTAGGGTTCTTTAAAGGGCGAAAATCAGTTGAGTGCTAAGTGAGTCGCACAATAAATGAAAAGTATTTACTCACCGTGGGATAAGAACTTGACAGAAGTGCGAATTCAGTGAAATGATTACAGGAACAAATTGAAAATGTAGAATTGCTGCCTTCAGCCAGTATGCAGCCTTGTGGATCCCAATAATCGTGGGTACTGCATTAAAATTGTTAGATTGCATTAGTTTATTCACAAATAGTGAAGTTCAAAATTATATTAGGATACTACATAATAAAGAGTTAGTGGTGAACGTCGATGATGACGTTAAGAACGATACGAGGTCAAATGAGACAAATTCGCAAGCTCAATTGCTGGTCCGCTTTTCGTGAGCATGCACAGTTGCCTCATTTGACCTCGTATCGTCATCGTCGAAGTTCACCACTAACTCTCTAATAAAGAAGGACCTTAGCTTTCATATCGAAATGAAAAGAGCAGCAGGACGTTATTCCTTAGTAACAGAAGTAAATTAACAAGTGAAAATATTTACATACACGTTCCAGAAAACACAGATGGATTTAAAGCCGTAAGCCAAAGGTTGTTTATGGGGTAAAGCTATTGTGATATTATCCGTAGCCAACGAAATTTGAGATGTATTAGATGTGACAGATCTAATCGAGATGCCAACTACATCAGAGTTCACGGTGGAGTTTCTAAGAAACGATTCACATGTATTTAATGAACTTCTGGAATGAAATATTTCACAATTACAAATTATCTTACGGTGTTAATTGTGGACTCAATGTCTTTAGAGCATCACCTATGTTTCTATAATACGTCATAACTGATCGCGGTAATTGCGGAAATCTGATGGCAACCGCTGGAATTCGCACAGTTAGCAGGCCTGAACTAGAGTTATAACTGGTTATACCCCCTTTAAATACGTCTCCAGTTGCGTTCATATCTAACAAATTTGTTCAACTATTTAATGAATCATTTCATTTACCAATAAATCAGCACAACAAATTTAAATATATTTACATGATGTTTTTGTCTCAACGATAAAGTCCTCTCCCTTCCAAAATTTTAACAGTATAAATCCCAAATTTTCCGTTAAACGTAACACATTCTTGGCAAGCTTTTCATTATCTCTCTAGAAATCAAAAATTTCTCGAATTAGATAATGAAACAAATTCATAAAGTAGATATAATTCAATTTTTTCTTTACCGATGTGGATTTGAGTGATTCTTGAAATTTTTCATCAACTGCATTCAGAACTAAATTTATATACTTTTTAGGATTTGGCTGAGTCTTAATATCTTGTTCGATACTTTTTATCAGATCTGTAACGGAAGTATTTTCAAGTTTGTGATTAATCGTTTGAAATATACTATCATCTACTTTTGGCAGCATCCCATGGTTATCAACTTTCTGAAAATAAAATCATAAAACAACTCCATTAATTGCTTGTTAGTTTGAACAACGAAACTTCAAAACATGTTGCAAACATGTTGTGAAATATTATTTCTTACAAAAGCTGCATAATGCCCTGCACCTTGGCATTCACACGTTGCTTGTCCTGAATCATAAGCATAGCGGCTTGAGCAGCTCGAAGTATTCCAAGCCAGTTGTCCACTACAGATATTGATTAATTAATTACACTTCATATTAATACTGTAGGCCTTTAACTTATATTCGACTGAAATAAAGCATAATAAACTTACAAATCCCATTTCGAACAAACAACCGTCTTATCAAGGTCTAGTACAAATTCAAGTTGAAATTGGAAAGTTATTGTCGAATCATTAATAATATTCAAATATTTATCGTATAACATGACTCCTATAATTTCCTTGGCAACTGTAGAATTGCTATTGAAAAAAGAAAAACAATAATTCAGTGACGGTAACACACCTTTTCATCATCATCATCATCTCACCCTCCTCCCGCCCGGGGCAGGGTCGGGTCTGTGGGTTCTACTCCTCCACTCCCGCCTATTCCCCACCTAGTCCCCCTCCACCACGCACACCTTCATGTCCCTTTGCACCACCTGCTCCCACGTCCGCTTTGGTCTTCCTCTACCTCTGGTTCCCCCAACCACCTGCAGTCCCATAATGGACCTAATAAGCTCCTCCTCTCCCCTTCTCATCACATGCCCATACCACCTCAACCGGTTCCCTCTCATCTTCTCCACAATGTCTCCCACACCCAAGCTACCTCTAATGTAGTCGTTTCTAATTCTGTCAGATCGTGACACCCCACTCATGTAGTGCAGCATTCGCATCTCGGCCACTTGCATTTGCCGTTCATGGTTCTTCCTAACTGCCCAACACTCTGACCCATTCAGCATAGCTGGCCTGACGACCCAGCAGGACCCCACTTGCCCCCACAGGACTCTATTTCAGCCATCCTGCATTAATCCTATGGGTCACACCTTTTCAACTACATTAAATAGGTAGAAATAATTTTTTTGTTGAAAGGCCTCTTAATCAGAGCCTCAGAGGGGCTCCCCGCACCTTTAGATTTTTATAATTGATCAGCAACAAAGATATTTTTGTTTGAGAACATTTGTTTGGTACCAGTAACGTCTCTCAGTTAATTGGTTATAAAGGTAGTCTCTGAAGCATAATAAGCAGGCCTGATAATAAGAGTAGGATTGCCTACCGTTGATGTTTAAATGCAAATTCAGACAAGGTGCACACATCCGATTTTTACCCGTGCGGCGCCGCTGCGTCATCGTAAATACGACATGGAATTCATTATACCGCATTTACACATTCGCGAATACGACGAGGCGAATGGCGAGGCGAGCATGTTCGAGGAATGTGTGAACACCACTTTCGTCATTCACCTCGTGGTTCGCCTCGCCATTCGTGGCACTCACGAATGACCATCTGGCGAGACAATAAGAGTCAAAGGGTGCTAGGGACGAGATGATTGGAGAATGGCCATACACATACCTCCGTCGCCACTGCGGCACCATATATCGGAGTTGCGTCTGAAAATGCCTGCAGATCTCTTCGGGAAACAGTAACGGCGCCGCACACGTATGCCCTCCATCCGATCACTTGGTAGCCTACCTCTTGGCCTAGTGAGTGCTGCACACATCTAGGGTCCGCACTAAGGGAGGGGGCAACCCGGGCATTTGTCCGGGGCGCCATTTTGGCTGTAAGTGTGAGAACAGAGCGGTGCTTCAAGGGGCGGCAATTTGTCTTTTTTGGCCGGGACGGCATAAGTGCTACAGCAGGCGCTGACACATCCGTTGATAGTAAATCTGTAGGTTCTACCGTTGATCAGTAGGTAGGCCAAAAGTGTACGCCTTCTGTAATTAGCATCCATGTGAAATGGTGACATTTCACCGCGTGTGTGTAATGGACTGTTGCGGGGTCACTCCGGTGTCCCTGCGGCACCCACACGAGAAAAAATCGGATTTGTGCACTGTGCTTTATGCCAAGTGAATAGTCTAATATGTATCAATCCAAACAACTTGATAAATAGTAAACTTTCATATCACAATTTTACAAGTGTAGGTGACGGTATCGACGGGCCAATGACAAATAGTTGCTTTTGGGCAACAAGAGAATGTATACATAAAAAAAATGAGTTAATTTTCTTTCACTGATTAACACACCAGCACAACTGACTGACATTCTTTAAGGTGCCAATGAGCAAGGGATGAAAATAGATTGTTATGAAGCACTATATAGCATCTACACCTGGGAACTGAGCTCAGTCTGCATGGACATCAGGGGTTACACAGTCAATCTCTCTCCAAATAAAAGAAAATGCATAAATAAGAGAAATATAATTACTTATATGGCGGTACCAAATACAGCTTGCCAAAATTCACATTATTTTTAGAATTATACCATAGAAAAATTGCAGACGTTGCTGTGTTAGCCGATATATTTGTGACGTCCGCTGGATACTGTATATTTGAAATGCTGGCTAAGTTTCTCTGAATGGTAATATCTAAAATGTAAATTATCACAATTATATTTTTATAATACCAGAGTTAGAAGCAGAAGTGATTAACCAAGCAACAGGACTACCTATTTCCTCATCCAATAAGAAACGACTTATACTTTCTGGCAGGGTCAAATTAGCTTGTAGAAATAATGCTGCTGTACGTTCCATGGCGAACAGACAATTACTTTCAAATTCATACGAATTTTTGCACTGATAATGGAAATATAGAAAAAAATACGTTTTATAACTTTTCAACTATTGTAATGTATTAATTCCTATCAACAAAATCCACTTCTAACCCTGTTCCCGCCTATGGCAGGGTCGGGTACACATCTTGTCCCTCTGAATGGACACAAGGGCGATATAATGGACAGTGTTTTTCTGCAACCGGTTGCCGACCAAAGCTGCAACCCCCCATGCTTATTTATTGTCGGTCTACTGTTAGTATGTTACACTATCGGGTTGAGGGTAGGGGAAGTAGGAGAAGTAGGAGAGGGGAAATTAGCAGCACCCAACGTTCACTACCAACCACCCATGTTGGTATTAACTTGGGTTTGCGTTGCTTAACTTCCGTCATCTGACGAGAACTGGTGTGTCCAACGCAACTCGGTTCGTTGGGGAATTCCACCGACGCCAACGGGAAAGCTCCTTCACCTGGAAATTTTGCCTCATCTATCCGTTGCATAACAGAGGGTTCTATTACGTACAAAAGTCATCGCACACCACACGGGACCTCAGTTTTACTTCCCATCCAAAAGAAAGGGCACTAGGGGCCTCTCTTTCGCCCAAAAGAAGTCAATCCACTTCAGTCCAGTATCGCGTGCTACACGCTGGGTCTCCGAGGAGGGTGTGTTAATTCTTTTCAACAAATTAACATTTAAGCAACAGAATAGCAACTACATCACGTGATAAATGATTCTCGGGCACCTCGGATTCGTCTAGGGAATTTATCTTTAGGTTTCATTCCAACAGAAATATTAACGGTTGATAGATTCTGAACCATTTAAAGCTACAGTACATCTTAACCCTTAATCTAACCCGGTGTTCCCCAACCATTTCTCATTAAGCATTGCTAGAATCCTGATGCCCTTTGCCATATATAATTTTTATTATATAATTTTTATTGGGAAGCCCAAAAGGTCATTAACCTTCCGTCTACATGGTGGGGTTTTGGCAAACCCCAGCCTTTGTGTACCTGTTCTTCGATGTTTTCTTTACCTATCTAGGGAAGTTGGCTGGTCTCCTAAGTAATTGTCATATTTTATTTTCATTTTTTTGGGGAATGGGACAGGCATGGGGATTTTCCTGACCCCACCTTGTGATGTATGTGAAATTTTAGTGATGCCTCTTCAAACCACTTTCTTCATCTATTCTCAGTAATAGTCAGCTTTACCCCTAGACCCATGGGGCTTTATCCCAATGCACTTCAAAATGTTTAATTTGAGATGATTATCTATGCCCTACATTGCTTTAGGGTTTTAATGCTGGTTTGATTTTTTGAAGTTCTAGGAAAGGTTGAAATCTTATCATAATCAAACTAAGAGGTTATAAATTACTACATTTATAAGTTAGGAAACATCTACAGTAACACATGCCATGAATACCATCTTCCCATTTGCAAGAAGCATTCAAAAGCTGTACTGTGCTGGGAGAAATGTTTTACAGAATCTGAAAGCGTGGATATTTAGAGTTCTATTGTGGATTCAATTCAGAATAATTGACTCATATATTGTTAGACTATTTGAATAATAAAATGACAATTGTGGCTTGTTCATACAAAAATTCATGACGTCACTCAGGTTAATTGGCAATTATATAATTATTTGTGAGTTTTAAAATTATTTTCACTGTTTAGCATTTATATAGATGTTGTTTAATGCAATATAGATGATAATCTCTTAATTCTGAATATATTTTAGCATTAAAAATCAAAATTTCTCTTTGGGGTAAAAATTAACCCCACCTTGTAACGAATTCTGAAAATCATTTCCTTGTAGACGGAAGGTTAACTTGGTCTAAATAAACTTCCAAAGAACATTACATCCATCAGTGGTCTTCAAACTTTGTCGACTCACGGAATCCTTAAAACTATAAGATGTTTTGGAGAAACCCCATCCCACCTTTAGAAAAGTATATCTTGCCGCTGATAACGAATTTTCATTTTGACTCGCGGAACCCCCAGAGATGTATTGCGGAACACAGTTTGAAGACCGCTGATATCCATGAAAGAAAAAATAAGTACTGGGGAAGAACTGAGGAAAAATTATTCACTAAGTAATATGAGGCCCCTAGAATCATCAAACTTAACTTAACTCATTCTCGAATTGTCCCCCCCCCCCCCAAAGTCAAATTGTCTCCGTGTGGGACCTGGCACACAAAGCGCACACCCAATATTTGAAAGGTATTTTTTTTTTAGAATTTTAGGTACTGAAATTTATAGTAAACAAAACTCATTTAAAACGTTTCACTTCTAACTTGTGTACCAAAATTTGCTTTTACTCAATAAAATAGTAAAACGTTTTGGATTAAGTAGTGTTATCTTACAGACTCGGATGTGACCCATAGAATCAATGGGGATGGTTGAAGTGGAGACAGGCAAGTGGAGTCCTGTGTGATAGGAGGATCTCAATCAAGTTGAAAGAGAAGTTTTTCAGGGCAGTGGACGTTCCCCCATGCTATATGGACAGAGTGTTGGGCAGTAAGGACGAGCCACGTCAATAGAAATGAATTCAAGAAGCCGAGATGCTAATGCTGCGGTATATGAGCGGGGTGTCGAGAGCTGATAGTTCGGAAAGAGTATATTAGAGGTAGTCTGGGGGTGAGGAACATCGCGGAAAAATGAGGGCGAATAGGTTGTAGTGGTATGGACACGTAATGAGAAGAGGAGATCGTTAGGTCCATTTCAGGGATGCAGGTGGTTGGAAGCACCCGAGGGAGGGGGAGACCGAAGCAGACGTAGGAACCGGTTGCCCATAAGGATATGCAGGAGGGTTAAGTTGCAGATGTTTGATTATCAGAAAATCATTCATCACAGAGGTTGCACTGGAAGGCACTAACAACAGGGTAGGCCGGTAGGCGAATCTCACAACCTCCTGTGTCTCAGCTATTATAGGTTTACCACCTACTCAAAAACGTGTCGATCTTATATGGCTATACAGTAGATCCACGTGGGGCGAGACACTTTATTCCCCACTCCAGATGTGAATCATGGGTTGTTGGTCACCCTTTGCCGGCAAGGCTGAAGTTCCTGCTGGCAGCGTTCCTCAGCCGGTGTATCATAAAATAACCAAGACCCAAAATCCCCAAAGGAGTAATTAGGTCTCAAGCCATTCTATCTATGTACTCGACGATTAATGACCACCAGACAGGCTCCGTACGCCCTGAAAAGGGTGGCCAAGCCGTTGCTCAGTGGGAACCATGAGGACGCGACAAACCAACAAAACTACGTACGTCTCAGAGACGGCCACTAACCACAGCCACACAGACAAACCTAAGACAGAGGTCCTCAGACCAGGTTAAGTGCACCAATCAACGAGAGTCACAGTTACTTGGTTTGTAAAAATCATACTACGTATGCGTTAATGTGAGAAAATATGGAATACTTGATTTCCTGCAACTTTTCACTACCGCTCCTCCTACCCCTTTTTCTACCACTGTTCCAATACTATTTATTTAGAATCTTCTATATGAAAACTATGCACTACAGTGCCCATGCTACCTACCATGCACCCCCTGTAACATCTAATATACTCCTTCCTAATTCTATCAGCTCTCGAAACACCAGTCATGCACCGCAGCATTTGCATCTTGGTTACTTGCATTCTATTGACGTGGCTCTTCCTCACTGCCAAACACTCTTCTCTATATAGCATAGATGGCCTAACCACTGCTCTACAAAACTCCCTTGTCAACTTCATTGGGACCCTCCTTTGAAACAGGACTCCACTTGCCTGTCTCCACTTCTACCATCCCTCATTGATTGTATGGGTTACATCAAAGTCTATCTTCTCATTGCTTTGACCCTTCCCAATCACAGTCTACCTGCCTGTGTACTTCTTGTGCCAATTCCTCCGTTTTGGTGGGCATCTTCCACCACCTGATGACCTGCTCTCCTTTCTAAGGATGTGCTTTGCCTGCAGCTTTTACTAGGATTTCTAACGTAAGTAACCTATGGTTTCACTGGGGATTGCCCAGCAGTCAATGTTTTTGCTGTATGTTGCCCTCTGATTAAAAAAAATTACTTAGCACCAACAAAACAAAACAAAAACTGAAAACTGTATGGAGATATTTCTTTGCTACTCTATACTACTGGTTTCCCCAACCACTAGTTCTATTCTGAAGGCGACGTCCAATAACTCTCTCCCAGAGCTTCTTGGAATGACTGATAAGTAAAATGTCTCTGTAAGTGAACGTCCATGCAAGGGGACAGAAATTAATATGAAGGTCTGAGGTAATTTCGACAACTAACAATTTAAGTGATGCCAGGAACCTATCTATGTTCATAAATTCAATAAAGTTATGAAAGTAAATCATCATGCAAGACTTACCTTAGATACAGCTTCACATCGACTTCTGGCTTCGTCTGAAAACACAATTTTCATGAATTCCTCATAATATTTTTGACGGTCATATGGACTAATTTTGTAGAGACCATATGATAGTGACATGTTCCGAATATCATCATCTGTGACGCCAGTTACTAACGTAAACAATAAATGCTGTTTGATATTCTAGTGAGATAAAAAAAGTTAAAATGGGTAGCATTCACGAAATGCAAAGTTAAATTGCTCATTTTACTTAACCGAAGTCAAACAAGAACTTGAAAGGCCCTTTCGTACTAAATACTAAAGGCGCGTTCTCACGAGTCAAGTTTTGTTGATCAATTGTAGTTGTTCAACAAAACTTGAATGAAAACTGTAGTGGGAACCTCTGTTTAAATCTAGTTGATCAACAAACGTTTGACCCAGTCAAACTTTTCTTGATCAAGTGGTGAGTTATTCACCATTACCCTTCAAGTGAACAATAGGTCTTTTGTTTAAGGCCCTTGTAGATATACAAAAGTGGACCCGTCAGAGGGGTGGACCAATTGGGGGTTAACCAAAATACAGTGTTATCCACACAACTCCTTTTGACCCCATTTGTAATGTAACTGAAACCCCATTTGTACAATGAAACTGCTGATCAGTTTCTATTGAAATGTGTGAACGATAATTGATTCAAGTAATGTTCAACTTTTGTTGAACAACTACAACTGGTCAACAAAACTTGACTAGTGAGAACGCGTCTTAAGTATTGCTATCAAATCGCTATTACTCATTAAACGATAACACTGGTAAACAGATTAATTAATAATTAACAGAATAATTAATAATTTTTAGAATAATTAATAATTAACTGATTAATGGTCGCACCATGGTGAAGTGCCCAGAATAGCCAGAAATATATATCATATACTTAAAAATGGTAATTGAAACTGTTTAAAGTCATATAGAATGTTATGGCACAAGTTTATATGGTGTAATTTTTAAAGTAACCAATGCCTTTATTTCAAAAACTACCCCATATAGGAAATAATCGTCAGGGAGAACTTAAGAGTTGATGGAGGGGACATTCATTTCCTAAAACAGTTTGGAAATTTTGGCAGTCGATTTTTCAGACTAATGTACAGTTACATTTTGTTCAATAGATGTGGGTATTTTTAACTACTACGTCAGAAAGGTCTAAAAAATGAAAATTTTTATATAGCATGTTCCTATACCTCAAATTAAAAATAAGCCTTCAAAACTGCATTAATGAGGATATGTGAATTGCCTGTGGCCTCAGGATTTTGTCTCAGGTATGCAGCTCAGCAAATTGTCACTGTTATGTGCTCCAACTAGTTAACTTTGGGAGCACAGAATTGGAGTGCAGACTTTGCTATCTTGGAGCTCAAACCAAGTCTGCACTCCAAGTTAGCTAGTTGGAGTGGCTAAGTGCAAAAATCTGTTGAGTTGCATACCTGAGACAAAATCCTGTAGCCACAGGCCATTAACAAATCCCCATAAAGGCAGATTTGAAGGCTTATTTTTAATTTTGTGTTATATCAAAATTTCTCATTTTTCAAGAGCTCTGCGATAGTTAAAAATACCCATATCTATTGAAAAAGAATGCAACTTTGCATTATCCTGAAAAACTACTGCCAAAATTTCCAAACTGTTTTAGGAAATGAATGTCCCCCTCCATCAACTATTACTCCAACAGCTATATCTTATAGTTTTTGAAATAAAGTCATTGGTTACTTTAAAAATGCACCCTCTATGTATATAGATGTATACATGTAATAGAGTCATAAAAGAAAACGTTCATTTTGATTAAATATAAGACATTTAGCATTTAAGTGTCATATTTTAAAGGTTGCCCAATATCTCAAAAGGTAGAGCCAATTTCGCAAAAGTGGTGGCATTTTTGAAATCAGCACCCTCAAAATAATCTAAATTCATTCTGATATTCTTCGCAACTGAGAAAAAAAAATTCTGTCTTTTGCAGTTACAGATATTTTAATAGGGTATATTTCAGAGGCGTCTGTGAAATGAGAACTAATTTTGTCCTGAAAATAATTATGCTGTAGGTACTTTAGCAAACACGGTTTGTCCTACAGATTATTCACAGAACAGGACCATTGAACACTAAGTTTGAGGTAATATCAGAGGATGGATCTTGTAGGGCGTTTTGGAAAGAGACTATTGGTACCAAGTGCGCCCCAAACATAAACATTAAGAATCCCTTAGTATAAATCTAGCTAGCAATTACAATAGGTCCTCTACTGCCCCTTAGACAAATTCCTATCTTCAGCGGTTTAGCCAACTGCAGATTGGACTGCAACTGTTGAACTGGCAGTATAGAAATGGGGATAGCAATGCAAAAATGCCTCATCACTTGCGCTCCATTGAGGCACTGAGGGAGGAGCAACTACTGCATTGCTCCCCCTGGATCCGCCCCTGTTTGATACCTTCAAAGTTCCCCAATTCTAATCTGAAATGTTGATCCAACAACAAAGCTTAATAATAAACTTATTAATAAAGTTTAGTGTCAGTGATAAGACATTTTACTTATACTTACACCATTAAACTGTGTCCTAATAGGCTGAAAACCGGAAATTAAAATAGAAGTTACAGCATACTTACAAAATTATAATAATCGAAACATTTCAACTACTACTCACTGTAGTCAGATATGTTAATAAAACTACATATTGTCCATAACAGTAAAGTAAGTCCATGATCCTGTTTCTCGTTTTCATTTTGGAATTGGCAAATTAATCAGAGGTCCAATTATAGTGCTATTGCTTAAATTTTAACAATCACTATGGACACAGCTCAGAAATGAGAAATTTGTCTTGAACTAGCAGCTTGAGGAAAATTGGAGGTTACCATGAGATGGAAAGGGCTGTGACTAAAATTTCCACCGATTACCGTTGAAATAAAGGAAGTTTTTTTAAAGGAAGCAGGCCATATTTTCAAACATTATTGACTCATTTCAACGGTGTCCGTTGAATGATTTCACTTTTCTCGGCATTGTCGGAAAACAACAGGATAACAACGTGAGAGAAATGGAGTACACAACGAACTTCCCGCGAAAAAGAAGTTGAAATGTTGTAGTTTGAAGTGTGGAGACAAAATATAATGAGTAGGAAGACCTTGACAAAACCAGTGTCTAGTGAACCACCAGCAAGAACTAGTTGAGAATGTTGAACATGGGCACGACCTTGGGGACAATCAAAGTGAAGGTCTCTCAATACCAAGCTTCTTTCACCTCTTTATCGCTTATTTATGAATGACACTATTCCTAAAGGCTGTAATTAGGAAGAAGCAAATTACAGAAATTGGTGTGGTCCTTATTAAGTTACATCTTCCGCTTATTTATTATATTTGATGCATGGTTAAGATCACCTGATTAAGATGCAGACTAACCACAGCTCCAGTAATTTTAGCATCAAACCTGAGCAAGGAGTTAAGAAATCATGCACAAGAGAGGTCCTTAAGATAGCCTGAAAGTGATAATCGAACTGTGGATGCACGTTTCAGGACGGAAATTAATAAGATAGCCCTCAATAAGCTCAGGTTCTTTTGGAGTTCTATAGACCAGTGGTCGGCAAACTGTGGCTCGCGAGACACACGCGGCTCTTCCACAAATGACTGTTGGTGCGCAGGCATTCACAGTAGTGTGGTTCGGGTGACGGAAGACGTGGGACAGGCGGTATGTGGCTCCGGGGAGGCCCAGTTGACTAAGGCCCTTCATCCACTGCCGCAACGCAACTACAACCCAACTCCAACTCAACTGAAATGCAATGCAACTAAAATAGATGCAAGGTCATCAGATTTGGGTCAGCAGATGCAAATCTTTGGCACTAGTTGCACTTAAGATGCCGAATAGTTGAGATGAAGAGAGTATCGTGCCTATGGTTCAAATTGCTCGACAGTTGCTATGAAACTGACATGCTCAGTTGTGGCACAATTCGTTTCCAATCAGTTGCCTTTACATTGCGTTGCAGTTTCATTGGTGGGAGAAGTCCATATCGTTAACATGAGTCAGACTAGCATGGAACTAAATAGGAACTAAAATTCGATTATTTTTCAGTAGAGGATGAAGGGCCTTATGCAGTGGCGTCACTAGGGGAGAGGGGTGCGGGCGCACCGGGTGACACCGAAATAGACGAAGGAACACGACGGCTTTTTTTGGGAGAGGGGGGGTGACCACCATGGCGTCACCGCACTGGGTGACACCAACCCTAGCGACGCCTCTGGCTTTATGCACGAGCTGAGTGAGCCATTCAGTCCGCAGTCTCATTGTGTGAAGTGGTCAGTGTTTGATGCGTCCACAAATCACACGATGGTGACAAAAGTATTTTCTTGAAGCACAAAGTTACCTGTATTTTCCTAACCTGCCATTTCCAAATATTTAATTTTTATCAATAAATACGATCATTATTAAGCTAATAAATGGTGTTACTACCTAGATTGTTTAAGTTTAAGAAATTTGGGTCTCAAAAGAAATCTTAATCTTTGTATTTTGATATTTGGCTCTTTTGACTGATGAGTTAGCCGACGACTACTGTAGACTAATCGAAACAGATTTATAATAAAATGAACTCCCTCGACGCAGTTTATTATCCGTTCTGTTACTAAGAACCGTTTTGTTCCTCCCAAGGGTACAACTGCATTAAAACTGCTTCTCTCAAAAGAGTTCCCCCAAAATTTTCCCAGGAACATCTGATATTCATCACATGGCTCACATGGTGATTTCCTGACCTTTCATTTGTTTCTTTGTTTTTGATTTTAGGGCCCTTCAACTACAAGGTCATTAGAGCCCCATCCACTTTGTAGTTCTGATGTAGAGACTGCACAGACACTACACTTATGCGACGATTTTTGAATATTAGCGGTACCCAGTTATCCCAAGCGGCCACCCATGTAAGTACTAACTGGGGTTGCGTTGCTTAACTTCAGTGATCACACGAGAACTGGTGTGTCCAACGCAATTTGCCGTTCCCTGTTACCTTTCATTGAATTACTGTGGTAACTCAGAATGAGATCATGGTCACCCAGGGCCCTTCCACATGCTCAGAACCATACATTGTGCATACAATATGGAAGTATTACTTGTTACGTGCACTTTCACCCAGCCTTCCCAAATTACTGTTCTGTGAGAATTTCCTTTAAGGTCCACGAGAGCACCCTAAAGGGCTCCAGGTTTGGACCAGGCGGCCCAATGCTCACACTCTTCATACTGGGTGATTACGGCCAGACATTGGCGCACTCTTGCTAGGTGGGAAGGTTTTACATTATACACTGTACAGGGTCAAATCCAAGCTAGATTCAATGAAATTGAGCACATTTGCCATTTCTCGAGATTTAAAATTGCAGCCAAATAATTAGCTAATGAAAATTAAACCTGCTGATATTTTCTTTTCTACTGCAAGAGTGCTATACTAAGGTTAAAAATAGCTTTGATATGAATTAACTACTCAGTCTACTCACAGAGTAGTTAACGGTCACACCTTCCTCACCCACTCCCACCTACTGCGGGGTGAGGAGGATTGTTTGTTGGAGTTTAAGGTCCCGTCAACTACAAGGTCATTAGAGACCCGTTTACTGTATAATTCTAATGCTTATACTGCACAGACACTACACTAATGCGACGATTATTGGGTATTAGCAGTACCCAGCTTTCCCGAGCGACCACCCATGTCTGTACTAACTGGGCTTGCGTTGCTTAACTTCAGTGATCAGACGAGAACTGGTGTGTCCAACGCAACTCGCCACTCCCATGGGGTGAGGAGGAACCATAGTATGAATGCTGTTGTGAGCTTCGCACAGTGGTGCATACTTTTAGTCACTATGAGAGATACCATGAGCTCCGTCATCGACTGGGAGTCAATCCAGAGTTCTCTACCTCCCTTGGGGACGACCCCATGGAGTTGAGAACCTCCTCATTTTTCTGAAAGATTCTAGCCTCTTTCACAAATGTTAGCGCTTTTGGCATTTTATCTTTTATCGTTATATATTTTGGCTACTCTGGTTTTAATTGCCTATCGTTGACTCATTGGCCTTTGCCTTTTATTTGACTGTTGCTATGTATTCGTGTTTTGCCTTTGACTATCGCAATTTTTGGCTCTTTAACCTTTAAATTTTGGTATTTAATGGTCTTATGACCTTTGACTGTTGTTATTTATTGGTTTCTTGCTCTTTTACTAAGTGTCACCATGGTGGGATAGCACTTTACACCCATGATGGCACCTTACACACCTACCATGCAATGAATATCCATTTAGGACATATTGACCATAGTACTGTAGTTGTGGGCCCAATAACTAACTAAATATTCAGTGTACTCCTTAATGGAGTTATGGCGTCAATTCAAGAATGTTTACAGTAATTAAACAACAAAATGTTGATGGATTGGACTTCTGCACAGCAGAGGGGAGCAATGCAGCAATTGCTCCCCCCTCAGTGCCTCAATGGGGCGCATATTTCAACTGATGCATGATTCAACTTTGCAAATGATGGGACATTCTTGCATTTGCTACTCCCATTTTTATACTGCCAGTCCAATCTGCAATTGGCTAAACCACAGGGGCAGTAGAGGACCTATTGTAATTGCTAGCTAGATTTGTACTAAGGGATTCTTGAAGCACTCTTCCCCTGATCTGCTTCTGGATCCACCCCTGGTACACAGGAACAAAAAGTTTAACATGGTCGACTCTATAAATCATGGCATTTACATTGCTGACCACTCTGAAGCAACTGTACTGTTATCAGAATTTAATTTATAGTTTCTACTATGGTGGTCTCAGCAAAGCTATCATTTTCAAAATTAAAAGTGATTCAAATTGGCCACGACTGAATTTTGCCTCAACACTTCAGTGGTAATTTTAATTGAGGATGACTTTTCTTTGGTGAAGTGAGGTGTAGTGGTCTCTGTAGCTCAAGAAGACAGAAAAATTATTTTGTAAACTCTACCATTTTTTTTTATGAGTTTGCTGAAATGTGTACACCTACTACATTTCACATACTAAAGCATTAATTTCTAAAATCTTGAAAACTGAGGGAGGCTAAATTGACCTTTGCTCCGGCCCGTTTATCTACAGGCTTTGGATCCAAGCGGCCACAAAGTAAATGAACATACAAGTGCACATAATCAACAGAGTGAGAACGACTGATGGATTGAGTACGAAATGCTGAGTATGATGACATTTAACGAATTTAGGAATCATTTAAAATTACTATAAATTCTACTCACAATAATATCAGAGCTCATCAAAAGTGCAAATGGAGCCAAAAGGTTACAGGAGCAAGTTGATAAAGTTGAATTACTGCCAGGAGCTAGTGTACATCCTTCAGGATCCCAATGACTTTGATTACTGCAATAAAAGGTGTAGGTGCATAACGTTATTTCTAAGTTTTCACAAGTTTGTATTCACAGAGTTGGCAGTGGAGGGCCATTCTTTCCACTGCCAATTTGCCCTATCAGGGCTGCTTCAAGCGTATTCAATTAGAATTAGACTTTCTGCCATTTTGACTAGTATTTGCAACATCATCATCAGTGCCGTAACTGGGGTTTGAAGCGCCTGTGGCAAGTGTCTAACTTTCGCTTGCCCGTAACCCAATAATGACAAAAAACTTAAACATTTTGCGTCCCAAACCCAGTTGCGCCCGTGGCGGCCGCCATCTTCGCCACGCCCTCGTTACGGCCCTGATCATCATGCCCTTTTCCCCCTGTGGCAGGGTCGGGTTTGTGGGTTCTAGCCCTCTACTCCCGCTTATCTCTTACCAGGTCCCGTCCACACTATACGGGAGCGGCGAATTGCGTTGGACACACCAGTTCTCGTCTGATCACTGAAGTTAAGCAGCGCAACCCCAGCTAGTACTGACATGGGTGCCGCTTGGGAAAACTGGGTACCGCTAGTATCCAAAAATCGTCGCATTAGTGCAGTGTCTGTGCAGTTTCTGCATCAGAACTACACAGTGGACGGGGCTCTAATGACCTTGTAGTTGAAGGGCCCTAAAACACCAACAAACAACAACAACTCCACACTATACACTACCACAGTGGTCCCAGTTTGACTTCATTGGAGGGCCATATTGCCAGCAGGGAAAATTTATGCGCACATATTTGAGATAGCTGCACTACCATATCCTTACTTATAACCTGTTCCCCCACGTCTGCTTTGGTTTTCCGCTGCCCTGGGTGTTTCCAACAACTAGCATCTCCATCATGGACCTAACGAGCTTCTTCTCCCCTCTTCTCATTGCATGCAAATACTACCTCAATCTATTCTCTCGTGATTTCCGCGATGTCTCTCACCCTTCCTAATTCTATTAGGACACCCATCTCCTTGTACCGCAGAATCCGCATTTCACCTACTTGCATTCTAAATTCGCGGCTTTTCCTCACTGCCCAACACTCTGATCCATATACAGTATACCTAGCATAACCGGCCCAACAACTGTCCTGTAAAACTTCCCTTTTGACTTTATTGGGGGCTCCGATCACGCAGGAAACTAGTATTTCCAACCACAAACATAAAAATGGAAGGGAACCAACAACCATCAGAATAATGGAGCAATGAGGGAGGAAATAGGCAACTTGATAGTGAAAACTATTGAGCAAACTGAGCTGTTTGGACAATAATTTTAGAACAATTTTGAAATTGTAAGTCTCAAACTGGTTATTTGGATTATCCGTAACTTTTTTTGCTAGTAACTAATTTTAGAAATTTGGAAGTGCGAGTTCAATCTAAGTGCCGACCCAGGTCTCAAGCTTGAAGAATAGACATGTGAGCTGACCCTGGTTATAACGATTCAGTCTCGAGTCAAGTACTTGGAGTACAATGAGCCCTATCTAGTTTTCCACTTTGTTATTACTCAATCAGAAATGACTATTCAAGCAATCGTTTCCTTAATAATAAATCTATTTTTAACCAGTCACGGATATAAAGTGCAACTTTTCAGAAACCTCAAGTGCATATTTTTTGGACCAGCGCAATGACTCAAAAATGCGACTAGGTTAACATAAGTATTTATTTGTAATCATTTAAAATTAAGTTGTAAAAGGGGGACTGCCAGGTGGGTGTGAGACCTCTGCTCACTTGGCAATGCTACGACCATTAATGAGTGTCTCCTGTGGGAAAGGATGGCACCCCCCCCTTCCACAGGTAGCCCTGTCACTAATCCTGCGGGTTCCGGACGTTTGACTGGGGTGCCCCCAGTCATAACTGTCAATTTGATTACTGGCAGTGGTGGAGCAGTATTAACAACGTGAAGGATGCAAGTCCTGGTCCGACAGTGCGATTCCTGCGAGTGGTTGTCGTAGGGCTCCAGCGCACCGGTTTGCCCAGGGGCCCATAATACTGCTAAGACGGCTCTGATGGGACACTTTACTTGGCCCACAAAACTTGTGTAAAAGGACGTATTTTGAAAAAAATGTGTGGTGGCCCACGCGGAAATTTCCACATCTGTCACGTTCCCAGTCCGTTCCTGCCCACTATCTTCAATCCGTTAAATGACTACTACAATAAATTAAAGTAAGTTTCAAACGTACTAATTCCAAGAAACGCAGATGGTTATGAAACCGGATGTCAAGGGTTGTTTATGCAACAGAGTCACAGTGATATTATCATTTTTTAACCTAAGCCACTTATTCACTGGTGATATTATGGATACACCGATTACGTCAGAGTTCAATCTGGAGTCTCTGAAATATATAAAAACATTTAATTCCTTAACCTCCGTCTGAAATTCAGAAAAAGTTACAAAATCTCTTACTGCATTAAGGACGGATGCAATGCAAATAAAGCATTTCCTATGTCCTGGTAATGTATCACAAGTGACACTGGTGCACTCCACATTGGGTCAATGGTGTTAATATCCGATGGAAACCGGACATTTGACATACCCGAATTGGTTTTAAGCTTTGTTACGTCACGCGGATTTGTATTTCTGTTAATGGCCATATCTAAAATATTAATTCAAACGGATAAATATAACTAATCCTTTACAATATACCGTATTTATTCCAATAAACGCCGCGCCGTTTATTAATTTCGTGGCGTTTTTGGTGCGGCGCTTATTACAGGGCGGTGTTTATATGTTTTGTGAGTGTTTTATCGACGATATTGGCAGACATCATCATCATCATCATACCCTTATCCCGCTTGTGGCAGGGTCGGTCTGCTGCTCCACTGAACGTACTCTGACTGGGGGCACCCCAGCCAGGCGTCTGGAAACCCTCAGGAATATTGGCTAAGGCAGTCTGATGTGACTCATAGAATCAATGGGGGATGGTTGAAGTGGAGACAGGCAAGCGGAGTCCTGAGTGATAGAAGGGTCCCCATCAAGTTGAAAGGGAAGTTCTACAGGGCAGTGGTTAGGACAACTATGCTATACAGTGGTACCGCGCTTAACGAACGTAATTCGTTCCAGCGATACGTTCGTTATGCAGGGTGTTCGTTGTGCGGAACACAATTTCCGATAGACTCCTATGTTATATTGTGTAATGCGTTCCGGGTTGCCCGAAAAATTGTGAAAATTGCTAAAAAGTTAAAAACAAAGTAAGGTACTGTATCGTTAATGAGCGAAAACTTTCTTAGGACCCGTTTTTTGGGGGTTCATACTTCACATAAACAAGGAATTGCCATGCAAATAGAAGGCAGTCAATTACTTGTAGTGTGCGGTTGAACAGTGCTCGTCAGCAAATGCCATGCACTGAGGGGTCCATTCTTTTACTCCCGTCAGTCGTTCGTCCATAACCACAATGAAAAGGTTTGGGCCTAGTCCTGAACCTTGGTGCACCCCAACCTTCACTAGGGAGCCCCCAGTATTTTCTCCAAGGTGTTCTTACCCTGGCTGTGGAATGGAAACATAATACATATCTTAAACTATACGAATAAACCCTTTTTCTAGCCCCCTTTTACATAAGACCTCCCAAACTACCTGTTGTGGAACACTCGTAAGCCTTCTCCAAGTCGATAAAGATAGTATGGAGATCTTTCTTAGTCGCTATATACTTTTCTATCATCTGCCTCAGAGTGAAGATTGGTTCCCTTGTGGACCTGCCTAGCATGAACCCAAACTGATTTCCACGGACACTAGTTCTATCCTGGAGGCGACATTCTATTACTGTCTCCCATAGCTTCATGGAATAACTTATTGGCTTAATACCTCTATAGATATTACAATCTTGGACATCCTATACCAGTGGTGGCGAACCTTTGTTAAAGACAGGTCACAATAACACGAAAAAAAAACAAAAATTTCTCCACGGGTCAGATGCAAGCACTATTCAATTTTATGAATAAAAAATAAGTTATTATTAATAATGAATAAAGTTTATTAAAGGAGCAAATAGAGAACATCATCGTCATCATCCCCACACCTTTATCCCACTTTTATTACATCTTTAACATCATCTCATTCATATTTGGGTCACTTAAAATTGCACAGTGGGTCACAGGTTCACCACTGTCCTATACAGTTCTAAGTCCACTTCATGTATTGAACAAACGTTCGTTATGTGAAACAAGTTCGCTATGCGATACTCCCGCGCTTTCTTGATGGTGTTGGTTATAGGGAACATTCGTTATACGAGGCGTTCGTTAACCGGGGTACCACTGTATATGAATCAGAGGGTAAGGCAGTGAAGAAGAGGCACGTCAATAGAATGTAAGTAGCCAAGATGCGAATGCTGCGGTACATGAGTGGCGGTAGCCCGGGAGTGGTGGCCATCGCCGAAAAAATATGGGAAATACGCTTGAGGTGGTAGGGACACATAATGAGCTCGTTAGGTCCATTTCAGGAATGCAGGTGGTCGAAGCACCCGGGGCAGGGAGAGACCAAAGCAGACGTGAGAGCAGGTTGTCTGTAAGGATATGGCAGTGTGTGGGGTGGACGGGGACCTGGTAGGAGATAGACGGGAGTGGAGGGCTAGATCCTGCAGACCCGAACCTGCCACAGGCGGGATAAGGGTATGATGATGATGTCTGTGGGGATATGCCGGCCTACCCCACTGTTTCTTCCAACAATATTTTATTTTGCCCTGATGGTGTGGCGCTTAATAGAGGGCGGCTGTTATCGGAATAAATACGATATTAATTTCAATTATTTAATTGAATTTACTTATTTTGGCCGTCTCAAAACTGAATATGTTGCCTGTTGTGTAATTAGACAGCAAATATCCCAACGCGTCTGTTAAACGCATTATATTACTTCCGAAATTTTCAAAATTTTCCTAGAAAGTACAAATGTAAGCAAGAAAATATAATCTTAGAAAGAAATTATGATTTAAATTTCTCCTTACCCTTCTTGAATGGAGGTTTCTTTCATAACTTTTACTAACATCTTCCAAAATTAATTTTATAGACGTTATTGGGGAAGGTTGAGTGGTTATGTAGTCATTTATTTCCTGCATAATCTCATCAACTGTGTGATTTTGAAGATTTGAGATCATCTGCTGGATGCGCGGGTCTACAGTAGGCACTTTGGGAGACAACTGTTAATTGAGAATATTCAATAACCATTTTATAGCTGGTCGTTTAAACAGTTTTGGGACGAACAGTTAGGACGAAACTGCAATGCATGTCAAAAAGGAAGCAACCCACAATTTAATTTTCATATATAAACTTCAATTTTAGTATTTATTTGTTTGTTGGTGTTTAAGGTCCCGTCAACTACAAGGTCATTAGAGACCCGTCCACTGCATAGTTCTAGTGCATAGACTGCACAGACACTACACCAATGCGACGATTATTGGGTATTAGCAGTACCCAGCTTTCCCGAGCGACCATCCATGTCAGTACTAACTGGGCTTGCGTTGCTTAACTTCAGTGATCAGACGAGAACTGATGTGTCCAACGCAACTCGCCGCTCCCTTTAGTATTTATGGTCGTAAAATAAGACTAAATAAGATCGTCTTCGGAAAATGACACAAATGACCACTTAAGTGAGACTGGTGCATGACAAGTCATTTCATTGGATGGATGGACTGCCGCAGTGGTGTTTTAGGACCTTTCATCTGCAATAGTCATTAGATCCCTGTCCACTACATAGTTCTAATGCAGAGTCTGCACAGACACTACCCCGTTACGACGATTTTGGGTATTAGCAGTACTCAGTATTCCCAACAGGCCACTGGTACTCGCCCGGTACATGCTGGTGCTGCTGGTCCATGCTGGTACTAGCTGGGGTTGCGTTGCTTAACTTCAGTGACCAGTTGAGAACTGGTGTGTCCAACGCAATACAGATGCTCCCGCACGCCAAGAAACCCTAGAAGAAGAGATGGGCCGCCTGGTCATCAAGGCTACTGTGGATCATAGCAAACTATAGTATCCTAGGCTTACGCTAATAATCAGTGAAGCACCAAGGGTGCAACAAAAGGCATTAGTCTGAAGTAATATGTCAAATCAACGTTTCCTAACCTTTTTGAGGTTGGGAGCTACTTTTAATCCATTTGTTCGGTGGCGATCGACTTCCAATAAAAATCTTTGTGCCTTTTAATTGTCTTACAGCAGTGGT
Organism: Trigoniulus corallinus; assembly: GCA_013389805.1. Taxonomy (NCBI): domain Eukaryota; kingdom Metazoa; phylum Arthropoda; class Diplopoda; order Spirobolida; family Trigoniulidae; genus Trigoniulus; species Trigoniulus corallinus. The sequence goes on along the minus strand of JAAFCE010001963.1, from coordinate 12,233,086 downwards.
CTTCAAACTTTGTTGACTCACTATAAAACGTTTTGGGGACTATAAAACGTTTTGACTCACTATAAAACGTCAGAACTATAAAATGTTTTGGGGGAACCCCCTCCCACCTTTAAAAAAGTATATCTTGCCGCTGCTAAAGAGTTTTCATTTTGACTTGTCTTGCGGAACCCTGGGGTTCCGCGGAACACAGTTTGAAGATCGCTGTCTTACAGTATAAGAGTTTTGGATGACGCTTTTTTTAATTCTTCATCCCTGGGATTTCAATTTAAAATATGGAAATCTTCAAAATTCACAATCGTAATTGGGATCGGCCAAGTTCTGCTTCGCAATCAACCGGTTGGAACCCTTGTGTTCAATGGTTCCAGGCTAGTGTCCAGAAGACTGTTGGGAGTTTCAGTCGCCAGTCCGATACAAAGTGCATTAACGCATTTCACTACCGAAATAATAGTGCAGCCACCTGCCTAATGTTATTAGGGAGCTGCGAATTGCGTTGGACACACCAGTTCGCGTCTGATATCTGACGTTAAGCAGCGCAATCCCAGCTAGTACTGACATGGGTGGCCGTTTGGGAAAACTGGATACTGCTAATACCCAAAAATCGTCGCATTAGTGTAGTGTCTGTGCAGTCTCTGCATAAGACCTATGCTGTGGACGGGGCTCTAATGACCTTTTAGTTGAAGGGCCCTAAAACACCAACAAACAAACAACCTAATGTTATTTCTAAAATGTGATCACGCGTTGCCAAATCGTCTTATATTGCGGGTTGCATCCTTCTTGAAACATTCGATGTTTTATATTTTTCTTACGAGAACTGCAAAGTGTCCTATACTGCGACATGCACAAGAAACTAGTCTTCCATCAGAACCACTTATGTTAGCCTCTCCACATTTCGTATTGTCCCATTCCATCCTCTGACTGCATAATAAAAAAAAATTATTACTGATAGGAGAGTTACATTGAATTTGGACGTAAAAATGTTCAACTCACAAATCCCATGCTACACAAGCAGCCTTCTTGTCATCATCTATCGTAAATGGATAAGTAAACACCAAAGTAACTTCTAAATTGTTAATGATGGAGGAACTGTTGTCAAACAGCAAAACTCCAACCACGTCGCCGTCCATCTCTGAACCACTATATAGAAAATCAATAAAGTTTATAAATTATACAAATAAGTGGTGCAGGAGTTATATTAATTGGACCCAAATTGGGAGGCAAAGCTTGGAGACGATAATCCAGAAATTGAAAGATCGGAAGATATTTGCAAAACGCCAATGTTCCAGGGTGTTTTCGAGCAGAGGAAGGGCTGAAAAGTAAAAAGGGATTGATGCTTGTCTACAACCACAACAGTGGGTACACCTCAGCAGAAGCGAACTCGTTTAGGTGAGCCATGCGTGCAGAGTTATCTCAACATGACTCAAACATGTCAAGCGCATTGACTACTGATGTGGTTCGAGGTTCAATCCTGACATTAGAAGTGGTCCACTGCGGTGCGTAGGGTAAACCATACAGTAATTGGACAGTGAACTATTATTGGACAGTTGCTGTTTACATCATAGAAACAAGCAATGTGAAGCATTGAAATGAACAGCAAGCAACATACAAGTACTGCCACCTCTAACAAAGCACCTGAACTATTAATTAATGCTTCACATTGCTTGCTTCTATGATGTAAACAGCACCTGTCCAATAGCTGTCCACTGTCCAATTACTGTATGGTTTACCCTACCATGCAATTACTGCATATAAAAAGCACCTCCTAATATGAAGGAGTGACGTATTCTGAGGTTACACACTCGCCCATTGAATTCCATCAGAGAGGTTATCTCTAGCAGGAAGGTAGGCCATAAGGGATTGCAGGCTTAGTTCGGCAGCTGGCTATATAAATATACAGTACCAGAGAGTAGTTTGCCTGTGTTTTCCAATAACCAGCGCCGGATTCACCACCAGGCTAACTGGTTTAGTTTAGTGGGTTGGGGAGTAAGCCAGGCAGCCATAACAGTACCAACCCTTAGGAGGCTGCCCACGGGAGATGAGGAGGTAGGTGGAAGGATGAAGGTGTGGGTTAATTTGCAGCGCCCAACGTTCTTTACCAACCAACCAACCAGAATGTAAGTAGGCTGAAGCCTTGGGCCTCAAAATTTTAGAATGTATTTGATACATACAGTATTTCCCCAAATTTTGCTATTGGAAAGTTGGTTAAGGCTGCTTACAGACGAACGACAATCATCAACTACAAAATTTCCCGTGGAAATTCAACCAATGCATTTCAATAACCAGACGAACGGCAGAAATGCAAACACGACAAAAAAAGATGGGGCATGTTCCATTTTCTCTCAAACACTGGCCGACAAACTGTATGTGCATCAAAATAGACGACGACTAAGGCCCGGTGCACCAAGGGCGGATCCAGAGGCTGGCTCGGGGGGGGGGGGGGGGGTTGTGATTTTGGAAAAAATTTTAAGGTTTCACCCGGCCCAATTCCCCAAGGGGCCCCGGCCCTGGGCCGGGCCCAAGGCGGGGGCGGGCCCCCCGGCCCCCCCCCCCCCCGTGGATCCGCCACTGCGGCGCACACATGCAATTTTTACTTGTGCGGCCTCGTAATTGCGGCATGAGATACATTAGTTGCAATGGGAGAGTGCACACATACCGCCGGCGCCGCTGCGGTCCCGCAAATCGGAGTTCCGCCTAAAAATGCTCGGAGATCCGCAACGGCGCCGCACCCGCACATCCGATCGCGTAGTGCTTCTTGGTCTATTGAGTGGTGCACACATCCGTGCGGTTTCTTAGTTTTGCGATTTGGTAGGCAAAAAGGGCACGCCTTCTGGACAGTTGCCAAATGTGTACTGGCCAAATGTGTCCGGGTTACTTTGTGACCCGCCGTTCGCCACAACTGGCTTAGGGCCTCTCAATATCTAAATCCGGCACTGCCGATAGCAGGTGGACAAACGGGCAAGAGAACCTCTTGTTTGTTTGTTGGTGTTTTAGGGCCCTTCAACTACAAGGTCATTAGAGCCCCGTCCACTGTGTAGTTCTGATGCAGGGACTGCACAGACACTACACGGATGCAACGATTTTTCAATACTAGCGGTACCCAGTTTTCCCAAGCGGCCAACCATGTCAGTACTAACTGGGATTGCGTTGCTTAACTTCAGTGATCAGACGAGAACTGGTGTGTCCAACTCAACTTGCCGCTCAAGAGAACCTCTCATAAGTGGGAAAATGATTACAGGATCATGAAAAGGATCAGCATAAAAGAATTACAGAACATTTCAACTCACTTTTGTATAATGAAAAATTTAAATGTAATTACCTAGCAGTTACTGTGGAATACATTCTCTGCACATGCACGTTGTCGCTTGGCTTATAAGTCATAAATACTGCAGACATTACATTGCTTGCTACTATACTGTTAATGTTTGAAGGATATGACACTCTTGAAATATCGGTTATGTTTTTCTGAATGCGTATTTCTGACGGCATTTTCAAGATAAAAATACCAATTATTGGTAATTGAATAATAAAATAAGTCAAACGCAATTAGTAAATTAATAGTATTACCTACTTCATCGCCATTCTCCCTAAATAAACTGTTAGTGTTTGGAAGACTAATATTAGACCGGGCTAATGTAGTCGCAGCCCAATTGATAACCAGCAGTTGATTATTCGCAAAATACAACGAGTCTTTACACTAATAACATACAATACGAAAATAAAGAGTTATAAACACATTAGGTAAAACCGAGAGCTGAACATGCTGGCAAGTTGTTCACCAGGACAGCGCTTTTTCATTACACATGTTCCAATCACAATAAAGGTAGTGCCCATTATCTAAGGGTCAGGAAACCAATGTTTGTTGTTTGTTTGTTGGTGTTTAAGGTCCCGTCAACTACAAGGTCATTAGAGACCCGTCCACTGCATAGTTCTCATGCATATCCTGCACAGACACTACACTAATGCGACGATTATTGGGTATTAGCAGTACCCAGCTTTCCCGAGCGACCACCCATGTCAGTACTAACTGGGCTTGCGTTGCTTAACTTCAGTGATCAGACGAGAACTGGTGTGTCCAACGCAACTCGCCGCTCCCCAGGAAACCAAAAGGTATGTGTAGCAGACAGTAGAGAGTTGTAAGAATGATAAAGCCAGAAACTCTTGTAGGATAATGATCAACTATAGATTAGATAATTGGCTGAATAGGTCCACACCAAGGGGCACAAAGGAAGCTGGTATTATTTAACTTCAGACATTTTAATATTTCACATTTGAGTATACAACAGTTGGGGATTTTATCAAACGTATCTGGAATGATCAACATTCAGAGCTTTTCCAGTTGGAATTGGGATGATCAGGTGAACTATTCAAGGGTATGTTAAGCATTCCGCTCATTTTCATCACAAGGGCACGTTCTTCTCCACGGATAACTTACATGGGGATGAGCTCTTATAAATGGAGATGTGTATTCAGGGGCGGATCTACATAGGGACTAATAGGGCTTAAGCCCTGGGCCCCCAAGTGTCAAGGGGCCCCACAAAAATTGAATTATCATAAACTTTTAATACTTTTTGATTAACAGTGAGCACTTATCATATAGTAAAAACTGTAAATATTAATAATATAATAATAATGATTATTTATACTATTATTCATTGAATTTTAATCAATGGGACATTATTGAACTTCAATAAGCCCTAGGCCCCCAGCAACCTAGATCCGCCCCTGTGTGTATTTACTGTGTGTAGAAAGTTATTTTGCGTGCAGGTGACATCGTACACACCACACAGGGCCATGACTTTACTTTCCATCCGACTAGACATACTGTGACTTTACTTTGACTTTAAATGACTTTACTTTCCTTCCATCTTCTACCTACTGAGCCATCAGGACACACTACCTTAAAATGTTTTTGGAAATAAATGCACACAAATAACATGTTCGCAACTTATTCAAATGAACTTGTTAAAACATTTAATGCAAACACCTGTTTCTATATTCTACATGTTTGCATAATGGGCGAACAGTGGAGTGAATTGCAAACTGCCACATGTGACACAAGCATCCTCTACCTCGATTGATGAAAATAGTGCAACTTAACATAGGAATGAGTAAATAATTCTTGGATTTCATGACGGAGAGGTTATCCCTATTAGAGTTACTCGTTTTTAATCATCCTGATTAATCTGTCATCTAAATAATTAGTAAACATATTAAATTTGTTGAATACCTGCATTTGGATCTCACAATCGTCGTTTGTACTGGATGAAAACACAGTTTGAATTGTGTGATTAAATAATGTTTGACGGTAATCTGGAGACAGTTTGTCGACTTCTCCTTTATAGGAATTCCACCAATCTTCCGTGATAGCGCCACCCAATAACAATGTCTTTAAATGACTATTCAATGCCTAGTAAGAAATTAAAAGCAATATAACACATGATATGATCAGATAACCTAAAAAAAAAAACAGGTGTTTAAGGTCCCACCCAGCTGAGAAATAATTCCCAGATTGCAATCTGTTTCATGGTCCTGTATCCAGTTCATTTGATTTCGAGCTTGTTATGACATGTTGGGCTCCTTTGTATCTACATTAATATCAACAACCCCACCAGAATGACGTATTTTTTACTTTGAATTGCTGGAAGGCCTTCCTATATTTCTCAGAAAAATTCTCCCTATAGTTCTTTTATGCGAAAGTTGCATCCAACACACCACATGGGTTGACGACCTTAGTCTTAATTTAGGTATTCACTGTAACACAGGTAGTGGGACCATTGGAACTCCTGGGCTCCATGACTTACAAGACCCCAAGAAAAAAACTCGTTGGTTTTGTTTTGTTTGTTGGTGTTTAAGGTCCCGTCAACTACAAGGTCATTAGAGACCCGTCCACTGCATAGTTCTAATGCATAGACTGCACAGACACTACACTAATGCGACGATTATTGGGTATTAGCAGTACCCAGCTTTCCTGAGCGACCACCCATTTCAGTACTAACTGGGCTTGCGTTGCTTAACTTCAGTGATCAGACGAGAACTGGTGTGTCCGACGCAACTTGACGCTCCCAACTCGTTGTTGTTTTAGGGCACTTCAACTTCAGAGCTCATTAGAGCCCCGTCCACTGCGTAGTTCTAATGCAGAGTCTGCGGACACCAAGCTGCAGACTGCGATTTTGGGGTAATAGCAGTACCCAGAAGGCTCCCAAGAGAAAATACTTTGAATAACAGTTTTTGAAAGGGTCCACCTTGGTGATAAGAGCATCAAGGTGGAAGGCAGCATAACAAGTTTTTTAGTTTAACAAATTATGAATGATGAATAGGAGTTCCATAATCCTTTAATGTCATAAGAAGTTAACTTCACATGATTATAAAAGCTCAGTTTTGTTATTTCACGTCGACCTGTCTGCCGATGAGGAGGTTTACGGATACCAGGAGACAAAGTTACGGATTTAGTATGGTAGTGATCAGCCATGTCCAACACGTGGCCCACGGACTGCATGACGCCGCCCCTGAAGTTTTCTGTGGCCATTTAGAAGTGTGCAACTACCTATTTATTTTTATATTTTATTATTCATAAAATTAAATAAAAATTATATTGGGTATAGTGGATTTAGGATTTAGAAAGTCCAGGGCGGATCCAGGGGAGAGCAATGCAGCAGTTACTCCCCTCTCAGTGCTTCAATGGGGTGCATATTTCAACTGATGCATGATTCAACTTTGCAACTAATGAGGCATGTTTGCAACCCCCATTTCTATTCTGCCAGTCCAACAGTTGCAGTCCAATCTGCAGTTGGCTAAACCACTGATGATGGGACATTGTCTAAGGGACAGTAGAGAACCTATTGTAATTGCTAGCTAGAATAGTACTAAGGGATTCTGAATATTTAAAAATATTTGGGCGCACTTCTTTTGAATTGCTCCGTCCTTTAATGTGCCTTTGGATCCCCCCCTGAAAAAGTCATGAGCGAGTAGAGCTAGTAGCGAGTAGTTTTGTTTTAGTTGGATAAAAAAATTTGTTCCCAGGGCCCGAACGGCCTACTGCATTTACATACTGCAGGGCGCAGATTAAGTGGATCACAATAAACGGGTAATATCTTTTTCGGCCCAACAAACAATTTGGAAAGGACACGAGTGCCTTGATACTATTCTTTCATTTTCATCTTTGCCTTTCTACCCCACTTCCGTCTGGCCCTCGCAAATCCACAGTTGCCCATTCTCTGATGCATAAGAGATGAGGTTGTTAACTAACAAGAGTTTAACGGATACTAACAGATATAATATTCTAGCTAAGCCCTTTGTGATTGCCGTGACATTTAAAGTAATTAATGTGCCTACCGTGTAGTCGATTGGAGGTGCTGTGGTTGTAGGAGATGCTGGAAGTGGTCCCATCTGATTTGTCGTTGAAGTTGGTGGAAATGATATTGCCGCCTGAACTGAACTCGGTGACTGTAACAAAACGAAAAGAAATTAAATTAGGAAGTAATTATTGAAAATACATTTCTGTTGGCATATGATCCCAAAATGTAGCTTGGGAGGAAGCTGCCAAATTCCTTTTTTTTTCTATAAATTAATCAGATTTTGGTGGGACATTAAAACCTAAGTAATTTTAAACTTTTAAGAAATCCAGGGCTGCAAAAAAGTGCAGGGCAAAGTGGTCTCAACCTTGAGGCACATTCTGTTGATGGCTGTCTGGAATAAGCACATGCTTTGAGCCCTGATTATCGCCCTATAAGAAAACTTCTAGTGCATACCTCAATTTTTGAATACAGTAAAACACGTTTATAACGTTCATGGCTACAACGTTTTCACGGCTATAGTGTCTGTTTGGGCTGGTCCCGGTAGAGCCTATGGCTTTTTAATGGTAGAGGGTCACGGATATAGCGTTTGCTTTCACGGCTATAACGTTTGCAAGGCCCTGGTGGGCAGCCAAGATTTTCATATCCTATCATGGATATGAAAAACTTCCAACCCATATGTGCACTTGTCCTGATTAGGAATGTTGCATATGTGCAGAATGTACAATATAAGTGTGTGGTTGTAGTAGTAATGACACAAGCGACCTAGAATTGAGGTGGTAAGACAATTTACAATGAACTTGTGTAGAGGCCAGCCAAGATACCAAGAGGATGTGTGTGCCTCAACATCCAGAGAGGGAGTGGGAAATTGCATTGGACACACCAGTTCTCGTCTGATCACTGAAGTTAAGCAACGCAAGCCCACTTGGGAAAACTGGGTACCGCTATTATCCAAAAATCGTCGCATTAGTGTAGTATCTGCGCAGTCTCTGCGTAGGAAATATACTATGGAAGGGGCTCTAATGACCTAGTAGTTGAAGGGCCCTAAAACACCAGCAAACAAACAACATCCAGAGGTGGAAGCCGGCATCCACCATGAAGCAATCATCAATTCTTGATTACCGCACACATAAGGAAAGTATGAACCCCAACATGACGTTTTACAATTACGTGGTATTATGAATGGAAAAGCACAAAAAGGCATTTCATGGCTATAGCGTTTTCACGGTTATAACGTTTGTTCCCTTTGGTCCCTGACAAAACGTTATAACCGTGTTTTACTGTATTCAAAAATCACTGAATGAGAAATGGAGCATAATGATGTTTATGTTCACCCCATTCATAAAGGCCATTTGAGTAGAACTTGATTGAACCTCTTTAAACCCAAATTAAAGTTTCGTTCATACTGACAAAATGACAGGTAAAATCTTTATGGAAATGGTTCTGAATCATTTCTAGATAGCATGGGAACTCAGATAAAATCCACTGATGGCTAAAAGTGTAAAGCGAGTTCCTCAAGCCCTAGTGTCCACTTCACAGTTCCCAGCACCAATTATTTAACAATGAATCCAATACTTACATTACTCATGCATGTTAACCACAGTAACAAATGTATTAAAAAATAGTTTGTCATATTAACTATGCAATTGAGGCATACATCTAAACAAACTACTTTTAAACGATTATTTCGTTAGTCCTCTCCTCTGAATAAGTTAAAAGCACTCTTGATTTGAGCAGATAAAGTTCCAGTTATAACCGAGACCCGCCGGGTAGCAATCAAGATTTCTTGTAAATTATTGCTACCCTGCCCAAAATGAATTCGACTAAAGGTTGTTTACTCACTCTACTACTAAGTTACCGGCACTTCAGTACGGCAAGGAAGTTTTGGAAGGAAATTGATTTTTTAGGTAGAATTAAGTTCAATGCCAAACAGTTTAGCAATATCGTCTTGCACAATTATGCTTTAAGAATATCTGATTCGAATCTCGAGTAAACTATTTGATGGTGGTTGTCGCATGCTACAATCTTAATATCCACTAATGCATGCAGTTGTTTACAATATATTGCTAATATACTGCATTTCGCTTATTTAACCTTGAAAGTTTTCATTCCGTCGACAGTAGCATTCCGGTTAACATCGGGAACTCTTCAAATTTGAAGTAAAGATGCCGAAATGCAGATCGGAACAGTTGCAAAGAAAAACTGTGCTACCCCGTTACTATTACAACGTCGACCAACATCTCCCTTCCCACTGATTTCCACTTCAAGATAACGACTAGTTTCAGAACATCCAACAGCCTGTCCAACTGGCCTGTAGTATTTCAATAATTCAGTGCAGTCTAAACAGAATCATGGGCCCCTACGACAACCACTCTCAGGAATGATGTGCTTACTTGACATACACAGATTTGAACGGAGGGCCCTGAACAAAGCAGTGCGCTGGGGCCCCTATGACAACCACTCACAGGAATACTATGTAAATGGTTGCTTGACATCCACAGATTAGCATGGGACCCCCGGAGAAAGCCCAGCGGGTTAATGCAAACTGACGGCACTACATTTATTCACTAATCCTCAGATCATAATTACTGCATATTAGTTCGGTTAGTTTAGGGGATCTTATTACGAGCAGGTATCATGGTGCTAACCAATAAATCAGATTTACACAGGTAAATGGAAATGCAGGAAAGTGTCCAAAAGAATTATAATAGGCGACAATAAATAAGCATAGGGGTTGCAGCATTAGGTTGGAGGCCAGCTGTTTGGAAACACCACCCAACAGATTGCTTGAATCTCGATGGGACAAACACATGCCCTCTTTGACGTAGGCAGGAAAAGGGTTGGTGGATGGAGATATTCTTAATTTACAGACGAGGAATGTAACGAATAAAAATAGTAATAATATAGTAATAAAAATATATAAAAATCATTGATTACAATAAATTACAAGCAACTATTATTATGATTAAATAGGGATGTTTTCAGTTAATTACATTTCCAGTATTCTTCATGGGTAAACAACATGAGGGTATCTACCAACTGGGTGAGGAGGGTAAACAGGATGTCAAAGAAGATAGGCATAACACTGCACCCTAGGGAGGGCAAGGAGGAGGCAATAACACTGCAAAGACTAATACAGTACAAAGTGAAGGAATGGGGGTTAGGGCAGTGGCGACAGAGTATGGAGGGAAGGGCTGCAAAGAAAACGCTGAGGGTGTATGGGAACAAGCTTAACATAGAGAGGGAGGTAATCAATGACAATACGTGGGAGAGCTCACTTCTGTTTCGGACAAGAGCTGGGTCACTGGAGACGAAACAGAGGATGGCAAAGATCACAGGTGGAGAGGAGGGCTGTGGATTATGTAGTGATCAAGTGGAGGACGTCAGGCATGTGATACTGGTCTGCCCAGCACTGGATCACTGCAGGAGGGGTTGGGGAATCCCCATATTGGAAGAGGTTCTGGGGTGGAGCGGCTGGAATGGGCGCGAAAGGCAAAGGTGTTGCTGGGGTGCTGGTGGAGATCTGGGCATATGAGTCTAGCATGAAAAGATCTCGCTAGCAAGGTATCCGTCACAAAGGATTACATATTCATACTCATACGTATATTCACTTTATAACGACGTTATATTCTATACAATCGTTATAAAATCGCACAACTCCGCCGGAATAGACAATGAACTACAAATGAAAGAAGTTATGAATACAGAGAGGAAATAACACAGTTGTTCGACAAAAGCACCTCTGACGCGTGACTATCATGGAATAAACGAACTTCTGAAGCAGTGGCGTACCTAGGGTTGGTGGCACCCGGTGCGGCAGAGACATACCTCTTTTGTTGACCTTGTAAGTCCCAGTGTCCCCTCCTCACTTGTAATTCCCTTGTATCAGTGTCACCAGGTGTGGTGGGAGCGGCGAATTGCGTTGGACACACCAGTTCTCGTCTGATCACTGAAGTTAAGCAGCGCAACCTCAGATAGTACTGAGGTGGGTGGCCGCTTGGGAAAACTGGGTACTGCTAATACCCAAAAATCGTCGCATTAGGGTAGTGTCTGTGCAGTCTCTGCATAAGAACTATGCTGTGGACGGGGCTCTAATGACCTTATAGTTGAAGGGCCCTAAAACACCAACAAACAACAACCAGGTGTGGTCCGCCACTGCTCTGAAGCGACAGTTGATCTATAATTCATAATGGACTTGCGACGTCATTAAGAACATTAATTTTATTACATCTCAATACAGTAGCTTCAAAAATCCCAGTTGGAAGGTACCGGGACCTTCGTCGAATTACCAAAATACTAGGATTATTGGAATGAAGTTAAGAAATTAACGAAATCTTGAAATAAAAATCACAGTCAAATTGTTATACCTACAGTATATAATCACAGTATGTACAGTACATACCTACAACCATTTTGAATCCTTTTAAATTAATATACGTCCTTTACTCATTAATTTCGCATACATTCGGATGGAAATATCGTTGCAGACTGAATTAGGCCCTACTGTAAAACCGAGCTCTGATTATTGGAAACTTAGATTAACCAGACTCTACCGTAAATTCACGAATTGAAACTGATACTGTAGTTCCCAAATGTGACACATGATCAGGAGCAACTGGTGAGTCCACAGTTTCTGGTTAAAGCTAACACTGCATGATTACATAACTGTAATTTAAATTATGCCCTTAAGCTGAGAATGAGATTGAAGACAATTGCTCAATCATCAACATTTTAAAACTTTAGTGCTTTCATAATACTTATCAATGATAGGCCAGAGATGTCCATCCATAGCCAGAAGGAATAATTTAGCACCTAAAATTGAAAACCAAATTCGTTCTTCAAAATATACGATTGTAAGAGTAATATTTAGAAACGCTTTAGAGTAGCGTAGCTAGGATATTGAGCACCCGGGGACGACCTACAAAATTGGAGCTCCAGCCCCCTTCCCCTTTAATCACATTTTTCTATTACAATGGATTTCAACGTCTGCTGCAGCCGGGCTGCTGCAGTGATTATATGACCGATTTATTACCCTACTTGACTTACTGTATAATGCAATGATGTAAACCTCATTTTGGCGCCCCTGTATCTTGGCGCCGGGGACATATGTACCCCTCTGTCCCCCTATTGCTACGCCATTGATGCTTTATTTATTTGTCAGATGGGTAGTGTGCTCGATTTCCTGCACCAATGGCTCCAGGTTCGATAATGGATTGAGATGGGTTGGCCTCTGTAGTTTAAGGCGCGTTCTGACGAGTCAACTTTTGTTGAACGATTGTAGTTGTTCAACAAAAGTTTAACATTACTTGAATCAATTTTCGTTCACACATTTCAATAGAAACTGATCAGCAGTTTCATTGTACAAATGGGGTTTCAGTTACATTACAAATGGGGTCAAAAGGAGTTGTGTGGATAACACTGTATTTTGGTTAACCCTCAATTGGTCCACCCGTCTGATGGATCAACGAAAATGTTGATCAACTCGATTGAAACAGAGGTTCCCACTACAGTTTTCATTCAAGTTTTGTTGACCAACTACAATTGGTCAACAAAACTTGACTCGTGAGAACGCGCCTTTAGTACTGTAGATTAGTTTCATGGGTTGGGGGTAAGCCTAGCAGCCATAACAGGACGAACCCTTAGGAGGCTGCTCGTGGGATACGAGGAGGTAGGTGAAGAGGATGAAGGAGAGGGGAAATTTGCAGCACCCAACGTTCTTTACCAACCACCCTTGTTGGTATTGATGTGGGCTTGCGCTGCTTAACTTCAGTGATCTTACGGGAACTGGTGTGTCTAACGCAACTAGTGCGAGATAGAAGCCTCTAATGCGCCATCCTTCGGATGCGAAGTAAAACCGAGGTCCCGTGTGGAGTAGGATGGCATTTGCACATACTGTAAAAGAACCCCCTCTACTATTCAACGGGTAGCATGTACTGTATTGTGTGTTACGCCAACGGGTTGGGGAGTCGGGCAAGCAGCCATAACGGGCCGGACCCTGTGGAGGCTGCTCACGGTTGAGGGGAGGTAGAAGTGAGGAAATTAGCAGCACCCAATGTTCCCAACGAACCCATGTCAGTACTAACTTGAGTAGCGTTGCTTAACTTCAGTGATCTGACAAGAACTGGTGTGTCCAACGCAATTCAGGTATAGGAGCTCGGCCCCCCTGCCGTCTTTCTTTTTCGTTTCGTTGGTGTTTTAGGGCCCTTCAACTACAAGGTCATTAGAGCCCCGTGCATTGCGTAGTTCTAGTACAGGGACTGCACGGGAGCGGCTTATTGCGTTGGAAACGCCAGTTCCCGTCGGATCGCTGAAGTTAAGCAACGCAACCCTAGCTAGTACTAACACGGGTGGCCGCTTGGGAAAAGCGGGTACTATAATCGTCGCAATAGTGTAGTGTCTGTGTAGTCTCTGCATTAGAACTATGAAGTGGACGGGCCCCGATAACCTTGTAGTTCAACAGCCCTAAAATGACTGAACAGACACTACCCAGTTTTCCCAATCGACCACCCATTGTTAGTACTAGCAGGGTTGCGTTGCTTGATTTCAGTGATCAGACCAGAACTGGTGGGCCAACCAATAAGGCGCTCCTCCTGCCGTCAGAGAAAAGCCCCAAATGAGCAGCAAACCGACAATAAATAAGCGTAAGGGCTGCAGCTTTGGTCGGCAACCAGCTGCGGAAAAACATCGTCAAATAGTTCGCTCTTAGGTCCATTCAGGGGGACTGGAAATTTTGCCTTTTGCCTCATCTACCCGTCGCATAGTAGAGAGGGTTCTTCTCACTGTAAATGCCAAAATAGGCGCACTCTGGACATCTTGCTCGCCTGAAAGAAGTCAACCCTCCTCGGTCTAGTATCCAACCTAAACCAACTGACTCAGTTACCGAGCACCCTTCCGATTTCATCACCAAAGTGGGATGACTTATTATTTTATAAACATTGAAAACAATTATAATTTTAGAAAATTCTGGCCCGCTTTGAAGTGTCCTTTGTTGAAGATAAAAAATGATCAGCAGTGCTCGACGAAAGAGGCAAGATAAGAGCCATCGTTGAACCGTGATGTTTCAATTTCAATTACTTGTTTTAAGATCGTAAAAACGGTATAAATACTAATATTATATAAAAGGACGACTTATTTATTGCATAGTGCGTGTGAATGAATAAATATGCTCTCTATATATAAATTAGTCTTGGTGAATTTAACAAATAACAATAACGAGGTGTCTTAAGTCATATTAGTGTTACAAATCCAGGCCTTATTTAATATCACATTTTATGAGCAACACCGAGTAGTCATTAGTAAAACTGGAGATTATTAACTATCAAAACTAGTAGTATTTGTTGTCTTTAAATTCAAAATGTAAGACACTTCACATGAGAAAATCTCAACTACTTTTGGCACATTAATAAATTGCATAATATCAACATTTAGAAATACCCAACCATACCAACGAATGGCATGTTGGATATTGTGTGTTAATACTTTAACATTTCAAACATTTGGAAAGCAACGAGTAGAAATGCAGAATTAAAAACAATGATGTCGCAGCAGTCAATAATGAATAATTATATACAAATACAGTACTTCCAAAATATATATATTCTTATTCTCCACCACTACTACCTCCTTCAATTTCAACTATTTTGATTTCAGCGATGAAAGGGTGAACTGAAAAATCGGAGAGCAGAGAAGGAAATCTCTCATTTAAATCTTTAACTAGTAGATTATACCTTCCATTACTCCCTAACCACACAAAAAATGGAAGACCTCAAAAATGATACAACACAAAATACTGTTATGAATTACGATGTCGCAACAAATAAAAATAAAACGTGGAAAGAAGTACAATTATTACTACGTAGATAAACGCAGTTTACAACTTTGCAATCAATACTGATTCGAATTAATGACATGTGCATTAAAATAGCTAGCATTTATAGCTGCAATAATAAATATGTACCCAACAATACTGTAGGTGTGCATCAGAAACGTCCTAACAATATTTTTCAAGTTATTGCTAAAAATTTATTGAGTTAAATCTGCCATACGTAAATGTTAACTTTAATTTTCTAAATTTCTGACAAATAATCATCTGTGTTAAAAATAAATAATAAAGCTAGAGGGTGTCCGATCCTATTTAGGAGGTTATTTTATAGCTTATCACTGACAGACATTATACAAATTTGGAATATTTCATTAATGCGCTACCGGTAGTGTTAACATGAATAGCAAACATTGATCAATGGATATTCCCAATTATACTCCATCAGAAATTTCCATTCGTTATTGAGCAAGTGATGAGCAACGAAGGTTGCATTTCATTAAAACATAAGAAAGAAGCAGGTAGGACATGGAAACTAGACCATCTGCTACAATCTTCCACAAGTGGAATGTTCTCCTAATACGAAGATGGAATGCAGTATACCAAATACTTAAAAATGGTCCTTTAGAATTAACAATAAACCGTAGGATTTTGTTTCCTATAGAAAACATTGGAAATTTTAAACGCCTCCTTTCTAGATGAATACTGTTTTTTTTGTAATCAATCATTCGATGTCGAATAAAGGCAAGTATTTGGCGGATATGTTTTGATAAAGGCTAGTTACTTGAGCAATTTGATAGTAGTGAGATGAGGTATATGATAAACAATCATTCGATCATCTGAATAAATGAGTATCCACGCAGGGTGTCCTATACACGTTTCCTGGTCTTGGTATAGCACACCATCATTTCTTGCAGTTAATTCGGAATGTTACAATTAGTTCTAAATGCTTCACTTTGGTGACAATAACGAGGAACGATCCTGCTTGCGAGAAACCACGTAATATAATATCGATGCAAGAACTAATACTAGTCCTAAACTCAGCAGACAATACGTCACTATTTTGCCATAATAAAATGGCAACTGAGTTGCCTGCACTACAAGTTCAGCAAGATCTGGAGTTACACCAGCACTCTATGAAAATACAAACAATCTGATGTCAAATAAAATCGTCACACAGTATATATTATCACCATGCTCACATCAAAAACAAAACTTACCTCTTCAAACCACAGTAGGGGGAATGCCATTGTTGGTATCTCATCAAAAAATCTATCAAAATTAAATGACAATTAATTGCCAATTCACTTTTGTTTGTGATAGCGAACTATATTTAAAGGTGCCAGCAGCTTACGAGAAACGTGGAATCCTTTCCATGAAGATGTTGATTTGAAAGCGGGCAGATGCATGAAGAGGAATTCCAGTTACCTATGAAAAACAACGAGAAATTACTATGACCTGCATTGTCTCCAAATTGAAAACAGAGTGGGGGGATAGGAAGGAGAATATTGGGAACTCCAAATCAAAAATTGGAGAACAACGACTATGCTAATGTTATGCAGTAGTTGAACAGGAAGTTTGAATTTCTACTTCGGACCCCAAACATGGTCTTGTGGATTCAAAAACAACAAGAAATCGCCACGTTCTTTGCTATCCAAGTGAAAGCACAAAGTGGGGGAACCTGAAGGACATCGCTCACCACAACACAATTACACAAATGACAAGGGTAAAAGCAGTAAATGAATGGTTTCCTGGAACGGCCTCTAGAGAAGATAACATGGAAATGCTCGCATTCTTGAATTCTCCAAAACTCTACACAGGATGTTTGTATTTTGGATAGTTGTTTCTAACAAAGCAGTGGTGGACCATGCACTCCAGGGCAAAGGGGGCAACCCATGTCTGCGACATCCTTGTCCTATATCCTCGTCATATAAATCTGTTTTTAGCCTTTTGTAGTCAGAGATATGAAGCTGTTAACTTTTGAAGACTCCTGACAGCAGGAGGTGGATTTTCGCTGGACACACAAGTTCTCGTCTGATCACTGAAGTTAAGCAGCGCAACCCCAGCTAGTGCTGACATGGGTGGCCGCTTGGGAAAACTGGGTACTGCTAATACCCAAAAATCGTCGCAGTAGTGCAGTCTCTGCATCAGAACTACACAGTGGACGGGGCTCTAATGACCTTTTAGTTGAAGGGCCCTGAAACACCAACAAACAACAACAAAGACAGCAGGAGGCCCCCAAGGGCGCGCTTCTAATGCCTAATGGATGATCTGCCACTGCAATAAAGCCCTTCAAAAAAGGTGGTAACAGGCAATACGTACTGGCTCAATGAGAAACGTTGTAAGGTGACGTTCTTTGTCAGGATGAAGGCCATTAATATTTTCCAAGTAACTAGGATCGGCATCCAGAAAGTGGGGAAATGACAACAGAATCGGTGCACCTGTGAAACATTAAATATTCCTACATGTAGAATTTCAATAAACAATTTTACAATGTTCAACACAAGGGAAGGAAAAACTAACTTACCAAATTTGCATTGGCTGACATTGAAGACTCCAGGTTTCAGGCACTTTCCGTTACCGCAGAAACATGCAGTTTCAGGCATGGTGGCACCGTTGTCGAGCAGCTCTTTGTTAACTTCAAACTCGTAAGCAGGAATGCCAAGCATTTCTGTCTCCCTAACTACATCAGCTTTTAATGACCTGTGAGATTTTAATAAACTTGTTAAAGAGGTCATGTGACCACTAACTCGGTTGCTTATAACTAATAATATTACCTGCACATATCCGGAATATAAACTTGGATAGGTTTAGACTTTTGAATAAAAGGTGGAAACAATGTACCATCTGGAATGATAACAAAACTTATTATGTACTGCTAAACATTAAATCCATCAGACTTTCTCAACTCTTTGAAATTCACTCACCTGTTCCATTAATCATGTTGCAATATTTTGAGGGCCAAACTTCAGTAGAGCTAAAATAAACAAGAATTTTTAGTACAGAATTGAAATGCCACGTTTACTGATTTATAATATTGCAGAGTAGAGATGATTTTACCTCTGACCCTCCCACTTGTCTATTTTGCCAAATTGCGAACTATCTCCTTCACCAGTAAAGATATTAAATAAGCCGTCGTTAGACCCATTTCTCTGAAAAAATATTTAAATAAAATAAAGTTATTATATAAAATAAAGAGTTGAAACTACAATATAATGTTTATTGCAACAATACTAACCCCAACTAAGAATCCAAATGTCGTAAATGGATAGACACCCAATATTTCATGAGCTACTTTAATTAGAGGATCATCATAACCTTGAAATAGCAACTCCTTCACACTCCGATGGACGAAAAACGACTCATGAAGGACCATAAATACTGATGATAATGTTAATTTTATTAACGGTCCATATGACTTAATCATGGATGCTGTTGTCTAAAATATTATAAAATTCAAGTATTTATTCACAAAGTTTGTTATTCGACGATTTTAGGAAATTGAATTGTGGCAGTATACTTACTAAAACAGGAACGTTGAGTGCTGTCACCATGTCATCCTCTGATCCTGCTGACAACTTTGGTTCAAAGAAATATGTCCTAACTGTTCGATACGACACCGTTTTATTATCGTTGAAATGAACGGCAACTCTTTTCCAATGCTCGCTAAAAATTTTAAAATATATTCATAGTTGAGAAACTCCGTATGCGGTCTGGAATATCCCCGTTGCTTACTGTTATTGTGGAGTAGGTCAGACACCATGCAATATTATAACCAACAAAGCATTAACGTGTTGAAACACGGAGTAGGCATCCCCTCCCACAAACAACAAAGCCAATATTCCTGTGGGTTCCAGGATACCTGGCTAGGGTGCCCCCAGTCAGAGCATGTTCCGTGGCCCCGCAGACCCGACCCTGCCCACAGGCGGGAAGAGGGTATGATGCTGATGGTGATGATTAAATGGCCTAAAGCGAGCAAAGTCGTATATTCAAGTTCTTTCAAAAGCAGTGCAAGATTTCTGCAAAGCTCATAACTAGAAAGTGCAGTAAAATTTTGCGCGTTGGGCATTTATTTGTCATTGACCATTTTTCCTAGTCATTTCTGATATCCGACTAAACGCCCCGGGCAATTATATGGAGTCATTCAAAATCAAGTAAAATTACGCAAATACACTAACTGAACTAATTGAAAGATTAAACGATGAACATTTGTAAGACAAAAACATTCTGATAACATGTTAGCAAGTGAAGTAATTGACAATGAAACACGAAAAGTGAAACTCAAGCTTATTCAGTGCATCCTGATAATAACTAAGACACTATCCTTATGACATATGAAGCCTGATGCAATTTCAGTAGAAATGATAGTCATATCAAATTCTGTTACACTGTGCAAGTAGGACGTTTCTAATGAAAGTCAATACTGGAACTGCAACGGCCATCAACTCAATTTTCTAAAGGATGATCTGTCAGCAAATTTGAGTAAACAGTGGACATTTCAATTCGTCTGCATAGTCTCATTTCGTGGGGTAGACCGGAATCCCCCCCACAGACTTTGCCAATATTCCTGCGGGTTCCAGACGCCTAGTTGAGGTAACCCCAGTCATAGTAGTTCAGTGGACCCTCAGACCCGACCCTGCCACAGGTGTGATAAGGCTATGACGAAAATGTGCAAGTAGGACATTTAAATCACAACAATGCGATTACAATTTGGACGAAAAAGATACTTCAGATAACTTGATGCCTACTTTGGGCACAATTACGAATCAGTGGACTGGGACTGGGGGCGGAGGGATACCGCGGAAAAAATGAGGGAGAGTAGATTGACGTTGGATGGACACGTAATGTGAAGAGGGGAGGAGATGCTCGTTAGGTCCATTACATGAATGCAGGTGGTTGGAAGCATCCGGAGCAGGGGGGGGAGACCACAGCAGACTTGGGAGAAGGTTGCCCATAAGGATATGGCAGTGTGTAGGGTGGACGGGGACCTGGTGAGAGATAGGAGGGAGTGGAGGGCTAGAACGCGCAGATTCGACCCTGCCACAGGCGGGATAAGGCTATGATGATGATTTAACTGCTGTATGTGGATGTGGGATGGTTATTTATATTGACTGGACATGGTTCCTAGCTGACATATTCGAACAATTAGCAATTAGGACTTTAAGACCACAATTAAGACCTACCGATATACATAAGGTCCAATTTCTTCAACGGAAGGCTTTGAATTTTTCCACGGAAATTCATCTCGATTGGTAATATTGAAGAGGTACACCCTCATGTAGATAGGTATTGGAGGTTCTTCCCAAAAAGTATAAATCTCTGTTCCAGGTTCCAATACGATAGTCTGCAAATTTCATAATAAACACATTGTAATCATTTCGTTAAAACTCCAATTTTCAAATATTTCTCTCGACAGTGATCCACTGCAGGAACCACCTATTTGTGCCTATACCAAACTTGATTAAAATAAGACAAAATTTGGGTTAATTGTTTACGTTTCAATACTGCAAACCTATTTCAAAACCAAAGCCTTTTGCATTCTGGCAAGTCACACATTACCATAGCATAAATTGCTCCCATGCTAAGGCCAGAGGTGTCAAACATTTTGGGGCCGCAACGACTTTTGAGGGATTTGAATGCACTTGAAACGTTGAGTAAATTTAAAAAATTCTTGAGAAGTTGCCTGGAGGCAAACGATGGCAAAGGAAGAAGCAGAAACCTGGAGACCAGACTCCACCTGTGGCAGGGTCTAGTCTGCGGGTTCTAGCTCTCCACTCCCGTCTATCTCCCACCAGGTTCCCGTCCACTCCACAACATTACCATATTCTTATGGACGACCTGCTCCCACGTCTGCTTCTGCATTCCCTTACCCCGGGCGTATCCAACCACCTGCATTCCTGAAATGGACCTAACGAGCTCCTCTTCCCCTCTTAGTACGTGTCCAAAACTACTATTGTCTAAAATTTAGAAATAAATATACAGTACGCTAGAATATGTATCAAACCCACCAATGAATCCATTTTAATTATATTCTTAATTACGTTATGATATCATCCTCAACCCTTATCCCGCCTGTGGCAGGGTCGGGACTGAAGGTTCTAGCCCACGCCTCACGCCTATATACAACTAGGTCCCCGTCCACCCGCACACTAATTAATATCTCTGGTTTTCTTGTAAGGGTCCCCACATTCCACGTTCCTAATCTGATATTAGCCCCTATTCTTGATGGGACTGCTTTGGCTCGGGGTACCCCAGCCAGGCGTCTGGAACCCGCAGGAATATTATACGGGAATAAATCACTAGTTAAAAATCTGACAAGGAAGATGTCTAATTATACTGACAAGATGATGAAAAATGTCCACATTTAAAACCAAATCACTAACATCTTCAGTAGAAATGTATCACTTAACCCTGGCACCCTTTTGAAGAATTTTCTTCGCAGAAAAGAAAGCATAAAATGATAAGTTGGTCATTTTCAACACGGAAAACCCAAAATACTCTAAAAAAATACCACAGGTTTGTCAAATACGTGAATTAAATATATTACAATAAATCAGAGGTCGTAACTCATAAACCCGTCCCACTTTCACCTTACATTCAGAAGCGAGAAATATGCCAAAAATGACCCTAGGATCATGGCCATTTTAAAAAATTCTTTCAGTGGTCAAACGAAATACGTAGATAAAAGGTTTATGGATATAAAAAAATATAGATCTTCTGCCCTGGGTTTTCCCTTAACGTCATATTCCGTCAATATTAACTCTGTTTGGCAGCACCCTTTACCTAATGGTTGGTCTTCAGGAATTTTGCTACGCTTGACGTCTAGGAGATATCACAGCTCAATGTCGTCATAACTACTTGACGTCTACTGGACAGTAATTACTCAAATTCAACCACAAGAAATTTTATAATCCGAGAGGGGCTTTGTACGTTCGACCCTGCTTTCAGCAAGGTCGGGTAACGCGAATTATCCAGAGGGGTTCCTCCAAGATGCTAAAAACCTTTGTCCATGTTAAAGTGCTGGAACTCGCACAGCGATTCGAGAATTTCATTGGTCTAAAGCAGGGACGTCAAACTCATGTCAACCATGGACCATTATTCCAACAAAGTAGAGCGGCAAATTGAGTTGGACACACCAGTTCTCGTCTGATCACTGAAGTTAAGCAACGCAACCCCAGTTAGTCCTGCCTTTGGTAGCCGCTTGGGAAAACTGGGTACCGCTAGTATCCAAAATCGTCGCATTAGTGTAGTGCCTGTGCAGTCCCTGCATCAAAACTACACTGTGGACGGGGCTCTAATGACCTTGTAGTTGAAGGGCCCTAAAACACCAACAAACAAACAAATCCAACAAAGTAAAATATGAACTAGAGAACATTTTTTTAATAAATTTATTGCACTGTTTTTACAATGTACCATTTGGGCGGCTGCATAGTGTTGGACCCACCAGTTCTCGTCTAATCACTGAAGTTAAGCACATAGTACTAGTGTGACCGCTTGGGAACACCGGGTACTGCTAATATCCAAATCGTCGTAACAGTGTAATGTTGTGCAGAATCCAATAAACTACGCTGTGATTGATTTGTTGGTGCCCTAGGGCTCCTCAACTACAATGGTCATTAGAGTCCCAATAATTGTAATGCAGAAACTGCACAGACCCGACGCTATTAAGACGATTTTGGGGCATTAGCGATGCCCCAGTGTTTAGAAACGGTTGAGGTGGTACGGGCATGTGACTGCATTGTGGGACTGCAGATAATCAGAGACACCCGAGGTAGAGGAAGACCAAAATGGATGTGGAAGCAGGTGGTGCAGAGGGGCATGGAGGCGTGCGCGGTGGAGGGAGACTTGGTGGGAAATAGGCGCGAGTGGAGGATTACAACCCGCAGACAGACCCAACCCTGCCTCGGACGGGAGAAGGGTGAGATGATGATGAGCGGTGCGCAGTGTTCCCAAGCAGCCACCTATGTCAGTACTAACTGCGGTTGCGTTGATTTTCTCCAGTGATCAGACGAAAACTGCTGTGTCCAACGCAATACAGCCGCTCTCCAACTACACTGTGGACCGTTGTAGTTGAAGGGTCCTAAGACACAAACAAAACCAGAAACTTGACATAGTTTGCCTCCAAGTAGCGCTCAAGATTTTTTAACTTTCTAAGTACGTAGAGTAAATCTTTCAGCAGCTGTATTAGGCCACAGAACTAAACGTCGGGGGTCAGCAGTTTGACACATCAACAATGGTAGGACAAGTTCCTACAACTGGAAATTTCGCACATCTTCATGTATATTTTATTCAAAATAGAAAGGTTTTCTTTGTTTGCTACAACTTTACTTGACTGAAAATAAAATCTGGAAACGTTATGAACCTGAATTATACCCGAATATTAACGTCATCAGCATCACGATAAAACAAGCATGAGCACTGTGTCCATGTTAAGATACCAAAATAGCAACAGGCCAACGAGATTAGCACCCAAGCCGTTATACTCAACAGGTCAAAGCTTTCCTTTTCTCATTAATAACCGTTGTTAACGTTTTACGACTCAGGTTAACTCAAAGTCAAGCTAAAATGACAGTATAACGGCAAGATTTTTTTTTTTACTCTAGCATTTTCAGGAACCATTCTAACAACCCTAGCATATAAATTATGGCTCTAGGGTGCAAAGATGAAAGCAACAGCCTAGGTTAATGGCAGCACTACATGTGGTCAATGCACTAGTCATCAATGCTAAGTCCTTTCTTTTATGAGCAACCAATTAATAACTATGCCATCAAAATAGAAGAACATCTTGAAAGTTAAGCGACACAGTACCGGCCACAAGAATGTTCTTAGGTGCTACTGCTTCAGGGCTTGTATGCAACAGAACATGTTTTAGATGTGAAGGAGAACAAATGGCATCCTTGCAGACATTCAACCGAGGTTCAAATCATGGACGAAGCTGAATGTTTTAAATGATCATAGAACACAGCCCAACACAAGTCCCTCCAGAGGGAAGGGGCCGATAAATCCTGTATTGCGTTGGATACACCAGTTTTCGTCTGATCACTGAAGTTAAGCAGCGCAACTCCAGCTAGTACTAACATGCGTGGCCGCTTGGGAAAACTGGGTACTGCTAATACCCAAAAATCGTCGCATTAGTGCAGTGTCTGTGCAGTCCCTGCATAAGAACTCCACAGTGGACGGGGCTCTAATGACCTTGTAGTTGAAGAGCCCTAAAACACCAACAAGAAACAACAACAAACAACTCTCATAATACTACCATGGGTGACCACTTGGGAACCCTGGGCACTACTAATACCCAAATCGTCTTAATATCGTAGTGTATGTGCAGACTCTGCATAACAACTACGCAGGGGACGGCGTTCTAATGACCATTGTAGTTGAAGGGTCCTAAAACACCAACGAAACAAAAATCAATGTCACTCGATAGGGGCAACACAACCAATGCGTTACACTCTATGGGATATAATTTAATAAACAGCCGAATTTATTTCAGTTTGAAAGCAACGTCGAAAAAAGTCTAACAGACCACCAAAATTGGGATCAAAATTCCGAATTCGGGGACGGACTTTGAGTGAGATCATGACTTCCGCCAACATGTAAACCAAAAACATACGGTGCACATCAGTGAATTTAGGTGTTTATCTTCATGTTTATCACGTCTGTATAATACATTCTTTAGCTATTCACTGCGTTTGAATGACCAACATGTGTATAAAAAAAATGGGTGGCTCAATTGAGACCACGAGGATGGGTCAAGCTTTAAGAGTTGGTAAAAAAAAAGCCAGCAGCAGAGAAATCGGGTCGCGGCCTTCACAGAGAAACATTTCGACATCTGACCTAGGGCTTTAGGCCAACTGCTGTTGTGTACAAATAGAGAGGAGAAACTAATGTAGGAGTGCAAAGAAGGGAAAGTACTTCAGGTACCTCGAGGATTGGGATAAGCAAAAACTTGGAGGTCAAGACAGAAAGGAAGAGAAACCTTGATTCTTCAGTTTCGACTTTATGAGGGGTCCACCATTATCCTTGACCAAACTTGCAGGAAAAAAAAATTACTGTAATATGGTCACCGTGGTTTAATCACGTAGTACCTTATGCACTGACCTTGGTAGCTATTTATTAATTAATTAATAACATATTAAGTCCCATTTAGGTTTTTAACTTCCATGCCAAGTAACGTCGCAGTTAGGAGACCAGAAATTCGACAGGATTTCCAGAAGACATATTTAATGGTTCCAACAGGAAAAGGTTGTCCAGTGCAGGTGACAAGAAAGTATAACAGTAAAGAGGATCATGTCTAACTCTGACCTCGAGATCAGTCTGTCCTTGTGTTCCTGGTACCAATGGGATGGGGAGCGGCGAATTGCGTTGGACACACCAGTTCTCGTCTGATCACTGCAGTTAAGCAGCGCAACCCCAGTTAGTACTGACATGGATGGCCGCTTGGGAAAACTGGGTACTGCTAATACCCAAAAATCGTCGCATTAGTGTAGTGTCTGTGCAGTCTCTGCATAAGAACTATGCTGTGGACGGGGCTCTAATGACCTTTGTAGTTGAAGGGCCCTAAAACACCAACAAACAACAACCAATGGGATGAACCCCAGCTAGTACTAGCATGAGTGACCGCTTGGGAACACTGGGTATTGCTAATACCCAAAAATCGTCATAACAGGGTAGTGTTCATGGAGACTATGAATTAGAACTTGGAGTGGACGGGGCTCTAATGACTATTGGAGTTGAAGGGCCCTAAAACACCACCTAACAAAAACCAATGGGATGAAGGAGTATCCCACCATAGCATGGGGGAAGAAAAGGGGTTACGTTTACCAAATAAGGTTGTATTCTTCAAAGCAATACAACGTTCGAGTTTTATAGAAGACACCAAACTGCTGCAGTCAATTCTACTTTTTGTACATAATATTTAACCTTAATGACTATTGTACTTTACCTTACAGGAAAATAGTTTACATTCACATATGTACGTTTTTAGATAACTAAATACTTTAGTAGTTAATATTTTCAGGACGTAAAACAAATAAAATGAGGTCATCAGAAGTACTAGTGACTAGGTACGGCACTATTCTGAAATCAGACTCCTTTTATTAGTTAAAAAATAATTAACCCGATTGCCGCAAATGCAAGTTTTGAGAATGGTTAATTTTATAAGGCACATATCCAATGTCATGACTCTAGTCTTTGTTTACTAGTCGTTATTTACAAGCGATACATTCAATGGACAATTTTAATATCACTAACGTAGAAAAGAAATGTAATTTAACCAGTCCTATTATTAAATCCCAGTCGTTAAAAGAAACTATACAGCAATTTAACTCCTAACCCATTTCCTTGTTGTTGTTTGGTGTTTTAGGGCCCTTCAACTACAAAGGTCATTAGCACCCCGTTCACAGCATAGTTCTTATGCAGAGACTGCACAGACACTACACTAATGCGACGATTTTCAGGGTATTAGCAGTACCCAGTTTTCCCAAACGGCCACTCATGTCAGTACTAGCTGGGGTTGCGCTGCTTAACTTCAGTGATCAGACGAGAAGTGGTGTGTCCAACGCAATTCGCCGCTCCCAACCCTTTTCCTGCCAATGGTTGGGTCGGGTACCCATCTTGCCCCCCCCCCTTGAATGGACACAAGGACGACATATTAGACAGTGATTTTCCACAGCCGGTTGCCGACCAAAGCTGCAACCCCTATGCTTATTTATCGTCGGTCTACTGTTCGGTTGGGACACTACACCTAAGTCGTTAAGGTGAATACTTAACTCACCTGAATCAGCGCCTGCTCTAGCACTTATGCAGCCCCGGACAAAAAGACGAATTGCCGCCCCGGACAAAAGGACGAATTGCAGGGAGCAGCGAGTTGCGTTGGACACACCGGTTCTCGTCTGATCACTGAAGTTAAGCAACGCAAGCCCAGTTAGTACTGACATGGGTGGTCGCTCGGGAAAGCTGGGTACTGCTAATACCCAATAATCGTCGCATTGGTGTAGTGTCTGTGCAGTCTATGCACTAGAACTATGCAGTGGACGGGTCTCTAATGACATTGTAGTTGACGGGACCTTAAACACCAACAAACAACGAATTGCAGCCCCTTGAACAGCGCTCTGTTCTCACGCTTACAGCCCCCCTTAGAGCCGGCCCTGCCTGAGTATGTTGCTAGTCTCTGGAGGAATCGAACTCTCTTTCCCAAAAACCGTCATCAGTCAAATCCATGCTAACCAGCGAGTAGGTGAAACTATCAACTGCTTTAAACATGAAATCAGCATACCAACCATATTCCCACCTATGACAGGGTCAGATGCCAATTTTGTCCCATTGGGACATACGTGTGATGTTTCGAATAAATATTTTACCCGGCCGGTTTCTAATCTAAGGCTGGGACTCTTATTTTTCTTCACTGCGGCCCCTTTACTCCACCACCGAGCTCCTAAATCTGAAAACTTTTCCAAATAGTTTATTCCATGTAGAAAGGGTTCCTTTGGTCCAGGATCGAACATGACACCACTTACGCAGTAGTTGGAGTTCCATGTTACGAACATAAATTAAAATCATATTTAAAATTCAGGAAGTGGCAATTTCAGGAAAAAAAAATTAGTGTGAGGCTCAATAAAACCAGTTACAAAAATGCGAGACTTTTATCTAATACTGTATATGGCTTTATGACGTCAACCCACGGGGTTACTGCAAAATATAAAATTACATTTGGCCATCTTCAGAGATCAACGTTCTGCCACGGTCAACTACCTAGTAGACTCAACATAGCTGGCATGTCAAATCTCCACTTTGATGACTTTTAACCCATTCAAAGGCAGCACCACTTTGACCAAACAAAACCAGTTCTTGAACGTAGAACCTTGAAGCGTGCGAGGTTTAAATTACCGCAACAGCACTGTTAAAGATCAAAATATCAAATCAATTTCATAATTTTTAGATCAAAATTTTGCTTTTCGACAGAAGGAGCACTGTAACAGCTTCTGTGGGATTCGATTCTGTAGGCACAGACAAGGTCACAAAGGCTGAAGGGAGGCCATCGAAGCGGTGCGGAAAAGGATTATGTATGAAACAAACTTGTATATTATGCAACAACAAGTTTTTTTTTATCAGAAAATTCGCCTTTCACTAAATTTAGCAAACAACAGCAGCACTTTCATT
This sequence comes from Trigoniulus corallinus, assembly GCA_013389805.1. Classification (NCBI taxonomy): domain Eukaryota; kingdom Metazoa; phylum Arthropoda; class Diplopoda; order Spirobolida; family Trigoniulidae; genus Trigoniulus; species Trigoniulus corallinus. The sequence goes on along the minus strand of JAAFCE010001963.1, from coordinate 12,204,817 downwards.
TGTGACGTCACTGAAACGATACTACCATTTAATAGTTCGGCAGAAGTTTATTTATAACCAATGTGTTGCGTACAATGCTAATTAAATCTGTACGAATGTCAAGACAGTTTAACAAAGAGGTTAATGAGAACCCCAAGATCTATTTTTAAGAAATGGCCTTCTGTCATTCAAGAAATACCCAATTCCAAATTAAGAACAAATTAAGTTGTACGTTATGTCCGTGAGAAATTAGGATGTTATTTATGCTTAAAACGAAGGTGAAACCTTGCAGGGCAACAAAAGAACTTGAATACACGTTCTCAAACAGTGGGGGTGCGGGTTATTGCGTTGGACACACCAGTTCTCGTCTGATCACTCATGTTAAGCAACGCAACCCCAACCCAGCTAGAACATGGGTGGCCGTTTGGGAAAACTCGGTAGCGCAAATTCACAAAAATCGTCGCATTACACGGTTGACGGGGCTCTAATTGTTTGTTGGTGTTTTAGGGCCCTTCAACTACAAAGGTCGTTAGAGCCCCGTCCACAGTGTAGTTCTGATACAGATACTGTACAGACACTACACTAACGTGACGATTCATGGATACTAGCGGTATCCAGTTTTCCCAAGCGGCCACCCATGTCAGTACTAGCTGGGGTTGCGTTGCTTAACTTCAGTGATCACACGAGAAGTGGTGTGTCCAACGCAATTCACCGCTCCCGACGGGGCTCTAATGACCTTGGACTCTAAAGATAATGGCTCCAACAGTCAGGCCTGCCAACAGTGGGCCAATTAAATTCTTAGGAAGGATAGGTTGCTGGAATTCCTGAACAACTCAAATGCATGCCAGAGTCATAATGGCTGAAAAACACCAAGAAGCAGTGGTGATCAGTTCTGGGTAGAGTTCTGTATTAGCGATTTCAGGTTCAATACTGGATCAAGGTGGGTTGCCTTATCGAGCGCGCCTTCCTTCGGATGAGAAGTAAAACCGAGGCCCCGTGCGGTGCATGATGTCATTTGCACGTAAAAGAACCCTCTCTACTACGCAACGGGTAGATGAGGCAAAATTCCCAGGTGTAAGAGTTTTGGTGGAGTGTCCCAACGAACAGTAGACTGACGATAAATAAGCATAGGGGTTGCAACTTTGGTTGACTGCGGAAAAATACCGTCCAAAATAACACCCGTGTATCCATTCAGAGGGGCAAGATGAGTACTCGATCCTGCCATAGGCGGGTAAAGGGTTAGGAGATGCCTCTTTTTTTGTTTTGCAAGGCATGACTTCGCAAACGTTTTCGCGTTCAAGAGCAGTGGTGTTTAATTTTCAATATGCAGTCCAAGCGTTGGTCAGCTCTGGGCAGTGGCATAAATAGAGGCATGTGAGGTAGCCTTTCAAGACCCTTAGAACTAATTTATGTTGAAATATCAAATCTGTTAGGCTGACAAAAGGGACAGCCGGGTAAGCCCGATACCCAGACTGTCCAGTCAAACCCTGTTAAGTACTTGTCTCGTGTAACAGATTTAAACTTCCGGTCAAGTACTGAACAACTACAAAGGCTACTTTTAAAGAGGTTCCCCAAGTGTCTGCAAACGATTGACGTTTTAATGACGACCAGACGACTCACTGGGGAAAGTCCGAAATCCAAGCAGTCCTGTCCAACCCGAAACATTTGGTGATCAATAGGGATTTTGCAATTTCTCGTTACGTGGACATTTCGGGACGAAAGACGAGAAGTAAAAAGCCTTCTCGTCCAATACAATAAGGACGCGAAAATCATAAATAAAAGTGAGAAAGGAGGGCGATTATTTGTGATTTTCTCGTCCTTATTTTATTGAAGACGACTGGGAAGGACGAGAAGGCTTTTTACTTCTCGTCTTTCGTCCCGAAATGCCCACGTTACTAGAAATCGCAAAATCCCTAATAATAATCAGCTGTTTGCAAACATGTCTGCTACACTTGTTAATTGTTGTTGCATATTGTCTTAGCTAAAAAAATTGCGAGATATTAAGACAAATTACTTTTTAATTTGACTATCAGCTAGAAAATCATTTTCAATTTTTATTTTGCTGAAGCCTTGCACTAAATAATATCGTCACCTTGGCCCATTTTTGTTTTTTTCCTGTTACATTTCACATTGGCCATCACTGGACACACCTTCAAGGAGAAATTATATGTAACAACTTATTTAGGAAATCAGCACAAATCAATTCCTTTTCTTTGAATTATGTAACCAGTGCAGTTCTTTTTATCATCTCTGCCATTATTCCACATTTTAGAATAGTAATTTATGTTTTAGGAATTAATTTACAGTTTGACCAACTTTTAATATTAGAATTTGTACTCTTAAATAATTACATGTTATTACATTTGGTATTGATAAAATGTACTTTGGGGGAAGCGGCAATGTACAAATCGCACACGTGACTGAGCGGCAAAGGAATTGTTAGTGTGTTCCAGGTGTGCAGGAGGCTGACGGTCAATAGATTTAGGACAAGCTCAGGCCCTAAGCTATGACCATGACGAAACTTCTACCGTCTACAACATTTTAGATTTTCTAAACGCGTTTCAAAAACCCTTAGGACTATCGTTGGGGGCTGACGATAGCAGGACCTTAAATAAAATCTTGCCTCTTATGCAGAAATCCGATGTTGGGTTTGATTGTTTTCTAGGGTGGCCTGTGGTCATGCACTGGTTTTCCATCCCTGTTTACTAATACTTTAGAAGAATGTAGGGCAGGAGTGTCAAACTCATTTCAGCCACATACTTTTCAAGGACCGGATGTGGCCCACGTGCAGACGCTTCAACATCTCAATGTTATAAATTTACCTGATTCTCCATCATCAGTATCATCCCTAACTCTTGGGTTGGGTACCCAGTTGTCAAATTCTAATTTACTACACTGCAAGCAGCCTTTTCTTTGGCTAATATGGCAGTGGAGAGACTAACTCTCAATCCTTCTTATGATAACATAATACTCCTAAAACCCTAAACTATAATTCAGGTGCCTCCCCCTTCATAATACTAGCAATGGCAGGCTTTCCTTTGATGAAGCCCTCCACCCTATCCTCTCCAAGGCCATTCCATTGCCGAATGACCCTTGACAAAAATGACCAGTAGTATGAGTCTGTCCGTGCCCTAATCTCTTTCAATTTATATGGATGATCCTTTCTCCCCTTTATACTGAGGAGGGGACACACTTCCAGCCAGAGGTCCATTACATCCCGGCAGCAGCAGTCTCATAAAAAGACTAATGCTGAAATTGGAAGTGGGCACACTCGAGCGAACTACTGGACGGTATTTTTCAGCAGCTGTTTGCAGACCGGTCACCAATGTCGGAGGAGGGGGGGGGGGTAGAGGAGAGGCTAGCTCCTTCACCTGAAAATCTTGTCGATCTACACGTATACTGTATTTACTCCACGTAGTAAAGGCTGTTCTACGTGCCGTAGTAACATGGCATACGTTCCTCAGGGTCAAGGCATCCCAACTGACACAGAAGGTGCTCTTGGAGTCTCTTTGTTCTACAACCATGGACTTGAGAAGTCAAGCACATTAACAACTGACGTTAGACTAACAATTATCTCACTGATAAACAAATACACAGCTTTTAAATTCTTCAAGGAAAGAGTTAAATTATTTTGCAACATCTGTGTATCTACTACATCAAGGTGCATTTGGTTAGAACATTTTGGTAAATAGCAGGCTGTTTGATTAGTAGCCATGGTCGAAAATGAGAAACGAGTTGCACATTTTGTTCTGCGGATGGGATGAACCAGTTACAAGTCCCTCCCCTTCCAATCCCCTTGGCCTGGGCAAGTTACTGGTGCTGAAAGCCGAGTAGGCAACGTTAAGTAGCGCTTGAACTACTAGCATCTAAGAATAGGGTCCTGAAACGAATTAATTTGAAAATAATAAATTTCACCATAAAAATTGTTCTCTTTCAACCCTACCATTAAAAATTACTACTTGAGCAAGTCTGTATAAAAAAGCAAAGATAATTTCTAAGGAATGTACTGTGTAATGCAGGTATTAATTGACGGTGAACTAACTAAAAGGTGCACATATCAAAATAACTAGAGTAGAACAAAACTTGAAAAATATGTAACCGGCTAATTTCGGAAATGAGTGGACCTAATACGCTAGTCTGGTAAGATTGACAGTTCCTTACATGCAGAACACCTTACTGTAATTCCTACAGTCATTGTGTACTACTTAAACTACCAGTAATTTCAGAAATTACTGGAAGTTTAAATTTCTCAAAAAAAGTCCTAAATCCTGTACTCGAATACTTTGGAAATTTACTCATTTTGCTCCCCGTGTAGAAAGGGTGGTATTGGCTTCTGTAACCTCGACGTTAAATGGCCACGGGTTCACTTTCCTCGCTTAACAAAAGGAGCATTTTGAGACTGCCCTTCACCTGGAACCAGACGAGCAACACTGAAAAAATTATTGACCCAAAAATATTTATAGAGCATTTAACAAAATGACTGGACAGTGGAAAATTTTTAACATTGAAATAAACAAGTCGCGAAACAAATACCTTCTTATTTTCCCCTTCAATCAATTTTTCAAGGTTCCTCATTCAAATCTAATTTTTTTACAGCTACCTGGTTAATTTGAGGAAGGAAATAACAACAACATAAGATGGGTACTCCTTTTTTTAACCACTTTTCAAAAATAGTAAACATAATTAAAGTGAATAACTCATTAATATTTTCCCGATTATTTTTGTTTTGCTTCATTAGGACAAGTTTTTATTAGATTAGTTGATTTATTTGTCATTCATTGTAATGGTGCACTCATTATCAGAAAAAATAAACTCCTAATTAGCAATTTAGAAGAAAGATGAATAAACAGGCCAAAAATCTCATCACGACCAACTTTCAAAGAGGTATGGCATAAGGAGGTGGATAAGTGTCACCAATCAGCCTCAAAATACTCAGTTTCTTGTTCCGTTGGTGCTTTAGGGCCCTTCACCTACAAGGTCATTAGAGCCCCGTCCACTACATAGTTCTAGTGCAGAAACAGCCCAGACACTACACTAATGCAGTACCCAGTTTTCCCAAGCGCCACCCATGTTAGTACTAGCTACAGTTGCGTTGCTTAACTTCAGTGATCAGACGAGAACTGGTGTGTCCGACGCAATAAGCCGCTCAATTTCTGACCGAGTAGCCTTCAGCCCACAACAGTGTCTGGATTTTATTTTTCAACCATCTGCAGGTCATCCGAAGCTTGCCCTCTCGTCAAAGATACATCGCAGGCCTCAGTACGATCCGGCACTCGCCACTTGCCATAGACAGGTCCGAAGCCAACGAGGGAGAAAGGGAGCAATCTATGGATTGCAATGGATGAAAGCAAAGCTCTGAATCGTTCTTTTTGCTCAAGGAGCACCGGCTACCATTGCTCTATTGCGTTTTCCACAGCTAGGAATCGAACTAAGCCCACCTGAACACCAGGTTGATTCCTCCACTCTCTGGAAACGACACATACACCTAGCACAGTCAAAAAATTCTATATTCATGAAACAATTTTACTACCCTTCTTCAGATAGCAACGATAATTTGGCCTGAGACAATCTCACTAACAACTCATTCTTGCAACTAAGTAACTGCTGCTGGAATTGAGCCTGTAATATTCATGAAACAATTTTAGAGTTTGGATGAAAGCTACCCTTCTTCAGGTAGCAACGATAATTTGGCCTGAGACAATCTCACTAACAACTCACTCTTGCAATTAAATAACTGCTGCTGCTGCTGGAATTGAGCCTGTAAAACCCGAAATGATCCCGTATTTATGTCATTACAATGTTGAGGCCTTGCAAACTCCGGTCATTTGCTTCTCTCTCATGACGAAGTTAAGTAATTTTGATTCCACAATTTTCAATTGTAATTCATATGTTTACCATCCCCTGTTTAAATATTGCACTTATTAACATAAGAGCGCGAACTAAATTTTGAACGCCCCATGAACTACTACTGAAGACTACAAACAGCAACAAAAAAAAAATCTTCGAAAGTGGCATAACATTGGAGACACTCGAGATAACAAGTTGCAACGTTTCAATATCATTCAGGATAAACTGTGCGTGTCAGACAAGCACTTTATATAAATGAGGTTAACCTCAAGAATAGCCAAAAGAAATGTTCTTTCAAGACCAGGAATAAACAAAGGCATTCGAACGAGTAAGTACAACAAATTGACAATAAAGATGTCCGAGTGTCAGGAATTAGTGTAAAATTACCACATGTCAACAAATCACTGGTATAAAAGAAAATATATGGTAACTAATAATCATTAAAAGAATGTTTTAACACTTACCTTGCTTACAATGTACTCATAAATATGTCTGAAAGATACAAATAGCACGACGCTTCCTGCCAAGAATAATACTCCGAGAAAGCCCAAAAATCCTGTAACAAAAACAGACGAAGATTTTGGTTTTTTGATTCTCGTAATCATAGCCTCTGTTGTCACTGGATTATAGCGAGCATTCTTGTTGTCAGATTCGTATCTGATGGTAGAATACAGAACTTCAATTAAGCGATCTTTCATTGTGGCAATAGGTTTTTAGGACACATTAAAATACTGATGAACTATTTCAAGTGTAGAAGTGGGGGCAAGAGAATGTAATGGTTGGAAGGTTTTGGATTTTTTTCCCTTACAAATGCGTTGTCTTGACTTTTAAAGATATGGTGCTTGAATAAGTAACATTTGTTTGTAAAAATGTCACTGACAAGGATGTTCTCGGCAATAAATTTAACCACACAATCACCAACAGTTAAGAGGAAAACAAAATAAGATTTATCAGTTTTAGTTTTATGAATTTCTAGGTCAAGCTTTAGAGCACACTGGACCAAAATGGAGCACTTAAAATGTAGAAGAGGCACAAGTTAGTTAAAAATTAATATTGTTTTTCTTCAAAACACAAAAAATGTTTTCATAAATCAGGTTGGAACAATATGTTTCAAACAATCGCCTGATGTCGAAGATAGCCACATCACAAACTACCTTGAATAGTTGAGTGAAAGTAGCAACTCTGCTCTAGCAAGTTCCCAAGTCAAAGACCAAGATGCTTCTAAGAGCTCACTGATGGCACTTGCTTTCTATACTAAAGGTAACTCCCGTAGTGTTTGATGAACAAGTATGATTTGCTTTCTGACTGGTAGACTGGACTGATAGCGACATTTAGACGTGAATCGTATATTAAAGACATTAACAGCACGCCACTGTGACGTAAATATCAGATTGACGCCATTTGGTCAAGCGGAATGAAGCAGGTGGAACAAAAAATCTCAGAAATCACTGATAAACAAGGTAATCAAGTTGTCATTATATAATTTCACAATGGTGGCCGTTCTGATTTGAACATGTACTATGACCTTCTATGAGCATCCTTCCTCCTCAAAAACTTCGAATTTTTTTTTTTGTGGTCAAGAAACACGTCAAAGGCTTTCACACTGGAACACTTCTCTAGACTTCACTTTGCCAAACATATTTCAGTTACTTTCATCTGAATTTTTCCTTTTTATTTCGTTGACACATCAAATAGTACATTTCCTAAATCACCAACAAGTGAAACCACAATGAACGTTTTGTGAAGCTCAACAAGCATTGCCAGATTTACCACTAGGCTAAATAGGCTGAAGTCTTGAGAGTCAACATTTAGCGGGCTTCAAAACTTAAGAAAAGGGCCTCAAAATTGAAATAGCCTAGGGCCTCTCAATATCTATTGCTTGTTGGTGTTTTAGGGCCCTTCAACTACAAGGTCATTAGAGCCCCATCCACAGCCTAGTTCTTATGCAGAGCCTGCACAGACACTACACTAATGCGACGATTTTTCGGTATTAGCAGTATCCAGTTTTCCCAAGCGGCCACCCATGTCAGTACTAGCTGGGGTTGCGCTGCTTAACTTCAGTGATCAGACGAGAACTGGTGTGTCCAACGTAATTCGCCGCTCTTCTCAATATCTAAATCCGGCACTGTCAAGTGACACCATTTTGTCATTACAAAGATTTTGTCTCTCCATGTGAAGACATCCACAACAAACTGCAGGATAAATTTGACCCCTTCAATCTCCAGAGTAGCAAGCCCACATGTGCATTTTCCCCACCTATAACAGAGTCGGTTGCCCAATTATTGACGCAATGAGACATGCGCTTTTTACGCAGCCACTGTCAACCAAATGCTGCAACCCCTCTGCTTATTCGTCACTATTTTCTCTCCGAAGACGCCAGGAGGTTAGCTCCTGCACTAGGAAATTTGCCGAACTTCACTTTATTTTATTCCGTGTAGTAAGGTTCTTTTCCGTGCAGGGAACATTGTGCACACCACCCGGGGCCAGGGGTTTGCATTCCTTCCGACGCAGTAGCGAGTTTCACGACAGTATGGAAAAAAGCTTAGGGCACAGTGCTACTAGAAGTAAGGCTTTTCACAAGGTAAGCTCTCACTTGATAACTGGGCAATTTAACAAGACAATATGGTAGTAAAAGAAGGAACTAGGAACAGCACAAAGTCCAGGGACACATTTTATTTCCCAGGAAAAGAATTCACTGACGCCCCAGAGTGGAGCCCAACCATCTCTGGTTCACAATCAGTATGAAGTTTCATCCCTAGACAACAAAGAAATTGAGTCATTGCCTGGCACTCTCCTCCTTTAGCGATTCGCGAGGACAAGGTTTATGTGACCTTAACCTCAAAATGTCCTTATCTAAAGGTCAACTGGACTAGATTAGTGTTATAGGTCACTACATGACATAACGTCCATTTAAATTCAGTAACCCGGGATATGGATAAAATTACGACACCCGACGTCGACACGCGAAGAGAGGGGTGATGAAGGTGAATTATAATAAGGTCATTTAAATCATTTTTGATAATAATTGTAGCATAAGGCACCTTCTCCCAAGGTGTGTAAGGGTCGACGGCATGACGACGTGAAATAAAAGCAGTCTTTTCCAATCCGATGTGCTCCTTAAGTCCCACAGACACGTCAGGAGGAACTCTTCGTTGGTACTCTCACCTCTCCTACTTATATTAACTAATGGATGACGAACAACCAATGTCTGCTGGGAGACCTTCACAATCCGCCACGGAGTGGTTCCACCAATTTAAAAACCTCACCACATCCCTGGAGGTTAGGGAGATCAAGTGCATCTTCCCCTTCTGCAAGGGGGAAGAAGAAATCGCTAAAAAAATGTTATCCTTTGGAGCTGTAACTAGTAAGATTGGCTTCTAGCTCCTTTATTACTTACTCTCTTGTTTGGGGACCAGCCCAAACTACCCTTTACCCACGTTAGTGGGGTATAGCAGGTCCCCCACATTCCACTTACTGAAGAAATTGTTGAACCGCCAAACACAAGTAACTGCGTGATGAGCAAGTGCGGATTTTGGTGCTGAAACATGACCATATGTGTTTGTAAGAAGGGATTAGAGAGCCATGGCCTCATCGCAGCCTCTGACGTCATGCTCGAAAAAACAAATGTAATGCTGCCATATTTTGACGTCACATTACGTACGTTTTGATCCTGACAGGTGTACGTTGCGAGTGATGGTCACCGTGAAACAAGAGAGTCAAAATGGTTAGTTATTTGTTCCGTGAATCGAGAAGACATCTCTGTGAGTAGTAAAGTCCTGAAGGCAAATGAGCAAAATGCTTAGCTAATTTTTATCAGGGTCATTTCAAAACATCTTTTAAGATGTTTACTGGTCAACAAGCAACTCGTAAATAAAAAGCTTCGAAGAATCTTGAATGTCGAAAACTCGGTATATTTATGATACCAGAAAAATCTGCACCGGCACTGAGCCACGTAATAATTTTTTTCCGGCTTACGTGTTGACTCGTCAGTTATCAGTTGCAGGCTCAATTAAAACTTACAAGGGTAGTTTGTTTTGGGCGAAAGGCGGCATACAGAAGGTAAATCGTGGTACCGTGTGGTGTGTCCGTGTTGAGTGCCAATATTCATCTCCCTGAAAAACATTGGATGGCCACTTTATGCAGCCGGCTGCCAACCTAATATTGCAACCCTTACGCCTATTTCTCGTCAGCCTATTTTGATTCTTTAGGCACTTTTCCTTCACCGACCTGGAGAGTGCAGATGACATGGTACACATCACAATGGGACCACTTCCTTACTTTCATATCCCACGGAAGTCCCAAGTAAGGCCCTCTTGTCTTGTCTAATAAGAGCCAAACTATTTCGGGTCAGAAGTGAATCACGAACGACTGATGCAATAGTCCGGCACACGACAGAGACGAAAAGAATCCTTTCAATTGTATGCGGTGGACAGGAGCTCACCCCTGGCACAAACCAAATATTAACTCCGAAAATAAGATTGGCCTATGTTAAATACGAAGGGATTGTGGCAATGAGTCGGTAGTTCGCCCGTGTGTCAACAGGACAAATGACCATAAGAGCGAAAGGAGTAAAGGCGGCCATACACGATCGGTCCATTTGGACTCAGTTCAAATTGGAGGGTCATTGACGACCGCATCAATCCACGCGGAGCCAAGCCTGTCCCAGTTTGCTTTATGCCACCAACAAGTGTACACCTTTGAATTTTTCAACTACAAATTGCGAATACCATATATATGCAGAGCCAGCGCTAAATAAACGTGGGTAATAAACGTCCTAGGTACTCCACTGCCCCAACGAACAGTAGACTTACGATAAATAATCCTAGGGGTTGCAGCTTTGGTCGACAGCCGGCTGTGTAAAAATAGTGCAACCAAGTTGCGTTGGACACACCAGTTCTAGTGAGATCACTGCAGTTAAGCAGCGCAAGCCCACGTAAGTACCAACATGGGTGGTTGGTAAAGAACGTTATGTGCTGCAAATTTCCCCTCTCCCATGTCCTCTACACCTACCTCCTCATCTCCCGCGAGCAGCCTCCTAAGGGTTCGTCCTGTTATGGCTGCTTGGCTAACTCCCCAACCCAGATTGCCAATGTTTCCATTCTGAGGCACAAAGATGGGTACCCGACCCTGCCATCGAGAGGAAAAGGATTAATAGTTGCTTAGCTGACGCACCAGTTCGCATTTGACACAGTCAGGGCTGCTAGAGGCCATATTTTCTGGCTCGAGGTCTCATTTCATACTCTAAGGATTTGGATCGGGGATCGCACACACAAGGTGAGGCCAGCAGGTTTCCCGACTCCATTCGGCGCGGGGATTTCCCACACGGTAAGGCCGAATCTGGGCTCGGTGTCGTGGATTCTGGACAGGACAAAAATTAGTCGGGCCTGCCGATCCACAACAATCCATCAGAGTTCCCCACACGGCGAGTTTTGAATCGGCGCAGTGCCATTTGGCCTGTTGGATCGATCGAGTGTGGCTACCTTTAGGTTTGTTGATGCGCAATATTTTTATTGCAAGGACTAATGGAAAGACTGAACCCATTTCCAGATTGTTTGAAATGCAAATTGAAAACAGGTTACTATACAATGTTTCCAACACACTGTTGTTGATAATGTAAGTCAACCAATTGAACTTTGCCCTCAACATTTAGGTTTGTTGTCTGTCGCGTTTTTAATAAAATGTTGTGTCAACTGTCTACCTAAATTTAGAGAACATTCCAAAGTTAAGTACAGTTGATTCCAACAAGTGTCGTCAACAATGTTTGGATGGTATAAACACACCTTCACGCATCCAATTCATTTGGGTTAATAGCTTTGTTCAACTCCATTAATATATTGACAGCATAAAACTATCTCAACTTTTATGGAAGTTACTTGCACAATATTCTCGTGGTCTGATCAAATTTAGTTGCAGATTTCTGTATAGAACTGCCCAATTTTTACCATTCGACCCAAATAATCAGAGATCACGTGTGAATACCTAGTGAAGAGGTGTCAAACTGGCGGCCAACGATGCGCATTTTTGAGACCGAACAACGACTGTTGGGGGATTTCATTTGCTTGCACAGTACTTAAAAGGCTGAGAAAGTTAAAAAAATCTTAAGGGGTCAAGTGAATTTGACCAATTGAGCAAAAACATAATGCACATGTGGCCAGGGTGGGTTTTGCTCGTCGGGAAAATGACCCGCCACAGAAATAAATTTCTGACTCAGTGAATTGCAACAGCTTCTTATCCATATCAGTTCAAAATACAAATATTAGCTACTGCTTTCTGGTTCTTCAAGCCTGGTAAAAAAAGGAACCGTGGTCTTTAGTAAAAGTGTGACGAACTACTGACCCGAAAAAAAAAGTGTACATTAAGAAACAATCTTTGTTGTTATTCTTGTAGAAATTAATTTCAAAGAGAATTGAACTGTGCAGACTAGCAACCAGAATGATAACATTTTTTCAAGATCTGACGATGTCTCAACTCAGCCACGACTACTTTCCCCCAGTCCCGCTTTTTTATCTAATCTTTCCTTTCTAGTGACAAAAGTTGTTTAGGAAACTACAGTAGGTGCAGGCAAAAATGTAAAAGGATTTCACTTTCCAACCTAGCGTACAAACAAGTAAATTAATGGTAGGAGAAACTGTTACCTTCAACAAGGGGTTAACAAAATTCAAATCCCGTCCAGATACCAGTTTATCAAGTTCATCAGACTTGTGACGTCAACCACAGAAATCCCCAAAACGAAAACGTCTATTACATTTCACTTTTGACACAAAATGAACAGGGGGTATTTTTCTTTTTGGCAGGAGTAAATTTGGGCAACACGCTAGGCATATAACCTGTCTTTCCACGAGCAGTTAATTTTCTTTATAAGCTAATTGAAGACTTCAAATAGAAAAATTAATTTTCACTTCCTTGGAGGCCATTCACTTTCACAACTGCACAAATTCATAATCATATCAGATAAAACCACATAATTTTAGGAATAACTGCCGGGGTTTAAACTAATTGTCAGTAGATAAAAGAGGACAATTTTTAATTCCTGTTTATTACTACTATTTTATCAGTAGGAAACTCGTAAAATGGTCACATATGGCCCAACTCTAACGATGACGTCCTATCAGAATAATAATGTCAACTGTAAGATTGCAATGAAAACCTCAATTTCAAACTATGACACGACCTACGACTGCCATAGTTAGCCAATCCAATTCTCATTGGATAGAAATACCTGCCCCTTTTTTTTTTTGAATTTCTAGGAAAAATTTCATATTAGCACTAGGCATCTTCATACCAGCGATGCAATTTCAGAGCATTAGGACAGCAGTTGAGGATATTGGTGTGAAGGTTAACGGAGTGTGCAGCATAAAGTCATTAAGTGAGGTAGCAAACATGGTACAAGAGTCAGTGGCACAAATAAGTAGGCAAAAATGATTCGGACGTCACACCGAGGATCAAGGTGTTCAAGTCGGCTAGTTATTAATTGCCAAAAGACATTTTCTGACATCTGAAGTAGTGGACAGCACAATATTTACATATTTTTTACACGAGTACTACTTGCACTTGTTTGTTGCTGTTTTTAGGACTCTTTAACTACAAGCCCCGTCTGCTGTGTAGTTCTGATGCACAGACGCTACACTAATGCGACGATTTTTGGATACTTACTAGCGGTACCCAGTTTTCCCAAGCAGCCACCCATATCAGTACTAACTGGGGTTGCGTTGCTTAACTTCAGTGATCAGACGAGAACTAGTGTGTCCAACGCAATTTGCCGCTCCCATACTTCTCGCACTGCCCTTGATCCCAAAGAAACTACGAAGCTCAACCAGGATCGTTCTCGCAGTAACTACCACTGACTACCAATTTAAGTATTGAGGTTCTTAGTGGAAGGGACATCCTAATTAGGCCAGTTACATACTGCATCGATAAACAGCAGCGATGATTGAATCCCAGGTATAGATTATTGCCTTGCTGTGAGACCGGCTTTAGAGATTCTGGTCCACAAACCTGACAATGGGCAAGGAGCTGCTACCAATTCAACACTAAGCCTGGATCTCGGAGTACACTAAACGTTTGTGAATACTAAGACGCCTTTTTGGTGGAAAAAGTTTGCTAGCGATCCAAGCTACTGTGGGAACGGCGAAGAATAGCGCCTGTGGCAAGTGTCTAACTTTCGCTGGCCCGTAACCCATTAATGACAAAAAACTGAAACATTTTGCGCCCCAAAAGCCACGCCCTCGTTACGGCCCTGGATTTTGGTTCTCCAAACGCCTTTTGTGGGTACATCGTTTGTTATAAGTTACAACAAGTGGTCCAAATTGCTGTCCCGCAGGTAGGGAAGTAACAGAAATTCAGTCAAGCTCAGCAGTTACAAAGGATACAAACGTCAAGGGCCTCGAGTTGAGTGCAACGCGAAGCTTGGTTGAAATTCTGCCTACCTTTGTCCCAATCCCGTCTGAAATGAAGTGACGTACCCAATCTACTACAAAAGCTATTATATTCCCTTGATGTCGCAGCATAGAGGCCCTAAGCCAAGACTCCTAAATGTAAATCAAGGGCTGGGAAAAAAGGTAAATTCTGAAAGATAAATTTTCGTTATGACGCAGTTTTTAATTTTCAAATTAAAGGTGTCATTTCAGAATGTTTATGATCGAAATAATAATTAAATATAATCTAAATGTAAAATAGATGTGGTGATAGGTTAGCCTTGTAACTAGAAAACTAAATAAAATTGAGGGCAGCTGATTCAGAAGCTGGAAGTCTGTTTTTGGAATTTAACTATTACTAACTTCAACGTAGCTACTTTCAATTATAGGTTAACTAGTAATGACCATTAGTTTTATTCATATACACAATGTTTACTTGTTTATAAGTTTTTCATTAGCCCAAGAGCATGTAGCCGCTCCCCTTCTTGGGATAGGGGGCAAGAGGTTAAAGGAACACCTTTATATCTAAATTAACACCTATTAAATACATGCACATACAGCATAAACAAAAGTCATCTGCATAAAAGCGCAAAACCCCTTTACGCCTATGGCATGGCAGAGTACCCATTTTTCCCCCTCTGGGTCACATGGGCGATCCGTTTGGCGGTATTTTTACGCAACTGGCTGCCGACCTAAGCTGCAACTCCAATGGTTATTTTCGTCGGCCTACTTTTCGATTGGGCACTCCACGGGCGCCAGGGAGGAGCTCCTATGCCTGTAAATTTTGCCTGTCCAGTCAACTTATAGTAGAAAGGGTTCTTTTGGAAAGGACAGGAGAATAACTGTGACGTACGTTCGAGGGGCGAACTGGTGAAAAAGGTGCAAGAGGTAAGGTACCTAAGGTCAACGTTGCAAAGCAACGAGGAGATACTCTGATGTGACCCGTAGAATTAATGAGGGGTGGCTGAAGTGGAGAGGCAAGCGGTGTCCTGTGCGATAGGAGAGTCCCAATCAAGTTCAAGGGGAAGTTCTACAAGGCAGTGGTTAGGCCACCTATGCTGCATGGTTCAGTGTTGGGCAGTGAGGAAGAGCCAGGCTAGAATGCAAGTAGCCGAGATACGTATGCTGCGTTACATGTGTGGTGTGTCGAGAACTGAGTGGATATCGCCGAGAAACTGAGGGGATAACATGCTGAGGTGGTATGGGCACGTAATGAGAGGGGAAGAGGAGCTAGTTAGGTCCTTTCCATGGATGCAGCCGGGGCAGGGGAGAACGAAGCAGACGTGGGAGCAGGTTGTCCGTAAGGATATGGCAGTGTTGGGGGTGGACAGGTACCTTGGGGGCGATAAAGGAGTGGAAGGCTAGTACCCGCAGACTCGACCCTGCCACAGGCGGGATAAGGGTACGATAATGATGATGATGATGACTACTGACTAACGACGCTATGCAGTAGTTTAGTCTACTAGTCACCCGTTTGATGTGTGCCTAGGGCAAGGTTACAAGTAACTTCTAACCCTCTTCCCGCCTATGGAGGTGTTGGGTACCCATCTTGTCCCGCTGAGTGGACACAAGGTCGATATATTGGGCAGTGTTTTCCCACAGCCGGTTGCCGACTAAAGCTGCAACCCCTATGCTATTTTTCGTTTTTCTACTGTACGTTAGGACATCCCACCGAAGCCAGGGGGGGGGGGCGAGCTCCTACATCAGGAAATGTTGCTTCCTCTATCCGTTCCAAAATAGCGAGGGTTCTTTCACGCGCAGAAGCCATCTTATACCACACGGGACCTCGGTTTGACTTCTCACCCGAAAGAAGACTTCTCTCTGGCCCGAAAAAAGCCAACCCACCTCGGTCCAGTATCTAACCTAGAACTACTGACTCAGTTACCGAGCGTGCTAACCACTGCGCCACCACGGCGACTTTTAGGCAAGGCACAAGATGAGACGCAGGGTGACGCTACCTGAAGGTGACGCACGGTGTAGCAGCCCTAGCAGGCAGGCAATCACTGCACATTGAATCACATGCAGTTTTTCACTTCTCTGCTTCGCGCCGCTTTTTGTTATTGTCACGCCAACTTCACTCAGAAAACTGCGGCATTGGCACTGAGTCACATCACCCTGCGACTTAACATGCGCAACTACATACAATTGGGTGAGCCACAAAAATTTATGGTGAGTCGCCCTGCGGAGACTGCGTCTCATTTTGCGCCAGGCCTTAGCATAGGGTTAGGTTTAGAAATAGTTAACCAGAGATAATTTATGGTGCAAAGGCGTTTCAATAATTACAAGAGAACTGCGCAGTCTTTACATTTTGTTGTATTGAAGGCATGTTCATCAGAATTATCACAAAAAAGCTTTTGGCATTCCACACAAGACTTTCTTGTTTATCTACAGTAGGTTTCTTTATGGGTTTTTACGTCCCTACTACTGCGAACATTGAGTAATAGTGAACTATAGTGCCTTTATTTGCGATCAGAACACATGATAATTAGGCAATGGACAATCATCTCGCCTGTGGCAGAATCGGGTCTGCAGGTTCTAGCCTTCCACTCCCGCCTATTTCCCCCAGGTTCCCATCCACACTACACGCTACCATATCCTTACGGACAATCTGCTCCCACGTCTGCTTCGGT
The DNA here is from genome assembly GCA_013389805.1 of Trigoniulus corallinus. Classification (NCBI taxonomy): domain Eukaryota; kingdom Metazoa; phylum Arthropoda; class Diplopoda; order Spirobolida; family Trigoniulidae; genus Trigoniulus; species Trigoniulus corallinus. The sequence continues at coordinate 12,187,947 of JAAFCE010001963.1, read as the reverse complement.
CTCCCCCTGCCCCAGGTGCTTCCCACCACCTACATTTCTCTCTTTGCATTACGTGTCCATACCACCTCAATCTACTCTCCCTCATTTTTTCCTCGATGTCCGTCACCCCCAGGCTACCTCTAACATACTCGTTCCCAATTCTATCAGCTATCGACACTCCACTCATGTGCCACAGCATTCACATCTCAGCTACTTGCATTCTACAGACGTGGCTCTTCCTCACTGTCCAACACCGTGATCCATATAGCATAGCTGGTCTGACCACTGCTCTGTGGATCTTCCCTTTCAACTTGATTGGGACCCTCCTATCACACAGTACTGCATTGCTGTGGAATGCTGATCCTAAGTACTTTACCTCTTGCACCTTTGTCACCAGGTCGCCCCAGAGAGTAAGTCACCATTATTTTTCTGTCCTTCCCAATTGAAAGCTAAACATTCTGTCGAGAAAATGGACAATTAGAGGTCTCAAATTCAAAGAATTCAAAAAATTAGAGGTCTTTCAGTTGGACCCAATGCGTTTTAGTGCAGCCAAGTTGCGTTGGACACACCAGTTCCCGTGAGACCACTGAAGTTAAGCAGCGCAAGCCCACGTCAATACCAACAAGGGTGTTTAGTAAAGAACCTTGGGTGTTGCAAATCAACCCTCTCCTTTGTCCTTTCACCTTCCTCCTCATCTCCCGCGGGCAGCCTCCTAAGGGTCATCCTGTTATGGCTGCCTGGCTTACTCCCCAACCCACAAAACTAATCCAGTAATCCAAAACACCTTATGAAAACTTCTGTTGCAAACAGCAATGTTCAGGATAGATTAGTAATACTGTATTAACTTCTAGAACTTATATACAGTAAAACACTGTTATAACGTTTTGTTGGGGACCAAAGGGAACAAACGTTATAACCGTGAAAACGCTATAGCCATGATACGCGTTTTTGTGCTTTTCCATCCATATTGGATTGCATATATATGCGATGTAGTGGCAAAACGTCATGTGCGGGGCATAAATGATTTCTCTTTACGTACAGTAATCAAGAATTGATGATTGCTTGAAGGTGGATGGCTCCTTCCACCTCTGGATGTTGAGGCACACATATCCTCTTGATATCTTGGCTGACCTCTACAGTGAGCGGCGAGTTGCGTTGGACACACCAGTTCTCGTCTGATCACTGAAGGTAAGCAATGCAAGCCCAGTTGGTACTGACATGGGTGGTCGCTCCGGAAAGCTGGGTACTGCTAATACCCAATAATCGTCGCATTAGTGTAGTGTCTGTGCAGTCTATGCATTAGAACTATGCAGTGGACGGGTCTCTAATGACCTTGTAGATGACGGGACCTTAAACTCCAACAAACAAACAAACTGACCTCCACACAAGTTCATTGTATTTTGTCACAATTGTTGATAGCTATTTTAGAGTGGTAATAGGAATCCCAAATTGTCTTACCGCCTGAATTCTTGGTCTCTTGTGCCATTACTACTAAAACCACACATTAGCAAGATTGAGTGGTCTGTTCGTGTACAATGTATGTAATGAACAGCTTATGTTGTACATTCTGCACATATGCAACATTCCTAATCAGGACATGGGCACATATGGTTTGAGAGTTGTTCACATCCATGATAGGATATGAAAAACTGCTGCCCACCAGGGCCTTGAAAACGTCATAGCTGTGAAAACAAACGCTATATCCGTGACCCTCTACCATTAAAAAGCCATAGGCTCTGCCGGGATCAGCCCAAACAGAGACTATAGCCGAGAAAACGTTGTAGCCATGAACGTTATAAACGTGTTTTACTGTATATCTTAAAATAACATACAGTAAAACCTGCCTAAACCGGACCTTGTATAAACCGGAAACTACCTAACGCGGAAACGGAATAAGTTTTGTGAACCGTTTGCATCAATAACCTGGCTAAGACAGGTTATTTTATGCATAACACCACAAAGCAGGCATTAATTTTGAGTGTGACTGTACATGCACCAAAGTTCTAGGGACCATTACGACCATATACACACAGCGCTACCCAGTAGTGAAGCAACGACAATGTACTTTAAAAGACATGTGGTGGCAGGGGCGGATTTGGGGGGGGGGGGACAATGTAGCCATTGTTCCCCTCTCAGTGCCTCACTGCGCATCTGTTAACTGATGCATGGTTCAAATCTGCAACTGATGAGGAATTTTTGCATTTGCTATTCCCGTTTCTATTCTGCCAGTCCAATCTGCAGTTGGCTAAACCACTGAACATAGGGCATTGTCTAAGGGGCAGTAGAGGACCTATTGTAATTGCTAGCTAATTTATACTAAGGGATGCTGAATATTTAAAAATATTTGGGGTGCAATTTTTTGAAGTGCTCCCTCCTGATCTGCCTCTGGATCAGCCCCTGTGTGGGGGCAGAGTAATTTTTTAGTTTATGGACTTTTATTTTAAATTTCATCATCCTAATACTGTAAAAGGTGATCATATTTTTTGTACTTTGCTTCATTAAAACACAGCCCTTTGTAAAACGGAAACCTGTGAAAACGGAAAAAAATATGGGAACGATCAGGTTCCGTTTTAGACAGGTTTTAGTGTATTAGGCTCCCTGTTATCATTAAAAGCAAGCAACTCCTAACTCTTTTCCCGCCTATGGCAGGGTCGGGTACCCATCTTGTTTCTCTGAATGGACACAAGAGCGATATATTGGTCAGTTTTTCTGCAGCCGGTTGCCGGCCAAAGCTGCATCCCTACGCTTATTTATCGTCGGTTTAGTGTTCGTTAGGAATGCTACCGACGCCAGCGGGGGGGGGGGGGGGCGAGCTCCTACACCTGGAAATTTTGCCTCATCTACCCGTTGCATAGTAGAGAGGGTTCTTTCACGAGCAAGAGACATTGTTTACCAAACACGGGACCTCGGTTTTACTTCTCCTCCGAAAGAAGGCACACTCGCGGCCTCTCTCTCGCCCGAAAGAAGCCAACCCACCTCGGTCCAGTATAGAACCTGGAACTACTGACGCAGTTGTCGAGCGTGCTAACCACTACGCCACCCAAGCACCACTTATTCAAGGGTACCCTGGTTGCTGACATAAGGGTTAAAGAAGCCAGCCCCCTTTGATCCGGTATCGAACTCGAAACCAACTCTGGAACCACCTCTTCGCTAACCTTCGCGCGACGGTCCAAATTTCTTCAATGACCAACCCATTCTATTTTAGTGCGATGTTTACCACCGTACAATTATGGTTTCAATATTACTATTTTCAGATTCGGGTTGAAGGCTATTGGGGTACCCTATTCAAGGAGCCAAGAAAAGAAGCCATTTAAAATAATCTACTCTTTAAAATTTATTGTTGAAAAACTGAAAAAAAAAACAATGAAAATTGAGAATATTAACTTCTTGTAAGCACGTAAAAGTTTTACTAAAATTAGTATGGCCACCAGGTATTCCAAGAAATGGTGATTTTCAGGCGCAGACACACGAGGGTCATTTATATCAAGCAAAAACAACAACAAAAAAGTGGTAAATAGAATAAGCGAACTATCTTTCTAACATGAATATTAAAATATTTTTATTACAGGGAGAAGTCACTTGATAATTACAACCTGGGCGTGGTGAAAGGACTTGAATCTCTTACCTCTGTATATTAAGTGATAGTGCCGAATCCACCTAACATTTGAACTCTAAGAGCACACGTTCGCTCCTAACAAATGGCGGGTAGTAATTTTCTTCACCTAAAAAGTCATAGTAGTCCACAAAGGCGCGGGTCACGTAAAAAACTACTCGTCATTTGCATTTAAATGATCCTAGTTAGGACAGGATTTACATACTACTGAAAACTACGAAATTAAGTTAAAAAACGCCTTCAGAGTGAGAATCCTGAAGTGGTTCTGAACCACCCTTTTTCATGCGCATACAGTTTGCATTTGTTTCGGTGGTGTTGTAGGGCCCTTCAATTACAACGGCCATTAGAGATCCGTCCACTGCGTAGTTCTAATCAGAGCCTGCACAGACACTATGCTGTTACACGACGATTTTTGGGTATTTGCAGTACCCAGTGTTCTCAAGCGGTTGCGTTGTTTGATTTCGGTTGTTGTTGTTTGTTGGTGTTTTAGGACCCTTCAACTACAAAGGTCATTAGAGCCCCGTCCACAGTGTAGTTCTGATGCAGAGAGTGCACAGACACTACACTAATGCTACGATTTTTGGGTCTTAGCGGTACCCAGGTTTCCCAAGCGGCCACCCATATCAGTACTAGCTGGGGTTGCGCTGCTTAACTTCAGTGATCAGACGAAAACTGGTGTGTCCAACGCAATACAGTCGCTCTGACAGCTTACAAGAAGTCCCTCTCATCAGTAAGAGAAGCTGCTCTTCATAAAAGTAAAGTACACCCACCTTAAATAAGCAGGAATTGTGACATCAGGTCAACATTCGACTACATAGAACTAATTAGCATCATTCCCACCCAGGACAGGGTAGGCAATTGTGTCTCATAGGGGCACATAAGTGATCTACTGGACGGTAACTCCTATGACTGCAACCCCTATCCTATTCATCGTCGGCCGATTTGTTTTCTACGCGGTTTGTGACACTTCCATTGATGTCGGTGGAGAGGGGCGAGTTCCAAATCTGGAGACCTTTAACAGCTACGTAAAAATGCCATTCAACAACTCGTCCTTCCGTTCCTGGTACCAAAAGTAGCAACTGAGTGCCTGACAGAGGTGAATGAAGGGCCACTTACAGAACCTAATCCATTTCTCAGGTCGAACTGAAACCGATCGCGTCAGATCATTGCCTTACAAAAACAAGTTTTTACACCCTGCAATTTGGTTCAACACAATTTCGGGTTTGGGTTTCCCTCTTCGTCCAAGACAAATCCCTATCCTTGGTCATGACTGCTAGTGACCCACCAAACACAGTACCACTGCTGGCCAAAACAGTAATTGAACTTCCGCACGTCGGCGATGCGTAATAATACCGACACACGAGCATGGGTGCCAAGCTGTACCAATGTTTACAACACTTAATCCGACATTAATTAATTACAAACAATCTGATTAATTTACTAATCGGTGGTGGAATTGCTTTCGGCAATATGTCTTTGGCAATAGATTTCGGAGGATGAAGGAGCGCCAGGGAGCTCCTCTCAATTTGAAATCAGGCAAGAGTTTCTGGAATATATTAGGTATTCTAGTAGCATAAAACTTTGCCCTTTTTCAGCACACAATAGGCAACTTGAACGACTGCTCCCCAATAGGTCCTCCTTGTTTATCTCCCATATTTGGACCTCTGAAAGCTAATTGCGTTATATGACGAGGCTATTATTGAGAGGTGATCATTACATTATAAAATCGATATCCACGGTGCATCATCATAAAGAGGCACGAAATTCCATCCTGTATTCCTGAGAACACACAGGACCCCAATGTAGGGATCATGGGGAATTAGCTACAGATGACGGAGTGTTGGGCAGTTAGGAAGAACCATGAACGGCAAATGCAAGTGGTCTCGATCTGACAGAATTAGAAACGACTACATTAGAGGTAGCTTGGGTGTGGGAGACATTGTGGAGAAGATGAGAGGGAACCGGTTGAGGTGGTATGGGCATGTAATGAGAAGGGGGGAGGAGGAGCTTATTAGGTCCATTATGGGACTGCAGGTGGTTGGGGGCACCAGAGGTAGAGGAAGACCAAAGCGGACGTGGGAGCAGGTGGTACAAAGGGACATGGAGGTGTGCGGGGTGGAGGGGGGCTTGGTGGGGAATAGGCGGGAGTGGAGGAGTAGAACCCACAGACCCGACCCTGCCCCAAGCGGGAGGAGGGCGAGATGATGATGATGATGATTTCTCAACTGAAAAGATGAAGAAAAACAATTCCTAACTTCCAACATAAGACAAAAACTAAGAATTTTACCTCTTCGTCCTTCAAGGACAGATCCTGAGGGTATGGAGTAATGTCATGAAATGATCATAAGAATCGAATAAAAAAGGTTAAAATTATCATGGCTGATAGCCAATCATGCAAAAAATGAATTTTGTTTATAAGTTTCCCATGACCATCGTCTTCATGTCTTCTGCTATTCTAAAATACAGGCACTGAAGTTAAGTAGTGCCTACCCTGGTAATTTTGACTTCTTGTAAACTGTCAGAGCGGCTGTACTGCGTTGGACACACCAGTTCCCATCTGATCACTGAAGTTAATCAACGCAACCCCTGAGAGTACTAGCATCGGTGAACGCTTTGGATGTTTGTTTGATGGTGTTTTAGGGCCCTTCAACTACAAGGTCATTAGAGCCCCGTCCACTGTGTAGTTCTGATGCAGAGACTGCACAGACACTACATTAATACGACGTTTTTGGATACTAGCGATACCCAGTTTTCTCAATCGGACACCCATGTCAGTACTAAATGGGGTTGCGTTGCTTAACTTCAGTGATCAGACGAGAAGTGGTGTATCGAACGCAATCTGCCGCTCCCCGAACGCTCGGGAACACTCGGTTGCGCAAAAACCCAAAAATCGCCATAACAGCGTAGTGTTCTACGTTATGCTAATGGATTCGGGAGTAAGCCAAGCAGTCATAACCGGCTTAACCCTTAGGAGGCTGCTTGCGGGTGAGGAGGAGGTGGGTGTAGGAGATAAGGAGAGGGGGAACTCGCAACAACCACCCATGCTTAACTTCAGTGATCGCCCGAGAACTGGTGTGTCCAACGCAACTAGGCAGACTGTGCAGACTGCATTAGAACTATGCAGTGTTAGTTAGTTTTCTTAGTTTGCTATGCCAACAGGTAGGGGAGTCCCAAGTAGCCATAATGGGTCGAATCCTGTGATGGCTGCTCGTGAGGGGAGGTAGTAGTAAAAAAATAGCACTACCTAGTGTTCCCAACCAACCATTTCGGTACTAACTTGGGTTGCGTTGATTGACTTCAGTGATCTGACGACAACTGGTGTGTCGAACGCAATTGAGCCGCCTAGTGCACGGGGCTCTAACGACGTTTGTAGTTTAAGAGCCCTAAAACATCAACGAAACAAAAAAACATTGCACGCAATCAGTCAGTCTTTCTCTTTCCGTTTCCAATTTTGGATTTCCTTCCCCTGGATGACTTAAACTTATGACGCACAAAACCCTAACACTGCGCATTGCTAACTCTTCTCTGCTCTGAACATACACCACATTGGCCCAGAGACTAACTGCGTGGCATCAGGCTCCTTACTACTCCAACAGTCACCATATCTGCAGTCCATCAACTTAAAGATACGAGCCCAATGGATAGAGTGGCTCAAGGTGAGGTCTCAAACAAAATGAGGTCTTTAAGTAGCCAAGAGACAAACTACCTGTTGGAGCAACTCAGCATTGGATAGCCACTAAACAGGTCGCCTAACAACTAACTGACAACCTATTTAACCTGACAAGACGTCTTTAGATTAACGCACTACATTACCACTGTCAGTTGTCATCTCGCCCACAAGCGCAAATTGCGACAAGAGGATCCTCAAGGGCATTTTTTCCATAGGTGCACTTCTGCAGTCTTCAAGCTAACGCAATCTAAAACTACACATTAAGTATCATTGCATGCGCATAAAATTCTAATTAGAGGCGTATTTGCGTCATTTCACAATCTAAACCATTTCTTTTTATGCTTAAATAATATGGAAGTTAGAACCTACGGCAATATGGACACAATCGCCCTTCAAACAGTCATGTATAATTTTGTAAAAGTGTCAAGAGATAAATTGGAAGAACGGACACAATTCGTGATTCAGATACTAATTTGATGTGAACTGCAGTTAAAAAAAACAAGAATGTCATTAACAAAAAATATACTTCGCAAGAGGCCCCAAGATCCCTCCTCCTTCTTTGTTGGTGTTCTAGGGCCCTTCAACTACAAGGTCACTAGAGCCCCGTCCACAGCATAGTTCTTATGGAGAGACTGCACAGACACTACACTAATGCGACGATTTTTGGGTATTAGGAGTACCCAGTTTTCCCAAGCGGCCACCCATGTTAGTACTAGCTGGGGTTGTGCTGCTTAACTTCAGTGATCAGACGAGAACTGGTGTGTCCAACGCAATTCGCCGCTTCCTTCCCAAGATCCCACCTGGGTGGCGTAGTGGGTAGTGTGCTCGATAACTGCGTCAGTGGTTCTATGATCGATAGTGGAGCAAGGTGGGTTGTACTCCTTCGGGCGAGGGATGCCTCGTATGCACCTCCTTCGGGTGAGAAGCAACCCCAAGGTTCCGTGTGGTGTACGAACCTTATCTACTATGCAACAGGTAGATTAGTGAAACTCGCAGGTGTAGGAGATCGGTAGAGTCCCCAAAGAGACAGTAGACAGACGACAAATAAGCATAGGAGTTGCAGCTTTGGTCGGCAACCCCGCTGCGGAAAATGTGTCCATTAGAGGGTCATGATGGGTACCCGAACATGCTATAAACGAGGAAGGTGTTGCAAGAGGCCCCAAACTTCAGTAATTAAGAAAAGCAATGATCGGCGTAGACTTAGACGGACCTTACACGTTCAATCTGGCATCAGTTTAATCCAATTCTGTGATCCAGATTGATAAAATATTGAACGTGTAATGGCCATATTGACGGATTGATGTAGTGGATTGATATTTATTCGAATAAATACTGTCAATCTGGATTGAACTGATGCCAGATGGAACGTGTAAGGTCCGTCTTAGAAACGTGGCACTCGCAGCTTACAAATCCCCAATACACTGTATTTGAATGAAATGTCACGAAAACCCTTTTCAGAGGCCTTTAGATTCCAATCGACCACTACAAGTTGCAGGAGGGTATTCCGATGGTTCCAGCAGTGTCGAAACAATAGTGAAGGTGATAATATTGTCCCATTAACACAAAGACATACTACTAGTTATAGTCCGGTTTCCCACATATGGCAAATTAAGTAAACAAAAGGTTCTCTCCAGGGGCGGAACCAGAGGCGGATCAAGGGGGGGAGCACTTCAAAACATGAGCGCCCCAAATATTTTTAAATATTCAGAATCCCTTAGTATAAATCTAGCTAGCAATTAAAATAGGTCCTCTACTGTCCTATCTTTAGTGGTTTAGCCAACTGCAGATTGGACTGTCAGTATAGCAATGGGAATTGTGCATCAGTTGAAATATGCGCCCCATTGAGGCACTGAGGGAGGAGTAATTGCTGCATCCGCCCCTGGTTCTTTCAGGGATTCAAGGACGGAAGAGCAAAACAGACACAGCCACGGAAAGACAAGAATTAAACTGTCCTCTAGATTGTTAAAAAATAAAGTTAAAAAAGCTTGGGTAGTTACCTTGAACGATTGCAAATTTTTGGTGAAATTTAGCAATAAACCGCACAAATCAATTAATAATAATACAATAGAACCTTAATCTATGGTTAGCACAATCATCTTTTTCCCGCTTGCACCATTCGTCACTTTTGACCCCAAACGAAGTTACATAAAAAATATGGTACTGCAGTTTATTTCTGGATCCATTATTTCTCAAACTATCGTTTTTAAATCAGTCCCAGCACTTCCGTTCGAAAAAAAAGTTGAAAATTTACTTTTCATCTGGTATCAACAAGCATAGCCATCCAGTATCTCAAATGATGGAACCACAGAAAGGGGAAAAGCAGAAATTGCAGCCGCCGGGGTGAAAAAGTAGATCCAAAGATCGGGGTAGTTTGGTGTTCAAGAAGCTCTAGCGGGGAAAAATGGCTGAAGTAAATGTAGATGAGAAAGAGTTGTTGTTGCAGCAAAATCCACCAAGAAACAATAGACATTGCATCAGGGGCGGATCCAGAGAGGGGAGCAATTCAGCAATTGCTTCCCCTCAGTGCCTCAATGGGGCACAACTGATGAGGCATTTTTGCATTGCTATCTCCATTTCTATACTGCCAGTCCAACAGTTGTCTATGGGGCAGTAGAGGACCTATTGTAATTGCTAGCTAGATTGATACTAACGGGTTCTGAATATTTCAAAATTGGGGCGCACTCCTTAAGTGCTCCTCCCGAGATCCGCCACCACATTGGATACATGTATGGCCCACGTGAATTTTAATTCTTGAAAAAAACTCGTGGCTGAAATGAGACAATGGTCGGTTACTCATATTTGCCCCTGCGAATGGATACTTGGGCGATCTATTGGACGGTACTTTTCCACAGCCGGCTGCCAACCAAAGCTGCAACCCTTATGCTTATTTATCGTCGGTCTACTTCACCCACCCCAGGGAGCGCCGTCCTACAACTGGGAACTTTTGCCTCATCTACCCATTGCATAGTAGAGGAGGTTCTTTTACGTATACAGTAATTGACATTGGATACCACACGGGACCAGGATTTTATTTCTCAGAATCCCACGTAAAGTGCACCTGGTGCCTCAACTCCAGTATCGAACCTGGAACCACTGACACAGTAACCAAGCTCGCTACTTTCTGAACCATCGAGGAGGGTCACAAAAGGAGGCCGACACCCACAATCTACATTTATTGGCATTGTCAATTCAACTTTCACTACTCTGCTCCTCACATGGAACCTCATTTGTGGCAGTTGTTCGTTTGTTGATGCTTTAGGGCCCTTCAACTACAAGGTCATTAGAGCCCCGTCCACAGCATAGTTCTTATGCAAAGACTGCACAGACACTACACTAATGCGATGATTTTTGGGTATTAGCAGTATCCAGATTTCCCAAGCGATTTCCCTGCTTAACTTCAGTGATCAGATGAGAACTGGTGTGTCCAACGTAATTCGGCTTATTTGAACTGGCACCACATTGTGCGGGGGACTGCTGTCACAGCACTTACCAGTCGCGGCAGGGCATTTACATGCAAATTTCTGCAAGGAAACTGATAACAGCTGATTAGAGTTATTTAAAGTAGTGTAATGAGTTTAAAAATAGAAACAATGTAAATAACTACGCAGTAGTACTAATAATTAATGATAACTTTCACGTCAGCACCGTAAAGTCATTAGTTTATTGATTCATTTACAACCAGAGGAACTCAAAACCACAAAAGTTGCTTGAAGGTTAGGGAGAGTGGACAATCAGTAAAGTGTTTTCTGTAACCAGGATTAATTAATGGCTAACCAGGAGAGTCCCTAAAACAAACAAGTATGTTTACATTGATAAATGTTCAAAACAAAAACCCTTTGGAGAGCCTATCTGTAGGTCAAAATGGAAATTTCCTCCGCTAATGTTATCATAACAAAAACAAATTATTCAACTATTTATGAAACTATTAGGCACCTTCAAAAATTTTCCACTACGGGTTTTACAGGTTTGAAATACTTTTTTTTCGGTATCACGAAGCCCACTACCTAACAAGAAAAAAGGGGGTAGAATTACTCAAAGCGGTGACCTCTATTCGAAACCCACAATGTTTTTAGTCACTCCTAGGCTCTGACGCAAATACAAACATCGACCATGGCCCTAATAGTAATAAAAAAATCGTCAATGGAGGACAGATGAACCGCTGCAAGAGCGTTTGACATCCCATCTGACAGCCAACAGAACTATTTTTTTTGGAGAAAAATTAAATGGCATGTTGTCCTCCACACGGGCACTTCTCAAAAACATTCCCATTAATTTACAAGTCCAATTCAACAGGCCTAGTTAAATAAATTGCCTATTGAAACCACATGGGCACAATAAGGAGGTCGCGTGTGGGAAAATCTTAAGTACACCCTCCAGTCCGATTGGAAGTGGTGGCCCCAGTGGACATTGCGAATTCTATTAATGGTTTGGACCATTTTAGAATGTCAGCCCTACATACTGGCATTTTTGTGCAGCAAGGGCTATTTTACATGAATATGTAATCCTTTGTGGCGAATACCTTGCTAGTGAGATTTTTCATGCTAGACCCATATGCCTAGATCTCCACCAGCACCCTAGCAACACCTTTGTCTTCGGTACCCATTCTAGCCGTTCCACCCCAGCACCCACCATCCGCAGAACCTCTTCCAATGTGTGGGTTCCCCAACCCCTCCTGCAATGGTCCAACGTTGGACATGCCAGTATTACATGCCAAACATCCTCCTCTTGATCCCCACATACTCCACAGCCCTCTTCTCCACCTGTGATCTTAGCCATGCTCTGTTTCGTCTCCAGGGACCCAGCTCTTGTCCAAAACAGAAGTGAACTTTCCCACGTATTGTCAAAAATTACCTCCCTCTCTATCTTAGGCTTGTTTCAATACACTCTCAGCATCTTCTTTGCCTCCCTTCCATCCTGGCTCTCTCGCCACCGCCCCATTAGTCTTTTTATCACACTGCTGTTGTTTGGGTGCAGTGGACCTCTGGTTGGAAGTGTGATCCTGGCTGAGTATAGGGGGAGAAAGGACCATTCATATAAATTGAAGGAGATTAGGGCACAGACAGACTCATACTACTGGTCTTTCTTACCTAGGACCATTCGGCAATGGAATAGCCTTCCAGAGGATAAAGTGGAGGGCTTCCTCAAGGAAAAGCCCACCATTGTTAGAATTGTAGGGGGCACTAGAATTATACCTTAGGGACTTTAGGAGTTTTATGGTATCCCATGTAGGAATGAGAGTT
>JAAFCE010001963.1:12111054-12175345 GCA_013389805.1 Trigoniulus corallinus | reverse complement strand
GTCTCTCCACTGCCATATTGGCCAAATAAGGCTGCTTGCAGCGTAGTGAATTAGAAGAAATTCCTTAATTTTGTCCTGCACTAACCTTTACATTGTTGCTGTATCCTCCTCGTCCTCCCCGGGGTGCAGTGTTATGCCTATCTTCTTCATCATCCTGTTTACTCTCCCAATTGGTAGACATCTTCATATTGTTTACCCTTGCATTAACCTGTCACGCTGAATTTTTCTTATTTAGTCCCCATATCCTGCACAAGTATGTCGACTTGCTACTCATTTCTCTATTCAAATGTAGATCCACATCCCCTTGTAATGCTTCCACGGACCTTTTCTATTTCCCCTAGGACCATTCTACCTAACCTTCTTTGGGCTACCTCCATACAGTCCGTTACTTTTTTATTAATTGCATAGAACCTTGTTTCCCTACATTAACTCTGGAACCGTACATAAGGCGTACGTAAGCCCCTATACAACTCGAGAATGACACAGTATATGCAGGCAGTACTGTATTGCCTGCAATATTTTACAAATCAGGGCATTACAGACGCAAGGTTTGCTCCTGACTAAAAGGAAACCTCAGTCTGGGTCAGGTTTCAATGCACAATGATTCTAAACAAGTAACGAGGTAAGACACAGCTCCTGCTTATTCAACGTCGGCTTAACTTCAAAAGAACAATTTCTTTCACCTATTTTAGGGGCAAACTACCAGAGAAATTTGTATTGGGGTGATACTGCACACACCATACGGGGTCATGTCTTTAAGTCCCATCTGGGATTCCCTTTCACTCAAAAAAAAATCATCCGTCTTGCCCAAGAGTCTGCAACGACTGACTCGGGTGTCTTCCTGATTAAATCCATTATTACACAATGCATAGTGTACACGTCGTTAACTCTTTAAAGCCAATGGTGAACGACCTGAGCAAGGGTGTGACCCTCCAGGAAACTGTCGAACGCATTTCATTAATATTAACAGGTTTATTCATATCCGTGTAATGTGCTTTGAATGAAAGAGTTAAAGGAAGTTAGCCCCTTTGATAATGCCATATTGTGCGGCAGAGGAAAACTATAGTCGTGGTCACCGAGTCCAAGCTAGAGACAAAATAGAATTTACATGCTTCAAAAATCTAATCCTTATTTCAAACAATGGCAATTTTGTAGTCGAAGTGATTAAATAACCTGGTCGGCTGAAAGCTGCCCAAACAACAGACCAACGATAAATTAAGCATAGGGGTTGCAGCTTTGGTCGGCAACCGGCTGTGGAAAAACACTGTCCATTCAGAGGGACAAGATGGGTACTCGACCCTGCCGCAAGTGGGAAAAGGGTTAGGAGTTACTTTTGTTTTGCCAAGCACTCACTGGCAACTACATAGTTGCTTTTGATGAGGTTCAAAAACAATTTCGTTTATTTTCTTTTTTGCTTCGATTTTAAAGGCCCTTCAACTACAATAGTCATTAGAGCCCGTCCACTGCATAGTTGTAATGCAGAGTGCACAGACACTACGCTGTTACAACTCGACGATTTTGGGTTATTAGCAGTACCCAGTTTTCTCAAGCTGTCACCCATCCCAGTACTATCTGGAGGTTGCGTTGCTTAAATTCAGTAGTTTTAGGTAGTATGGACACGTGATGAGAAGAGGGGAGGAGGAGCACGTTAGGTCCATTATGGGAATGCAGGTAGATGGAAGCACGGGGGGGTAGGAAAAGACCAAAATAGACGTAGGAACAGGCTGTATGTAAGGATATGGTAATGTGTGGGGTGGACGGGGACCTAGTAGGAGATTGACGAGAGTGGAAGGCCGGAACTGGCAGACCCGACCCTGCCTAAATTATTTAGTCACCGAGATTGAAAAGTTGCCAGTGTACGTCTAGCCTTACACTTTTTGCCCTTTCCTTGTCTAGGGTTTCCTTCTGGGTTAAGGTTAATTGTACGCGGTTCATACTCTGAACAATGTTCCTCAGTACCAATTCCTAAGTGTATTTTACTCTACAGAAACTGCAACTCCAGAGGGGTAAAGGTGTAACCAGACAATTATATTACCGATCAATATGATGACATTTTCGTCTGGCTATGACAACTATTTTAGAAAATCTATATATGGCACTTCACCAAATCTTCCAATCTACAAACCTTTCTGAAACAGAAAGCCCCTCCCCCGGAGTCTGAAACAGAAAATATTTGACGCCCCAGTTCTGTTCCTAAGTTTCCTAAATAAAGTAAACTGTCCGAATTGGCAACCACGACAACCAGTTTAGCAGACCATGCGCAGGTCCACTTGGCTCAATTTGGAGGTTTTAGTCTACTTAATGGCTAGTGTTGAAGGGTGCTTGCTTCTTCAGATCATGAGGTCAACTAAGGAAGAATCTAGGACCAAGGGTGCCAAACGGGCCGCAGGCCCACGACGATTGTTGAAGGGCTGAGAAATTGCAAATTTTTCAGGCAAAAACGGTATAATAAACCATCACTACATAAAATTTAGTATATATATATTCCTTATTACATGAATATGAATATGTAATCCTTTGTGACGGATACCTTGCTAGCGAGATTTTTCATACCAGGCCCATATGCCTAGATCTCCACCAGCACCCTAGCAGTACCTTTGCCTTTAGCACCCACTCCAGCCGCTCCACACCAGAACCCATCAATCCCAGAACCTCTTCCAAGGTGGGGGTTCCCCAACTCATCCTGCAGTGGCCCAGCGATGGACAGGCCAGGATCACATGCCTGACATCCTCCACTCGATCCCCACACAATCCACAGCCCACCTCTCCACCTGTGATTTGCCATCCTCTGTTTCGTCTCCAGTGACCCAGCTCTTGCCCGAAACAGAAGTGAGCTCTCCCACGTATTGTCATAGATTATCTCCCTCTCTATGTTAAGCTTGTTCCCATACACCATCAGCGTTTTCTATGCTGCCCTTCCCTCCATACTCTGCCGCCACTGCCCTAACCCCAATTCCTTAACTTTGTCCTGTACTAGTCTTTGCAATGTTGTTGCCCCCTCCTTGCTCTCCCTGGGTTGCAGTGTTATGCCTATCTTCTTTGACATCTGGTTTACCCTCCTCTCCCAGTTGGTAGATACCCTCATGTTGTTTACCCATGCATTGACCTGCCATACCGGATTCTCCTTCCCTAGCCCCCATATCCTGCATAAGTATAGCAACTTACTTATCATTTCTCTCTGTTCAAATGTAGACCACCCTATGTCCCCTTGTATTGCTTCTACTGCTGTGAACCTATTTCCCCCTAATGCCATCCTGCCTAACCTTCTTTGGGCTACTTCCATACAGTCCCTTACCTTTTTACTAATGCACAGAACCTCGTTTCCATACGTTAGCCCTGGAACTGCTACTGCTTTCCATAGCCCCCTAACCATTTCATACCTTGAGAATGAATCAAACGCCAGTTTCCTTATTAATCCTTCTCTGGTTTTTATCTTACACATGATATTTTCCTCCATTGCTTTTAAGTATCCCCTATCATTTGTGAGTTTAACCCCCAGGTATGCAACCTCTGACACTACCTCTATCTCCCTCTCCCCAAGCTTGATTGGCATCTTATTACTAGGCTGCATGCCATCCTCTCCTATGATCATCAGTTTTGTTTTATCTTGACCAAATTCTAACTGGAAATCCCTACTGAACTGCTCACAGATATCCAGTTCTTCTTGGAGCTCTCCCTCACCCTCTGTCAGCAGAACTATGTCATCACACTGAAAGATGGCTGGCAATTTGTTACCATCCCCCAGAGGAAACCCCAGCCCACTATCTTGGAGCTTGAGCCCCAGTTCATTGATGTACACTAGGAACAGCATTGGTGATAATGGACAGCCCTGTCACAATCCCTTGTCCACACCTATCTGTCCCGTATTTATTCCCTCCCAATGGAAATCATACCTAGTGCCCATATTTAGCATCTGGAGCAGCTCCACTAGCCCCTTATTAACCCCATACTTGGGAAGAACTGCCCATAGCTTCTCTCTATTCACCTTATCATATGCCCCCTTGGCATCCAGAAAACAGAGGTATGCCTTCCCTTTCTTTCTTTGTACTACTTCCATAATCTGTTTAATCATGTACAGACTATCACCCGTTCTACGCCCCTTTCGGAACCCATTTTGGAATTCTACTAGTTTGCCTGACCCTTCTATTATTGTCCCTAATCGCCCCCTTACTAGCCCAGCAAATAGCTTATACATGCAACTGTTTATAGCTACTGGCCGGTAACTGTCCAAACTTTCCTTGCTCTTTCCCTTGCCCTTGTACAGCATCACTACCCGTGTGATGCCCCAGTCATCTGGTAATTTTACATATCAACTATTAGCCCTCTTCCGGTTATGGATAGGGTTGCGTACCCATTTTTGTCCCAGTGGAACATGGGTGATCTGTTGAAAGATATTTTTACACAGCCGGTTACCGACCTAACGGCAACTCCCAATCTCATTTATCATCAAGCCTACTACTCTTTGTTGGAGCAGCAAATTGCGTTTAACGCACCAGTTCTCGTCAGATCACTGAAGTTAACCAGCACAACCTCAGCTAGTACGGACATGGGTAGCCACTTGGGAAAACTGGGTACCGCTAATACCCAAAAATCGTCGCATTAGTGTAGTGTCAGTGTAGTCTCTACATTAGAACTATGCAGTGGACTGTGCTGTAATAACCTTTTAGTTGACGGGTTCTAAAACCAACACACAACTATGCATTAGAACTACGCAGTGGACGGGGTTCTAATGACCGTTGTAGTTGAAGAGCCCTACAGCACCAATGAAATAAAACAAAATGAACGTTCATAAATGCTGCCATCAATTTTCTTTTCATTATTAGCTACGAGTATGTACTTTTCATGAACGTCATAACAGCTTCTTTATTACTATTATTAATTTGATATGTCGATATATACGCGGACTATATTTTTTTCAAGGTCCGATCGGTTCCAAATGAAAACCCCAGTGAAAATCCAAAGCGTTTTATTTGGAACATGTAGGTACACATGTTAACTATTTTTCTAGATGGTCACCTCTCCGACTGAGACATTTGTCCTAGCGTGGTAGAAACTTTTCTAAACCCTCGTCATTGAAGGTAGCCGCCAGTCCTTTCAGCCAACTCTGTACACTAGTCTGCAGCTCGTTTGAATCAAACTTCTGTTCTCCTAGCCAGTGTTTCATGTTAGCAAAGAGATGGAAGCCGGAGGGAGCAAAGCCAGGCTGTATGGTGGGTGCTGAAACACTCAAACACTTGACTCAGACGAGCTGCAGACCAGAGTACGGAGTTGACTGAAAGGACTGGCGGCTACCTTCAATGACAAAGGCTTAGGAATGTTGCTACCACCCTAGGACAAATGTCTCAGTCGGCGAGGTAACTATCTAGGGAAATAGCTGGAATGTGTACCTACATGTTCCAAATAAAACACTTTGGATTTTCACCGTGGTTTCCATTTTGCAACCGAACGGACCTTGAAAAAAAAAAAAAAAAAAATAGCCCTCATACTATTCAAAGAAGCTGTGTAATTTGAGAAGTAGAAGGTAACTATCAAAAGCTGAAATGTGATTGACACCCCCTATTCTACATAGTTCTGTACGGAGTTATGTACATAGTGATGTTGCACCGACTTAGGTACAACATAATTGAGAATAAGAGCAGAAGAATGTAATGAAGTGCTACAAATTCAAATTAGTTAGCAGTTTCTCATCATGCACGTCAAAGAATACATTAAAAGGATTCTGCCGGCAATGTTCGTGGTAGAAATGCTTAAAATGAAAGGTGACGCACATGCATTCAAATTAATTCCTAGTTTTACTGCTACAAGCTGGTTGCTTTGGGAAGAACATTTTAAAAAACTACTGACGTACGTAGATACAACTTTTTTAATTTTGAACTGAATTATAAGTTCACAGTTTATAACAAGAAATGAAATGCTTTACTAGTGACTACCAGTTAATCTTCAAGGTTAGTATGGAATCAAAAATTTCGATCACATCTCAGTTTCTTCCAAAAATCATTGGATTAATCTCACATCAAGACGCATAGAAATGTTCTAAGGGCTTATAAAATGAATTATTCTTAGTATATGACGAACATGCTTGCGAAAGCAATCTATTTCAAGCAAGCAAATGCACTTAACTGGTGGAGTTACAAATATTCAGAAATTAAGACCTTAAACTGAGGTAAAAACTCACAAACCGTCCTACATTTTAATTACCCAGGACAACAAATTTTCATATTTGATATTTCAGTTTTCCACCTGGGACTGGTTCCATTGCTTAAGTACACTGCGGACTAATCCAGTTACCAGATAAGATTAGCACGCAAACTACAAGTGTTTCCGCACTCTATCAGTTGTCAGTGTCTTTAATATGCGAGTCGTTGTTTGTCAACTCGATTAACTCTACATAAAACAAAAAATCGAGAAACTGATAAAATAAGGACATGATTAGCTAACATTGCTGCAACCACTCACGTAAAAAATTGTCATATAGTCTAACTATTAAGGAAAATTTATATTTGACAAGTCGAACATCAATCAAGTGCTTTTAAAAAATTCAAAACGTGTATAGAATCACACCAAGCTCCCAGATGTGATTGAAGTTTTGATAGTCAAAATCGATGCTATTTCTGTAAAGAAACCTCTATCGATTTCGTTGGAGCATCGTCCTGTCCTCTTTATCCAGAAATAATGCCTGGCTAGATCATTTCATCGCCAATGGTCTTAGCCTGGTGGTGAATGGAAAAGTCGACCTGGTGTATATGGTGCTGAAGCTCATTTATGGCTTTGCACCCTGTTGTGAGTCAGGGTTATGGGGAGTGGGAGCACTACCGCCTCCTCAGCCATACATTTGGTTGACTGGCTTGCCCCTTGGAGAATTTATCTAATATCTTTGACAGTTCTAAATGCTTCCGAGTGCCCCCAGGGTTCATTCTTCTTTGAATCATCACAGGGTTGAAGAAGGTACCAAAGGCTCAAGTTCACTTCAGCCTTGAACTACTGTATAACAGCATAGTGAAAGGAAATGGGCACCCTAGCGAACGCATTTTCCACATGACAATGAAAAGTGAACTACCATATGAGCAACAACTGTTTCGGGGCCTAGATTTAGAAAATGCAACACCGAGCTTTCCACTAGGAACGGGATGGTAAGACGGGCATGTGATTTTTAGGATGAGAGATCCAGGATTTTAAATACATGGGATTTGATATTCAGAGTAGTGACAAAATATTCAGACGTTACCAATGGGGTCGGAGCTCCAAAAAACTAACCTGAATGGATCAGTGTTCGGGGGACATCAGACATCCATGAGACTGACAAAAGTCAGGTGACAACAGCAGGTAGAAATGAATGGGATAGATTAGGAGTAGGAGGCATAACAGAGAAGAGAGGGACAGACTTGACATGGTATGGACATGCCATGAAAAGAGAAGGAAATTATTAGTGGCAGGTCTCGTGTGGAGCACATGGAACATCGTAACAGGGCAAGGAAGCCGGATATGGTAGTGCGCAAGGGCAATAGGATGAATGATGGTATCGCGACGAAATGAAATTGCCAGTATGGCATTTGGTATTGAAAAATTCAATTCATGTAGGCCTACATGTCGCTTTCTTGAAGATTAAGAAACGACGCATAAATTTCATTTTAATAGCCCCAATTACCTACCGACAGGTAACATCAGAACTATAGTCTACCTTAAACTACAAATTTATTTTGGCTTAGAGTTATTTTGGGGAATGCGTAGGGGACGAACGGGTATGAGTCTGACTCCTGGTGCCTTATTGTGAAACAGGTCAGACACCATGCAATATTATAACCAACAAAGCATTAATTTACCTGCCAAAAATTTCTATTTTGGTTGTACAATGAGGTGTTGGAACAGTGGGTTTGTTGTTTGTTTGTTTGTTTGTGTTTAAGGTCCCATCAACTACAAGGTCATTAGAGACCCGTCCACTGTATAGTTCTAATGCATATACTGCGCAGACACTACACTAATGTGACGATTATTGGGTATTAGCAGTACCCAGCTTTCCCGAGCGACCACCCATGTCAGTACTAACTGGGCTTGCATTGCTTAACTTCAGTGATCAGACGAGAACTGGTGTGTCCAACGCAACTCGCTGCTCCCTGGAACAGTGGGGTAGGTCGGCATCCCCCTACAGACAACTTCGCCAATATTTCCTGCGGGTTTCAGACACCTGGCTGGGGCGCTCCCCAGTCAGAGCAGGTAAGTGGACCCGCAGACCCGAACCTGCCATTGACGGGATAAGGGTATGATGTGTAGGGGGCGAAAGTGAATAGAATTTCAATCCATCTTCGCCCTGAAGTATCGGGTCCTATAAGGGCATCAGAGAACAAGTCATAAAATATATGAAAAATTCAGGATTGCCCATTTCGTAATTAATTAAAAAAAATCCCTTTGACACCAGTCTTAAGGACAAAAGGACCTAGGTGCAACTACAAAGCAGTGGGGAGTGAACTACAGAGATGACCCTCCTAGAAGGCCAGGGTAAAATTTGAAAATTTACAATACTGGCGTTACCGTAGGAAAATTCCGAAAGTAAAAAATAGACCAAAACCATTTTATTTCCAGACAGCAAACTGACAACCTCAAAGCAATTTATTTGTCCTGTTAGGCGACACAAAGATTCCAAATGATGGCTGTAATGATGTTTGACAACAAGACGCACAACATTCCAGATCGAACAACAAGATGAAAAGGGGTACAAATTAAGAGCAAGAAAATAAATACTCACCTGAGCAACAGCAAATTCTTCGTATGCCACAACATGGAACTGTAAAAGAAAACAGAAAAGCATTTTTAAATAATATTCAGCTGCAGCTATCTGGATACACGCAAAAAGCAACTCCTAATCCTTTTCCCGCCTATTGCAGAATCGGGTATCCATCTTGTCCCCCTGAATGGACACAAAGGGCGATGTATTGGGCAATGCTTTTCCACAGCCGATTGCCTACCAAAGCTGCAATCCTTGTGTTTATTTATCGCCTGTCTACTGTTCGTTGGAACACTCCACCGACGTCAAGAGGGCTAGCTCTTACTCGTTGCAAACTAGAGAGGATTCTTTTATGTCCGAATGCCATCGTATACCACACGGGACCTCGGTTTTACTTCTCATCCGAAAGAAAGCGTAATAGGGGTCTCTCTCCCACCCGAAAGACGCTTAATTTCAGTGATCAGACGTGAACTGGTATGCTAAAGGCAATACAGCCGCTTCCATTCGCATGCTGGAAACGTGGCCCATGACCAAGGAGCTGAAGATACTTCCGGTTACTCTAGCATGTCTTACATTTATGCTGACCCACATAAAATTGATATAATAAAATTCAGAAAAAAAGTACAGTCATCAAATTTCTTTGTCTTTCACCTTGATGAACTCAGAATAAATAATGTGATGGTACTGTACCTCTAAATGATATTTTGAAGATTTAAATTCTAGTTACATATCGCCCTTTAAAATCGTCAACAATTCTGCGAATACAAATGGGCAAATCACGCAAATGTCAAACACCCCTCGTGGCTAAATGATAATAATAATACACTTCTTTACATTATACATATATCCCTCGAGGCGCCAATGAGGAGGAGAAGGAGGAGAGCGGGGCAGATGGCACTATCATGTCTCCATGGCGGAGGATTGAATTCAGTCGGATTTGATTCATTTGTTGGTGTTTTAGAGCCCAGTCCACTCCACAGTTCTAATTCAGAGCCAATGTTCCCAAGTCGCCACCCATGTTAGTATTAGCTGGGTTGTTGTTGGTTGGTGTTTAAGGTCCTGTCAACTACAAGGTCATTAGAGACCCGTCCACTGCATAGTTCTAATGCATAGACTGCACAGACACTACACCAATGCGACGATTATTGGGTATTAGCAGTACCCAGCTTTCCCCAGCGACCACCCATGTCAGTACTAGCTGGGGTTGCGTTGCTTAACTTCACTGATCAGACGAGAATTGGTGTGTCCAACGCAACACAGCCGTTCCATGACCTCAGAATCAGCCCACATCCCATTCTCACAGTCGGATACCCAGTTTTGTTCCACTGTGATACGTGGACGATCTGGTTGCCGACCTAATGCTGCATACCCCATGCTTCGTTATCGTCGGTTACCATTCGTTGGGGGAGCGGCGAGTTGCGTTGGACACACCAGTTCTCGTCTGATCACTGAAGTGAAGCAACGCACGCCCAGTTAGTACTGACATGGGTGGTCGCTCGGGAAAGCTGGGTACTGCTAATATCCAATAATCGTCGCATTAGTGTAGTGTCTGTGCAGCATATGCATTAGAACTATACAGTGGACGGGTCTCTAATGACCTCGTAGTTGACGGGACCTTAAACTCCAACAAACAACAACAACCATTCGTTGGGACACTCCGCCGACGTCAGAAGACGAGCTAGTCTACTCGTTGCATAGTAGAAAGGGTTCTTTTATGTGCCACTGACATGGTGCACACCACACGGGGCTTTACTTCCCTCCCTCTCACCCGAAAGAAGCCAACCCCCCTCAATTCAGTATGCAACCTGGAACCACTGATGCATTAGTCAAAAAACTATCTCTGCGCCACTGAGATGGTTCCTCTTAAGCAGTGATATCAAACTGTGTTCAACGGAACTCTGGGATTCCATAGTACTCTCCGCGAGTCGAAATAAGAACTATAAAGCACTCACACTAGTTGATTAGTGTTTGTTAACTAAAAAATAAAGAAACATTAAGTTACATTTGAAAGTTAATCAGGAGCTTCATGTGTGGGCTGCCGATTCTTTTGCATAGGCGAGATATAGTTCTGAGCGTGGGATGGGGTTCCCCGAGAAAATCTTCGAGTTCTAAGGGTTCCAGGATTTGGGTACTGCACAAGAAAAATCCAGTATGGCAGGTCAATGAATGGAGAGGAGGGTAAAAAGGATAAAGATAGGCACAACACTGCACCCCGGGGAGGGTGAGGAAGCGGCAACAACATTGCAAAGACTAGCATTGGACAAAGTAAAGGAATGGGGATTAGGGCAGGGGGCGACAAAGTGTGGAGGGAAGGGCGGCAAAGAAAACGCTGAAGGTTCATGGGAGAAAGCTTAAGATAGAGAGGCAGATAATTATGACAATACGTGGTGTTTTAGGGCCCTTCAACTACAAAGGTCATTAGAGCCCCGTCCACAGCTTGGTTCTGAAGCAAGGACTGCACAGACACTACACTAATGCGACAATTAGTGTAGCGACCCCCAGTTAGCGGTACCCAGTTTTCCCAAGCGCCCCCCCCATGTCAGTACTAGCTGGGGTTGCGCTGCTTAACTTCAGTGATCAGACGAGAACTGGTGTGTCCAACGCAATTCGCCGCTCTCCAGGAGGGGTTGGGAAAACCCCACATTGGAGGAGGTTCTAGGGGTGGAGCGGCTGAAATGGGTGCGAAAGGCAAAGGGGTTACTACTAGGGTGCTGGTGGAGAGCTAGGCATATGTGTCTAGCATGAAAGATCTCACTAGCAAGGTGTCTGTCACAAAGGATTACATGTTCATATTCCCCGAGTCCGCAAAGTTTGAAGACCACTGCTCTAAAGGGATCTGCATAAATTCTGAAATTTTCACCTTTTTATTACTGTATTTGCCCTTCGTTGATGTCCTTAAAAGACCTCATGATTTACATCTTCAACGCGAAGGTCGACTGCATTTCTACCCATTTTCATTTACTCCCCCTCCCCGAAATGACTTTAAGCCCTAAGCATAGTAGAAAAATTAATTGCCAATTTTCCCAACCAAGCAACTTTTCTTTTCGATATAACCAACGTTAACATCGTCATTACCAAATTATGCATATGACGTAAATGATAATTCAGGTCAAAGTAAGAAAGAGCAATATTTTGGGATGATATAAAAAGTAGGACCGTTTATCGTGTTATATAGCTTCAGGATCAATCTGAGAGAGACTGATGGCTTTCATGAGGGAGAGCGGGGCTTCTAGTACTACTCCCGTTAAAAGAGGAGTAAAGTCGTGGCTCCGTGTGGTGTGTTCGATGCCACCTGCACGTGAAACAACCCTTACTGCAAGGTGTAAAAAGACGAGCAGTTCGGTAAAATTTCCATGTGTAGAAGCTCACCTCCTGGTGTCAGTAGAGAGGGAAGCGCCCCAACAAAGAAAATACACTGTCGTTAAATCAACAAGGGGGTGCGGCATCAGGCCGGCACTCAACTGCTTACATATACCGGGAAATACTTCACCCCTACGTTCCAATTTCAGGAGTGGTTGCATTACGTTGGACAAACAAGTTCTCGTCCGATAACTTAAGTGAAGCAACGGAGCCCTAACTAGCACTAGCATGGGTGGCCGCTTGGGAACATTAGTAGTACCCAATATCCAAAATCGTTAGAGTCTTAACAGACCACCGACCACTGTAGCTGAAGGGCCCTAAAACACCGACGAAAATCCCAATTTCAGTAGAACAACTGGATATCCTTCTATAGTAAGCATAGTGTAAAAACCGGGCACAACTCTTCTAAGTGAGTTTGTTTTATGACAATGGTAATCAAGTATATTCCTAAGAAAAATCGTTGTACAATGTCAGGTTATCAGGGTTTCTCCACAACATATAAGGACAGCATACTACTAAAGGTAATATCCTGCCAGAAAAGTGGAGGGCGTGAGGCCCTAAACATGAGAAGCTTGCCGATCTGCACCCATTTCACTCCATATAGAAAGGATTCATTTACCGTAAAATCTCACGTAAAGTCCGCACCTCAAATACAGTCCGCACCCGTCTATAGTCCGCATTAGCGATGGGTATGTTTCAAATATAGTCCGCACTTTCAAATTCCTACTGTAGCCAGTGGCGCAACTTGTATGGGCAATAGGATCAAATGAATTTGAACATGAAATGTCAGATTGCCCTGACAATGAAATTGAAATGTGAAAGATTTTATATTGCATTATCATAGAAATAAGAACGTACTGTGTAAAATCGTGTTGTTAAGTGTAATAAAATACCGTATTCAGAAAATGAAGAGCAGTTTTCATTGAGAACCCTGGGTTTCATTTATAGTCCGCACCCATATATAGTCCGCCCTCGCATATAGTCCGCACTAAATGACTATGTTTCGCGTATAATCCGCGGGCACTACGTGAGATTTTACGGTATATGGAGTGGGGAGTGACATCGTACAGGGGCTTCATATCATCAGATGCCCTTGGACTCTCTCTCTCTCTCTCTCTCGCCCGAACTAGGCCACCTACCTCGAAACAAACCCTGCATCCACGGGCGCAAATTCAAGACCGCGGTTTGATTAGCATTTGACAAAACGTGACAATTTCCTTCTCGAAATGTCCTGGTTCAGCTCGTATCTGACACGGTATCAACCGAGCTACCCAATGTAGATTCCTGTAGTTTCTGCAGCAGTTCCCTAGGCAGACACGCAATGACTCCGGGCCACAAAACGATGGATGCCAAACATGCGCATAAAAACCTTATAGACCGCTTTCTTACACACCACAACTTTGCCAGCTAGACTCGCAACCCCCTTTTGAAAGTCAGGAACAGCGGGTCGAGTTAAATACGTGCTCGGATAGAGAATTTGCATCTTAAACCATTGAAGATGATAAATAATAATACCATCAACAACTTTCAACCTTGTTTACCTCTTTGTCCCAAATCAGGTCCTTATCCCATTTCATTTCAAAAACAACTCAAACGTACGATCCACGTACGAATAACGGACGTCCTTGAAAAGTGTTAAATGTTAGGACAATGGTCGCTATTCCACCATCTAGAGTTCACTATAGCATGCCCTTGCTGCATGATGATACCAGACTGAGTAATGAATTTGATGGAAAACAACTTTTGGATAATAAATTAGAGTTAGGGTGAGGGCCCATAATTCTCCCAGCCCGTTCAATCATTACACCTATTATCAGAAAGAAAAGAAATTCGTGCACTCCTACCTAGATAATGAAGGATTTCGCTAGGGCCCTTCAACTACAAGGTCATTAGAGCCCCGTCCACTGTATAGTTCTAATTCAGAGACTGCACAGACACTACACTAATGCGACGATTCTTGGGTATTACCGGTGCACCAAGTTTTCCCAAGCGCCCCCCCATGTCAGTACTAGTTGGGGTTGGGTTGCTTAACTTCAGTGATCAGACGAGAACTGGTGTGTCCAAACATTTTGGATATAAACAGTAGACAATTCAGAGAAAATGAGATATATTTGCCTAAGGACTTTGTCTTTTCTTACCAGTTGATTCAACAATTAACACAAGAGATAATAGGGCTGAATTTCAATTGGGAACTGGAAACAAAAGTCCCTTTTCTGGATGTACCACCACCAGATGGTAAAGCTGCAACAACTTGCATAATAGAAATATTGAACCTATGCAACGCGTTTGATGTATTCCGGCCACCATTTTGCTACTAGATCCTTACTACGCAGCACAAAAGCACACCAAAGGGCGAAGGGCAGATGTCATCCCGATAAAACTTGACTAAAGTCATAACCATGAATACCATCCCCAATGCTTAGCTAACTGCCGACCCACCATCAGTCAAACTCAAGAGGCATTATGGTAATCAAATGTCGTTCAAATCCTAACGACATCCATCTGCCCTTGGTCATCTCTAAGAGCTATTAACCAACAAATGTCAGGACCAGTAATGAAATTCTAGACAAGAATCAAGAAGGACTGGAAAGCTTATCGAGGAATGTAGTTATTTTGGTTTTAGTTTTAGTTACACCTCGAAAATGTCACCCGCTCTCTCCCTAAAGGAATTAAGATGTGATGATGAGCTTGGTTCAAAATCTCACTCGATCATGAGTTTATAACCCCTTCAAGTAACAGCAAAAACAACAAGACGCACTTGGATACTGGAGTAAGCAACCGGATTTGGTGGTAAATCCAGAGCAGCACAGTTAACTATCAGGTTGAACCCAAGCGGCCATTAAATGCTGCAATAATTTTCATGTGATTTTTCAAGTGATTGGGACGAGTAAGCTTCCAAGGTTGAGCTAAAGCCCCTTTTAATCTGTCCTTCAGATGAGTAACTGAATTTGATGCCATCAAAGATAGAAATGTGAAAACTGGTCTAATGGTGTCATCTTTTCTGTCCATTCTTACAACGGAAATGCAAAACGATACAACTAAACTGACATTACGAAATTTGACCATGTTTAACTATGATTACTTACTGAAACAGTGCTTACTGGGTCAGTGGACAATAAGGCCGGCCGCGTTCTGGCAACCATTTTCTAATCAAACCCACGCACAGGCGATTTTTTTTAATCACGGCAACTAAGGAAATACATCCAGGACCATTTTCAGAGCGATGGAAGTTGTCGTGTTGTTAGTTGGTGTTTTAGGGCCCTTCAACTAATAGGTCATTAGAGCCCCTTCCACTGTGTAGTTCTGATGCAGAGACTACACAGACACTACACTAATGCGACGATTTTTGGGTGTTAGCAGTACCCAGTTTTCCCAAGCGACCACCCATGTCAGTACTAGCTGGGGTTGCACTGCTTAACTTCAGTGATCAGACGAGAACTGTTGTCGTGCACTGCTGATTGCTTAGTTGGTTGCTTCAGTCTTTTGGAGCACAAGCTTCTATGACATCCATATTGTTTGGGAGCAACTATTTAGTCTGCAATGTGTGCTTATCAAAAATAAAGAGCAACTTTTAGGTTACGAAACTATTTAATCGCCCACCATAAAAGTTGCCAGTGCGCGGCTGGCCTAAAGTGCAATCGCCAAAGAGAACTTAAGAGGCAAGTTTTCGGTATGGGTCTCATTATGAGTCACATAGAAACAACTTCAAATTAATAACTTCTTAAGTGTCCACTTTGTTGCCTAAATTCGTGTTTTAATTCACCATGTCTGTTTATACTCTCCTTTTGTTTGTCTGTGTTTTAAAGCGTTCCAACTACCACGATCACTAGTGCCCCGTCCACTTCGTAGTTCTAATGCAGAATGTTACGACGATTTTTGAGTATTAGCAGTACCCAGTGTTCTCAAGCTGTCACCCATGCAAGTACTAGCTGGGGTTGCGTTGCTCAACTTCAATGATAAGAGGAGAAGTGGTATGTCCAACGCAATACAGCCGCTCCCCACACTCCCACTTGAGTGTCTGTATTTTATTGGTACTGTATTTTACTGGAGCCACTCACAGTTGGCATGTCATCTATGGAGTTCCACTCTCCCAGTTTGTCTGGGTCCTAATGACCATAGTAGTTGTGCGCCCAAAGGCATTAACTAAGTAACCCAAAGTTTGTCATCAGCAGTCAGGGATACGTCTTGATCAACTGAACCTACGAAACTTGAAACGTTATGTTGGTAAAGTCATCGAGATGACCGATAGCCATTAGGCCGCCTCCACAGATAAGTGAATTAAAGAAATATCATAGTGTCATTAGTTCTAAGATTTAGTTACAACTATTGTGGTTCTAGGGTTTCTAGCAATGCAACATCTGTTTATTTCCGTAGTTGAAATAATCGTACTGTCCAAAGTTGTTTGAAATACTCTTTAGAGTCAGAAAGTCTGATTTTCTGGCCTAAGTCCTAGCTCCCCAGGTTCTTCTAAATTCGTGAGCCTTTTAAAATTCTAATAATACAGTGCTCATTCTGCATCTCTTGTAACATTATTGTAAGTCGCAGCACGTTGTGAGGCTGCTCGGTCGAATGACATTCAGACAAGGAAGCTGAGCTGATGAAATAGGTTCGTATCCACCTACTACCTCCTTTTCCCTTCATTGGAAATTATGAAATAAATACAGAATATCAATTCCTCCAATGGAAAGCTCAAATTCAGTTTAAATAAAGCGAACCACTCGACGAACTTTCCTCTGAAGCACTGTATATAAAAGAGCAGATAGAGAGAACACCACTTAACCAAGTGGTTCGCCATCCAGCCTATCATCACCATCATCATACCCTTATCCTGCATGTGGCAGGGCCAGATTTGCGGGTTCTAGCCCTCCACTCTCGCCTATCTCCCACCAGGTCCCCGTCCATCCCACACACTACCATATCCTTACGGACAACCTGCTCCCACGTCTGCTTCGGTCTTTCCTTGCCCCGGGTGCTTCCAACCACCTGCATTCCTGAAATGGAGCTAACGAGCTCCTCCTTCCGTCTCCTCATTACGTGTCAACACCACCTCAGCCTTGTCTCCCTCATATTATCCTCGATGTCCCTCACACCACAGGCTACGTCTCACTTCCTCATTCCTAACTATCCGCTCTCGTCACCCCGCTCATATTTGATTTATTTCATGAGTTTGGGAGTAAGCCAAGCAGCCATAACAGGCCGAACCCTTAGGAGACTGCTTGCGTATGAGGAGGAGGAGGTAGGTGTAGAGGATGTAGGAGAGGGGAAATTTGCAGCACCCAACGTTCACTACCGACTACACCTGTTGGTAGTAACGTGGGTTTGCGTTGCTTAACTTCAGTGATCTCATGAGAACTGGTGTGTCCAAAGCAACTTGGCTGCACACGCAACTTATGGTTCGGGTTTATCATTCGCTGCACTATCTCTAGCCCTGGTCTCTAACCAATGATAGACCTCACACTTCTGGAGTTTGGCCAACGCAATGATCCTCTTAGCTGTGGTCTTGGCCTGCCTACATCGCATTTTAGACTCTCGGTCCCCTATCTCCATCTACCAGTGGAAAGCAGACTTCTTTTGCTTGACGGCTGCTTCTACCTAGTCATTCCACCACCATGTCTGCCTGCCCTGGAATGTACCTCCTACTCTAGCCTGGCGACCCTGTCCCACATGGCATCAGCTGTCTGTGTACTTCCTTAAATCGACCTGCCTGTGTACTTCCTGTGTTAATTCCTCTGTTTTGGTGGGTAACTTCATCCATCTGATAACCTGCTCTCCTTTCCATCAATGTGCCTTGCCAGACACTTCCACTGGGATTTCTATCATAAGTAACCTATGGCCATATTCTTTTTAAAATATACACCCTCAAGATTCCCAATCACGAATCTCTGCTCTATGCTGCCCTGACTTCCCCTATGGCGAATGGAATGTTATCAGATGCCTGTCCCTCTTCCTAAACCAAGTATTTGGGAATGCAAAGCAATGTGCTCTTGCCGAGCAAAGAACTGTCCGCCCTTCCATACAGACTGTTCCACATCCCCATCCTCAGGAACCTCTTCATATTCTCCACTATCCTTGCCTATATGACCATTAAAGTCCCCACCAATACATATAATGGTAGACGTTTATTTCCTTTACACTGCCTTGCTTGAAAATCGAGTGAGTGCATCAACTCATCAAAATCCCTTTCAGAAATCCACCTTATTGGGTATCATGTACACTGATGAAGTGGAGCACTACTTGCCACCGAACTACTGTAACTAACATTAGCCTACTATTTATTCCTTTAACTAGGGTAGTGGTCGTCAAACTTTGTCGATTCACGGAACCCTTAAACTACAATGATTTTGTGGGGGACCCCATCCCACCTTTAGAAAAATATATCTCGCCGCTGCGAACGATTCGGCAGCCCACCCAAATCAGTCCAACCCTCTGATGGCTCCAGATTTGCATATCCCCAAGGAAGGACCGATTAGAAGTTCCACTATGTTTTTTTAAATTTTTATTTTGACTCACGGAACCCCCATAGATGTACTGCGGAACCCTGGGGTTCTGCGGAACGCAGTTTGAAGACCACTGTTCTAGGGCTTCCCCTTGCTGCAGCCCACCGTTCAAAACTATTCCTACCCCGTTTCGTCCCCCTTGTATCCCTCCTCAAGGGCCCTTTATCAATCCCCCTTCCAGCTAGTTTCTTGTAAGAAAGCTACACTAATACTCCCGTTTTTCTTGTAAGGGTCCCCCACGTCCCTAATCTAAGAGTAGCCCCTTCTCTAAATGAGATTGTTCTGACTTGGGGGCACCCCAGCCAGGCGTCTGGAACTCCACAGAAATAGTGGTCGGTTGTCTGTGGTGGATGCCGGCCTACCCCACAGAAAACACTCCATGCACTACCTGCCATGGGAGCCGAGGTATTCACCCCTGTGCCATTGCGGACATATGATAACGATGGCCCAGGGTCCATTCGCTCACCCCTGACGACACCCACATTGGGGTTTTAATCCCCTGCACCATAAGTTTGAATATTTGTAAATTGTTCACCATATGTGTGCAAATTTTTAATTCCCTGTCCACAGTCCCAGCCCACCTCGGAGTGCAACAAGGGAGCGCCCATTCGGGTCACCTGAATTGCTCGAACAGGTGACCATCAGACAGCCACGGCCCCTGAGTACCAGGGCCACTAGGCAGCGAGCGCTATGCCTGTTATCTCTGAATGTTACCCATACCTGAAAGTATCAGTCATACCGCCAGTTTTCCAATGGAGGCCGTATGTTGGGGACTTACGGCCCCAACCCCACCCCTCGACGTGTAAGAGCTGTCATCAGCACGGGGCGGCCCAGGGACGTTGCAGAGGATGACCCCCTCAGACACCAGCATCTGCTTTTTCCAGGGATTCGGGACCCCATGCATGGCAAACACGTGGATAGGAGTTTTCTTACAGTCACCTCACAGAGGAGCCTTCATCATCCAGAGTCAATTATGATGTTCCAGGTCGACCTTCCCTGGGTCTGCCCCGTTTAGTCGTCTTTTATAACATGCACTGGGGGTAAGTGCCATGGGTATTAGTACGATACGTGTACACCAAATACTTCAGGACATTTATACAAAAGAGTATCTGTCCACTGTAACCAATGAATATTACAGTAAGTACACACGTTTTGCTTGTGGAGTAAACAAAGTTATAAATAACGTTAGCGGTCAAAAACAAATGCCCTTTGTCCTCTGCTTGTATGTAACCTTTGTTGCCTGAATGATACATAACAGAACTACACAGTTTACTATTTTTGAAGTTCGGAAAGTTGTTTTGGTATGCTTTCACCCAGTAGGGAAAGTTAGTAAAAAACAAGTGACACAAAAAACTAAGTGGCCCCAAGTAAAATGGTGTGCACGTATCCTACTTGAGGCCCCGTCCACACGTTGTGCAGTGCAGGTGTGCACGTATCCTACAAATACAGGTGCCGTGTGCCTATTCTACCCCAGGCACACTCGAGTGCAGTCCAGGAGCACTGTCTTGCCGGGATCACGTCAATTTGGCGTACATACCGATCTCTTGGGTGCACACATGTGTTTAATTGTTTGTTTGTTGGTGTTTAAGGTCCCATCAACTACAAGGTCATTAGAGACCCGTCCACTGCGTAGTTCTAATGCATAGACTGCACAGACACTACACCAATGCGACGATTATTGGGTATTAGCAGTACCCAGATTTCCCCAGCGACCACCCATGTCAGTACTAACTGGGCTTGCCTTGCTTAACTTCAGTGATCAGACGAGAACTGGTGTGTCCAACGCAACTCGCCGCTCCCCACATGTGTTCAAAATTGCAACTGTCATAACCAGTGGCAGATCCAGGATTTTCGTCGGGGAAGGGTTTAGCTAATACAGGGGGGGGGGGGGTTGAGCTAAACCTCACTTATTATGCAAATATAAGTTTATATGTGCATGGGAGGGGTTGCAACCCCAAAAACCCCATCCTAGATCCGCGCGTGGTCATAACAGTTATTGTGACGGTCCCGTATAACACAGTTGGGTTTGTTTGTGTTTTTGGGCCCATCGACTTCAAAGGTCATTAGGGCCCTATAACACAGTTATGGTAGGCATTCATTGTTCTATTACCTTGCAATGACTGTTGAAATATGTTGTTATGACCGTTGCAATTTTGAACAAATTTGGGCACCCAAGAGATCGGTATGTACGCCAAATTGTCATACGCCAAATTTGTATGTACGCCAAATTTGTATGTACGCCAAATTGTCATGCGCCAAATTTGTATGTACGCCAAATTGTCATGCGCCAAATTGACGTAGACCCTGTCTTGCCTATCTAGTCGATAACAATGTGCAAACCCGGGATTCCACAAGCGCACAACTGTTTGAAAAACAAAACAGGCGAGTGCCAAAACGTTCGCTTGTTTCGTTGGTGTTTCAGGGCCCCTCAACACAACTGTCCACTGCGTAGTTCTAATGCAGAGTCTGCACGGACACTACACTGTCACGGCGATTTTGGGTATTAGCCGTACCCAGTGTTGCCAAGAGGTCACCCAGTGATCAGACGATAATTGGTGTCAAAAGCAATACAGTCACTCCTAAGAAAAACGTTCGCAAAAGCGGAATCTGATTAATGGTAAAGATGCACAAAGTACAAACAAGAAGTGTGTCCAAGTTGCGTTGGACACACTAGTTCCCATGAGATCACTGAAGTTAAGCAACGCAAACCCACGTTAGTACCAACATGGGTGGTTGGTAGTGGACGTCCTCCTCACCCGCGAGCAGTCTTCAAAGGGTTCGGCCTGTTATGGTTGCTTGGCTTACTCCCCAATCTGTTTGTTGGAGTTTAAGGTCCCGTCAACTACAAGGTCATTAGAGACCCGTCCACTGAATAGTTCTAATGCATAGACTGCACAGACACTACACTAATGCGACGATTATTGGGTATTAGCAGTACCCAGCTTTCCCGAGCGACCACCCATGTCAGTACTAACTGGGCTTGCGTTGCTTAACTTCAGTGATCAGACGAGAACTGGGGTGTCCAACGCAACTCGCCGCTCCCTCTTACTCCCCAACCCGATAGCATTACATAGTAAATAGTATAGTCTATGATCCAATCTTAGTGGGAGTACCAAAAAATGCTCGCTGCTTTTGGGTTTCTGAGTACGACTGGAAGGAATTGTTCCGTTTTTGGTTAAATAACGGGTTGATGACTTCACTTGCTCTTAAACAATTTGGAGTCTAAACACTTGCAACACAGATTAAATGAGCTAATAATAATTAAGTGGTTCAAACCTGTCCGCGATGAGATCCTGTCACCTTGCTGTTCAATATCCGTAGATCGAAGAGAAATATTCTTGCCACTTAGTAATGACAATTTAAAAAATTGATATACCTCATTGCCTGAAGTCATAATTTGAATGGATTTTATAGTCACTAATTTGTAGATTAATAATTAATATCAAGTCGTAGATTAATCTTGACTCCTTTCATTTAATACAATTAAAATAATGGAGAAAGATGGCACACATTGTGATAAAAAAGTTACATTAAAATCCGAATTAGAGTTAAAATATTGTTGCTTTCGTTCAAAATGAGACCACCACGCGCACATTACAAGCTGTGTCAATTACAAGTAACTATCTACACAAGAAAGGACCAACATGAAGTGCCTCATAGCTAAAACTGACAAATTTGAGACACAGTTGGTGGTAGTGTAGCGTATAAATAAAAAGTTCGAAGTTCAGTCAGAATTTGAATAAATATCTAAATACTATATTAAGATCCTTGACGGCTCATTATACCAGTAAATAAAACCGAAATTGGACAGAGGTCAGAGAGGAGAGAAGCAGCGAATAGCAGCTTAACAACTTAATACCAACATTTGTGACTGAAATGTTTTCCGAATAAAGTCAGCTCCAAGTCCATTGTCCTTCATCAAAAATCACCTCAGGGAAAGTAAATTGGTGGATTTTCAACGGGGGCAAGGTCAATACATTGATCTGGACAGTTATTGGTTTCTACAACATGAGAGAGAGAGAAAGAGCCAGCCGGCCACCTTTAATCACCAATTTCCTTATACCACATTTACACGTTGGCGAGTTGTTCGACGAACGTGTGAATACCACATTGGTCACTCGCCTCGCCATTCGTGGCACTCGCGTTGAAAGCGGTCTTTTCACACGAGTCAAAGGGCGTGAGTGACCCGAGGCGATTGGAGAATGACCATCTGGCGAGACATTCGCGAATGTGTGAAGTCATTCGCATCGAGAGCATGAATGCGAACGTTTCGACGAAAGTGTCCCCTCGCGAATGTGTAAATGCGGTATTAAATGCTGTAAAGGTTCCCTCACACCTACGCGAATAATTGCAGTCGCCGTGGATTTAAAGTGAAATATTTCACTTGAGAGAATTCTAATTCACTGCACTGCAAGCAGCCTTATTTGGCCAATATGGCAGTGGCGAGACCAACTCTCATTCCTACATGTAATACCATAAAACTCCTAAAACCCTAAGCTATAATTCTAGTGCCTCCCCCGCTACAATACTAGCAATGGTGGGCTTTCCTTTGAGGAAGCCCTCCACTTTATCCTCTGGAAGGCTATTCCATTGCCGAATGGTCCTTGGTAAGAAAGGCCAGTAGTATGACTCTGTCTGTGCCCTAATCTTCAATTTATATGAATGATCCTTTCTCCCCTTATACTCAGCCAGGGACATACTTCCAACTATGGGCCAATTGCACCCCAACATCAGCAGTCTGATAAAAAAGACTAATGCTGTGAGCTATACACCGCTGGCTTAGTGCGTCCCACCCTAATTTCCTAATCATGTCAGACAAACTCTCCCTGCAAGAAAACCTGTGGAGTACAATTCTTGCTGCCCTCCTTTGGATCCTTTCAATCTCCCAAGATAAATCCTGCCTGAAGGGAAACCAAATTGGACTACCATATTCCAAAATTGGCCACACCATTGAAATATGTTTCTTTTATCTTCTTTGTGCTGTCCCTGAGGACCCTACTAACCAGACGGAGGAATTGGGCAGCCCTTCCAACCAATTTACTAATATGATCCTTCCAGGCCACTTGACTATTTAAAATAATTCCAAGGTACTTATGGGTCACAACCCTCTCGACCTTCACTCCATCTATGTAGTAATCAAAATCTAGTAGCTTCCAAGATCTAGATATTGTGAGCATCCCACACTTTTGAATGTTTAAAGGCAGTTCCCACCTTAATACTCAACCCCTACCACACATTCCTAAGTGAGACCCGGTTTGGAACTGCTATCATCTTTCTTTAATACGCTCCAGTCGTCCAAAAAAAATAACTACCGCTGGTTTTAGGTATTGTAATGTGGCGGAAAAAGCGCAGAGGTATGCAAACTGTGAAAGATCTCTGAAACGTCCGACAGATCTCTAACGGGCCACATGGACGTCTGAAGAGCTGGCGACATGAACGTCTCAAGAGCGGAAGAGGTGAAAGATCTCCAATGAGCCAATTTCTCAAACACAATTTTAGTTTCAATTAAATCAATTTCAAGTTCATTTTAGTGTATTTTCATCTTGGACGTGGTAGTGATGGAAAAGCGCATCTTCGGGCTGCATGCCTACCCGGGCCATTGCTTGCCCATCCCCGTACTACAGATAGCTTCAGCTGCAATAACAGGCCAATATTGAACTAGTGTATATCCATTAGTAGTGAAGTAAACTGAAGGCAGGCCTCCTGTGGCTCGAGAGCTCCCGTATCTTAGAATAGTAGCTGAACATACCACCAGCGAGTCACTAATTTTGGCAGATGATATTTTCAGGAGCAGGTTGTTGCTGTTGCCCTTTGTAGGTGCGCCAGTTGATCTTTACGGTCAGTAACAGCAGTCACAGTACTTTCTATGACATTGCAAAACCGGTTGTAGAAGAAAACCCTCCTAATTAAATTTGTA
Source organism: Trigoniulus corallinus (assembly GCA_013389805.1). NCBI lineage: Eukaryota > Metazoa > Arthropoda > Diplopoda > Spirobolida > Trigoniulidae > Trigoniulus > Trigoniulus corallinus. The sequence continues at coordinate 12,150,852 of JAAFCE010001963.1, read as the reverse complement.
TTTCGAATGACAGCAATAAAACATAGGCCCAGTAACTTACTTCGTATATACTGTAACTAGTTCATGGTGTCATGCACTCTGAAGTGACGTACTGTACGTAAAACTGCAAAAAATAAACCTGATTATTTGGTTACTAGACTAGGTTTTCCTTACAGTACACTACACCCCAACTTTGGGAGGATTACATAACCTTCCCAAACAAATGACAACAGGTTAACCCCAAGTTACTAAGTTCTAGCACCTCCCTAGCAGTTGTGGACATTTCAAGAAGTGCTTGTCACAAACAGTGTACAATAATTAATCATCATCTCTATTAACCCTTCTCCCGTCTTTGGCAGGGTCACATTGGATTGCATGAGCAAGTTTTCGGATGGTATTTTGTAGCAGCCTGTTGCAAACCTAATGCTTGCTTATTGTCTGCTTATTTTGAGTCGTTTGGAGGGCACTTTTCCGCCACCAACGCAACGCCGGGAGACTAGCTCTTTCACCGATAGTAAGGGATGTTTTACGTGTGATATCCTATTATATAACACACAGGATCATGGCTTTGCTTTCCATGTAACGCAGGGCACACTGGGAGCCTTGCTCTCGTCTGAAAGAAGTCAGTCGCCTTTGTATTTCTGCACCACTGAGGCGGGTCCGCAAGCGCCACAATGAATATTTATTAAACATATTTAAGAGAAAAATTGGGCAACAATATTGATTCTCTCTTCCCCTCCCCCCTCTGCCCGTCTGTCTTTCTCTCTCCTTTGTCTCACTCTTTTCTGTCTCCCTCTTTCCTTCGTTTGTCTCACTCTCTTCTGTCTCCTCTATATGTCTGACTGTCTCTGTCCCTCTCTCCCCTCTCCTCTTTCTCCTCTCTTTTCTCTCTCTCCTCTCTCGCCCCTTCTGTCTATCTGTATTTCTCTTCCCTTTCTGTCTGCCTGCCTATCTCTGTCTGTCTGCCTGCCTGCCTATCTCTGTCTGTCTGCCTGCCTATCTCTGTCTGTCTGCCTGTCTCTCTCTGTCTGTCTGCCTGTCTCTCTCTGTCTGTCTGCCTGTCTCTCTCTGTCTGTCTGCCGGTCTCTCTCTGTCTGCCGGTCTCTCTCTGTCTGCCGGTCTCTCTCTGTCTGTCTGCCTGTCTCTCTGTCTGTCTGCCTGTCTCTCTGTCTGTCTGTCTGCCTGTCTCTCTGTCTGTCTGTCTGCCGGTCTCTCTCTGTCTGTCTGCCTGTCTCTCTCTGTCTGTCATTCTATCTCTCTATGGAGTTCATAGGCTATACATATTTTTGCTATATACTGTATACAGTACGTATAGTGTTGGTCTCCCAATGAAAATAAGGATTTTGATTTGCCTTCCCCTGTTTCACCAACTACAACCTGTGGGATGCTACTATCCAATTATTTTACCAACAGAATTGAGAAAAATATGACTTCTTGCTACAAGTTCAATCAACTGAGTGAAAGAGTCACTCCCTATGGTGTTGTGGTTTATATGGATATCATTAAAACAGAGTAAGACATTAAATAAACGGGGTGATGTGCCCTTCCGCACAGATACAGAGATAACAAACCGACAAACATTTCCGAGTAACTGCAAAATGATCACCACCATGAACTCTTTAAAATTATAAGATTATCTCTGTTCTACTCTTACCACTATTTTGAAGGAATTTAATATGTTCCAATTACCAGTGCCGTTTTACCACTAGGCTAAGTAGGCTGAAAGCTAGGGCCTTTCAATATCTAAACTCGGCACTGCCAATTACCATTCGTAAGATCATAATTAGTTACGTGACATTTTTGAAGATGCTATAGCTAACTTAAACTGGGAATAAAACTAGTCTATTTTGAACACTATCATATACAGTGCAGTCATAGGTCAATTACTCTTAAAATTATGTGCTTAAATAAAAGTATATTTTAATGAAAAAAAAATTAATATTTTTAGTAATCTATTAAACTCTGCCAAGATTATCTCCCCAACAGTCCACCGCCATATCGAGAACGGGAGAGCAACATCTAAAATTTAAAATGGGACCCTCACATTTATTGCATTTTTTTTTTTGTCTAAAACCAGTGCGGCCTGAGATCCATCACTGGGCCGTTTGATTTCCTGGTAGGCCAAACATTTTATTGATACATTGGAATGTGTTTGGTCAGGTCTTTTCTTGTAAGCGCTGGGTTAAATTACGGGGCTAGTGGACCACTATTGTTTTCCAAAGTGGGCCACGATCAGAAAAGTTTGGGAAACACTGGTCTTTATGGATCTGATGGTAAAGGCCCTCTAGTAACGCCAGAAATCACAACCTACCAATTTCACAAATCTAAACACCCTATTAATGCAAAAGGGGTTCTGTCAACTGGGGGTGGCACGGCATAAAGAAGTCTTCCTACAGCAGGGGGTGCACTTTTAGATTTCTTCTCATTCTACACAAGCATAACCCCCCTGGTCAGGAGCATGTTAAAAATAAGCCACAGGGACAGGTTTCGTATTTCGGTAACCGTTCACACGAAACAGAGGCTAAATATAGAAAACGAAACTCTTTTAAAGTAAAATTACGTATAATAGATGCAACAATACACATTATACATTGTACTGCCACAACAGGTGTCTATATTTTGAAATGAGTGCATCAAGGACACGTTGGGACTACTGGAAAAAAATGATAAGGCGGTAAATAAGCTCATATGGTTTGGATGTAGAATGAGGAGAAAGGAAAAGGAACGGTGATTACCATTTTACGAGATGCAGGTAGAAGGAATAAAGGAGATCCAAACTGAAGTCGCTGTAAATATAGTCTTTAACACACCCTCTTCCGGCCTAATGCAGGATTGGGAGCATAGTTACCTCTAATTTTTCATATACCTGTGCAAGTGCACCTGAGTAAAAAAGATTCTTTTTGAATAAAAAAATCAATCATTGGCTCATGATGCACGCAAATTCCTTTCAATGTCATAATGGTCGACCACTTCGTGCACAGACATTTCATCGCATTCAAAACCGTCAGCCCCTTTGGAATGGTTCTCCTCTCACAGGGAGGATGAAACTAAGCAACTCCTAACCATTTTCCCGCCTATGGCAGGGTCGGGTACCCATCTTGTACCTCTGAATGGACATACGGCGATATATTGGTCATAGTTTTTTCTGCAGCCGGTTGCCGGTCAAAGCTGCACCCCTACGCTTATTTATCGTTGGACTAGTGTTCGTTGGGAATTTCTACCGTCGCCAGGGCGCGAGCTCCTACACCTGGAAATTTTGCCTCATCTACCAGTTACATAGTAGGGAGGGTTCTTTTACGTGCAAGTGCCATCGTACACCCACACGGGACCTTCTTTTTACTTCTCATCCGAAAGAAGGCACACTCACATCCACCTAGGTCGAGTATCGAACCTAGAACTACTAACACAGGCGCTGAGCGTGCTAGCCACTACGCCACCGCGGCGGATTCACCTATAACAGGGAGGAACACTGATAATCTTATCATGATACAGATTTATGATCGACCCTCAGCCGCCAACTTAATTTAAACTTGAGACATATTCGACTCCATTCATACCTGATATATTAATATGAAAAATAAACAATTAAATTTTTTACATGTTATAAAATCGCGATTTATACCTCTACAATAAATTGTTCCAGGGGCCTGTCTTGCAATCAGCTGAACAAGTGAAAAGCTAGCTGGGTCAATTTCTTTTGTTGGTTGTTCGTTGTTTGTTTGCTGTTGTTTTAGGGCCCTTCAACTACAAGGTCAGTAGAGCCCCGTCCACAGTGTAGTTCTTATGCAGAGACTGCACAGACATTACACTAATGTGACAATTTTTGGGTATTAGCAGTACCCAGTTCTCCCAAGCGGCCACCCATGTTAGTACTAGGTGGGGTTGCGTTGCTTAATTTCAGTGATCAGACGAGAGCTGGTATGTCCAATACAGCTTGGGTTAAGAGATAATCTAAGAGACACAAAGAAGTTTAAGATAAAGTGTATACCAAATATTTTACATGAAAAGATATAGCGAAGAAAATGTATCTTTTGTGTCCTACTCTGGCAGCGTTTGAGTCACTTTTTTTGTCAACCAATAGAGGTCAATATGTCTGTTGGCAATCAAATGGCCAGAATACAACCTTGATCTGCGTGATGGTAAATAGTCTAAGGTCAGCAAAATCGAAAAATAGGTCAAGTACCGTTGCGACTCACTGCGGTTTGTTTGTTGTTGTTTGTTGGAGTTTAAGGTCCCGTCAACTACGAGGTCATTAGAGACCCGTCCACTGTATAGTTCTAATGCATATACTGCACAGACACTACACTAATGCCACGATTATTGGGTATTAGCAGTACCCAGCTATCCCGAGCGTTCACCCATGTCAGTACTAACTGGGCTTGCGTTGCTTAACTTCAGTGATCAGACGAGAACTGGTGTGTCCAACGCAACTCGCCGCTCCCAACGTTATTCGTAGCTGGGAGTATAGTACTGTACTTTCTTTGTTTGATACGGGAAGAAAGTGCAATTTAAGGCGTTTAGTGAAGTCGATGAAACCACCACCACTCTGAATGCATTTACAGTAAGTAAGGGTGCACGTCTGCAAGCACACTTTATTTGCATTACATTAATGTCATTAAAAAATATCCTGGTGCTACTACTATCCACACCTGTGCAACGGTACTTGGTCTAAGAAAAAGCAACTCCTAACCCTTTTCCCGCCTATGGCAGGGTCGGGTACCCATCTTGTCCCTCTGAATAGACACAGGGCGATATATTGGTCATAGTTTTTTCTCCAGCCGGTTGCCAGCCAAAGCTGCACCCCTACGCTTATTTATCGTCGGTCTAGTGTTCGTTGGGGGATGCTACCGACGCCAGGGGGCGAGCTTCTAAACCTGGAAATTTTGCCTCATCTACCCGTTGCGTAGTAGAGAGGGTTCTTTTACGTGCAAGTGCCATCGTACACCCACACGGGACCTCGGTTTTACTTCTCAACCGAAAGAAGGCACACTCGCGGCCTCTCTCTCGCCCGAAAGAAGCCAACCCACCTCGGTCCAGTATCCACCCTAGTAATACTGACGGAGTTGCCGAGCGTGCTAACCACTACGGCGAGTTGTGTTGGACACACCAGTTCTCGTCTGATCACTGAAGTTAAGCAACGCAAGCCCAGTTAGTACTGACATGGGTGGTCGCTCGGGAAAGCTGGGTATTGCTAATACCCAATAATCGTCGCATTAGTGTAGTGTCTGTGCAGTATATGCATTAGACCTATGCAGTGGACGGGTCTCTAATGACCTTGTAGTTGACGGGACCTTAAACACCAACAAACAACGAATAACGTTCTATTAACAAGTTCAGTAACTGTATCCATGTGTCATTAAACCATGAGTCAAGTCTGCTAACATTCATGTGACAAAATGGTAATGCTTTAGAACCTTTTAACCTCATATAGCAGTTAAAATATGGGCATGATTTGGTTTAACAGATTTGACGGATGGGTAGGTAAAATGCGTTTGTGCACTGAGTGTCGGACTCCCTACCGACTAAAACACCTGGACACTAGCCCAGGACCGTGTAACACATTACTTCAAGCTAGGCTTTTTGTTGTGCCCTTAAGGCTTCCCTGGTTATTAGCGTGAGCCTGGGACGTTTCTTGATCCAGTTCACTCTTTTATTCACGTAGCATGTCCTCAGCATCTTGCGAGACCATGTCTCAGGTGTCCCTTTGGCCTAGTATGGCGAGTATGATGGTGTCAGGAGCCAGGTGACCAAGAATCGTTCTCCCAGGCTGTGAACGAACTGAGTTGGGGCGTCTAGACTAAATGTCAGAAACTATCATATTGTAACACTAACACTAATGGGTTGGGGAGTAAGCCAAGCAGCCATAACAGGTCCAACCCTTAGGAGGCTGCTTGCAGAAGATGAGGAGGTAGGTGTTGAGGATAAGGAGCTGGGGCAATTTGCAGCAGCCAACGTCCTTTACCAACACCTATGTTGGTATTAAGGTGGGCTTTCGCTGCTTAACTTCAGTGATCTCACGAGAACTGGTGTGTCCAACGCAACATATCTGGAGCAGATGAGAAGTTAGATCTTAGATGGCTCCTTCAGATCTGCAAATATTCCCGAGCAGATCAAATGTTTAACTTCAAGTAATGATAACTAGTGGAGTTATTTTAATATTTAAAATTTTCAGATAAGTCAATCGTTAATTTGAACAAGTCAACAAACGAAGCTAAGAAATTCCTTCAAAAAAAACGAAAGGTCGAGGAACATGACCATTTATCTGCTTTGGTTTTACCATGAAGTTCAAACTACACAGAGCAATAAACTTTGAACTAATGAATTTCTTGTTAACACATAACAAATCAATTTGAAATTTAACACCAGTTAAACTTTGCTGATCCTGTAGAGTCACAGAAACTTAGTAAGAGCAAGTCAGCATAACAGCCACTCCAAAATAATATTTAAAATAAGTTTCAGGTGAAAATGACACTTAAAATGATTAAAGTGACAGCACAGATCACCTGAACAAATTCATCACTGTCAAATAAATCATACCAAACCGTCAACTGAGATACAAAAATATTGTGTGCCTTACCAAATAATGTGATCATCCTGCGATACATTCAACTTATAACTAACAATGACCAACGTCTGCAAGCCCACCATAAAAATTTGGCAATGTTATTGCTATTCAAAAGTCAATTCACGTATCTGACAACGCACCATTGATGGTAATGACAAGCTGGATGTCCTATCACATCTACTGAGAGAGTGACATTTCGAGTCAAAGGACTCCATTATGAATTCTTAACTATTTGACAATTTCGTACATGAAATGACGTAGTCAAAGGATTACCGAAGGTTTTTAGTTTCTAGGATAGATTTCGTGTGAAGCAGTGGTAAATTAATAACAGGTGACTCTTAAAGCAAACTGACACCTTTTTTTGTCAAATTAATGACTTGTTTTTCTTACGAAGAAAAATACAGTATTTCTTTAATCCTTTGTGCCTACATTCACTTTCAGGATAAATTTTTCTGTAAATACATTAATGACGTCAGGGCGACACTGCACTATAGTGTTAAGAAGTTCAAAAGTGTGAAATGGTACCTAACAAATAACTCCATAGAATTTAAATAGAAAAAGTGAGAGTTTCGTCTAGTTATTGACAAACGCTTTTTTTGCACGATTCAATTCAATGACTAAAATCATGAGGTGACAATTTTCAAGGAACGGCTTTTCATAATCTTAGTATAAATTGGTTGGGGAGCACCACTGCTAGAGGAACACGACTGGCAGTTTAACAGCATTATCGAAAACAGAAATTACAGATTTGAAGGTTTTTCCGCCTTAAAACTGTTATTCCTCATAATTGCTAATAGCTATTTACGCCTTCGTTATCAGAATACTCTCCTCAAAAGCAAGCAACTCCTAACCCTTTTCCTGCCTGTGGCAGAGTGTAGCTGTTGTTGTTTGTTGGTGTTTTAGGGCCTTTCAACTACAAGGTCATTAGAGCCCCGTCCAAAGTGTAATTCTGATGCAGAGACTGTACAGACGCTACACTAATGCGACGATTTTTGGATACTAGAGGTACCCAGTTTTCCCAAGCGGCCACCCATGTCAATACTAGCTGGGGTTGCGTTGCTTCATTTCAGTGATCAAACGAGAACTGGTGTGTCCAACGCAATTCGCCGCTCCCTCAGATTACGAAACCCATCTTATCTTGTCCCTCTGAATGGACACAAGGGCGATATATTGGATATGGCTTTCCACAGCCGGTTGCCCACCAAAGCTGCAATCTCCATGCTTATTTATCGTCGGTATACTGCTCTTTGGGATCTACAAATTGCGTTGGACACACCATTTCTCGTCTGAGGTAAGCAATGCAACCCCAGCTAGTACTGACATGGATGGCCGCTTGGGAAAACTGCGTACTGTAATACCCAAAAATCGTGGCATTAGTGTAGTGTCTGTGCAGTCTCTGCATTAGAACAACGCAATGGACGGGCTCTAATCACCTAAAACGTTACAAAACAAACAATATGCCTCATCTACCCGTTGCATAGTAGAGGGGGTTGTATAGTAGGGGGAAATACAATGTGCTCCACAGGGGACCTCGGTTTTACTTTTCATCGGAAAGAAGGTGCACTCCGGGCCTCTCTCTCGCCCGAAAGAAGCCAACCCACCTCGGTGCAGTATCGAACCTAGAACTTCTGACGCTGTTACCGAGCGTGCTACCCACTGCGTCACCAAGGTGGGTTCTGTCAGAATACTCTTCTCACTGCCAAAAATATGGTGGAAAATAGCAGTCTTCATAATCCCAATGAAGATTAGCAATAACAGAGATGTTTTCACCACAACAGCAACTGCTGTATATACATGTATGACTTAGGTGATCATCCTAAAAGCGAGTTTCACTTAGGTGTATCGGTCAAAATACAGCATGCTCGGTCAAATGCTTTGTAGGCATTCCTTTCTTTCGTGTCAGAACAACTTTTACCAATTCATTAGCAATACGAATTTTTCGTATGACAAAATGTACATCGTGACATGTTCGTTTGAGTCTCTCACCTTTCATTTTTCTGTCCGCTCCCTCTCTCTACCTTTCCTTTCTCTCTCTTTTCGCCTTTTCTCTCCTCTCTCTCTTCCACCTTTTCTCTCCCTTTACTCTCACTTTCATCTTTCATTGTCCTCTCTCTCTCAAGCTGATGTCGACTAATCAGGAATTGACTGAACAAGACTGAAAGATGCATTTCGTTAAATTACATTCATTCTCTTACAGCAATGAGTGAGTGAGCTTGAGTATTTTAACCCCGCTTGGAGGTCAGACGGGAGCTTTCATAACATTCTGTGAAAACCAGCCGGCCGTGACAACAAACTGAAAGGGTGAAGCGACAGATTACATATTCTCATCTGTTATCAGCATAGAGTATGAACTAATATTAAATTATTCTACATGTAATATACTGTAATCAGAAATCCTGCCATCTATGTTCCCTCAAGACATGTCACACATAATTGTGGGAACTCAATTGTGTTAATAGTCATTGTCACAGATATCCAAATATAAATTGAGAACTGTGAACAATGGCATTTCAATTAAATCAACATCTTAACACACATAAGAAATATCAATAAATAGTGTGTGCTTGCTAAGTAAAAGGAGAGTGATGAAACTAGATGATTCATTCGTTCCAGGTTTGTTGAACAGCCTTGGTCCAACCCAATAAATTACACAAATTCACCTCTAGTATTCCCTTGATGCTGAAGCTGCACAAAAAATTACATCAATATTTAAAGTTCAGTTATCATTATACATAAGACAATTGAAAAGAGATGCAAAGGAATTCTGCAAATTACTGGCAAAAATAAAACACTGACTGTTGAAATTGACAACAAATCAATGCTGTGTGGACTGACAAGTAATCAATGGCTTGTAAAGTTTGGCTGAACATAAAAACAACAGTTGTGTTTATACGCTCAGATCCAATGTCACATCCATTCCAGGTGAAGACTTACTCAGTTTTTTTGTAGTCATCTAGAAAGTCAACTATTTGCATATACAAATGACAGGATTCAGTTTACAACGTTAGCATCTCATTGCAAATGACACTTTTCAAGGAAACTCATTTAGAAATATAACGACCACGAAATTCTGCATCACAGTTATGAGGTAGTAATTATTATGAAGGTGTTCAGGATTGCAAATAACAACTAATAACAACTTGCAGTCTATCGTTATTCTTGAAAAGCTTCAGCAACAGATTTAAACCCAAGACGCATCCGCACCATAAGGAAAACAAACATTTTTCTCCATGTCTATTCTAATTCACTACACTGTAAGCATGCTTATTTGGCCAATTTGGCAGTGGAGAGACTAACTCTCATTCCTACATATGATACAATAAAGCTCCTAAAACCCTAAGCAATAATTATTGTGTCGCCCTACAATACTTGCAATGGTGGCCTTTCCTTTGAGGAAGCCTTCCACTTTATCCTCTCCAAGGGTATGTATATTCCATCGTAGAACGCTGTGAGATTCACGCCACTGGCTTAATGTGTCCCACCCTAATTCCCTAATCATGTCAGACACAATCTCTGTGCGAGAAAACCTACGGAGTACAATTCTTGCTGCCCTTCTTTAGATCCTTTCAATATCCCAAGATAAGTCGTCGTCGTTGTTGTTTGTTGGTGTTTTAGGGCCCTTCAACTAAAAAGGTCATTAGAGCCCCGTCCACAGCATAGTTCTTAGGCAGAGACTGCACAGACACTACACTAATGCGACGATTTTTGGGTATTAGCAGTACCCAGTTTTCCCAAGCGGCCACCCCTGTCAGTACTAGCTGGGGTTGCGCTGCTTAAATTCAGGGATCAGGCGAGAAATGGTGTGTCCAACGCAATTCGCTGCTCCCAAAGACAAGTCGTGCCTAAAGGGAAACCAAATTGGACTACCGTACTCCAAAATTGGTCGTTCCATTGAAATACTGTGTAAGCCGTTTCTTTTACCTCCTTTGCACTGCCCCCGAGGACCTTACTAATCAGACGGAGAAATTGACCAGCCCTCGCAATCAATTTACTAATATGATCCTTCCAGTACCTTGACTATTTAAAATATTCCAAGATTGTTTGTTTGTTTGTGTTTTAGGGGCCATCGACTACAAAGGTCATTAGGGCCCACTATATGCTTATGGGTCATAACCTTCTCAACCTTCACACCATCTATGTAGTAATTAAAATCAAGTAACTTCCTAAATCAAGATATAGTACGAAACCTACACTTATGAAGGTTGAAAGGCAATTCCATGAACTGATACCCATTGCTACGTATAAAGTGCATCCACTGGGCACATAGCACCAGACTCTTGGGGATGAAGCAGTCTCTGGGTGAAGTTTATGAAAGGAAGGAATGCCCAAGAGGTGTATAAATGTGGAGCTGGTAATGCGAAAGGTGAATGTAGACTTGGTAATGCAAGGGGTGGATGGGGGCCTGGTGGAAGACAGGAGGGAATGAGAGGCAAGAGCTGGCAAACCCAACCCTGCCGTAGGCTGAACAAGAGTATGATGCAATAATTCTTAGTATTATGCTTAATGGTTCTTGTTATCAACAAGAACAGATTTCGCCACTGCCAACTGATAGGAAGGGTTTTCAGGGGCTGTTACGGCCAGCCGTTTTAAAACACGCCATTAGAGACAACGTCTCTTGACAAAACAGCCTGAATTTTTTTCCCAACTAATACAAAAATAAAATTGCAAGGTATCTGGATTGTTCTCTGTCATTTCTTGAAAATGGTTTGCAGCGCCTAATTTTCGGAGAAATAAGTGCATTACACGTGCTGTTAACCAAAGACAGTATATTTCAAAACATGGCATAAACATAAATAAGGTTTTAGGACTTCAAGAATGCAAGAGCAGGACACAAATTGTCAATGAGCATGGTAATAAACACATTTGAGAGTTACAGACATTAAAATGTTGTGTTGGGATGGTGAGTGTCGAGGTCACTAGTGTGCCAACAAGGTTTGTCACAATGCACAACATGTGAGCTCCTGAGCAAAATATTAAGGCTTACGGCTTCCCTGCATGTTGTGTTTTTATCATGCCACTACTTTCTTTCAAATTCATCCCAGAACCCTGAACCAATATTCACCCTCTTTCTTCCTTATTAGGGGAATGGGACGGACAAAGAGGAAGACTGAGAATTGTCAGACGATGAATTTCAATTTAGCAGTTGGCAGACATCTTATTACCATCCTCCTCTCACCTTACTTCCAACCAATAATTTGACCTAACACCTTCCCGGCCACCATTCCTATAATACACAAAGATCTCTTTTCGCTGTATCTTCAACTTTTTGTCAAAAACAATAGGAGACCATGTCTTAAATATGAGACGCGCCGGGGTACATGTAAATCAAACAGTCGTGTGAACCCCATTTACTGTCATTTCCGTAGAAAGCAATCGGGATGATTGGTCCATCGAAGGATGTGTGCTCAAATTACTAATGTAGCAGTCAATAAAGAATTTTTTACTACAACAATGAGTCAAATGATAGAGGAAAATAATTGTTTCGACAAGGTCTTCACCATGTTCAAGAGATAAAAATTGAATTTTATACTCTGACTACACATTCATAAAGGAGGCTATTATTTAGTTGACTGCATAGGGGTTTTGACAATTTCAAAAGTGCCTGCTATCAAACAACAGGTAGGGTTTTTCGCAATTTTATACACTCAGGGTCGCTGTCGAGGTACGTATGACTCCCTTAGACAAACGCCACTTACCATCCCTAATCAAAATTAAGTGTTTTTCACACATTTCAATTTAATAAAGGTATAAACATGAAGGAACATACTGTAGATCTACCGATATTTACAAAACATGCTGTATTATGTTTTAACTGATGCTGCACCTAGGTAGTTGCCTAATGCCTCATAGGTGCATCAAATTGTTTATCGAATAAATAGTTGTCAAATCTTAATAAATTGGAAAGGCGTGAATACTTCACAACAACAATATATAATACTGACGAATTTCATTAAGCGTAATACAAGTGATGCTTGGTGATAAATTTTGAAAACTAAATTGATATGCATCACCATACGTTCTGGGATTTCCCCCCTCAGAAAAACTTCCAAGTGTAATACGACCTTTCTCAAGGATCAATTTTTAAAGTTCAAAATATCTCCTACGGCTGTTGTTGAGCAGGGATATGACGTTGGCATTCCAACGTAGGAAGAGCATGTTTGAAAATCAAGGCGGCATTCATTATCCTTTAGTAACAAAATGGTGGCATTGTAATGAAGGTGCCTCTTAGAACCACATCTGCAAGGTGGAATTATATCTCCAATTATTACCACATCACATGAACGTCATCATCTACTGTGTCAGGATCGGATCCGCGGGTTCTGGCTCTTAATTCCCTCCTATCTCCTACCAGGTCCCCGTCTACCCCACACACTACCATACCCTTAAGTACAACCTGCCCCCCACGTCTTCCAATCACCTGCATTCCCTTAATGGACCTAACGAGCTCCTCTTCCCCTCGTCCCATCACAACCACATCACGTAGTTGTCCCATCACACACAACGTTGGGTGTTGCTAATTTCACCTCTCCTACATCCTCTACACCGACCTCCTCACCCGCGAGCAGCCTCCTTAGGGTTCGGCCTGTTATGGCTGCTTGGCTTACTCCCCAACCCCTTAGTGTAACATACTAACGTAAACGCCAAAAAACCCAGTCGATGAGCATGTCATGAGTAGATCAAATGTTACTCGTTAAACATTATAATCAGATCTCTACCCAGGGCTCAGAATTTTTAAAGCTGGCATTATAATATGCAGTATGTGATCTAAATTATCGCGTGGATTACAAGGAATAATTGTTTAAAAACTTTCTGTGAACATTTTATTACTTATCACATCATTTCAAGTGTCAATTTTAAAACCAGAAGGAGGAGTGTGCTCGTAGATCATGATTTGACAACGCTGTTAAATATACAAATGTGAGCACTGATTATTCTATGATTTGCTCAATGGCCTACCCACGTCATCCTCAAATACGCACCCTGTAGTACCCAACAGTGTATTGCTTCTGGGCAAGGTTACCACCTATGCTGTGGACGGGGCTCTAATGACCTGATAGGTGAAGGGTCTCAAAACACCAACAAACAACAGCAACAACCAAGTCAGTAGGCTATGACATTATGCCCTTTCAAACCATAGTCTTGTGATTTACAACAAAACGTGAAGAAGTTACAATACGACTATAATCAAGACCAGAAAAATACTCTCGTGAAAGGTCCACCGCCAATGAAAAATCAGCAAAACCAAGCAAGAGACAAACAACACACTACAAAGATAATTAATTTCATTCTGGCTACATTATTGGTCCTCGGACCTAGAAAATCCCAATACCTCGTTGGTCGAATTCAACCCTGCCATAACCTGTAATTCATGATGCCAGCAACAGGCCTGAAGTGATACTATCCGAAAATGACAAATTTAACTATTAAAGTTTATTAAAGTAACTCTTCATCATCACACCCTTATCCCCCTTGTGGCAGGGTCGGGTCTGTGGGTTCTAGCCCGTGGGTTCTGTCTCCTCAGCCAGAAAGAAGGGAAACCACTTCGGTCCCGGAATGGGGAGCTGACTCTACTCCACTGGGGTAGGTCAATTGAAGGCCTAAGTGTATGAAGGGAACACCCAACGCTCTCTGCATAATTTTGTGAGCTTCCTATATTCATCATCATACCCTTATCCCGCCTGTGGTAGGGTCGGATCTGCGAGTCCAATGAACATGCTCTGACAAGGGGCACCACAGCCGAGCGTCTGGAGCCCGCAGGAAATATTGGCTGAATTGTCTGTGGGGGGGATGCCGGCCTACCCTGTGAGCTTCCTATATGAGTAATTATAGTTCATTTAATACGATTTCAATGAGTAGTAGTAGTGAGATGCTAATCACTTCTAAAAACGCACATATGTAATGGCCCTAAACAATATTCAGCTTCTGCCGATCACTTAATACAAATTAAACACCAGTGGTCGGAAAAATGAAATGTCAACTGTTGCAAACTAATAGTTTGCACTGCTTTTCATGATTTAAGTGTTTAATGAAATTTAATTTAAATGTGACAAAGGCTTTTGTTCAGCTTCCATTACAGACACATTCAACAACACCCTTCAACTATTATTGCGGGTAAATTGTTTAAACAGCAAACAAAATTGAAAACATAATGGTATAATAAATGCTGTTATTGTAAAACATTCAATATACTGCATTTATACAGCTAAGGTCTTTTTTCCGCCAAGGCAATTGCGGCTTCCAGGCTACACAGTGACAAATTACAAACATTCAGCCATCTCATTATTTAATTTACACACTCTTACGATGGCATTTCCATTTCCTAAGATAACTGAATTATTTCTAAGTACCGTATATATTATTTAATTGAGAGAAAAACAGCCCCCTGCTCCCTAAATATTGGTATGTGGCTTAGAAAGAAAGTAATCCTGCATGATGAAAAAGACATGTAAAATTGATACTCGCAGTTGTCAACCCCTTGGTGTGCTTCCTTTCGTTTGTTGGCGTTTTAGGGCCCTTCAACTACAAGATCATTAGAGCCCCGTCCACTGCAAAGTGCAGATGCAGTGATTTTTGGGTATTAGTGGTACCCAGTTTTCCCAACCAGGGGCCCATGTCATTACTTACTGAGACTGCGTTGCTTAACGTCAGTGATCAGACGAGAACTGGTGCGCAATAAGCCGCTCCCCCCTTGGTGCCAACCCTGCTGCCATAAGGCTGGTTCAGTGGCAAGCGCTACCAGAGAAAACAGCGCGCGCGCAACCAACAAAATGGTGACGTAAAACACTGTCACCAAGACACACAGCGCGTGTAGTCGTTCAGTGTTAGGCGGCAGATAGGACGCGCGCTGGTTGATTTTGGCAATGTCCGCTAGGTGGGGTAGTGACCGAACAATGGTGTAACAACGTCATAGGCGTCGTCTGCAGTGAAACCACCCAATCATATGCGCGCAGGAGCGCTGGGCTCTGAAAGCAGTTGACTGGTAGTCAACTGCACTTTTACACCCATTCCTCAACTCCCTCCCAACATAATTGCGCGCCGACGTCATCCATTTCTGTGTTGCTTCGTCTGCTCACGGGGTACCTGGCGCTGTTGCGTGTGCCACTGAACCAGCCTTTAGGAGGTAACTGAAAGGATTATGCCATCAGGAAGGGAGTCAATAAAGCAAAATGAATCAAACAATCACTTTATCCCGCTTTGGTGGCTCAGTGGGTAACGTGCTCAGTGACCGCCTCAGTCGTCCTAGGTTCGATAATGACCGAAGTGAGTTGACCAGTTTCGGGCGACAGAGATGCCTCCAGTGCGCTTTCTTTTCGATGACAAGCAAAACCGGGGTCAAATGTGGTGCACGATAACATTTGCACGTAAAAGATCCTTCTCTACTATGCAACGGGCAGATGAGGTTAAATTTCCAGGTGTAGGAGCTCGCCCCCTGGCGTTGGTGGAGTGTGCCAACGAACAGCAGACCGACGATAAATTAGCATAGCTCTGGTTGGCAGCCGGCTGCGGAAAAACGCCGTCCAAAATATTACCTTGAGTCCATTCAGAGGAACAAGGTGAGTACCCGACCCTGCCATAAGGAGGAAAAGGGCTAGGAGTTGGTTGCCTAAGCGATCCTGAACTTGGCACCAAGGTCCCCCCACACACTTTTTAACAATGAAGCACGTTTTTTGTATGACCGCCTCAAAATCAAGAGTCACAGGGCAGTGTACTCGTACACATAAGTCCCTTGAACGTTTGAATTTCAGGGAACTAGTGAACTCAGATCCTGTAAGAATTCAGATGCCAATTTATCCTCACTAACTGTTAAGAAAAGTTCTAAACACTGCCATGACAAAGAGAAGGAAAGACTGTTTGGCCGACAAGAAGAACCCGCCAGTCTCAAAAAATGGCAAAAAGACGAGTGAGAGGGGGGCGCCACAGCGGATGTAATTGAAAAAATATTTTGAGAGCTCAATGAGTGAGCTCAGCCATTTCTATTACAACACTTCTCAATGAAATCGCCACAGTCAATCTCATTCAAATGTGTATTTGCCATCACAATTATGCATATCAACATTTGCACTTTACAAGTGGAGAAGAATGTCAAACCCTGAACATATCCAAGCAAATCAAGTGCTGTTGTTAAATGTTTTTTGAGTGCCTTAAAGCAGCTAGGTCTTGTAATGACGTGACAGTTCATGGTCAAGGAATGTCAAAGTTGTCAGGTGGGTGAGAAGTTTTAGCAGTACACATTTATATTCAAGAAGAGTATTACGAACAGACGTACATGAAAACTACATAGTTTTTACTGCCAAAGGGCTGAAATCTCAATATAATCATGACGTTCCCATATACTACTATTCTACTATGTTCGTGAAGGGCGCTAGTGACAAGAACATACTGACAGATGAAGAAATCAGGCAACGAATAAATGACGTAAAAATGACATTTATGATTGTCGTATTTCCTAATACAATTTTACTGGTTGAATGAGTTACGGGATAACTTCAGACTAAAAATTGGCAACAGAAGTAAAAAAAAATGTCGTTCATTAGCTTTAACACTTTACAACAAATACAAAATTAAATGAATTTACATGAAATGTTAGTAATTCCGTCTCGGTGGCGCAGTTGGTAGCGTGCTCAGTAACTGCGCCCGTGGTTCTAGGTTTGATACTTTAAATTACACTAACGGGTTGGGGAGTAAGCCAAGCAGCCATAACAGGCCGAACCCTTAAGGCCGCTTCACAATAGCAACGGGAACGTATTTTTTGCAGAGGGGATGGGCGACAGGTACGTCATGCGGTGGAGGTGTGCTGCCATTAGTCAAACGGCTTAAGTTTAACGGGAAAGTTGAAATTTGGTCAACTTTCCCCTCTGTTGCCGGTTACGTTCCCGTTCCCGTTGCTATTGTGAAGCGGCCTTTAGGAGGCTGCTCGCGGGATAGGAGGAGGTAGGTGTAGAGGAGGAAGGAGAGGGGAAATTTGCAGCACTCAACGTTCTCTACCAACCACTCATGTTGGTACTAACGTAGGTTTGCGTTGCTTAACTTCAGTGATCTCACGAGATCTGGTGTGTCCAACGCAATTTGACCGCACACTTCTGGCAAGATGCCACGAGTGCGCCTTCTTTCAGATGAGAAGTAAAACCGAGGTCCCGTGTGGCGTACGATGGCATTTGCACGTAAAAGAGCCCTCTCTACCATGCAACGAATAGATGAGGCAAAATTCCCAGGTGTAGGAGGTCGCCCTCTGGCGTCGCGGAACTTCCCAATGAACAGTAGGCCGACGATAACTAAGAATGGAGATTGCAGCCTTGGTCGGCAACTGGCTGCAGAAAAACACTGTCCAATATATCACCCTTGTGTCCATTCAGACGGGAAAGAAGGGTACCTGAACCCTGCCATTGGCGGGGATACGGGTTAGGAGTTTCTTTTTTTTTTACATGAAATGTTAATAACAAAGTTTGAGAGTTTCTATGTTTCTATGTTACACTAGCGGGTTGGGGAGTAAGCCAAGCAGGCATAACAGGCCGAACCCTTAGGAGGCTGCTCGCGGGAGAGGAGGAAGTAGGGGTAGGGGATTAGGAGAGGGGAACATTTGCAACACCCAACACCTAGAAACATGTGGAGTTGCGCTAATATTTAAACATCGTCATTGCTGGTAAAACCGGAGGTATCAGTTCCACAAATTCTTCCAAATTCTACACAATGCCAAGGTTCTGCCGTACAAGCTACTCCCATAACATCGGGAATTACTATTCTACGAACTTGAGCATTCTACAAAAGATGGCGAAATTTCCCAGTGCCTGTTACCGCCTCCCTTGCTTGTAATGCAGCCCCCAAGTCACTGTAATTCCAAAAGAAAGTAAAGGGAACAGTTGTGTAATCATTACTAGAACTTATAGGCTCTGGGGTAAAACTTCCAGGCCGCCTGAATCCTTGAATTTCACAAGATTGTGGCATTGGAGTGGCAGATATAACGCCAACAACCCACCACGATGACTCGGAGGACTAGAGATTACGTGGTTCTGGTTCGATGCTGATCTGATGCGCGTGGCTTTGTATGCTTGTCGTCGGATGGGAGGTTGAACCCTGTGTCACCAACACTTAAAGGAACCCTTGTAGTTTGGCAAAATTTCCAGGTGTAACAGCTCACCTCCAAGCTTTGGTGGAAGTGCCCAAAAGAAGGAAAATAGGCCAATGATAAATAAGCAGAGGGGTAAGTTGGCATCCAACTGTTTAAAAACACCGTCAAACAAGTCGCTTATGTGGTCCTGAAGGAACAGAAATGGATACGCCACCCTACCATAGTCCCCCTGGGAGCGGTGAATTGCGTTGGACACACCAGTTCTCGTCTGATCACTGAAGTTAAGCAGCGCAACCCCAGCTAGTACTGACATGGGTGGTTGCTTAGAAAAACTGGGTACTGCTAATACCCAAAAATCGTCGCATTAGTGTAGTGTCTGTGCAGTCTCTGCATCGGAACTACGCAGTGGACGGGGCACTAATGACCTTGTAGTTGAAGGGCCCTAAAGCATCAACAAACAAACAAGCTAAGAACCGGAGGGCCCAAGGAATGAATCAGGTGCAGGTGGCCCACCAACAAAAAAAATTGTGGAAATTAGTACAAAATGATTGATAACCACCTTGGTCCACTACGCCACCGAGGCAGGATCTTGGGTAGTGAGCGGCGAATTGCGTTGGACACACCAGTTCTCGTCTGATCACTGACGTTAAGCAGCGGAACCCTAGCTAGTACTGACATGGGTGGCCGCTTGGGAAAACTGGGTACTGGTAATACCCAAAAATCGTCGCATTAGTGTAGTGTCTGTGCAGTCTCTGAATCAGAATTACACAGTGGACGGGGCTCCAATGACCTTTGTAGTTAAAGGGTCCTAAAACACCAACAAACAAACAAAAGCCATAGTCCCCAACATCCCGAACTCATGGGGAGTCGTTCATCCTACTTTGACGAAAATGGGTTAGCAGAAATATGAGTACATAAACTTGTGAAAGAAAACAAAATTCGTTTGCCTATTGCAGTGTATCATTTTCGCAATAATTATGATAATTCCTATGCACATTTTGTCAGCTTGTTATTATTTCACTCACAGAAAAACAGGCATTACCTCATCCCAAATGACTCACAGCTATGCTTTAATATTGTTTTGTTGGAACGAACTTCATCCCAAATTTAAAAACATTTTTCAACTTTCACTAATTGTATACACAAAAATCGGTAGTTTCAAAATTTTTATTGCAAGACTCTTTTTTAGAAAGCCGTCTTCGAGTGCAATTTATTTGAGTGTTGGTGAAAAACAACATAAAGCTATCAATAAAGGGTTAGAAAAAAATAGTAAAAAAACTAAAGGAAGTGTGTGTATAGAATCTAATGAAGGTTAAAATCTAAAAAAAGGGTTTTAGTGCTCTTATATACATCGAATTGGCACTCCTCATAAAATTAAACACGGAAGTTACGACGAACATTACGAGGAGTGTGGACGTTTTACAGCAGGACAGTGGGCTAAAAGCCATCTCTGGGGAATGGAAACTTAGTCACCTGACATAAGCAATGACAATGGATATAAACGTCATGTTTAGCAATAAAGTACAGACATTTAAGTTCATCTGATGAGGACCATTCATAAAATATGGATTTTTACGTTTTTCACAGGATTTTTTTCTGTTCCTGATGGGGGCAGCAATGTAGCAATCGTTCCTCCCTTCAGGGCTTCAATGGGGCTCATATTTCAATTGACGCACGATTCAACTTCACAACTAATTGCAGCATCCCCCACAAACAGCCCAGTCAATCTTCCTGCGGGTTCCAGACGCCTGGCTGGGGTGTCCCCAGTTGTTTGTTGGTGTTTTAGGGCCCTTCAACTACAAGGTCATTAGAGCCCCGTCCACTGTGCAGCTCTGATGCAGGGACTGCACAGACACTACACAAATGCGACGATTTTTGGATACTAGCGGTACCCAGTTTTCCCAAGCGGCCACCCATGTCAGTACTAACTGGGGTTGCGTTGCTTAACTGCAGTGATCAGGCGAGAACTGGTGTGTACAACGTAACTTGCCGCTCCCTGGGGTGTCCCAAGGCAAGAGAATGTTCAGTGGACCAGCAGACCCGACCCTGCCACAGGCGGGATAATGGTATGATGATGATGAACTGAAGAGGCATTTTTGCATTTGCTATTCTCATCTGCAGTAGGCTAGTCTCCAATCTGCAGTAGGCTAATTCCAGTAGCAAACCTGCAGTTCCAGTCTCCAGTAGCAAATCTCCAGCAGTTCAAGTTGCAAATCCCCAGATCCAATCTGCAGTAGGCTAAACCACTAAAGATAGGACATTGTCTAAGGGATTCTGAATATTTTAAAATATTTGGGGCGCACTTCTTTTTTGGTAGTCCTCCTTCCCCTGACCCGCCTCTTGATCCACCCCTGGTTCCTGACTATATGGACTAGGTTAGGTTTGTCCTCTATTCATCATGAAATTTCTTTCCAGCACTCTAACTCTTCACCACTGTTTTTGAACATTTCAGACTTATCCCTGATTAGAAATTTTACAAGTTTTGTGGCAGTGGTTGCCAAATTGAAAACAGTCTGAAAATCATGAGAAACTGTTTAAATATTTTTTGACTTACCGCTGGCCTTATATATAATGTAAGATGGCTATTTGTTTTTTAATTTAATGCCTTCTGCGATAAACAGTGGTTTTTCACATATTATATGAATCGTCCTTCTCTGATGTCCTCAAAGGAAATCACGAGTTGGCCATTTTAACGTGAAGGTCGACTGAATTTTTATTTACATTTCTCTCTGAAATGTCCATAAGTCGGACAGTAGTGAAACCAACTAGGCCGTAGAACGAAATTAGCAGAAATGCGCATGTCTCGTGGTATGTCAAGGGCAGATAGAATTAGGAATGAATATATTAGGGATAGTCTGAGCCCTGGGAGGCATTGTAGTAGACTAGAGAAAACGGAGGAAGGTAATATGGGAATGCAATGCGGAGGGAAGAGGCGGAGGAGGAGCTGATTATTTCCAACATAGAGATGCCCGTTTTCGGAAATAAAAGGGGTAGAGGAAGGTCAAAGCAGAAATAGAAATAGATTGTACGGTGTAACAAGGTCATGTGTTGGGTGGCTGGGGACCTGGCTGGAGATAAGAGAGAGTAGAGAGAATAACTTACAGACTGGACCATTCCTCCCAAATTCGCATATTTAACCCAATTGGCAGCAGGATCTCACCATCGTGATATCCCCATCGGGGCTATACGTATGGCAGTAGGATTGGGCCTGCCAGATATCCCGTTTATAACCTCTGAATCCTCGAGTGGCTTTCTACAGGTGTAATTAGAACGAGATATACTGTAATTATAAATTGACTTAGAGTAACACTCACTTGAATAAACACACCTGAGTCAACAGACAATTTCCACTTTATCATCTATCAGACCTCATCAGTTGATATACTGCATACTATTATGACAGGTAAGTTATAAAATATGTGCAAATGGGTGTGTGCATGTTCCCAATAGTAACAGTCGCAGTGCTTATTATGGCTATTATCTCCCATAAGGCCATTTATCGAGATGAGGGAGGGGTACGCGCCTTTAGCAGGGTAGACGCCCATTTGTGCCCTGCTGATAAAAATGAGCGTTCTGTTAGACGTTATTTTTAAGCAGCCGGCTGCCATCGTAATTCCATAACGCTTTCGTGTGGTGATTGGAAAGTAATACGGTGTTTACCCCCTTCCTGAACCATGCACTAAATCATCAAACGCCTTCCAGAAACTCATATTTGTACAATAGAATCAATGGCACCGCTTGAGGGGCATATACACTGATGAGGTGCAGCATTATTCAGGCCTGTTTAACCTGTTTATTTTCTTAACTCCTCTCTTATTTCCCTCTTCAATAGGGAGCAGCGAATTGCGTTGGACACGCTAGTTCTTGTCTGATCACTGAAGTTAAGCAGCGCAACCCCAGCTAGTACTGACATGGGTGGCCGCTTTGGAAAACTGAGTACTGCTACAGTTGAACCCACTTATCTCGACCTCCGTTAACTCGACAACCCTTTTAAGTCGACGTTTTTAAAGTGGAACCACAAAATTCCCCTTGTCCTAACAGTTTCTGATTGCTTATGTCGATGACCCCTAACATCTCGAGCACAAAAAGGGTCAAATTTGCCACTCAACACTTATGTCCACCCTTTTATTTCCATGACCCCTAATATCTCAGCACAAAAGAGGGTCAAATTTGCCACTCAACTTTGGTTATGTAGATCTCAGAATCCCCTTGACTGGTGGCTTGTGAATACATTGGTTGGTTTGTGTTTTAGGGCCCATCGACTTCAATGGTCATTAAGGCCCAATTTTAAATATAGTATTAACCAATAACAACATTGCACCTACAGTAAGGGGGTGTAGTAGTTCACTGCAGATGTATTGTGTGTACCGCCATATTTGATTTTGGTTATCTTGATCATTGGTTATCTCGATGCTTTTTAGCAAACCCCTATGCCAACGACATAACAGGGTTCAACTGTAATACCCCAAAAATCGTCGCATTAGTGTAGTGTCTGTGCAGTTTCTGCATCAGAACTATACTGTGGACGGGGCTCTAATGACCTTTGTAGTTGAAGGGCCCTAAAACACCAACAAACAATAACAACAACCTCTTCAATAACTGTATAAATCAGGTTGTACCCCTCTTCAAGGCTTCTTAATTTATTCCCCTTCCATCCTATGCTTTATAATATTGACTGCTTCCAGTTTCCCTTATTATATTCCCCACATGCCAAGTGTCTATTCTAAGTTTCGTCCCCCAGGTTGGCGAAACAGCTCTGACTGGGAGCACCTCAACCAGGCGTCTAGAACCTGCAAGAATACTGGACGGGTTATCTATGAGGGATGCTAGCCTACCTCACAGGAGACACTTGATGCATTCATTATCTGCCACGTGAGCAAAGTGCTTCACCCCCATGGTGCTGCAGACGCATGATGATGACGGTTCAGGAGCCGCTCGCTCATGTCTGATGATTATTTTCCTATTTGAGTTTTTAATTATTAGGTATCCGCCTCTAGTGATTGGTCCAAGGCAAGCTATTTTATCCCACCCATCCCCAAAACCCATGCTGGAACTTCTCACTTAGACAGCCAACTTTTGAATGTGCTGTGAGGACTCTCCTATCCACCACCTGGGGACGCACCACGTAGCATTTCACTCTGCCAGTGGTAAAGAGTGACAAACGCCTGTTTATTAAAAAGTCTAGCTCATTGTTTACCACATGGGCAAAACCCAACAAATAAATATTCATTAACTGTTATGAGGACTGTTCGTGAGGGAGCAGAAGTAACCATATTTGCCTAGATCATCTCTGACTGAAACCTAACAGCTGCTCATTTATGTGCATGTGACATGGTGTATACACACACATCACCCGGCACCATCATCATTATCATCTCACCCTTCTCCCGCCTGAGGCAGGGTCGGGTCTGCGGGTTCTAATCCTCCACTCCCGCCTGTTGTCCACCAGGTCCCTCTCCACCCCGCACACCTCCATGTCCGCCAGCACCACCTGCTCCCACGTTCGCTTTGGTCTCCCTCTACCTCTGGTGCCCCCAACCACCTGCAGTCCTACAATGGACCTAATTAGCTCCTCCTCTCCCCTCCTCATTACATGCCCATACCACCTCAGCCGATTCTCTCTCATCTTTTCAGCAATGTCCCCCACCCCCAAGCTACCTCTAACGTACTCATTTCTGACTCGGTCGGATCTAGACACCCCACACATGTAGCGCAGCATTCGCATATTGTAGGCCCTTTTGTGCATCTTCCTTGGACTCCTCAAGCCTTCCCACATCATCTGCAAATACCAGGCACTGGGGGGCCTATTCCCGTCAGTAGCTCATCCATTACTAGGGTAAATAGGTATGGGCTAAGAGCTGACCCTTGATGCACACCAACCTCCACTTTGAAGCTAGCAGTGTTTCCCCATGCTGTTCTCACCCTAGTGATAGAACCATCATACATATCCTGAACTACCCTAATATGGCCTTCATCCACGCCTTTCTTTCTTAAAACACCCCATACTAACTGTCTGGGAACACTATCATATGCCTTCTCCAGGTCAACGAATATTGCATGAAGGTCCTTCCTTGCTGCTCTATGCTTCTCAATCATCTGTCGGAGAATGAAGATTGGTTCCATTGTGGACCTACCTGGCATAAACCCAAAATGATTTCCCCGGACACTAGTTAAGTCCCGGAGGCGACGTTCTATGACTCGCTACACATCACCCGGCACCAAGGCTTGAATTTCCAATGAGTCAGAAAACACACTTGCAGTCAATCAATTGCATTATTGAGGTGAGCCCAAGAAAACTAAGGTTACCTGGTGTAACAGACAAACTTGCATCATCCTTTATCCTACCCCCTGACAGCAGTCTTCAATCCTGCACACGTAATAAGTGACTGATGAAGGAGACTGACCAAGGCAACTGATTTGTTTCAGGAAATACGAAAAGCTCAAATCTTCTTCACTTCTTGTTGCGTCAGCAAGGTGTACATGACGTATGTCCATAAAATCACCCTTTAAACACGGGAAAAAAGGTGATGATTATCAGAATCATAGTGTTAAAGAGTTCTCACTCCTTTTTTGGCATCAAAGGCGGAAAGGCAATATTAAATAATTCTAAATAATAATTAAGGTAAATTCCCACCTGCGAAATCAAGCATTTACGTGAGTACCGGTCTATCGTTTAATAAGAGGGCAAGCTGCAGAACGCTGTTGGATAAGGTCATAGGCGGAAGATTTTTGATAATGACATTGTGCGCTCAATATGGGGTAGCAGGATCTTCCCCACGTCTGGCTGTGAAATCATTGCACTACCGGTCTCGAACTGTTACAACCTTAGCTTATAAAACACCCTAGTGAAATGGCAACTGAAGCATTTGATTAAGGATGTAGGCGGCAAACTCTTAAACCTGATAATTTTGCCGATGCAAAAGTAACTCCTAATCCTTTTCCCTCCTAGGGCAGTGTCGGGTATCCATTTTGTCCTTCTGCATGGACAGAAGGGTGATTTACTGGATAGCTTTTTTTCCGCAGCCGGTTGCCAATCAAAGCTGCAGCCCCTATGCTTATTTATCGTCGGTCCACTGCTCGTTCGGGTTTGTTGTTGTTGTTTGTTGATGTTTTAGGGCCCTTCAACTACAAGGTCATTAGAGCCCCGTCCACAGCATAGTTCTTACGCAGAGACTGCAAAGACACTACACTAATGCGACGATTTTTGGATACTAGCGGTACCCAGTTTTCCCAAGCGGCCACCCATGTCAGTACTAGCTGGGGTTGCGCTGCTTAACTTCAGTGATCAGACGAGAACTGGTGTGTCCAACGCAATTTGCCGCTCCCTGCTCGTTCGGGAATTCCACCGAGCTCCTACACCTGGAAATTTTGCCTCATCTACCCATTGCATAGTAGAGAGGGTTCTTTTACGTGCGATGCCATCGTACACCACAAGGGACCACGAGTTTACTTCTCATCTGAAAGAAGGTGCACTCCGGGCCTCTCTCTCTCTCTCGCCCGAAAGAAGCCAACCCACCTCGGTCCAGTATCGAACCTAGATCTACTGACGCAATTACCAAGCGTGCTACCTACTGCACCACCGAGGCGGGTCTGATAATTTGGCCGATGAATATATTTTTTTTCTTCATATAGAAAAGGCTCTTTTACATGCGACACAGTGGATACCACATGGGGCACGACTTTACATTCCATTTGATGGAAAGGGCATCGCTTCAATCAGGATCGAACCTGCAGCGATTGAATCTCGTGTCAAGAACTCTGAATAAGTTACCCTGACAGGCGATGAAGTGAGTTGAACTTCTGTATGTGTGAGCGAAAATCCACGGTTTGTTTCATCTGTAAAGACATACATGGTGGCTCCACCCTTTGACACCTTGTCGGACTAGCCTTCTGATCTGCACCTTAACTGACTAAAGCAAAAATGAGAAATACTAATAAATCCATTATCATTAACAGTTTTCCCGCCTATGGCAGGGTCGGATGTCCATTTTTGTCCCACAGACAAACAGACATCTTCAGGACGGCATTCTTTATACAGCCTAATGCTGCAACCTCTGGGCTTATTTATTGTCTATTTCTTTTCACTGGGGCACTTTTCTTCCATCAACACATTTCTACAGGAATTTCTACACCACAAGGGGCCACTATCTCACCCGAAAAAAAATCCAACTGCCTCATCCAGGACCGAGGAACTTGAAAACACTGTTAACTGACGAAGTAGTCCCGCAAGCTACCGAGGATTATAATACTCGTACTATAATAAAATAATAAGCAACTACTAATCCTTCCCCGTCTATGGCAGGGTCGGGTACCCATTTCTGACCTACAGACACACATGGGCGACCTATTGGTCGATATTTTTACGCAACTGGCTGCCGACCTAATCCTGCAACACCAATACTTTTATTTATCGTCGGTCTAATTTTCTTTAGCTGGGCGCTTTTCCTCTACCAACGCCAGGAGGTGTGGTCCAACACCAGGAAATTTTGACGATCTACTAGTTGCGTATTAGAACGGGTCATTTACGTGCGAGTGACATCCTACACGCCCCACAGGGCCACGGTTTTACTTCCCATTAGTCGGAAAGAGCATTTTTGTTTCGTTAGTGTTTCAGGGGCTTTCAACTACAACGGTCATTAGAGCCCTGTCCACCGCGTAGTTCTAATGCAGTCTGCACAGACACTACGCTGTTACGAGATTTTCGGGTATTAGCAGTACTCAGTGTTCCCAAGCGGCCACTCATGCCAGTAATAGCTGGGGCTGCGTTCTGAACTTCAGTGACCAGACGCAATACAGCCGCACCCCGGAAAGCGCATTCGGGATTTGTTGTTGCTGGTTGGTGTTTTAGGGCCCTTCAACTACAAGGTCATTAGAGCCCCGTCCCCAGTGTAGTTCAGATGCAGAAACTGCACACACTACACTAATGCGACGATTTTTGGATACTTGCGGCACCCAGTTTTCTCAAACGGCCACCCATGTCAGTAATAGCTGGGGTTGCGCTGCTTAACTTCAGTGATCAGTTTTTTTTTTTTTTTGTTGGAGTTTCAGGTCCCGTCAACTACGAGGTCATTAGAGACCCGTCCACTGCATAGTTCTAATGCATTGACTGCACAGACACTACACCAATGCGACGATTATTGGGTATTAGCAGTACCCAGCTTTCCCGAGCGACCACTCATGTCAGTACTAACTGGGCTTGCGTTGCTTAACTTCAGTGATCAGACGAGAATTGGTCTGTCCAACGCAATTCGCCGCTCCCCCGCATTCGGGATAACTCTTTCTCCCGAAAGAAGCCAATCCACTCGAGCCGGAACGAACCTCAAGCACGCTACCGTCTGCGCAGGTTTTGAGGGTTCCCTTGTGACCGATTACAGTATTGCAAAGAGTACATGCTGGGATATTTCGAAGCTGGCGACTGGCCCCAAGTGCACCTTCACGCTCAAACAAGCCTCAAGCAAACGAATTACCTCTACACTGGTCTTTGGCAATAATGGGGCTTTTCAAGAGGGAGCAAGTTAAGCAGTTACATAGACGGAATTCAAAAGTTGGGGGCTAGCATAAACGTCGGCAATGTAGCCCGCGTGTCAGATTCCTTCAGTGGTGATGAAGTAAAAAGTCCTAAGTCCCAATCCAGAAATGATTGAAAAGTAGGGGGCGCTTGATTGCGCATGGATCACTGCTTGGGAACACTGGGTACTGCTAATACCCAAATCGTCATGACAACGTGGTGTGTGCAGGCTCTGCATTAGGACTACGCAGTGGACGGGACTCTAATGGCCAATGTAGCCCCCAAACACTAACAACAACAAAAATTGAAAGTAGGGTCTGCTGGAGGTTTTGCAGGGCCAAAAGTATTTGCAAAACTTAGTATGTGAGGTGCCCATCAGAGCGAAGGGTTGAAGTCTGAGCCCATCCTGTTTGGAAGTACGTAATATGAAGGGCCCTGAGCCGAATGATTGCTGGATAGATTACTAGATGTCAAAGAATGCACCCTACCAATGATGGGATGAGGATCATATCTACATTGTAATCGACAGTAATCATCAAAACCAGCCTAAATGGTTGAGTCAGCAACTCAGTTTCAGGGCTTTTTTTCGTCAATGACGCACTGTCCTCGAAACACAACAAATAACAAAAAATGACTAATTGAAAGCAAAATGGTCGCCTTCAGTTGCTCGACAAGCAGAACGTGCGTGTTACTGATGTCAAAATACGTAAAGTAGGGCGAATCAGAGATGATAAAATAATGGGACAGAAATAAGATCCGATAGTTAATAAATTTCAAAAACAACGGAGGATGTGGGGGTGACTTTTTCGGCACCAATGGCTTAACTCGGCGACGTTTCCCCAACACAGGACTACTTCCGCTTAGTCAGGTGCACATATAACCTTTGTCTCCACAACATAAGTTATCCCTGAAATGGATGCATTCCCTAAAAATATTAGCCCTCAAATATTAGCGACACATTTTTGTCGTCTATACAATTAAAATATGATTAAAATAGCAGCCCAGTGACAGTGTCACGTGTGCTGCCACAGCCATCCATCAGCCCTTGAATTAAGTGCAGCTGGAATTAATAATAAACAACTAACTACTGTATCATTATTGACTGTTAATTGTGAAATACTCCAACATTAAAAAAAGCATTATTCAGAATTCTTTAGGCAATTTCGGAAAAACATTTTTGAATCACTCTTGAAAGTTTAGGGCAATCGCAAACCACGTGGAGTCCATTGCTGCTCACGTGACCGTGTAAGCCTGTCAGCGCCAACATGATGCAGCTGAACTCAGTTAACGCGGTGACCAGCTTTCAACTTTTAACTAAACATTTGGAAAAGTGAAATGAAATGCAAATACGTGAATGAATGTGATATTATTACCTAAACAGGATTTGTAGTACGGCCTATACGACTCATGAGAAGAATTATCTGCGGCTCCCAATAACGGTTCGTCATCTTCAGCGCTGTACCGTTCAATAGCTTCATCTTCTTCGTCTGCTCTAACCTCAACCCCTTCATTTAACGACATGCTTGCTGAAAAGCGACTGAAATTTGAATGCTAAACTGTTTCTCTTTCAAACGTCCTTCACCTACATCGGACACTCGAAATTGATGGTTAATATTTTAGTCACGAGTGTTGAATTATATAACGACATCGCAACATAACAGCTGCTGAACGAGTTGCTCTACACTGCCATCTAGCGGTTTACGTAAAACATACTGTCATCTGATCGGCTTGGCCTACATCATCATCATACCGTTATCCGGCCTGTGGCAGGCAAAGGTCTATAGGTTCTAGCCCTCCACTTCCGTCTATCTCCCACCAGGTCCCCGTCCACCCCACATACTACCATGTCCTTAAGAACAACTTGCACCAGTTTTCGTCTGATCACTGCAACCCGAGTTAGTACTGAAATAGGTGGCCGCTTGGGAAAACTGGGTACCAGTATCCAAAAATCGTCGTATTGGTGTAGTGTCTGTGCAGCCTCTGCATCAGAACTACACAGTGGACGGGGCTCTAATGACCTTGTAGTTGAAGGGCCCTTTGTTGTTGTTGTTTGTTTGTGTTTTAGGGCCCTTCAACCACAAGGTCATTAGAGCCCCGTCCACCGTGTAGTTCTGATGCAGAGGCTGTACAGACACTACACCAATACGACGATTTTTGGATACTGGTACCCAGTTTTCCCAAGCGGCCACCCATGTCAGTACTAACTGAGTTTGCGTTGCTTAACTTCAGTGATCAGACGAGAACTGGTGTGTCCAACGCAATTAGCCGCTCCCTTGAAGGGTCCTAAAACACCAACAACCTGTTCCCACGTCTGCTTTGGTCATCCCCTGACAGGGACGGATCCAGAGGGGGGAGCAATGCAGTACTTACTCCCCCCTCGGTGTTTCAATGGGGCGCAACTGATGAGGCATTTTTGCATTGCTATCCCAACTTCTATACTGCCAGTCCAACAGTTGCAGTCAGTGCCAGGCTGAAGCCTAGGACCTCAACATTTAGCGGGCTTCAAAACTTAAGAAAAGGGCCTCAAAATTGAAATAGCCTAAGGCCTCTCAATATCTAAATCCGGCATTGGTTGTAGTCCAATCTGTAGCTGGCTAAACCACTGAAGATAGGCTGTAATTGCTAGCTAGATTTATATTAAAGGATTCTGAATGTTTTTGGGGTGCACTTTTTTTGAAGTGCTCCCTCCCCGACCCGGGTGCTCCCAACCGTCTGCATTCTGCAATGGACCTTACGAGCTCCTTCTCCCTTCTTCTCAGTACATGTCCATAGCATCTCAATCTACTCTGCCTCATTTTTTTCCGCAATGTACCCCACCCTCCATTATATCCCTAATATACTCGTTCCTAAGACCGGCTTGGCCTACAGGCCTAAATATGTAATATACATAATTTAGCGACTGCCGCA
Source organism: Trigoniulus corallinus (assembly GCA_013389805.1). NCBI lineage: Eukaryota > Metazoa > Arthropoda > Diplopoda > Spirobolida > Trigoniulidae > Trigoniulus > Trigoniulus corallinus. Next base: position 12,119,826 of record JAAFCE010001963.1, on the reverse strand, counting down.
TGTATATATGCCATCAACGACATCGCCATTCGATTTAAACGAAATATTTCAGGTCACAATCGTAGGTATTTCGAAACTAGACGCTGTAAAATCGTTATCTGGGACGACAGGGAAAAACTTTCGAAATCAAAACATGTCATGATTGACTATGGAGTTTCAAAATGGCGGCCTGTTTTCGGCGTTATTAAATACACTGTGTGAAACAAAAAGTGAAATAATTATTGGGAAGGTCCATGTGTTCCATATATTTTTACGAAATCGCCTAAAGGGCCTTTTTTGAATTACTTTTTACCTTCATTTTGCTGCAGTTAGAGTGGCCGCTTGGGAAAACTAGGCACTGCTAATACCCAAAAATCGTCGCATTAGTGTAGTGTCTGTGCAGTCTCTGCATAAGAACTATGCTGTGGACGGGGCTCTAATGACCTTTTTAGTTGAAGGGCCCTAAAACACTAACAAACAACAACAACAGCTGCAGTTAGATAGAGGTCTGGACAGTGCCGGATTTAGATATTGAGAGGCCCTAGGCTAATTCAATTTTGAGGCCTTTTTCAAGCCCTTTTGAAGCCCGCTAAATGTTGAGGCCCTAGACTTCAGCCTAATTAGCCTGTTGGTAAATCCGGCACTGGGTCTGGACGACATTTCCATTGAATGAATAATGGTAGCGTTTCAGTTCTGTATTTTAGACAGACAACAACCCACACTACTTAATATAAAAAAAGTGACTTGGAATTGAGAGGAGTTAGAATTTGGTAATTATTTGATACATCAGTCACTAAGATTGTGTAAGGTTATTGACTGGTAAGTGCACTCTGCGTGTTATGGGCAATCCCACCAGTGCCAGGGAGCGGCAAATTGCGTTGGACACACCAGTTCTCGTCTGATCACTGAAGTTAAGCAACGCAACCCCAGCTAGTACTGACATGGGAGGAGCGCTTGGGAAAACTTGAACCGCTAGTATCCAAAAATCGTCGCATTAGTGTAGTGTCTGTGCAGTCTCTGCATCAGAACTACACAGTGGACGGGGCTCTAATGACCTTATAGTTGAATGGCCCTAAAACTCCAATAAACAAGCAACCAGTACCGTAACGAGGGAGTGGTGAAGAAGGCGTCCGCCACGGGCGCAACTGGGTTTGGGGCGCAAACTTTTTCAGTTTTTTGCCATTATTTGGTTACGGGGAGGCGCTTCACACCCCCGTTATGGCACAGAATGCAACTATTCTACATAGAACCGTACGGACAAACCAGTTCTCGTCTGACCACTGAAGTTCAGCAATGCAACCCCAGCTAGTACTGACATGGGTGGCCGCTTGGGAAAACTGGGTACTGCTAATACCCAAATATCGTCGCATTAGTGTACTGTCTGTGCAGTCCTTGCGTTTTTTTCGTTGTTGCTTTAGGGCCCTTCAACTATAAGGTCATTAGAGCCCCGTCCACTGCATAGTTCTAGTGCAGAGACTGCACAGACACTACACTAATGCGACGATTATTGGGTATTAGCAGTACCCAGGGTTCCCCAGCGGCCACCCGTCTTAGTACTAGCTGGGGTTGCATTACTTAACTTCAGTGACCAGACGAGAACGGGTGTGTCCAACGCAATAAGCCGATCCAACTACGCGATGGACGGGGCTCTAATGCCCTTGTAGTTGAAGGCCCTAAAACGGCAAAAAAAACCAAGAATAAATCCGCAATGCGTACATAAATGGCACCCCTACAATAGAGAAAATCAGAAACGAGCCTGCAGACTCGCACCACATTTGCTGACATCAGCAGGTAAATATTCAGGAAATGAATTTGTATTCTACGCTTAAAATTGATAGAGATTATCTCTATTTGAAGTAGTGTCATTTTTGAAATTTCTACTTAAGATGTTAATGTTATTTAACGCATTTTCTCTTGATATTAAACTTTATCAAGCTCATTAATGACAAGTTTTAGTTGTGCCACTTTTGAAACAAGGGTGCAAGGCTTTTCTCTGCAAACTGTAATCCGATATTCAGCGATATAATCGTCACGCGGATGTATTTAGGCCTAATTTAACAGGTTATTGAGCCTTGGAAAACGATACCCGAATTGTGGGAAATGAATCATACCACAATAAAGATCATGGGACATCCTGCTATCCTTCCTATGAGGCTATTTACCGAGCCAGGAAGAAGCTTCCACGCCTGGAAATATTGCCTCTCTATATGCAGTTTTTTTTTCAATGGAATCAAGTGTTTTGGCAATCTGGGGAAACATGTCCTTTGACATTTTCCCTGCCACTTGCCTCAGCCTGGGTAAGGAGTTGAGCAGTAATTAGGAACTTTAAGACGGAAGGGCGATCCGCGTTGGACACACCCGTTCTCGTCTGATCACTGCAGTTAAGCAACAGGAGCCCAGTTAGTACTGACATGGGTGGTCGCTCGGGAAAGCTGGGTACTGCTAATACGCAATAATCGTCGCATTGGTGTAGTGTCTGTGCAGTCTATGCCCTAGAACTATGCAGTGGACGGGTCTCTAATGACCTTGTAGTTGACGGGACCTTAAAATACAACAAGAAATTTAGGATTGGATCCTCAGATAAACCGATGTCAATTTTTATTTATAATAATATTGAATTGTGGGTGTTTGGACCCGCCGCGGTGGCGTGGTGGTTAGCACGCTTAGCAACTACGTCAGTAGTTCTATGTTCGATAATGGGCCGCGGTGGGTCGACTTCTTTCGGGCGAGAGAGAGGCCGCGAGTGGGCCTTCTTTCGGATGAGAGGTAAAATCGAGGTCCCGTGTGGGGTGTACGATGGCACTTGCACGTAATAAAACCCTGTCTACTATGCAACGGTTCGATGAGGCAAAAATTTCCATGTGTAGAAGCTTGCCCCCTGGCGTCGGTAGCATTCCCCAACGAACACTAGACCGACGATAAATAAGCGTAGGGGTGCAGCTTTGGCTGGCAACCGGCTGGAGAAAAAACTATGACCAATATATCGCTCTATGTCCATTGAGAGGGACAAGATGGGTACCTGACCCTGCCACAGGCGGGAAAAGGGTTAGGAGTTGCTTTGCTTTGAATTGTAGGTGTTAGGCTAATACAGAAATCAATAAACCTCTGAAAGTGAATGAAACTAAGAATCCTAAAGAAGGACCTTCAAATGCCAAAATCATAATTTGTATACAGAAAGGAAGCTTAAGAGTGCATAAGGAATAATGACCCAACTATGCTGATGCATTGTGTTGGACACAGTGGCGTCACCCGGTGCGGTGACACCATGGTGTTACCCCCTCTCCCGAAAAAAAACCGCTTCTTCTGCTTTGGTGTCACCCCATTTCTCATGGTGCGAGTGGTGTCACCCGGTGCGGCCCGTACCTTCCGCATCCCCTAATGACGTCACTGGTTGGACACACCAGTTCTCGTCCGATAACTGAAGTCAAGCATTAGCACGCTACACAGCGCTGCTTCAAGGGGCGGCAATTTGTCGTTTTGTCCGGGGCGGCATAAGCGCTAGAGCGGGCGCTGACGCCCAGATAGTACAGCACTAGCATTTGCGACCTCTTGGGAACTACTGGGTACTGCTACCCAAATCGTCGTAATACTGTAGTGTCTGCACAGACTCTGCATTACAACTACGCAGTGGATGGGGCTCTAATAACACCTTGTACTTGAAGGGCCCTAAAACACCAACAAAACGCAACCCCAGCTAGTACTATCATGAGTGGCCGCTTGGGAGTTCCTGTTACTGTAACTTTTGGAGAAAGGAGGTTTTCGAGGCTAAAGCTCATAAAAACATTACATGCAATAAACGATTGCTCAAGATCGGCTCACCATCTTGGACATTTTGTCAATTGAAACTGATAAAGCTAATGAACTGGACTATAATCAGCTGATCGCCGATTTTGCAACTAACAAATATCGGAAACTGCTCAGAGGAACTTCTTTTTGGGCTCACAATCACTGATGTCCTCAAGTTGGCCTTCCAAATAGCAGAGAAGAAGTGGTACAAATTAGGATGCTGGTGGTACAATATAGGCAACCGGTTTCCTATATTCTAGGCCCACCATTTGCCAGCAGTTAGAAAAATTGGGATTTTTATGCTTTCTAGAGCCCAATATTGACATAAAATTCAAATTAGTTCAATGAATATGTGTAGTCTTGAATAAAAAAGCTTGAAAATGTAAAAAGTGGTACAATATAGTAACCTTCCCCTACTACTTTTGCATAAATAAAACTTGCTGTTGCATAATATTACGAAATAATTCTACCTCGACTGGTTCCAGAAATGAATTCTTATGAATTTTATTTTTATCTTGAGCCTTTGGTTGTACCTACATAATATACAATATTAATCAAAGTGTTATTTTATTATAAAATAAAAACACGTTTATCAATCATTTTGTACTAATTTCCACAAATTTCTTTCATAGGTGGGCCCCCTGCACCTGATTCATTCCTTTGGCCCTCCGGTTCTTAGCTTGTTTGTTTGTTGATGCTTTAGGGCCCTTCAACTACAAGGTCATTAGAGCCCCGTCCACTGTGTAGTTCCGATGCAGAGACTGCACAGACACTACACTAATGCGACGATTTTTGGGTATTACCAGTACCCAGTTTTCCCAAGCGGCCACCCATGTCAGTACTAGCTGGGGTTGCGCTGCTTAACTTCAGTGATCGGACACGAACTGGTGTGCCCAACGCAATTTGCCGCTCCCCGGTTCTTAGCACCGTCCCTGTAGACAACGACGCCCATCACAGTCTTTGCCTGCAGCAGATGAGCTACCCATGCCCAATACCCCGGTATTTTAGGGCTCTTCAACTACAATGGTCCTTATATCCCCGTCCCCTGCGTAGATCTAATGCAGAGTCTGCACAGACACTACGTTGTTACGGCGATTTTTTGGGGTATTAGCAGTACCCAGCGTTCCCAAGCGGTCACCCATACCAGTACTAGTTGCGTTGCTGAACTCCAGTGATCAGACGAGAACTGGTGGGTCCACTCCCTCAGAATATTGTAATTGTTATTTCTAGCCATTGCAAATCGCTTATGTTACTCATATTTTTACTACATCCAGGCCTGTAGCGAGCTCCTAACCTTTTTCCCGCCTATGGCAGGGTCGGGTACCCATCTTGTTCCTGTGAATGGACACAAGGGCGATATAGTGTTTTTCCACAGCTGGTTGTCGACCAAAGCTGCAAACCCTATGCTTATTTATCGTCGGTCTACTGTTCGTTGGGGAATTGTACCGACACAAGGGCGAGCTCCTACACCTGGAAATTTTGTCTCATCCACAAGTTTACATCGTGCACCACACGTGACCTCGGTTTTACTTCTCATCCGAGAGAAGGAGCACTCGGGGCCTCTTTCTCGCCCGAAAGAAGCCAACCTACCTCGGTCTGGTATCCAACCTACAACGACTGAAGCCGTAACGGGGATATGAAGCGCCTGTGGCAAGTGTCTAATTTTCGCTTGCCCGTAACCCAATAATGACAAAAAAACTTAAACGTTTTGCGCCCCAAACCCAGTTGCGCCGTGGCGGCTGCCTTCTTCCCCACGCCCTCGTTACGGCCCTGCCAATTGTTTCGGTTTGTTGGTGTTTTAGGGCCCTTCAACTACGAGGTCATTAGAGCCCCGTCCACTGTGTAGTTCTGATACAGAGACTGCACAGACGCTACACAAATGCGACGATTTTTGGGTATTAGCAGTACCCAGTTTTCCCAAGTGGCCACCCATATCAGTACTAGCTGGGGTTGTGTTGCTTAACTTCAGTGATCAGACGAGAACAGCAGTTACCGAGTTTGCTTCCCACTGCGTCACCGAGGCGGGGATAGTATAGCTTCATACCGGTAAGTATCTTTTGATTTTAATTTTTGGTGCAGTGTCAAGCCATGAGGGGGTGACCCGCCGTGGTGGCGTAGTGGTTAGCTCACTCGGCAACTACGCCAGTAGTTCTAGGTTCGATACTGGACCGTGGTGGGTCGGCTTCTTTCGGGCGAGAGAGAAGCCGCGGGTGTGCCTTCTTTCGGATGAGAAGTAAAACCGAGGTCCCGTGTGGGTGTACGATGGCACTTGCACGTAAAAGAACCCTCTCTACTACGCAACGGGTAGATGAGGCAAAATTTCCAGGTGTAGGAGCTCGCCCCCTGGCGTCGGTAGCATTCCCCAACGAACACTAGACCGACGATAAATAAGCGTAGGGGTGCAGCTTAGGCCGGCAACCGGCTGCAGAAAAAACAATATATCACCCTGTATATCCAATATATCACCCTGTGTCCATTCAGAGGGACAAATGGGTACCTGACCCTGCCATAGGCGGGAAAAGGGTTAGGAGTTGCTTGTTGTTGTCAAGCCATGAGGGGATAACAGTAAATATTCCGTCCCTGATGTAAGAGAGCAAAATATTAAGTGACAGTTTCTATTACACAATGACAATGAGGAATGTTGCACATCATCAATCACTCCTTTTTACACTTTTCACTTGTTTTTTATACGACTGGTAGCATTTAGCATCAGTTGGCAACCAGCTTTGTACCTAAAGTAGATAAACATTTACCGCCTTCTTAATATCCCATCTACTATATCTGCTCCTAAGCCGTTCCCGGATACGAAGGATGAGATACAGCAAAACTCGGTAGGTTCCAACGCAACACCAGTTAGTTGCTACTAACAAGGGTGACCGCTTGGGAACACTGGGTTCTGTTAATACATCGTGTTAATACATCTGTTAATAATTCGTCGTGACAGCGTAGTGTCAGTGCAGGCTCTGCATTAGAACTATGAAGTGCACGAGGCTCTAATGACCATTGTAGTTGACAGGCCCTAACACACCATTGAAACGAAACAATAGGTAGGTTCTTTCACAAAAAAGTAGAGGTGCAACGGGCAGTTAAAATGGTAGTGCCTTTTCAAGCACTGGTATACTGATAGTGTCTTGGAGGAAAAGTGCCTATGGTTTGGAGCTTTAAGCTAGCAGCCGGGTGGGTGAAATACGGTCCAAAGGATGGCTCATGTATCCCAAAAGGACAAAAATGGGCACCCGAGCCTGAAAAGTCTAACAGGGCTGGAGTTAAGAATGATGATGCTGATGAATGTTTTTGAAGCCTCGTAAGAGGTGACGTACGCACAATAAACTCAGGGATGAACTGCATGGCTTGTTGCCGATCTAAGGCCCTAAGCAGGGACAGGATGGGAATGTATGGTATCCCAGAACTCCTTTTAAATTTTATCCTTTGAGCGATGAGCCCTATTGTGCTCTGGCTCTCAGACATCCCACTTAACAACTTAAACTTTTTTTTCTCTGCTCTTATTATTGCTCAAAGAAACCTAGTTTACCAAGGTCCTGCTGACCAAGGTCGCACTGGACAGACAATCAGGACTGAGAAGAGAGGCTACCAAAAAGTCCAACGGTCAATAGAAGTTAGCACCAAGCAAGAGAAGGATACGAGATTATTTCTATAAAAAGTGGCACAAATTCCGAAAAAAGAAAAATATCATTCAATCATTTTAACGCGAATTTTTACTGGTAGTCCGTCGTTTGCCCTCTACCCGCAATGGTCCCCGGTATCAAATGTGGGCCAAATCGACACTGACTGCAATCCTGTACCTTTACGTCTATAGGCCAAGGCCGGCCATCCGGGGGGTGCAGAGGGTGCATTGCTCCCGGGCCCCACGATTGAAGGGGGCCCCATCATCAGTACCCATCAGGGCCCAGATCATTGCATAATATTAAGTTTAATACGTTATTGTCGGGGCAACGTCCCTCATTCGACCCTGCCAATGCAACATAACCTAAACGTAACCTAACAACCCTGCCATTGAACTACACCAGGGTTGTACAACCTTTCTGGAATTGTGGGTCACTCGGCTGCTCCATGAACTGATTGCCAGCCACACGCTGTCATAACCAAAACGGGTGATGATAACGTTGGGTGTTACATAGCAGGTAGGCTATAATGCATAATTAGAAATGATGCACCATGGGCGGCATTACAAGCTTCAATGGGCCACAGGTTGGACAACCCAGAATTAGAGGTTGAGTCGATAATTTAATAATGCTATTATTTTGGGGTTGTTAAAACCAAAATACGTTTAATAATCAGAAGTGTAATAAAATATAATGACACAGGTCCAACTGAAAATGTTCCAAGGTGTGGACGTCCATATAAGCTTTCAGACCAACTCATAAATGCAATGGCGACATATTAGGGCACATGGCATCATCCAAAAAGGTAATACCTTCCAAAATTAGGAAGGATCTCAAAATGGGATAGGAAGGCATCTAAGAGGAGTCCATTAACTCTGAATCCTTTCATTTTAACTTTTGGAAAAATATTTTAGGGTCCCAAAAGGATTTTTGCACTCGGGCCCCTTTATAGAGAAGGCCGACCCTGCTATAGGCACTTACCTAACCCCGTTTGATGACACCTCCATTACAGGACAACTTCGCAGTCTGTTAATGAAAACTGGAGTTAAGAGTCTTGTCCCTCGAAATGGACACAAGGGCGATATATTGGACATTGTTTTTCCACAGCCGGTTGCCGACCAAAGCTGCAACCACTATGCTTATTTATCGTCGGCCTACTGTTCGTTGGGGCATTCCATCGAAGCCAGGGGGGGCGAGCTCCCATACCTGGAAATTGCTGCCTCATCTACCTGATGCATAGGGGAGAGGGTTCTTTAACGTGCAAATGTCATCGTACACCACACGGAATCTCGGTTTCACTTCTCATCCGAAAGAAGGAGCACTCGAGACCCCGCGCGCTCTCTCTCCCCCTCTCTCTCTCTCCCCCTCTCTCTCTCTCCCCCTC
>JAAFCE010001963.1:12047861-12110954 GCA_013389805.1 Trigoniulus corallinus | reverse complement strand
CTCTCTCTCTCTCTCGCCCCCCCGCTCTCTCTCTCTCTCCCACTCTCCCTGTCTCTCCCCCCGAAAGAAGCCAACCCACCTCGGTTCAGTATGGAACTTAGAAGGGTCTACGTCAATTTGGCGAACATACAAATTTGGCGTACATAGCGATCTCTTGGGTGCCCAAATTTGTTCAAAATTGCCACGGTCATAACAACATATTTCAACTGTCATAACAGTCATTGCAAGGTAATAGAACAATGAATGCCTACCATAACCGTGTTATAGGGCCCTAATGACCTTTGAAGTCGATGGGCCCTAAAACACAAATCCCACCATCAAGGATGGGGTTTTTGGGGTTGCAACCCCCCCATTTACATATAAACTTATATGCGTATAATATGTAAGGTTTAGCTCAATCCCCCCTGTATTATCTCAACCGCCCCGTATTACCTCAACTCCCCCGACGAAAATCCTGGATCCGCCACTGGTTATGACAGTTGCAATTTTGAACAAATGTGTGCACCCAAGAGATCGGTATGTACGCCAAATTGTCATACGCCGAATTTGTATATACGCCAAACTGTCGTACGCCAAATTCTCATGCCCCAAATTGACGTGATCCCAACTTAGAACTACTGACGCAGTTTCTGAGCTTGCTACCCACTGCGCTACCGAGGCGAGTCTTTCTACTGTATTTCTCAACAGATTTATTTCTCAATTAAGTGACTTATCTTTAGACAGTAAAGATGTCAGGTATTGTCCAAGAATTGGCAATTCTACGAATTTACTGCATATTACAAGAGGTACTGGTGGTTGGGCCTACCTTGACCTAACTATTCTTCCTAACTTTAAATTTAGTACAATACAAATAGCGGATATCTGTAATTTGATACGCGAGTAGCACACCCAAGACAATATCGTTTGCATTGATTTCTTGGATAGTCTTATTTGAATTTTTTTTGCATATTTCGACACGAACATGTCGGCTTCTATATTGTCCGCCTTTTAAATTATTCAACCGGACACAAACAGCAGTAACATATTAATATAATAGAGACGAATAATTTCGAAATTTATTTACCTGTTGATTATGGCGACAACAATTGCACATTGCAGGAGTTTTTAAACCTATTGATGACAATCAGTTGATTTCTGCAGTTGTATTCAGTTCTGTCAGTTTCTTCTGGAATAACTAGATCCTGGAGTGTTGCAACAATCACTGGTAGTTCAATAGTCAAGGTCAGCAATTACAATGGATATAAACGTCACCTTTAGGAATAAAGTCCTCAACGTGTGCATATATTTCAGGTAATTTGATGAGGGGAAGTCATCAACTATGAAAGTTCCGGTATTCCATGATTTTTCAGTTTTTCACTAGATTTTCTTGTTTCTAACTGTATGGGCTGGTGCAAAAAAGTCTTTCACTGAAATTTTTCTGTCTGTAAAGGATTAGGTGAGGTTAGGGTTTCATTCGTGGTGTCTTACGCTGTTATTTAAATATTTTTTTGCAGGATAACTGCCTTTTGTGTCCCATATAGTAAGTAGGCCCTATTTGTCTTTTAGTGTGATACTTTCTACAAGGATGTCACAATTTGATAATTTAAATGCGAACTACATTTCTATTTACATTTGCCCCTCATCCCCACGTAAACCTGAGAGCGGCTGTATTCGTTGGACACACCAGTTTTCGTCTAATCACTGAAGTTAAGCAACGCAACCCCAGCCAGTACTAGCATGGGTGGCTGCTTGGGTTGTTGTTGTTTGTTCGTGTTTAAGGTCCCGTCAACTACAAGGTCATTAGAGACCCGTCCACTGCATAGTTCTAATGCATATGCTGCACAGACACTACACAAATGCGACGATTATTGGGTATTAGCAGTACCCAGCTTTCCCAAGCGACCACCCATGTCAGTACTAACTCGGCTTGCGTTGCTTAATTTCAGTGATCAGACGAGAACTGGTGTGTCCAACGCAACTCGCCGCTCCCTGGCTGCTTGGGAAAACTGGGCACTGATAATACCCAAAATTCGTCGCGTTAGCGTAGTGTCTGTACAGTCCCTGTATTACAACTAAGCAGTGGAAGGGGCTCTAAGGGAGCGGCGAGTTGCGTTGGACACACCAGTTCTCGTCTGATCACTGAAGTTAAGCAACGCAACCCCAGTTAGTACTGACATGGGTGGCCGCTTGGGAAACCTGGGTACTGCTAGTATCCAAAAATCGTCGCATTAGTGTAGTGTCTGTGCAGTCCCTGCATCAGAACTACACAGGGGACGGGGCTCTAATGACCTTGTAGTTGAAGGGCCCTAAAACACCAACAAACAAACGGCGGGCTCTAATGACTACCAACTAAACAAACCCAAAATTCCCGCCTATGGCAGTGTCGGCTACCCATCTTGTCCCTGTGAATGGACACAAGGGTGATATATTTGACAGTGATTTTCCGCAGCCGGTTGCCGACCACAGCTACAACCCCTATGCTTATTTATCGTCGGTCTATTTTTCGTGGGGAACTTCACCGAAACCAGGGAGCGAGCTTCTACACCAGGAAATTATGCCTCATCTATCCGTTGCATAGGAGAGAGGGTTCTTTTACGTCGAAATCACAGGACCTCGGTTTTACTTCTCATCTGTAGGAAGGCGCACTCGGGGCATCTCTCTCGACCGAAATGTAACCTATCTCGGTCCAGTATCGAACCTTGAACTGTTGGCGCTGTTGCCGAGCACTCTACCCAATAAACCTGCAGTGAGAAGTGAACTAACATACGCCAATTTTTTGAACTTCTTTTCAATGCATAAAATGGACTCAGAGTCCTGCGGATTCAAAGAACTGTTAGGGTCTGGGTGGCTAGATCAAGTAGGGCCTACTAGGAGGACCGCAAACTTAACCCCGTCTTGGGGCCTCCAAGTCCTAAACCCTAAGTAGTGCTATCAAATCCATTTATTGCTTATTACAAATACTGCATGGATCAATCAATCCTTTCCTTCAAACTACATCTCAATTTCTTGCCCTTTGCTGACAACTGTAGGCCCTAAACCTCATGCACCTGTTATCTTTATCCCTGTAAACAGTATTTTCAATACGTAAAAAACTATGCCTTTTCACTCATAAATAAAATAGGGCCTCGGTTGTAATGTAAGTGAACATTTTGTCAGGTTTTTCCTTCGGATCCAGTGTTAGTTGACAACGACCATGGTGTTTGGAGCTAAGGAGTTGAAATTATTTCAGAGTATCCCACAGATTTGTTGTGATTACAACGGAGATTTTAATTCAGATTGTGGAATACAACTGCAATCAATACAAAAGAACTATTTTTATTTTGAATAATCATGGAAAAATGAACGAATAAAGAAACAAACCACTTGAGATGAAAGTAGCTCTAAGATGAAATCAACTGCTCAAAAGCTTTTTATAAAAAAGTACCTTATTAATAGTAAATTATTTCATAAAGAGAACAAATCTGCTTAAAAAGGAGAAAGATCACTACGAATGGATAATTGTCGTTTTACAATTAATATTTTTCTTCGTCTAAATTCACATTTGAACAAAGATTCAGAGTAAGGGTGAATGCAGATGCAGATGTTAGCAAGAAAATGTGGCAGCTAAAAGTCAAGAATATAACAAAGAATTCAACGACTGACACTACTAAATTTATATAAACGTTGAATTTCATGAAATGTTACATTTTTATACTGCACCTGTTGATTATAGGACCCCAGCCCACTGTAGAACTCAGTCAATTCCACACTTATGTAGATTTCAGCATCATTGGAACCTTATAAATCAGATTACTGACAATCGCATTGAGATATTTGGCAACTTTCACACAGCTCGACAAGAGACCTCTTTCAAATCAAAATAAAAGGAGCAACTGGTCCGGACTACAAATATTAGTGATTCGCATACCACACAACTCAACAATTGGCTTTAACCATTGATATCATTTATACAGTGAAATCTCTCTAATTGGTACACCAGTGGGACCCGGACAAAGTGTACCCATGAGAGGAGTATAGCAGCTCCTAATCCTTTTCCCGTCTAGGCAGGGTCGGGTACACATCTTGTCCCTCTGAATGGACATAAGGGCGATTGTAAGGGCGACCGAAGCTGCAACCCCCTATGCTTCTACTGTTCGTTGGGGAATTCCACCGGGAAGTCCTACACCTGGAAATTTTGCCCCATCTACCAGTTGCATAGTAGATAGGGTTCTTTTACATGCAAATGCCATCGAGCACCACACAGGACCTCTGTTTTACTTCTCACGGAAGGTTCACTTGGAACGTGGGCATTTCCTTCGCCTGAAATAAGCCAACCAACCTCGGTCTAGTATGGAACCAGGAACCACTGACGATGTACCCATTACAGAGATGGTTTTCTGAAAATGGTCACAGATATTAGGAATACCAATAGAGGGCTGTACCCATTATAGAGGTGTACCGTTTAGAGGGGTAGTGGTCACATAAAGCCTATGGGTGAAAATCGGTGCCTGAAGAAGTTGTACCGATATGTGGGGTGTACCCTTTAGAGAGTGTACCCTTAGAGAGGTTTTACTGTACGATCTTTCAGCACTGGTACAGAACTTCTAGAGTCACCAAGAGTAGTTGAGCTTGTGGCAGACTTCTAGATCTATAACGCACCTTACTAAACACCTAAGACTTATGCCTAGTTCCGTATCACCACACTTTAACGCTAATCACGTCGACATTTTGATGAAGTTTTGTGCTATTAAGCTGTACCCCATGGAATTTAATTTTGTGACTGTCTTTGTGCTTGTGTCTTCGTCCCTCCCTCTCCTCCAAGATTTATGGAAAACCTGTGAGCAATAGTGTTAGGAGGCCCCACGCTCAAGTGCCAAAGAATTTATTTGCCCAAATGTGACCATTTCTCAGCATCGATGGATACACGCTTCTTACCTTAGGTATACTAATTGTGATTTTTTTGTCAGGATCACTTAAGATCCCTGAAGATAATCTCGAGAATAAACATTCCTAATCAAGAAAGAGATAAAGGATAAACATTAATTTTCTTTGGCAGTGAAATTTTCAGAGAGATTCAAAGACAGAGGTTTTAAAGGTTGCTGATAGTAGGACCAAAGGTGTGACAAGCCTTCTAAGATGGCTGAAGGGGGTAACCCCTTTATTGCACTAGGCATCAAATATGGCAGATTAGTTACTCAAAATCACAGAAGTACATCTACAGCACCATTTTAGTCAGAACATTTCAACCTCTATTTTTCCTTTTCTTGTCATTTTGTCTAAATATTAATTTGTTGTGGAAAAATTCGAGTTTTCATATTCCAGGAAATCTTTTATTTTTGCTTGACACAGCTGTGAAAAAGATTTCACTAAGTGTCCAAAGATTAACTGTGCTGATTGTATATACGTTTGCAACATAAAAAAGACGGTTATAGGGTCACAGAGTCAAGCAGCATCTTAAGCAAATTCCTATTATTCTGACGTCAAAGTTCTGAGTTTCAATGACAAAGTGAAGCACAAGTATTTCCCCTTCAGAGAGTCTGCAAATCTAAGGCCTCAACTTGCAGATTTAAGGTGACATGGTGCCCTTTAGTCAAATGAAACTCAATTTATTTGGAAAGGAAGTGCCTGGTAACCATGACCTATTGTCTACATTCAAGTAACGTCCTGTGAATGACAGAGGTTGCAACACTAACTCTGATGATGCCATAAATGTCCTGTCAGTGAATCTACCACAGCTGGATCTGGACAATTGTTGAAAATAACTGAACATATAAACAATGCATGCCAGAGGCGGATCCAGAGGAGGAAGCAATGCAGCAGTTGCTCCTCTCTCAGCGTCTCAACGGGGCCCATATTTCAACTGATGCATGATTCAGCCTTGCAACTGATGAGGCATTTTTGGATTGCTCTTCCCATTTCTATACTGCCAGTCTGACAGTTGCAATCCGTGGGGATTTGACATTGGGCAGTAGACTACCTATTGTAATCGCTAGCTAGATTTATACTAAGATATTCTGAATATTTAAAAATATTTGGGTCTGCCCCTGGATCCGCTACTGATGCATGCAAGCCTGAGTATTTGTCTTCTGTTGGCAGGACATTTCTGAGGAGCTGACTTTGCACAATGCTCCAGGAAATTTTCGGACTACCAATGTAGAATTTTAAGTGAATAATGTGGATCCAATGCACGTTCTAATGCAGTGCTGAAAATGAATATCTACATTGAAGTTGGAAGGAAAAAAACCTGGAAATAATTTGTGGATGATCCTTCACAAATGCAAATTTCATGTTAAGAGATCGATTCCTTGCAATAATACTAAAAAGATGACCATGTTTTTCTAGTTTTTCCGTCATACAAATCTCAGATATTCATGAATTCTAATGAAAGACAAAAAAAAATACAATATTTTCAAGAAGATTATATTAAATGGAGAGACATATGTTTCTAGATCAGCTTAAGAAGTGATTTTTATGAAAACCTGCTTTAGTGTGTGCATGGGTCTGATGGAAACTCATATACATATCAAATTTGGCTATCAATTTGATGCAGGATATCACACGATTGATTTTCATACCTCATTAATACTAACATAATAATAAGAATTCAAAATGCTACCACCATTTCTAATGAAATAATCTGAACTACTAAGACTGTATTGTCTGCACTAATATGTTGAAGGGATTTTCTTTTCCACAAAACAGAGGTGCAGATATTACAGAGAAATTAATTGCAAAATCCTGGTATGAGAACTGCACACCTTTTTTAAAGGCCTTGATACAACGTCTAATTCCTATTCCTGTAGCATGACAAAATTAAAATAACAAAATACACAAATTAACAAAAAAAAACACACAAATCTCTCGTTGTGAAAATCATGTAAAAATGTACAAAGTACTCAGATGTCACTCAGACAGGAATATTTTGATCAGTTGAGACAAAAAAATATCTAAAGCATAATATTGTGAAGAAATTGTTCCCCCAAAAAATTATATTCCTCAAATTATCTTAACCATGAATTACAATTACTAACTTTTAGGTTGAATTAGAATAATTAATAATAATATCATCAGCAGAAGTGGAAATCTCGTTTTCTGAAAGGGTTTAGGAGCTATTTCAATACATTAAAAGATGGTAATACTTTTGCTACTAGTTTTCAAAATGCATTTTCTGAAAATGTCACATCTTTTCAGTTAGAAGGAGTATTAAGGAATATTTTCAAGGCAGTTGGTTTCATAATTTATTCAACGTTTCGTTTTAAACAACAAAAATTAAATTCATTCTAATTCATTGTTTTTTTTTTCAAAGATAATTGGTATTTTTACTAGAAACAAATGCATCACCATCTTTGTTTCAACATAACTTTTCTTTTCTTGTTTTTATTTTTTGGACTCTTTTCAACATTTACCCATTTTGCTTTTTGTCAGATTTGCCTTTGCATTTCTTTGTCATGCGTCTTGTAGATTCGCAACTTGGGTCACTTCCAGCCTTCAGTTGGTCCAGCCTTTCTTTCATATGAAGGGTAACATCACAGTCACTCCAATCACCTTTCACATAACGACATGCTGAAAATATAAATTTTTAAAAGACAATCATATATTTTTTTACATTTTATTATATTATTTTTGTTAAAAAAAATACATATTTCAGGGTCAGAATGATTTTGGATTTAGGTTATATACTACTCCATCATTTCTCTTATCCCAAACCCACACCCCGCGTGTGGCAGGGTCGGGTCAGTGGGTTCTAGCCCTCCAATCTCGCCTATATCCCATCAGGTCCCCGTCCATTCCACACACTATCATATCCTTATGGACTATCTACTCCCACGTCTGCTCTGGTCTCCTTCTTCCCGGGGTGCTTGCAACCACCTGCATTCCTGTAATGGACCTAATGAGCTCCTTCTCTTCTCATTACTCTCCCTCATTCTTTCCGCGATGCCCCCAAGCTACCTTTATTATAATCATTCCTAACATTTCTACCTTTCACATATCTTTATTAATGTACCTTCCTAAAGCATCATCACCAAACCCTGATTGGATGTTGCTTGTTGGTGTTTTAGGGCCCTTCAACTACAAAGGTCATTAGAGCCCCGTCCACAGCATAGTTTTTATGCAGAGACTGCACAGACACTACACTAATGCAACGATTTTTGGATATTAGCAGTACGCAGTTTTCCAAAGTGGCCACCCATGTCAGTACTGGCTGGGTCAGTACTTCAGTGATCAGACGAGAACTGGTGTTTCCAACGCAATTCGCCGCTCAACCCTGATTGGATCAAGTGCCCATTTTTGTCCCATTGGCAAGAGTGACCTGATACCTGATACAAACTTAATTGCTGCTGCTCCTATTTTTAGTTATCGACCACCGACGTCCGAGAAGTTTCTACAACAGGAAAAATTTCCGAACTACACGTGTATTTTACTCCATTAGTATGGGTCCTTTTAACAGCGTGCTCGATTATTGCGTCAGTGGTTCTAGGTCAGATACTCGATCGAGGAGGGTCGGGTGAGTGGGAGAGACCTAGAGTGAGCTTGCCGTCAGATGAGAAGTAAAACTGTGGTGCAGTGTGGTGTACGATGTCATTTTCACATAGAGGAACCTTTTCTACTATGTAACAGGTAGGGAGGTAATATTCCCAGGTGTCAGTCCGACGAAAAATAAGCATAGGGATTACAACTTTGCTTGGAATCCAGTTGCATAAAAATATCGCCCAAAACATCACCCATGTTTCCATTCACAGGGACAAAGATGGGTACCCGACCCTACCGTAGGGGGAAAGAGTTAGTAGCTACAGTTTTTTGTAGTTAGGATTCTTTAACGTGCAGGTGGCGTTGACGGTAGTCAAAGTATCTCAGTCCAGAATGGAATATGGAACCACTGACATGGTAGTCCAGCTACGCTACGTTTGCGGCACCTAGGTGGGTTTTACTATATATAGAATCTCAACCAGCAGCCCCGTAACGAGGGTATGAAGCGCCTGTGGCAAGTGTCTAACTTGCGCCCCGGTGTTGATTCATGTAGATTAGAATGGTCAAGTAAAATAAGAGCCACGTCCAACTGTCAACCGGGGGGAGGGGGGTATCTTTTGTTTTGCGCCCCAATTCCAGTTGCGCCCATGGCGGGCGTCTTTTTCACCACGCCCTCGTTACGACACTGTGAACCAGCGTAACCAACTGTATGGAGTTTGACTGTCTAGTCTAGACTGTAGAATGCTGTTAACAACTAGGTTATTGAATTCAAGCCGTCATGGCAACAGACTGTCAGTCATTACATCATTCTGACGAGAGACAGGTGCAAAAGTATCCTAATATATTGTTTGATTGGTTGGCGCACTGATACTTTGCTACACATGACGAGGCTAAGGAAAGAGTGGGGAGTGGCTTACTGCGTTGGACACACCAGTTCTCGTCCGATCACTGAAGTTGAGCAACGCAGCCCCAGCTAGTACTAACATGGGTGGCCGCTTGGGAAAACTGGGTACCCAAAAATCGTCGCATTAGCGTAGTGTCTATACAGTCTCTGCAACAGAACTACGCAGTGGACGGGGCTCTAATGACCTTGTAGTTGAAGGGCCCTAAAACACCACCAAAACAAAAAAGGGTTGTGGACTAGAAGTCAATTCAGGGGAGAGGACCTCATCCAATGTGCTGTCGAGGCGGATTTATTGTCTGTAATAATTTCTGAGTTTTTCAAATAGTTTATGACTCGCCCTTCTCTGATGTTCCCAAAGGACTTCACAAGTTGATGACTTCAATGTGAAGGTTGACTGAATTTCTCGCTATTTACATTTGTCCCCCTCCCTGAAATGACTTTAAGCCTGGTTGTAGTATCCTGTCGGCAACCAGTGAAGTAAAATCATTTAGGCTAAGCCTCCCTCTTCATCATATGTTAGTCCCTATACTACCGGCTTCAACTTTATTCTCCCCTTATTCGGTTTCTATCTGGTCTTCCCAAAATCATTGGGACCTGAGGGTGCCTGTTAATGGTAGGAAATGGGTTTTATAAGAAGACTACAGAGTATTAAGCCTCGAACGTTAAAAATCGATAGCGTTAGCCTAAAGATGGTCATAATCACCTTTCTTGCAGTTTCGAGTTTCAGTTTTTGAAAGTTCGCAATCATTTTTGTCACCACGTCTCAACGTTAACGTACGAGTGCGTTTATTGAGGACGGTGTCACAGTCACTCCATGAACCTTTGGAATACCGACAAGCTGAAATATATTAATAAATATCCATGAGTTTACTTTCCAACGCCATTGAAACACAAAGTTGGAATGAATCAATAAAAATGGCAACATGTGCTTTTCACAGGTGTTGGAATCATCAAACGCAATCCCCAGAAAACCAAATTATCATATCAACTTTAATAAGAAATAAACAAATTCGACTGTCGAATATCTGCAAGTATTGAACATCTTGGAGAATAAACAGTATGGGCGATGATCAAAACTGCAGAAATTCGACCATACCGAATCTGCTTCGCCTCTACTTACATCCTTGCCCTGGGCGTCCTTTATTACCAGGTTTAGGCCTTACGCTTCTTACATGTCTGAAAATAACGTCACCGCCTTCTTCACTGACCACAACGTCGTCTGCACTAATGATGCTAGCCAGAAATATCAGTGACAAGACAACCACCAAGGTAAACACTACAGCGTTCTTCATTTCTGTCGTGGCTTTTTAGCCTTTCGGATAATATCCTAAAGAAAAACAAAAATAACAAAAATGATATTAATTACAGGAAGATAACCTGTTCAAGACAAAACAATAACTAAATACCCATGCCTCTATACAAACTTCTAACCCTTTTCCCGCCTCACTCATCTTGTCCTTCTGATGGGATACAAGGATGACATATTTACTGGATTAGTTTCATGGCTTGGGGAGTAAGCCAAGCAGCCATAACAGGACGAACCCTTAGAAGGCTGCTCGCGGGAGATGAGGAGGTAAGTGAAGAGGACGAAGGAGAGGGGAAATTTGCAGCACCCAACCTTCTTTACCAACCATCCTTGATCGTATTGACGTGGGCTTGCGCTACTTAACTTCAGTGATCTCACGGGAACTGGTGTGTCCAATGCAACTTGGCTGCACCCAACGCAACTTGGCTGAACCAACGCAACTTGGCTGAGCCAACGCAACTTGGCTGAGCCAACGCAACTTGGATGAATATTGGACAGCGTTTTTCCACAGCCGGTTGCCGACCAAAGCTGCAATCCCCCATGCGTCGGTCTACTGCTCGTTGGGCGAGCTTCTACACCTGGAAATTTTGCCTTATCTACCCGTTCCATAGTAGAGAGGGTTCCTTTCCGTGCAAATGCCATCGTACACCACACGGGACTTCGGTTTTATGTCTCCTCCGAAGGCGCTCTCGGGACATCTCTCTCGTGCCCGAAAGATGCCAACCCACCTTGATCCAGTAACGAACCTAGAACTACTGCCATAGGTGGGAAATGGATTAGGAGTTGCTTGTTGGTCTTCAAAGAAAGTAACGAACAATGCATTCAAATAAATGTTTAGATGTCGACCCCTTGATCATCATTGACCCCCTTTAAAATTCCATTGACCCCCAGGGGGTCGATACCGGCCCCGTTGGGAAACCCTGGTCTACACAGACACTACGCTGTTACGACGACGATTTGGGTATTAGCAATACCCAGTGCTTTGATGTTGTTTGTTGGTGTTTTAGGGCCATTCAACTATAAAGGTTATTAGGGCCCCGTCCACAGCCTAGTTTTTATGTAGAGACTGCACAGACACTACACTAATGAAACGATTTTTGGGTATTAGCAGTACCCAGTTTTTCCAGTCGCCGCTCCCTACCCAGTGTTCCCAAGCCGCCATCCATGCTAGTACTAGCTGGGGAATGGAACTGGTATGTCCAACGGATAACAGCCGCTCCCACGCCTCGGTGGCACATACCGTGAGTAGAATGCTGGACTTCTAGGTTCAATATGGACGGAGGCGATTTGGCCTCTTTCAGGCAGGGAGAGACCCCCGGTGCACGTTACATTGAAAGGGTAGTAAAGCCGTGGCCCCAGTATGGTGTGTACCATGTCCCCATTGCACGTAAAAGACCTTTACTACAGGGAATTAAATATAGGCTACGTGTAATTCGGTGGAGAAAAAAACAGGCCAAATGACAGCCGGTTGAGTTAAAATACTATCCAACAACTCTCCTGTGTGTTACCGGGTCTGCCTGGACAAATGAGTACCCTACCCTGTCACAAACAAAGAAGGGTTCAGAAATGATCAAATGAAATAGCAATAATTTAGGTCCTGAATGAGAGCCGATTGTGGGAGAAAAGATGACACTGCCAAATGTTGACATCATGTATCAAAATTTTCAAAATGCCGGTATAGTTACCCAACCGATTTCTGACTATTGCATTTGGGCGCAAATTGTTGGAGTGAACAATACGTTCCAGAGGATAAAGACCATTACTGTTCAGTGTTTGGCAGCTGAGTTTTGGGTGTCCTAGACGTTTATTTGTCGCTGTGGGGAAGAAAATGGCACCAGCTATAATAAACAATAATTTCCCACAAAAGAAAAACTATTCAATAAAAAATATAGGTACCGGTGCACTTTCTCTCCCCTATCTAGCTGTCGTTTCACTGAAATTCAACAGCAGTGGCTGCCGCAAATGATTGTGTGAGTTAAATTCTGATAAAACAGATCAATTCCGGAAATGATTCCATCAGTCAAGATACAGATATCCATATGGTAAATGCCACTGATTTATGAGAGTAGAGAGTAAAAGCATAAGTCTACGTCGGTCGGGTTTTGAATTATGATCATTTCTGCACGTCTAGAAAACATTTAATAATACACGGTTGAGACATTTGTGAGCGGCGGGCGTTTCGGTTATCAAACAAACTGCTAAACTACCTCCTTCAGAGTTCAGAATCCATTAAGGATATCTTTACTTTTGCTAGCGAAACTCAATTCTTGACACTGCATCTCAGACATTGATTTTTTCCTCTCTCTCTCTCTCCTCCCAAAGGCCGCGTGACAATTGCAAAGCTTTAAAAACTTGCAGGGTTTTCTTTTATCCCAGATGGAAAATTAAACCTTCAATGAAAATAAAACGCATCCACCATCTATCGCTATGAAATACATGTCCATTTGGGAAATTTCGATTTATACTTTTTGAAACTTAAGTGTTCAGGGAGAACGTTGCATATTCTGAGATAACTGGATAATGGTAGCATTCTCAACATCCCAGGCTAATTAATTAGGGTTGGATTGCTTTTTCAGATCTAAAATGATGGCCTGTTCGGCTCTGAAGGACATTGAGGAGCAGTGGTGACATTGGACTACTGCAATCAACAAGTATCGGGACTGATCCAATAAAATGTAAAATACGAATTTATTTCGGTCTCCTTCAAAATAATCCCCGTCCCCTTTGCAATACACCTACTGTATGCCAACGATTTTTTGCAATCCAAACCTTGAAGCACCTTTTGTAGTCGATTTCAGAAAGAGCCTTTCAAACTCGTTGCGATTCTTTTATTGCATCTATCGTTTCAAAACACTGGCCACGAAGTGGTCATTTCACCTGAGAGAATAAGATAGTCACCCGGTTTCAAATCAGGTAAATATGGTTGTTTGTTTGTTGGTGTCTTAGGGCCCTTCAACTACAAGATCATTAGAGCCCCGTCCACTGTGTAGTTCTGATGCAGAGGCTGCACAGACACTACACTAATTCGACGATTTTTGGATACTAGCGGTACCCAGTTTTCCCAAGCAGCCACCCATGTCAGTACTAACTGGGGTTGCGTTGCTTAACTTCAGTGATCAGACGAGAACTGGTGTGTCCAACGCAATTTGCCGCTCCCCAGGTAAATATGGTCTAGCTTAATTTTGTAGGGGAGTATTATCGTGGTGGAGTCCAAGCTTTTCATTGGCACACTTCTGGTCATTCTTGCGAGGTGCTTCAAGCATATAACATTCAAATGATATTCATGATAGACAGTTTGGCCGATTTTGCCTAATTAGAGCGGGTTATTGAAATGAATGGGTGCCAATACTTTTTGACCCGGAGGTATACAGTACACAGAACGAACTTAGGTCTCAATCCACGAAGGTAGGTACACTTTGGGATTTCCTACTCCTGCTAGAAAGAAACCAGTTTAATCTTCCAGGACAGAGTCTATGATTCTCTCCTTATGCGTAAAAGTAGGCTACTGTCCGAACCAGGCTTAAAATACTGGTAAATGGAGTCTCGACCTGAGAAATCAATTATTTCTCAACAAATAAGTTGAAATAACTACTGTTTCTTCCACCGGTCTAGCCATCCATCACGGGCAGTGAAGTCTCCATCTTTTATATGTAGCTTAAATTGCAATGTCCTTTCCTGCAGTCCAGCCCGTTTACCGGCAAGCCCTCGTCTCTTACATGCTAATGCCACAAAAATAAGGCTTCTTCCCCCTTTGGGTGTTTCCCTTTTAGCATCACTTTCCTTTTCTCCATTCTGCTTCCACTGACTTGGGCAGCACCAGGGCAGCACACCACTTTTCCATTTCGGAGTGCTTGCCAGCGGTACTCTTCCCAACTCCTAATTCCAGAGCAATAATGTGTGTCGTTACCCCAAATTCTAGTCGCTTTATAGCGCGTAGTTTTTCAGCCACAGTCACTACAACTTTTTTTTCCGTTTATCGCCCATAGTTAAAATTCACTAAGCACAAGTAACTAAACTTATTAAGACGCTAAACCAAGAAATTGCTCAAAGGAGGGAAGCTAAGAGCGGAAACGATAAACAATAGAAGAAAACAGAACAAAACAATAAGAACTGAAAGGGCGGAAACGATATCGATTTGTAATTCTTTCCAGGACTCCTAGACTGAATTATTGCCCAGCAAAGTAGGGCCGCGACCAAAATTCCCAAAAGAAGGTCCGTCCGTCGCCAGCGAAGTAGAGCCGGATAGTAAGGAGGCCAGGGGAAGCACTTTAAAAAAAGTACGTCCCAAATATTTTCAAATATTCAGAATGTCTTATTATAAGTCTAGCTAGCAATTACAATAGGTCCTCTACTGCAGTGCTCCGCAACCGGTGTGCCTTGAACCGATACGGGTGTAAAGCTTTTGATATGCCACGGAATTCTAGGAAGAACTTTGGTGTGCCGTAGGTGAGAAAAGGTTGCGGAGCACTGCTCTACAGAACCTTAGACAATGCGCTATCTTCAGTGGTTTAGCCAACTGCCGATTGGACTGGCAGTATAGAAATGGGGCTAGCAAATGCAAAACTGCTTCATCAGTTGCAAAGTTGAATTGCGCATCAGTTGAAATATGCGCCCCATTGAAGCACTGAGGGGGGTGGAGCAATTCAGCAATTGCTCCCCCCTGGATCCGTCTCTCACGGAGGCCGGATACTAGCGAGCCAGATAGTCGAGAGTCTACTGCAAGGGTCCCCAACCTTCTGGAGCCCTAGAGCACATTGTAAAAATCTGATATGGTGCGCGAGCACAAGGATGGCTCTGAGAGGTTATTGGCAAATTGGAACTGCCCTAGCCCTCGGAAGTGCATCACAGACATATTCATCTACCATTTGGGCCCTATTTGGACGAGCATTGCCATCCGTAAAGGAACTGAAAGCCTACTGCATCCCTGAAACGTCGCACGAAAGGCTCTAATATCTCTGTACGTCAAAGCAGTCAGGGAACCAGTGCTGAACACGTAGAGTGGTGTGCGGCCATTCGACGTCGTGCCTGCTTACACCATGACACCTCTACTGCTATAATGGTCCCGTTCCCTGACGTTGAAGGCGTGATAGCGAGTCTCAGGTTCTCTCCAGATCAAGGTTCGTCTAGAATCTTTGGCTAGGCTGAATCTTGACCCACACCCATCTTGGTGATGCCAGTCTGTTTTATAATGCTTGCGGTGTTGTCAGCTTTGTTGGTTTCTGGTGACTGAGTAAAATAAAATTTAAATAAATTCTTTACTAGGGTTGCCAAATAGCGGCGGGCGCAGATAAATCAGCCCACTAGCACAGGGTTGGGAACCCCCTTGTATTTATATTTATTCAAAAGACTGAAGTTGAAAGAGCGTAGGATAAAATTCTTGATTATTTGGATACAAAACCATAGAACAAACATCAGAAGTACCACAGCACAACATACAAAGGCTATGAAATGTAAATTATGTTTGTCCAAACAGCGAGTTCAACGTCTGTCAGAAGACAAAAAAACTAGAAACGTCTTAGTAACAACAGTCATCCTTTAATTAAACAGAAATCTGACAAATACTTTCATCTAGCACCAAGTAAATATTTCAGAAGTGATGGATAAGGCTTTTTTTATGAAAAAGAAAATAAATACTAGCCAATATGTCATGTCAGAGCAGGACAAAAAAAATTGGAGTTGATAAGACAACGGTGGTGCAGTTTGTACTCTTTGAAGGCTATAGTGCAATAGTGAAAGTCTGTAATACATAGAATCTGTGCAGAATAGTAAAAAGAAGTGATTTTTATACGCATTAGCACAGAAACATGAGTGAATCATTTGAATTTTAATAAAATCTAAGCAACTTTAATTAGAAATTGCCTCTATATCCAAGTAGGTACATGCAGACACACAAATACCTTGCATGAAATGCATACAAATTATATATTAATAAATCTAACATACATTTAGCCATATGAAAATTTACATTTGGTAAAACCTTGTAAAAGAGTCTATTTTAAAAGCAATGCATATATCACATCTTCGTAGAAAAATTACTAGAAAATACTAAAACAGAATCGTGCGCAGAATATAACTATCCAATAATCAGTTATTTAAACTTGCACTCTTAAGTACAAAATCGGTGCATAGTTACTTCTCCATCATAACCATAATTTACATAGGGATATCTTTTCATAGATCAATGATTAGGTGAGTTACTCCTAATAGCATAAGGGTAGGGGCTCTTCCCTGTTCCCCACCTTCCTGGGTATAATTCACACGAAACATATTCTAAAGATTCCATTTCAGAAGTAAAGTGATAATTAGACTTCTGCGTCAGATATGACACCATCTGCCAGTTGTCATTTTCTTCATCAAAAAACATTAAATCATGTCCCCTTGGTAACTCAAGTGGCAGGGAGCACTGGCCTCCAGCTCAAAGCAAGCAGGGTCACAGGTAAAAAGATTGATGGCTTTTCCTCTGACAACAGGGTGACGAAGTGTACCATATGCTACATAGTGGCGGTTACTACTCTTTTTTGACTCCGGGGACAAAAGTACCCCAACGGATCAAAATAGGCCGACACTAAATGAGCATTAAGTCGGCAGCTGGCTATGTCAAAATACAATGCAACAGACTGCTCATGTGTCCCAAAAGGAGTTTGTTGTTTGTTTGTTTGCTGGTGTTTTAGGGCCCTTCAACTACAAGGTCATTAGAGCCCCGTCCACAGCATAGTTCTTATGCAGAGACTGCACAGACACTACACTAATGCGACGATTTTTGTGTATTAGCAGTACCCAGTTTTCCCAAGTGGATTTGTTGTTGTTTGTTGGTATTTTAGGGCCCTTCAACTACAAAGGTCATTCTTATGCAGAGGCTGCACAGACACTACTCTAATGTGACGAGTTTTCCCAGTTTTCCAAGCGACCACCCATGTCAGTACTAGCTGGGGTTGCGCTGCTTAACTTCAGTGATCAGACGTGAACTGGTGTGTCCATCGCAATTCGCCGCTCCCCCAAGTGGCCACCCATGTCAGTACTAGCTGGGGTTGCACTGGTTAACTTCAGTGATCAGACGAGAACTAGTGTGTCCAATGCAATTCGCCCCTCCCCCAATAGGAGAAAAGTGGGCACCCGACCCTGAAATCAATGAAGAAGAGAAGAAGGAGGCTGGGATTGAACTCACTGCACTCGCTGGGGACAATCAAATCAAATGGAGATACGTGCACTATACTCTTAAGATCTTTTCGGATATTGAAATGGAAACTATAATAACAGGAACGCAGTGAATACCAAGAATTTCATATGTCGCAAACGTCAAGAAGTTGTTGAATGCAAATAGATACCAAAGACTTATTTTGTTATTCAGACAGCAATAATTTCAAATTTGTCCTGTATAGCGTCATGACTTATAATGGAAAAGAGAAGGGTAGTGCAGTAGACAGTATTGGAAGGAATGCAAAGAAGAAACGGCAGGGAAGACTAAAGGAGATGACTTGATAGCAGACCTGGATAGAGACATGCAACAAGGACGACAAAAACCTCTTGGTAAAGAAATACGACGAGGAAAGCATCTGCTGCTGATCGCAGTCCAGCAAAGGCAACACCTAATCCGTTTTCCCCTGCTTATGGCAAGGTCGGATACTCACCTTGTCCCTCTGAAGAACACAAAGATGACAAATTGGAGAGTGTTTTTCTGCAGCCGGTTGCCGACCAACACTTTCATCTCTATGCTTAGTTATCGTCGACCTACTGTTCGTTCGGGCACCCTACCGACGCCATGAAGGAGGGGGGGGCGAGCTCCAACACCTGGAAATTTTGCCTCCTCTAACGGCTGAATGGTAGAGAGGGGGCTTTTGCGCGCAAATGACATCGTACACCGCACGGGAGTTCAGTTTTACTTATCTGAAGGAAGGCGCACTCAGGATCTCTCTCTCGCCCGACAGAGGCCAACCTACCTCGGTAGAGCATCGAACCTGGAACCAGTGATGCAGTTACCGAGCACGCTACCCAATGCGCCACCGAGGCGAATTGCTGATCGCAGTCCAGCAACTCTCCTTTGGCTACACAGCTTTGGCCGGCAACCGGCAACCAGCGCCCTATGTTCATTCAGAGGGACGAGATTGGTACCCGACCTGCCATAGGCGGGAAAAGGGTTAGGAGTTGCTTTTTTTTAGTCCAGCTACTCTCCTATTATAATGACTTGGTGGGGGGGGGTGTTGAACTACTGCGCGTGAGACACCCTCAGGGAGTCTTCAGTCGGATGGGTAGTAAAACTCTGGCCCCGTGTGGCGCATATAATGCCATCTGCACGTGAAATAACCCTCAATACATGGAGCGAAGTGTAGGGTCTCAACCCTGGCGTCACTGGACGGATAGGGCCAACAAAGAAGGCCCCACAATAAATTGCCATTGGATTTGCGGCATTAGGTTTGTTTGTTTGTTGGTGTTTCAGGGCCCTTCAACTACAAAGTCATTAGAGCCTCGTCCGCAGCATAGTTCTAATGCAGAGACCGCACAGACACTACACTCATGCGACGATTTTTTGGTATTAGAGTACCCAGTTTTCCCAAGCGGCCCAGTGATCGGGCGAGAACTGGTGTGTCCGACGCAATTCGCCGCTCCCATACCGTCCAAGAGATCGTTCTAATGGGACAATTGCCATATTCGGGAGAAAGGTTAGTGATGACAGAGAGCAGAAGGAAGTTACCGTAAAATCTCACGTAAAGTCCGCACCCGTCTATAGTCCGCATTAGCGATGGGTATGTTTCAAATATAGTCCGCATTCATGTATAGTCCGCACTTTCAAATTCCTACTGTACCCAGTGGCGCAACTTGCAGGGGCAATGGGATCAAATGAATTTGAACATGAAATGTCAGATTGCCCTGACGATGAAATTGAAATGTGAAGGATTTTATATTGCATTATCATATAAATAAGAACGTACTGTGTAAAATCGTGTTGTTAAGTGTAATAAAATGTTCAGAAAAGGAAGAGCAGTTTTCATTGAGAATCCTGGGTTTCATTTATAGTCCCTACCCGTATATAGTCCGCCCTTGCATATAGTCCGCACTAAATGACCCTATGTTTCGCGTATAATCCGCGGGCACTACGTGAGATTTTACGGTAGATACCACTCAGGGTCGGCGGAAAGGGGCCTCTAGAGTCTGCACCTATTCGAAATTTCAGCAATTATTCAAAATTTACAATGAGGTGCGCTTATTTAAGATTGACAGGTGGGCACTGAAGACTCTGGCACCGGGTCCGATATCATTTTTCATTAGTTGCCTGGAAACTGACTTTTTCAAATAAGTACCGGTGTCCACTTAGTACCTGGCCCAGACATGAGCGATTCGTGGCTTGCAGCTCTAGTTTCTTCTTCTTCCGCCACGAGTGGTAGGATGCAAAGCCAAAATGTGATCCTTGTGTCTATTGTGCCTAATGGATGTCTTATTTGGTTTGAAGGAATAATGGAACAGTCTGCCATGAAGCTTTCATGCGATTGAGGCCCCCCACCACCAGGTTTCGAATAGCACAAACCAATATATTGAGGCGCTCAAAAAATGATAACGACAAAAACAGGAACATAATTAATCCATTTTATTGTTCGCCTATGGAATTTGTTTTATTCAGGAAAAGGGGCATAAAGAATCACAACCGGTGTGTTGGACTTATTTCACTTTGAACACAACTCCGGACACCTTCAAACCAGGTAGTGGGGTCGATCCATTGATCAACGAACTAAATAGAATCACATTTCAGAAAGGATTAGTTACTAATTTCAGTAATATAATAGTAGGTATTTGCGAAATCTGTATATCATCATCATCACACCCTTATCCCGCCTGTGGCAGGGTCAGGTCTGCGGGTTCTAGCTCTCCACTCCAGTCTGTTTCCCACTAGGTCCCTGTCCAACCCACCCCTACCCCGGCTGCTGCCGTGAGCGGCGAGTTGCGTTGGACACACCAGTTTTCGTCTGATCACTAAAGTTAAGCAACGCAAGCCCAGTTAGTACTGACATGGGTGGTCGCTCGGGAAAGCTGGGTACTGCTAATGCCCAATAATCGTCGCATTGGTGTGGTGTCTGTGCAGTGTATGCATTGGAACTATACAGTGGACGGGTCTCTAATGACCTTGTAGTTGATGGGACCTTAAACTCCAACAAACAAACAAACCGGCTGCTGCCGACCACCTGCATTCCTGGAATGCACCTTACGAAATCTGTTTAGAAGACGATTATTTAAGCCAAGAATGTCGCCTGTCTACATTTCGTTCGGTTGTTGGTGTTTTAGGGCCCGCCAACTACAAGGTCATTAGCACCCCGTCCAATGCAGAGACTGCACAAACACTAGGAAAATGCGACGATTTTGGGTATTCGCGGGACCCAGTGTTCCCAAGCTGCCACCCATGTTAGTACTAGCTGGGGTTGCGTTGCTGAACTTCAGTGATCAGACGAGAACTGGTGTGTCCAACGCAATTTGCCGCTCCCCGCCAGTTACCTCTGAGAATGTCGCCTGTCTACAAAGTCCCTGTCTACATCTACAACTTTATATTGTAGACCTGCCTTGCCTGGAAAGGGGTGTTTTACATGCAGGTGATTTGGGCACACAACAAGGGCCCACCGTTTTATTCGCCATCCGACGAAAGGCGCACTTGAGCCTTCCCTCATGCTCAAACGAAGTCATCCATGCGAGCAAAGATGGAATTTGAACAACGGACAACCTCCTGCAGAGATTGCACAGACACTACACTAATGCCACGAATTTTGGGTATTAGCGGGGCCCAGTTTTCTCAGCGGTTACCCATGTTAGTACTAGCTGGGGTTGCGTTGCTTAACTTGAGTGATCGGACGAGAACTGGTGTCTCCAACGCAATAAGCCGCTTCCTGGGCTGAACTACTTACCCCAGGTGATCAAGAATGAAACATTACCATTTGATGTAAATGAGTATCACAGTTGAATGTTCTCATTCGGTGGAAACCAACAAAAATCGCACGAAATACCAATACGTAATTAAACTTATTGTCAACAATTTATGAATGTCACAAAGAATAGAAGTAAAACAAAAGAAATAGGATAGGTTAAAACAACAAAAACCTATTCATCAAGTGCACAGAATAGCATAATGAAAGTCACTACATCACTCTCTTAGATTGATTGTTTGGGTGAAAATATTTGCACCCGACCACAGGATTACGGGCTGCTAGACAACAACAAAGCTTTCATTACCTAGCGGGTTGAAAACAATATCGACATGAGTTTGCGAAAGACAAAATACCAAGTTTAAACTGAGTTGTTTTTCGTAGATAAGAAGACTTAACTTTGCATATTTTTCTTCCCAGATTCAAAATTTGTTATGGGAGCGGCGAGTTGCGTTGGACACACCAGTTCTCGTCTGATCACTGAAGTTAAGCAACGCAAGCCCAGTTAGTACTGACATGGGTGGTCGCTCGGGAAAGCTGGGTACTGCTAATACCCAATAATCGTCGCATTAGTGTAGGGTCTGTGCAGACTATGCACTAGAACTATGAAGCTATGCAACTCTAATGACCTTGTAGTTGACGGGACCTTAAACACCAACAAACCAAAACAAGCCAACCCACCTCGGTCCAGTATCGAACCTAGAACTACTGACGCAGTTGCCGAGCGTACTAACCACTATGCCACCGCGGCGGGTGGTACACTGACCAATCGAAAGTCAAAAAATTGGCTAAAAGTCATTGGTGGACTGGAAACAAAGCTTCACGTTGAAGAAGCCAACTCGTGGGGTCCTTCGAGGATTTAGGGCCCTTCAACTACAAAGGTCATTAGAGCCCCGTCCACTGCATAGTTCTAATGCAGTCTGCAAAGACACTACACTGTTACGAGGATTTTTGGGTATTAGCAGTACCCAGTCACCCTAGGCAGCTCCTAAGCGGTCACCCACGCTAGTACTAGCTGGGATAGCATTGCTTGACTTCAGTGATCAGATGAGAACTGATGTGTTCAACGCAATATAGCCGTAGGAATAGGAGTTATACCCAAACTTTAAGCCAGGGGTCCGGAGCTAGGGAGTTTTCCCAAACTTTAAGCCTTATAGAAAGGGTTTCTTTACCTGCAGGTAATCATGACTGACTTCTTAGGTCCGGACCCCTGGCCTACTATAGTCAGTGATCGGGGCGAAGCCACTAACCTGCTATTGAGTCACTATTGTGATAAACCATTCCCAAGTGGTCATTCACCCACAGCTACCCACAATGACCCCGAACTAGGAAACGGTTCCCATGCCTGCGCTACTGATTTGTGGGATGTGATGCCGGTCTGCCAAATATTTCTGCTATTTTTGCCGGGGCGTGAGTGTCAAAAGGTTAAGGAACACTGTTCTTAGGAAGCCATCTAGCCTTAACCAGGACTGAACCTGAAAAGCTGGACTCTAATTACTAATATTCATGACTACAGTGGGCCTACATTTTCAACTTGGGACCACGCAGGAGCACGATAAGTCTCTAGAAGGTCTTGAGCCGATGATCAAAATTAGCCACTGCATCCCTCGCTAATTGAGCCAATGAATAACCATGCGAACGAATTAGGAGAGTCACTGTCCCATTATATTTCGTCAAATTTGACAGTCCGGGCCTGATTCCAGTGATAAAACCCGGGACTGACATGCATCACTGTTAACTTGACTGTTCGCACACAAATTAACTCAGCTGAATATCTTGCGATAAAGTTCCATAATTCATCCCTGGCATCAACAACTGTAGTGCACCAGCCTTATTTTCATCAGTCTCTTCACAAAAAGCGAGCAACTACTAACCTTTCCCGCCTAGGGTAGGGTAGGGTACTCATATTTGCTCCTCTAGGACATATAGGCGATCTGTTGGACGATATGTATCATCAGCCAAATTTTCTTGACTTTTTGTTGATGTTTAAGGGCCCTTCAACTACAATAGTGGTGGCGAACCATTTTTGAAGATGGGTCACAATAACACGAAAAAAACGAAACAAAAAGTTGTCCGCGGGTAGGGTGCAAGCGCTATTTTATTTTATGCACTCCCTCCCACGTCTCCTTTGGTCTCCCCCTACCCTGGGCACACCTAACGAACTCCTCCTCTCTTCTCATTACGTGTCCGTACCACCTCAACCTACTCAGAGGCGGATCCAGGATTTTCGTCGGGGGGATTAAGCCATAGGCAGCGATTGGAAACGCAATTTTCATTTGTCAGTGTCAATGTCGACCCAAAATTTAGGGGGGGTTGCAACCTCAAACCCCCCCCCCCCCCTTGGATCCGCGCCTGCTACTGTCCCTCATTTTTCCGCGATGTCCTCCATGATGATAAACTAGATATGATCACGCTTGGGTCACTTAACACCTTGTGGTCCGCTCACGTATTAATGTAGCTAGGATTTTCTAAAGAGGGGATATGACTGTCGATAGGGTGAGAAGGGCTGGTAAATTTAACGGGGCACCACACAAAAAGTGTTAAAATTGCTGGGGGGGGGGGTCACAGGTTCGCCACCACTGAACTACAAGGTCATTAGAGCCCCGTCCACAGCGTAGTTCTTAGGCAGAGACTGCACAGACACTACACTAATGCCACGATTTTTGGGTATTAGCAGTACCCAGTTTTCCCAAGCGGCCGCCCATGTCAGTGCTAGCTGGGGTTGGGCTGCTTAACTTCAGTGATCATCCGAGAAATGGCGTGTCCAACGCAATTCGCCGCTCCCAAATTTTCTTAACGGGGACACTTTTCCTCCACCGTTCGACAGGAGAAGGGCTAGGGGTCCTACATTTCGTAATTTTTTCTACTCATTACTTAGTAGAAAGGGCTCTTATGTGCAAGTGTCATCGTAAACACCACTCAGGGTCTCTCTCTTTCCTAAAGGAAGACAACCCACGTCGTCTCAAGAACAACGAGACTAATATGCAAAAGTGATTATTTTGCTAAAAAGAAAAAGCCGGCTACAAAATTATTTTAATTTGACTTAATGCCATTTAATCAATCGACCATTTTGCAGATTATCATTAACTTTGGGGATAGGAGGATATTGACAAAAATTCATTTTACGGGTTATTAACATCCAGCATTCGTTCGGCAAGACACCCTTAGCCCTAATAAAATCTCATTGTAGTGCTGATTGAGTTTATGACGATGCTTGCAAGACTTCCACGCCAAACAACCTCTTAATTTCACTCTTCATTTCGCATATGCAAATAATGCATGATGGTAACCAAATGAGGTAGGACGACGTCCCAAAAGAGGTGTTGAAGGAGGAAGATGCACACGAAATGGCAGTGAGAGAGGGGAGAAAAAGAGAGAAACTGAAACTCCCATGACTGTAATTAGCCCATCACAGCAGCAGCAGACTGTCATGTTGCTATCAAATCTACTGTTCAATTATTTCAATGTTTCATACCCTTCATTACGCCCAACATGATTAGAATTACAAGCCATCATCAAGTCTCATTTTTAGTACTTAGGAAACAAATAGTCTGGATACAGTAGATGTGCATGTGTCACAAACAGACCACCCAAAAAAAAGTACCAGAAATAATACTTATCCCCCACCAAAACCAGTTTTCTTCCATAGGTCACTTCATCACTACCCCTCATTCTCCCTTAGAGGCATGTTTCAATGACAGCAATTGGCTACCATCCGCTGTAATTCAGGAGGAGGAGAATTTTCAGACAAGGAAGAAAGGGAGAGTCCCAACTCCAGAGCACACATCTTCATTATTGAGTTACATTAGAGAGCAGACAAGCAGGAAAGTGATAGAAGGAGGCGAAAGGGGGTACCCACGAGCAGACAGGAAAAAAAAAAAAGACTTCAAAAAGCAAAGGGGGGGAGGAAGCGACGAAAATGTAGAGCTTACAAGGGATAACACACAAAAGATCTCCGACAATTTCCTGTTCATTCATGCCAACATTTGGTGCCATCATGTCCAGTCAAGACAAATGAATCTGGCAAAGACAGGCGCCACTGTCATTTTACGCACTATCCAATTTGGATGCCATAGGACCCAGGTCCTTTCCCTCTCTCTCTCCCCCTTCCGTGTGTGCGTTTTTAATGACTAATGAAGGTACTCGTAATACCAAGAGACTAACCCCCAGCAAAATAACCCCATCCCTTTCACTATTTATGCCAAATATTGAGTGAACCCCCATTATTAGACAGACACAAGAGGCCTTAATAATGTCAAGGTAGAACTGAGATGATGCGATATGACAGAATTAGGCCAATTTTGGAAGATTTTCTACCAAGCTCTAGATCATCAAAGTAGTGATGGTGGATTACTGACAGTGGGGGGAAAAAACATCAGTGTGTTTGCCAGTGTACCCATTCACCTAGAACAGAAGCCCTTGTTTGAAGAGCGTGTCCAGTCCCTATTCTGACAAAATCCACCTTAGGGCTTTATGTACTGTCCAAATAAACTAAAACTTAACGACATTCAACTGATAAAATAGCAGTTTGCTGGCTCCAACGCCCCAAGCACCATGGGCTAATTTAATTCAATAAAAAATCGCCCTCTTGTTAAAAGATGCCAAATTTCTGATCTGTCCCAAACTTAAGTGATTACCCGTATGCACAGTAATGCAAATATTTACCAGAGGGGTTAGACTGAGGTACTATATAATAATAGTTCTAAAAGTTGTAGAATGTGTAGAACCAGGAGGACCTCATTTGAGAGGCTATAAAATGTAAGACGCCACTCGTAAAATTGTCTAGTTGGAAGAATTAGGGCACCTTTGGGGCAAAAAAGAAAAGAACTTCATCTTTGGCGTCATCAACATGTCCGGACACAGGACACATAGAATGAAGTGGCAGAATTGAAACTTGCTAAAGCCCTTAGGTTTATGTCATTTTCACATGATTTAGGCGATGATTTGAAAAGAAAATATGAAGAGATAAGCACAAAGAAAACATTTCGGGACGTTGAAACATGGGCAACCCCTGAGGTTTAAAACAACATGTTTCACAGAGCTCTACAAGTATAAGTAAAAACCAATATTATCGCAAAATTTTAACCGAATCACAATTGAGAATCTACCTTATCTGTCTGAAATGCTGGGCGAAGGAAAAACACTTTAAACTATAAAATTTTATGACAAGCATCAACTTTAAGAAGAAACAACATGGTGCCAACCATGCAAGATCTGCTCTAACAAGATTCCTGTATCAAAGAAACCTTGAGCCAGAGGTCAATGTGAAATAAGTCCTTCTTGTGGCATATTTGATTTAGAAAAAGCTTATGACAAGGTGGTTAGCACAAAAGTAGATCTCCTACCAGTAATGTCCTCGAAAAAAAAAACACTGTCAAATGACAAACAGCATAAGGCAACTTATTTATCATTGTGGGAAGTGCCAAAATTGAAATCATTTGATGTTCTTGGTGGTGATTTCAAGCATCACATGATTTTAACAAGAATAAAGTGCTTTTATAACATTCAAGAAAGAAACATTACCAAGTATTAAATACTAAAGAACAATAAGCGATATTCCTGCACTTAAAGGCAAAAATTTGGAAAATAATACTGTTCAATCCATTCAATCCCACTCTAAATGAGTAACATGATTTCTTTGTCTGTTTTCGAGAGTCCTAACAGGCTTCTTCACTCGTGTGCTGTTGTCGATTCTGGCCTAAATTCTTTCACGGGGGCTTTTTCCTGTTTTCTCCCATTGGGCGTCGCTCTATCTCACAGGGTGAATCAATTACACCTTACGATGAAAAATGCATCAGAGCATCACCCTCGTCATACTCGTCCATCCTGCCTATCAGCCACCAAGTTCTCAACCGCCCCGCACACTATCATATCACCTTGTACCACTTGCTCCCAAATCTGCTTAGGTTTTCTTCCGCCCCGGGTGCTTCTAATAACCTGCATCCGTGATAGACTTAACCCAGAGACGGATTAGCACTTGAGAGGCCCCAGGCACAATTCAAGGTTGACGCTCCCTCCAAATATTTTCACTAGCCCTACACCCTAAATGTGCATTCTACACGCACATCTTTCTACTCCTGGCTACTTGCATTCCGGTTTCATTTTGAGTTCAATTTTGAGGCGCCATGCGCGCCTGTGCGGAAATCCGCCCCTGACCTAACAAGCTACTCTTCCCCCTTTTCTCATCACATGCCCATATCACCTCCATCTATTCTCTCACCTTTTTGTGATGTCCTCCACCCCCAAACTACCTCTAATATACTCATGCTTTATTCTATATTCCCCACTCATGCACTGCAGCATTTGACCTTTACCTACCAACACTGATCTGTATAGCACAGCCGGCCTAACGACTGTCCTGCAGAATTATTTTTTCAACTTACCTTACCGCCACAGAGTAAGTCACAATTATTTCCCTGTCCTTCCCAATTGAAAGCTACAGTATATAGGCCTGTTCTCTGGAGGCACTAAGTTTTCCTACAGAAACATTGTTGTTTTTGAAATAATGAGTTATGCTCTGACACTGTACATCCTCTCTGCACTAGTAGCCAACCTGATGCCGCACCCAGAGGAAGAGCTTTAAAGCTGGGTTTACACTGCGCGCAACATACTCGCGCAACTGTTTCATTAGAAAAGACTCGCGCAGTGTAAACGGGGGCTCGCCCCGAAACTTGCTGCGCGATGCAGCCTCGTGGTGAGCCACCGCACTGTCGGTTTTTGGACGCGCATCAAAGGGTTTCGCCACTCCCACTGCGTGTACTGTTACTCTAGATACGTTTTTCTTGCTTGCATCGCGCAATATTTCGCTCAATGTCAACAGGGAGGGCGAGACGGGCGAGATTGCCTCAAGCCTGCGGAAACAGTTGCGGCGAGTATGTTTCGCGCAGTGTAAACCCAGCTTTATGGAATGATGAACAGCCTCGATATTGTCACTTCTGTCAGACACCAGTGGACTCTTCGGGCATACTTGTGCACAGGGGTGGGTCAACTGTTTGTTTGTTGGTGTTTTAGGGCCCTTCAACTACAAGGTCATTAGAGCTCCGTCCACAGCATAGTTCTTATGCAGAGACTGCACAGACACACTAATGCGACGAATTTTGGGTATTTGCCGTACCCAGTTTTCCCAAGCGGCCACTCATGTCAGAAATAGCTGGCGTTGCGCTGCTTAACTTCAGTGATCAGACGAGAA
The DNA here is from genome assembly GCA_013389805.1 of Trigoniulus corallinus. Taxonomy (NCBI): domain Eukaryota; kingdom Metazoa; phylum Arthropoda; class Diplopoda; order Spirobolida; family Trigoniulidae; genus Trigoniulus; species Trigoniulus corallinus. Next base: position 12,082,227 of record JAAFCE010001963.1, on the reverse strand, counting down.
CTGGTGTGTCCAACGCAATTCGCCGCTCCCAAGGGCGGATCAACACGGTATGCAAAAGTGGGAGAGGTATAGGGGCGCCAAGTAAGGTTCTTCACACAGGCATCAGACACTACTGGCACAGCCTTGCTTATGCACATCTCTCACTGAATTTAGTGACCCGTTTTCACATCAGTGTGCCCCAACTATTCTAACTGATAAGGAGAGATCTAACACACGCACCTTCCGTCTGACGGAAGGTGAAATCCACTGGCCCTATCGCATCTGAATTTCGCACGAAGGCGATGATAAACGACATGTACTTATTGTAGATGGGCTGAGGACGAAGCTGAGACTCATAAGAATTAAATGTAACATTACTGGCGTCAGTCACAGTAGGGAAATGAATATTCACCATGGAAATCTGCCAAAAATTGTATGTCACTCATGTTCAATGCAGTAAAATGTAGAATTTTAAAATGAAGTACACAGAAGGCGGACTCCGCTGTCTGACAAATTAGATGCTAGAAGCAAAGGACCTAAAAGAAAATTCCTTGTGGGATTCAGTGATTGACAAGGAATGATGATGCTGACCGAAAAAACTGGAGTTGCCTAAAATTGAGTTTACGAACACAGCATGGGAGTAGAGGGAGACAGGAAAAAAATTTGAAAATCATGAAGTAGTAGTCCATGCCAGTTAGGTTAAATTGGATAACCTCTGAACAGTTGCATTGATCTCAAAGGCAGTCTTGCCATATTTTAGTATACTGTATCCACCGTCTTTTTGCAAACAGAATAAATCCGACACATGTAGGGTCACAGCATGGAGTCACAACCAGCGTTTTAATCTGAGAGGTCAGAAAAACTGACGTCTGACCTGGCTTTGTCACAACAACAAACCTTGAAAAGTAAAGATTCATAAGTGAAAATTGTACTAAGGTCGTATATCCAGGAGCTCCAAGCATCCAGTCAATCATCATCATCCCCTTATCCCGCCTGCGGCAGGGTCGGGTCTGCGAGTTCTAGCCCTTCGTCCCCGTCCACCCACCCACTGCCATATCCTTACGGACAACCTGCTCCCAAATCTGCTTCGGCCTCCCCTTGGCCCGGGTGCTTCCGACCACCTGCATTTCTGAAATGGACCTAACGAGCTCCTCCTCCCCTCTTCTCATTACGTGCCCATACCACCTCAACCTATTCTCCCTCATCTTTTTCGGTGATGTCCACCACCCCAGGCTACCTCAACTATATTCATTCTTAATTCCATCAGCTCTGGAGCGGCGAATTGCGTTGGACACACCAGTTCTCGTCTGATCACTGAAGTTAAGCAGCGCAACCCCAGCTAGTACTGACATGGGTGGCTGCTTAGGAAAACTGGGTACCGCTAGTATCCTAAAATCGTCGCATTAGTGTACTGTCTGTGCAGTTTCTGCATCAGAACTACACAGTGGACGGGGCTGTAATGACCTTGTAGTTGAAGGGCCCTAAAACACCAACAAACACAAAATCCATCAGCTTTCGACACGCCACTCATGTACCGCAGCATTTGCATCTCGGCTACTTACATTCTATTGACCGGCCCTGTAAAACTTCCCTTTCAATTTCATTGGGACCATCCTATCACAGAGAGTGGCGAATTGCGTTGGACACACCAGTTCTCGTCTGCTCACTGAAGTTAAGCAGCACAGCCCCAGCTAGTACTGACATGGGTGGCCGCTTGGGAAAACTTGGTACTGCTAATACCCAAAAATCGTCGCATTAGTGTAGTGTCTGTGCAGTCTCTGCATAAGAGCTATGCTGTGGACGGGGCTTTAATGACCTTTGTAGTTGAAGGGCCCTAAAACACCAACAAACAACAACAATCCTATCACACAGGACTCCGCTTGCCTGTCTCTACTTCAACCATCCCCCTTCACTATATGGGTCGCATCAGAGTCTAAGACTTGAGCTTGAGGTGAGGTGACTAGTAGGTGGATGGTTTATGCTGAATAGCCTACCCCTCAAGTTGCAATTTGCATACAACAGAACTATTCTACACCCGAAAAACCACACAAGGGGGGAAATGTGACACTCGTAATTACTGTTTTAGTGCAACATCATAATTTCAAGGCAAAATTATGGTTGCATAAGTAGAAACGATAGCTTTATCGATAATTAGAGTGTTTTCTTAATTAAACTAACAAGGTGAAGGAACAAATTCTGTGCACATTCATGATCTCCAAATGTGCTGATCTTCATCCACTTTTAGTGAGACTTTTCTGTAAAAGTCTCCTCAGGTAATTGACCTACATCTCCCTTCCTTCCATTATTTGGCAAAATGTGCTTATACAGGCCGTTTGGATACAGAAAACACATTAGGCAAAATGGCATTTTGCATTATTTTTATCAGATAACAGGTAATACTGCAAACTGTAGGCCCTATTCAGCTTAAGAACAAAGCAAAGTACAGAGCAGTTCCCCATCTCCAGAAGCCTTTAATCGTAAAATCGAAACGCTCATCAAAATAGATGTTGCGCTACTGCTATTCTTTCAGATCACCAAAGGGCAGTTAACCTGAATTCTCTCTCTCATCTATAGGCTTTAGAAATTTTAATCCCAGTCTACTTTCTCATAACAAACCTAATCTCCCTTCGGCAAACTAGCAAAATACATATCCCAAAAGTAAAGAAAATCACTTGTAAGCGACACAATTCAAATTTTTTTAAGAAAAATAAAGGATTTGCATTACAATGCATCATATACTACATCTTCTCCAGTTTCATAAACTGCATTCATCTTTTTTATCATCAGTATCGCATCACCAATATCGTTCGAGCAATTCAACATGAATTATTTCAGCCCTTTCTCACCAGACTGAGCACACTCGCAAGGTCCTTGATGTTGTCATAATCATGTTCATCATAATTAGAAATAAATCCAAATCTTCCTAGGCTGACACACCTGTCATACTCTCATGATAGCAACCGCCTGGTGAATAGTTTGATATCGCAGTCAGATTATTCTTCCCGCCCTTCACATTATCATATACTTTAGTACTTCACTGGGCTCTCAATGGGGCTAAATAAAATGAAAATTCATAGCCTCTTAATCAGTATTGCATTTATCCCAGCGCCCCATTCGACAGCACTTGCAAGACAAGCTTAGAGGTAAATTGGTCACATTTTCGAAGCCCTTATGCGACTGTGCAGGCTGAGTTGCACATTATCTGACCTCTCAGTAAACAAATCTCACAAATGTATCCTATTTTTCCTATGCTCCATTCTCACCTATATACTGATGATGTTTTTCTTTTACCAAAAAGTAATACATTGAAATATAATCTTCTCAAAATCATCCTTTACCCCTTTCACATAACCTTGCTGCCAACATAATGGCACAACTCCAACTTATTTAACATGGACCTATCCCATTTTTTATGATGTGAGAGAAAGGAGCTCTTGGACATATACGTTTCACACGAGACAACAGCTTTACATTTCGAATGTCTGGAGGTGAATTGTAGCTAAAATTGACCCTGTAATGGTTGTTGTTTGTTGGTGTTTTAGGGCCCCTCAACTAAAAAAGTCATTAGAGCCCCATCCACAGCATAGTTCTTATGCAGAGACTGCACAGACACTACACTAATGCGACGATTTTTGGGTATTAGCAGTACCCAGTTTTCCCAAGCGGCCACCCACGTCAGTACTTGCTGGGGTTGCACTGCTTAACTTCAGTGATCAGACGATAATTGGTGTGTCCAACGCCTTTCGCCGCTCCCCTGTAATGGTGGAGGAGCACATCCACCGACGCGTCTGTGAATGAGCTCCACACCTGGACAATTTGTCAAACTACACCTACTGTATATCTTATCCTAAAGAGTAGTAAGGGCTCTTTTATGTGCAGATGACATCGTACACACAGTTAAGCAACGCAACCCCAGCTTGGAACACTGGGTACTGCCAAACCTAAAAAAATAGTCGTAACAGCGTAGTGTCTGTGCAGACTCCATATTAGAACTACCCAGTGGATGGGGTTTAGTGACCTTTGCAGTTGGAGGTCCCTAAAACACTAACGAAACGGTAGTTTAGCATGCTACCTCCGCGTCGAGGTTAGCTAGTGTACCATCAACTGCACTCCTAAATTATTGATGGATCCATTGTAATATTTCTAACGATATACGGTCCTAGTCATTTTTTATATGTTAAAGTTGATTTGCGTTGAATTTAATAAGTTATAATAATCGCCTAAGGAGAGAGCAAAAGGCAGCGATACTTTTATCCTATAAAATTGATGACCAAGTGAGCTATATGAGAGTGATAGCATTAGCACATCTCACAGGGCCATTATTTCACTCGGTAATGTCGACCGGCACAGCCCTAAAGTAATTATATAAACTGTCATCATTTATGAATGGTCCTTCATCTATTCACTTTAATGCGATGATGATTATGTAGAAAAGATTGATAATTCAACGACAGCAATTCTCTTCTTTATTTCCAGGCAAACTAGACTACTTTGGAGACTACCAACGTCGAATCAATGCAAGACTATTGACAAAGAAACCGCTTTCTGTCGGATTGGAAATAAAGCCGGCGCTCTACCGTGTGGTATGTACGATGTTACCCTTTCTGCACGTAAAAGAACCCTCTCTACTATGCAATGGGGAGGTGGGGCAGAATTCCCAGGTGTAGGAGCTCGTACCCTCCCCGGCGTCGTCAGAGTTGTAGTTTTGGTCGGTTGTTGTTTGTTGGTGTTTTAGGGCCCTTCAACTACAAGTTCATTAGAGTCCCGTCCACTGTGTAGTTCTGATGCAGAGGCTGCACAGACACTACACTAACGCGACGATTTTTGGATACTAGCAGTACCCAGTTTTCTCAAGCAGCCACCCATGTTAGTACTAACTGGGGTTGCGTTGCTTAACTTCAGTGATCAGACGAGAACTGGTGTGCCCAACGCAATTTGCCGCTCCCAGTTTTGGTCGGCAGCCGACTGCGTAAAAAAATACCGTTCAACAGATCGTTCATGTGTTCATCCATAGGTGGGAAAAGCGTTAGTAGTTGCTTTGATCGTCAGAGGGGGCGGATCCAGGAGGGAGGGTTCAATGCAGCAATTGCTCCCCCCTCAGCGCCTAAATGGGGCGCATATTTCAGCTGATGCATGATTCAACTTTCCAACTAATGAGGCATTTTTACATTGCTATCCCCATTTCTATACTGTCAGCCCAACAGTTGTAGTCCAATCTGTAGTTGGCTAAACCACTGAAGATGGGACATTGTCTAAGGGGTAGTAGAGGACCTATTGCAATTGCTAGCTAGAATTATACTATGGGGTTCTGAATATTTAAAAATATTTGGGGAGCAGTTTTGTTGAAGTGCTCCCCCCTTGATCTGCTCCTGGATCCGCCCCTGCTCGTAAGGTAGCTCAACTGCTGTGTCGACTAGCCTCAGTACTGGATCGAAAGACGTCGTCAGATGCGAAGTCGTGACCCCTTTCTACACGTATACGAACTCGCCCCTGGGACGGGGGAAGAAACGTGCTTCAATCAGTCTGGTTCTGCGTGTTCACAGGAGCCAGGCCCCGCGTTTCAGGGGTTACACTAAAAGGTTGGCAGCTGGGTGCGTAAAATAGCATCCAATAAATCGCCCATGTGTCTCAATGAAACAAAAATGGATTTGTTTAGTTGGTGATTTTAGGGCCCTTTAACTACAATGGTCATTAGAGCCCCATCAACTGCGTAGTTCTAATGCAGAGACTGCACAGACACTACGCTAATGCGACGATTTTGGGGTATTAGCGGTACCCAGTTTTCCCAAGTGGCAACCCATATTAGCACTATCTGGGGTTGCATTGTTTAACTTCAGTGATCAGACGAGAACTGAGGTGTCCAACACAATACAGCCCCTTCCACAAAAGTGGACCCTTGCATCTGTAAATTAGGGCAGCGAAGATAGTATTAATGACTACTGATTCTTGAACTGCATTTAAGGCGATATGATACTGTTGAGCTGCGACAGCCAGGGGAAAGGAAGTGTTCACTCGTCCCAATAGCAGTGTAGACCTGAATATGACTAAATATGAAAGGGTTCAGTTTGCCTGTAAATTCTCTGCTGAAATTCGTGCGAAGAGATTTGTAATAACTTGATTACAAATAATAAATATCAAGGGGTAACACTTCAAATTACTGCCCTGATATGGATCCATACTCTCGTGTCGAATAAAATACGCACAAATCGATACTACAGATCCCTGATTAATCAGATTCTGCACAAGAGGGGAAACATTTGAAAGGATTATTATCAGCGGCCATAATTAGAATTTTATGACCTGTCAACTTCTTAGGACATTGGGGACCAATGTGAAAGTTATCAAAATTTATAACGGCCACCTCTGATAATCGAGATTCTTATAGTGCTAATAAAATCAGGTGAGAACATTGACAGTTCTAACTTTATTACCAATTAAAACAGACAGGAGATAAAAATTGAAATAACCTAATTTAATAGGCTCTTTGAAAGGTCCATCCAGTTTCAAATTGGACTATAATTAGGCGATTAAAGCTGCTAGCGGAGCAGGACACTTTATAACTATGTATATAATAATTATTTGTATGGACTAGGATAGCATACTTCTCACATGTGCACCTCCTCCTATTTTTGAAATTTATTCGTCGTCACGTGTTAGTTGAACTTGAAATTTGAGGGCGGAACAAAAATTGGCCAGTTTATACTAATGACTCGCATTACCACATATACTAAGCATTATCAGGCAGAAACGTCAGTGATCAGACGAGACCTGGTTTGTCAAATGCAATACAACCGCCCAGGACACTATGTAAAGTGGACAGGGTCCTGGTTGGAAATGGAGAGCTAAAACTAACAGCCCTGATCCCTGCCAAGGGCGAGATAAAGGTAGAATACCATGTCCCTCAGTGTATGGTATTTGCACCCGATGTAGGGAAACTTAGTGACTCTAGAGAAAAAGTATGGCCTAAATGATATTAGAGCACCGATAGAAAAGGGAGGGCCAAAGATAAACATGAAGAAGACAGAGAATTTCGCTTTCAATTGGGAAGGACCGTTAAATAATGGTGACGCACTCTCCAGGGTGAAGTAAAGTACTAAGGTTCAACGTTCCAAAGCAATCGGGAGATAGACTCGGATGTTGGATGGTTGAAGTGGAGACAGGCACTCAGACTCCAGTGTCATAGAAGGGTCAAAATGAAGTTTAAAAAGGAAGTTTAACAGGGTAGTGGACAAATACAGGGCAGGGTTGCTGGTAGCCAAGATGCGAATGCTTTTCTACATGAGTGGGAGTCGAATGCTGATAGAATTGGAATGAGCATACTGTATTAGAGGTAGCTTGGGGTGGGGAACATCGCAGAAAAAATGAGGGAGAGTAGATTGAGATGGTATGGGCATGCAATGAGAAGAGGAGCTCGTTAGGTCAATTACAGGAATGCAAGTGGTTTGGAGCACCCAGAGCAGAGGGGATACCAAATCAGATGTGGGAGCAGGTTGTCCGTAAGGATTATGATATTGTGTGGGGTGTACCGGGACGTGGTAGGAGATAGGCGGGAGTGGAGGGCTAGAATCCGCAGACCCGACCCCACCACACGCGGGATTAGGGGATGATGATGATTATAATCGGACAGAAAAAGTACTACTAATAATAATACAGCAGAAATCGGAAACGTCTTTAGTTGTAAGCACCCTAAGAATTTCCTACACTGAGCATCACATGACATGTGCTTATCAGTGCTCGGCTTAAGGTCATTTCAAAGGGAGTAAAAGTAAACAAACTCAGACGTACACATCGTTCGGACATTTCAGGTCATCATCAGGACAGTTCATAAAATATTTGACTTTCAAGGGTTTCACTGAAATCGCAAAAGAGCCCTTCGCTTATATTTTCTTGAATTTGACAAGATTAGTTAGGAGGTTAGGGAGCGTCTGTATCGCGTTGCACACACCAGTTCTCTTGTTGTTGTTTGTTGCTGTTTTAAGGCCCATCAACTACAAGGTCATTAGAGCCCCGTCAACAGCATAGTTCTTATGCAGAGGCTGCACAGACACTACACTAATGCGACGATTTTTGGGTATTAGCAGTACCCAGTTTTCCCAAGCGGCCACCCATGTCAGTACTAGCTGGGGTTGCACTGCTTAACTTCAGTGATCAGACGAGAACTGGTGTGTCCAACGCAATTCGCCGCTCCCACACCAGTTCTCGTCTGATCACTAAAGCACTAGCACGGGTAGCCGCTTGGAGACATTGGGCAATGTTAATACCCAAAATCGTCGAAACAACTGTGTCTGTGCAGTCTTTGCATTAGAACTGAGCAGTAGACGGGGCTCTACTGACCACTGTGGTTGAAGGGTCCTAAAACTCCTATCCGCCATAGAGATTCCAGCAAATCTTCATTGCCCCAACATTCGGGATCAGTCAAAGAGAGCGACATTTTGCAAGTCTTGTAGCAGAGGTTGTTGCATCGTGAGTCAGACCAGGGTTGGGACTCCACTCTACTGGAGAATCGGTGGCGCAGTGGGTAGCAATGCACGTCAGTAGTTCTAGGTTCGACACGGGACTGAGGTGGGTTGGCTTTTTTCGGGCAAGAGGCCCCGAGTGCGCCTTTATATATATTTTATGACTTTACCCTTCTCTGATGTCCTCAAAGGACCTCACAAGTTAACAATTTTAATGTGGAGGTTGAGTGAATTTCTGCATTTACCCTCTCTCTCTTTCAAATGACCATAACCCGAGTACTCATGTATGCTGGAGGTGCACTAAAATGCAACAAGGAATAGTGCTGACCGCAGATGTCAGAAAAAGAATTGTATGGATGGACACGAAAGAACCACCTAATATCCCAACCCTTTCAGCTACTTCCAACAACTGAGCATCGATACAAAGAGTGCTACTTCCCAGTAGATTCCATGAGGAGGCAAATTTACGATCCAGATTTAAATACTGCATGTTCAACATTGCTCTAAAGAGGATTATGGAGGAGATGAATAAACCAATTACAATAAGGAAGATGTTTTTGAATATTTGGGGAACAAACCAAAAAAAATGCCATCGCTTAACAAAGAAGATGTCAACTTTGAGACACATGGTCTCAGCGTTCAAAGTCGGGACGTCAGGAATGTTAAATGCTTAAAAGAAGAAGCATCCTGTGCTTAGAATTATACTAATTATAGCAACAGTATTTTATTACTCCCCCTAAACCCTTTCTACTTCACAACCATCTTTAATTTACTCGAGTTGAGAGATAGACTAATGACAACATCCGAATTATTCTGTTTTGAGTCCTGCATCGCGTTAATCGCCTTATCTCTGTAGACACCTTGCTAAAATATGATAAGAAATGAGTATCCAACGACTTATCCTGGAGTATCTACAAATGATGCAACTTACTTTCTCGTCTCTCATCCAGCCTCCATCATTCTGGCGAATAAGGTCTTTATGGGCAACACAATTACATCGTGAAAATAAGAAGAAAAAAAACCCTCCCGAAATCCTTAACTGTAATGTGATGGAGACTCTGCTGAAAGACAAGGACACAGTCACACACAAATACAAAAATCGATGTCTTAATTGCTTTTCGCGAATGTCTGATAGAGAAATATCTCAAATAGACAAACTCCTGAATGAACTCTAAATTCACCTAGACGTAAACACATCTGAAATAAACTCAAAGATATACGCCAATTTTAAATAATAGATCTTATTCAGATAAGCAATTGAATAAAAAAACTTACTACATTCGTCCTGATAACACCTCCAGCTGAAAATGGCATACGAGACTATTTTATTTATAGCTGTAGACTCACACCTTTCCCACCTGTGCTCCAATTCATTAATAATATCTTTCGATCGAAAAATGGATAACATTTCAAATTTTAATGCCTTGAGTGAGCATTTGTTGAATTCTTTCAGCAGAGACAATAAGATAACATTATCCTGTAAGTTAACAGTTGATTTGTTCAAATGATAGTTACCAATTTTACCGTATTCTTACCAGATTCGGTTTCAATCCCACTAAGAGCAGAATTAGGATGCCTTGACTCTGCATTTCTACGCAGAAATACAACTACGTAGGAAGGAGAACAGGCAAACGACAAGATCTAAGGAAGAAAGACCCAATTGGAAGGATTTGGCTTGTTGGTGTTTTAGGGCCCTTCAACTACAAAGTCATTAGAGTCCGGTCCACTGCCTAATTCCAATGCAGAGACTGCACAGACACTACACCAATGCGACAATTTTTGGACACTAGCAGTACCCAGTTTTCTCAAGCTGCCACCCATGTCAGTACTAACTGGAGTTGGGTTGCTTCACTGATCAAACCAGAACTGGTGTGTCCAACGCAATACGCCGCTCCCCAATTGGGAGGAGAAAGAAAGATTCCAGATTCTTGCTTATTGCACGGTCTGATGTAATTTTTTGTCCTATTAGGATAACAAGCGATCTGTTGGGCAGTATTTTCGCTGCCGGCTACCATCCTAATGCTGAGCAGCTGTATTGCGTTAGATACATCAGTTCTCGTCTGATCACTGAAGTTAAACTACGCAACCCCACCTAGTACTAACATGGGTGGCCGCTTGGGAAAACTGGGTACCGCTGATACCCAAAAAATCGTCGCGATAGCGTAGCGTCTGTGCAGTTTTGTCTATTAGAACTACGCAGTGCACGGGGCTCTAATGACCTTGTAGTTGAAGGGCCCTTAACCGCAGCAACCTCTCTACTTATTTACCGTCGGCCTATTTGTCTCTGTTGGGGTATTTTTCGTTTCAAGAACGTCAGGGGACGAGCTTCTCCAACTGAAAATTTTGCCACCTACACGTAGGATTATTCTGTGTGGTAAAGGTTCCTTTAAGTTCAGACGGTACAATGGTTTTACTTATCATCCGACAGTAGGCGCAATGAGAGCCTCTGCCAAGCCCGGAACAAGACGTTCACCTCGCTCCAGGATCGAACCTCACACCTCCTCTGCGACTGCCTTTTGCAGTTAGGTCCACGAGCCCAATGCACTTCCGTCCTTCTAGCCAAAAACAAAAGGAAACTTCACCTTCAGAATCAATTACATACGATTCTGTTCAAGGATCTTGAACTGACATGAAATATCACCAGGGCCAGTTAAAGAATTTGCAGGGTCTGGGATAAAAATTACACTGAAGAACAAATTTTTACTTTGGAAAAAATGCATTTCTCCCTTAGTGCTAGATTTATTGGATAAGTTATGCTGATTATTTATCTGTTCTCCATTTTGCCCTAGGACGTCAGGTTCTCTGGTAATTCATAGGGCTGCAGTTCCATTAAAACATTGATTGCGAATGGATATCATACTCTACATAATTTATGTTAATAATATAGGACTTGACATGATATAGGGCATTTATGTTAATGACATAGCGCTATCTGCAGATGACACCTGCATTACAAGGGTGGTGGATGAACTTGAAGGGTTATCTTGCTGTACAGAATTGCAACAGGACCTAAACAAGATGCATACCTAAAGCATAAAGTGGGAGTCATTGCCATGAAACCTGCACAAATGTAGCTTTCTTATGATAAGCAGGTCCTGAAGGCGATTTGATCTTGCTTAATGCGTAGGTGGTGTGAGGGTTAAGAGGTTTGAGATCCAGAAGTTCTTTGGAATTATTCTAAATACTAGGGTCACCTGGAGGGAGCACACCGACATATTGATTGGGAATACTGGGCATTCCCTCCGTTTGGTTAGTAGAGTCCCAGGGGACATCACAAAGGAAAGTTTTTCACTGGTATGGCCAAGTGTAGAGTATTGTAGTCCAATTTGGTATCCCTTTTAGGCAGGGTTTATCTTGGGAAATTGAAAAGATTCAAAGGAGGGCAGCAAGAATTGTGTTACATGACTTCTCTCAAAGATTGAGTGTCTCACACAAGATCACAGAAAGTCTTATGCAGCTTATCCCTTGCAGAGTATAGAGGGAGAAATGATCATCCATTCAAATTGAAGGGGATCAGGGCACAAACAGAATTGTATTACTGGTGTTTTTCCAAGGGTCATTTAGCAATGGAATGCTCTCTGTGAGAATAATGTGGCAAATTTTCTGCAAGAAAGTGCCATTACAGCAGGTAGGCAATGCATGACAATAGATGCTATACTTCAGGTGGGTTACAAATTAGGAATGAGAGTCATTCTCTCCACTGCCAGTTTGACCTATAAGGGCTGCTTGCAGTGTATTTAATTAAATTAGAACGCAGTCATGTTCCCAGTGGCTCACTAATCTGTCAGGGAAACAAAACTCCACTATCAACTGGTCACTAGCTGTACCCTAGTAGGCCTACCTAAGACTAATACCTGGCCAGTGACAATAGGTAGGCTAAATACAGCCAGATATCTTTCATACTGTATGTCATTTACTGCTTTATTGACAACTGTCACTAACATTTTAAAAAGGGGAAATTACAAAAAAATTTGAGGGTCGCACAGTAAAACAAAAGTCATTTTCGTGAACGGCATAGAAAAATATATAAATTAGCTCTATTGGTGTTTCCGTATTTTTTGGCTGTTCTACAGTGTTATTAGTGGCGCCCCAAAATATTTACAAGAAAGGACTTCTTATGGAGAAGTCCATTGAATTTTGAAACTCGGTGGCTGCTACTGCTGTGTGGCCTCAATCTAAGGCCCGAGAAATCGACCTTGAGCAGGCCCTAGATTTCTCAGATCTTCTCCCTACAAGAACCCGACGTTCAAGTTGTAAAATTTTTCTACGCAGAATGAATGACTGATACCGGCAAAAATCTACAGAAAATGTGCAGAACTCTGGACATCAAAGTGTGATAAGATGACAAATAAATTGTTGGTGATGACAACAGGGGTAATTACTTTTAGCCCAGTGAAGCACACGCCGCCAAATCCTGTTTGTTTTCACAAGATGGTATTCAACAAGCCGAAATTATTATTTTGACAATAGACCAGCTATCAGCTTTAAATGCCCATCACAATGCTGCTACTAGGAGAGTAATTGGATCCATTGTCTTTTTGGGAAGTGGCACAATGTTATCCTCTTGAGATGGTAATTTTTTCATAGGCGTTTTTTTCCTCCTCCTTTCAATCAAGAGATGTCAATTGCTTTTGGAGGAGCACGAAAAAAAAGTATACAAATCCAATTGCTGCTAGTTTTGACCAGAAGTTGATCTACCAGCCTAGACTGGTGACACATTCATGATATAATTATCGTGATTAACCTTAAGTACTAGGAGTGATATAAATTGGTCCAATTGCTTCAATTCACTAACCAAATAAGATTTCAAGTTTTCTTAATCAGTCTTTGGGTCGACTGAAGTACGTCAATGCTCATCAAATCAAGATCCTTTTGTTTCTTAGCGACACATATTGAATAGTTCTGCTGGGTTCATTGTTTTCTCGAGAGCACAAGCACGTTTTCTCTTCCTGGTGACAATCATTTCATTCAAACGTTATCATCACACCTAACCTAACCCGAAATAGGCGTTGTTACAGATTAGTGGGGATCGGCGAATTGCGTTGGACACACCAGTTCTCGTCTGATCACTGAAGTTAAGCAGCGCAACCCCAGCTAGTACTGAAATGGGTGGCCGCTTGGGAAAACTGGGTACTGCTAATACCCAAAAATCGTCGCATTAGTGTAGTGTCTGTGCAGTCTCTGCATAAGAACTATGCTGTGGACGGGGATCTAATGACCTTTGTAGTTGAAGGGCCCTAAAACAACAACAAATACAGATTAGTGAAACAGCGATATTTTTTTATTAAAACTTTCGGCTTAAGGTCATTGGGGAAGGCAAATAACCTTAGCATCAACAGTTGATGTAAATATCACCAAATAGTGCGGACTTTTCTGGTTATTTGATGAAGGCAACTCATACGCCATTCCTAACCCCGTTTCCCCTCCTATGGCAGGGTCGGATATCCATCTTGCCCCTCAGGATGGACACAAAGATGATATTGGACAGTGTTTTCCACCGAGATCCAACACCTGGAAATTTTGCCTCATCTACTCGTTGCATAATAGAGGGGGTCGTACACCGTACACCACACGGGACCTCTGTTTTACTTCTCATCCGAAGTATTCCCAGTTCACTCTTGACGTATCTCTCGTCCGAACGAAGCCAACCCACCTCGGTCCAGTATCGAACCTAGAACCACTGACGAAGTCACCGAGCATGCTGCCAACTGCGCCACCGAGGAGGGTTTTTTATGACAGCAACTCATAAAAAGTTACCAGAATGGGTTAAGTTCATTGACGATTGATTTAGTTGGGTTCATTTAGGACTGGCTTTTATTCATCAATGGAGTTCCTAGGATTTTTGCTTTCCCGTTTATTTTGCATCAGTGTATCAGCCTGGTCACTTTAAGTCATCTTTAAGTCGCATTTGAGTCGAAAGTTTGTAACTTTTATGGCAGTGGTGGCGATATTGAAATGAAAAACATAAAAATATGTGCCACGGTTCAGACACACCCCTACTCAGGAATTATGTAAAATCTTTTGGCCAGGGCAGCTTGCCTTCTGTGCAGTGCAAGATAGCGATGCTTTCTGTAATAAAGTGTGTTTTTCACATATTTTATTACTCGCCTTCTTTGATATCCTCAATGAACCCTTCTGGTGGTTTAGGGCCCTTCAACTACAAGGTCATTAGAGCTTCTTCCACAGCGTAGTTCTTATGCAGAGTCTGCACAGACACTACACTAATGCGACAATTTTTGGGTATTAGCAGTACCCAGTTTTCCCAAGCGGCCACCCATGTCAGTGAACAGACGAGAACTGGTGTGTACAATGCAATTCGCCGCTCCCCCAGTGTAAGAGGTCATCCATGATAGTACTACCTGGGGTTGCGTTGCTTAACTTCAGTAACAGACGAGAACTGGTGTGTCGAACGCAATACAGCCGCTCTTCGAATTTCTGTTTGTTGGTGTTTTAGGGCCCTTCAACTGCAAGGTCATTAGAGCCCCGTCCACAGCATAGTCCTTATGCAGAGACTGCACAGACACTACACTATTGCGACGATTTTTGGTATTAGCAGCACCCAGTTTTCCCAAGTTGCTGTTGTTGTTTTAGGGCTCTTCAACTACAAGGTCATTAGAGCCCCGTCCATAGTGTAGCTCTGATGGAGGAACAGCACAGACACTACACTAATGCGACGATTTTTGGATACTAGCGGTACCCTGGTTTCCCAAGCGGCTACCCATGTCAATACTAGTTTGGGTTGCGCTGCTTAACTTCAGGGATCAGACGAGAACTGGTGTGTCCAACGCAATTCGCCGCTCGACGAATTTCTGTTCTATTGATATATGGTTCCCCCAGCTCGTGAAACTTTCTTGTGACGTCCTTGATAGTTGTATAATCAATTAAAAATGGTCTTCGAGATGTTTAACAGCAGATGCGACAAAAATTCTTCTATGGCATACTCTGAAGAAAATTGAGTTTGTCATTAACGATTTCCATACTTAAGATGGTAATTCCGTTATACATAATTTATATCGAGGCATCAAGTTTATCAAGTTTTACGTTTGAACTTGCATACACCAAATATCTGGGTAGAGTCAAGACGCCAATGAAGTCTAGATAGACATCATAATGTAACCAACCTGCTACAGTTAGCTGCTAATGTAGCTATCATTTGCACCAGCTTCGGCAGTTCAGTGGTTGGAAGTGCCTTCTCAACTCTTTCTCCAAGGCCAGAGGGAGTTTTCTGAAATGGGGAAGGATACAGAGCCTGCCGTAGGTTCACGAATTGAAAGAGCAGTGGTGGAATATGAGCTTTGTCGACGGATGTCACCTGCAAGGTCCTTAAAGATGAATTTAATTTGGCAACGTTTTCGAGTCTATAATTTTACAGTCCTCCCAAGACTAAATACCGATTTATTGCCTTAACAGCTGCCACAGGCCCTTCACTGTATACCCTACGTGTTTCTCGACACTTGTTAGCAATTAATGAGAAGTTCCTCCACATTCACAGTTTGATGTGCAGTTTCCTGAACTGATACATGAACTGTTTGCCTAATGTTTCCTCTCGTTTTATCACTCGAGGAAGTAATTTCTTTTTGTCTCCTTTTTTTCCTGCTGCATTTTGAAGGCAGCCTTCATCCGCCCCATGAATAGATTGAGGAGCTCCCAACTCAATGAACTACTCTTAAATGTGATAAAAAAACTGAAGGAACATTTTGGTAAGACGTTGTCTGCATATATGTCACGTCCTTGTAAACTGCAAAGTCAGAACTGACTAGATGCTGCTGGTAAATGTGTCCCTGGATATCCCCATGCGCCATTTCCAGGTCCATCATTTGCTTTGATCTCCTTCAGATTTCATCCATAATATCACATACTACACATTACTAGCCATTTACCCGCCTATGGAGGAGTTTGGCGCCCTGTTTTCCCCACTGGGCTACACACGCTATCTGTTGAACCTCATTTTACGCAGCCGGTTGCTAACCTAATGTGAGGTGGTTTGGATTTGTTGTTGTTTGTTGGTGTTTTAGGGCCCTTCAAATACAAAGGCCATTCGAGCCCCGTCCACAGCATAATTCTTATGCAGAGACTGCACAGACACTACACTAATGTCACGATTTTTGGGTATTAGCAGTATCCAGTTTTCCCAAGCGGCCGCCCTAGCTGGGGTTGCGCTGCTTAACTTCAGTGATCAGACGAGAACTGGTGTGTCCAACGCAATTCGCCGCTCATAGGTGGTATGGACACGCAATGCGAAGAGGGGAGGATGAGCTCGTTAGGTCCATTACAGGAATGCAAGTGGTTAGAAACACCTGGGGCAGGGGGAGACCGAAGTAGAGGTGGGATGTGGGTAAGGATACAGTAGTGTGTGGGGTGGACGAGGACCTGGTGGGAGATAGGCGGGAGTGGAGCCTAGAGGGCTAGAACCTGCAGATGCTAACCTAGTGCTGCAACCTCTATACTTATTATCGTCGGCCATTGGTACACTTTTCCTCCACCTGGGAATTTTGCCGAACTACAAGTTCATCTTACTCCATACAGGTATGAACCAGTGCGCCACCGCCGCCAGTGATTTCATTTCTATTATAAGAAATAAAATGAATAGTCCTGTCTAATGATTGCTTGGAGGAGAGTTCAACTCCAGCCACAGCTTCCTTCAGAGAGAAACGTTTGAATTGGGGCTACATTTTCAGGAGAGGGGGAAAATGGACAGTCCCTAGGCAACGGGTTTAACGTATGGTTAATGAAATCAGACTATTGGCCCTCTCTTCCCTACTGGCTGCAATGCAGTCCTGATATGAGTGGGGAGGAATTATTGGTCTTCAAATTCTAATATCATTTCATCCTCTGATCCTGGTGTGCAGATGATTGTGCCACGGGCAGTAAAAATTTCACTGTCCTTGGGGATTTATAAAGAGCAGGGATTATTTACCATCCAGCCGTGAAAGACAACTGTACAGTAAATCAAACTAAGACACGAAAGTGCTTCTGTAAAAACCTGTAGGTAAGTAGCAGTGCAGTGCCAGTTTATAGACTGTTATGGTAAGACGGACTAATGCAAGGGATTCGTTGGCCAAAAAGTGAATGGTGCAACAGTGAACAATACAAGTGTGCAACAACATCAAATCTATTAAGTTTCTTTGCTATCTGATTACATATATAACTCTCATCAAGATCTGTCAGTTTTCTAGACTCTTCCCACTAAAATATCTGACACATGAATGAGAAGTAAATTATGAGTCTTAGAGACCTAAGACCTCCCCCCTCCATCTTGCCTATATATAGATCAACCTACTGAAGGTCTGTTCATCACTTTCAAACTTTATATCTCGTATCATATCATCATCATCATCGCTGCCGTTTTTCTTCTGAATTCCATTAATCAAGAATTCATTGTGTGTCTCAAAAAGAAATCTCAACAACAACAATAACAACCTCATATCTGAAGCTATTACTATCTCTTTCTCTGTATACGGATCCATCAAGCTAATTTTATTGGTCCCAATCCAAAAAAATACTCCCGACAGCATCCGCGATATTCATTAATTTCAAAAAGAAAATCAAATATTTCAGTATAAGAGTTTTGAGCTTCAATTATCCATTTTTAAAATCTTCACATAGAAGAGATTGAGTTCTTAAGCATAATTTAATGTCTGAAGAGTTAATCATAACACAGTTACAGGTGATGTATAATTTAGTGGCAGATAGAAGACATGTCGCTTAATCAAACTCCAGACTAAAAGCCGGCGACAGTTCCTTCTTATTATATTGTTATAGATCTCAGTTCCACACTCCCCTGTCAAATGCAGCCAACTCTCTAACGAATTCTTCTCATCGTTTATGGCAGAGTTGGGTATTATTGCAGTTCTAGATATCCTAGTATGAGAGACTCGGGAACTAATAGTAGGGTGCTGACTCCACTTCAAGGAACTCAGATTTATCTCTGGAAGACGTTGACGGTGTAGGGACAAGATCCTTCATTCATCCCAGTTTGCAAATCATCTGGGCAGTCCTTCTCTGAGTGTTCCCTTCTTATCTGTCCTCTAATGCTTTGATTACCTTTTGTAACAATAGGTCCCTAAAATTGTGTAATTTTCCAACCCTCTTTTGGGGTATCCTGTATGGACTCTTGGCAGTGAGTCATGTATGCGCTTTGGTCACAAGGGTCCAGCCACAACCAAGAAGCTCAGGATTGGCCAGATAGGGTACATAAGAAGGACATTTTTGGGAGGTTGCTGGATTACTGGATTAATTTCATGGGTTGCGGATTAAGCCAAGCTGCCATAACAGGACGAACCCTTAAGAGGCTGCTCGCGGGAGATGAGAAGAGAGGTGTAGAGGACGTAGGAGAGGGGATA
The DNA here is from genome assembly GCA_013389805.1 of Trigoniulus corallinus. NCBI lineage: Eukaryota > Metazoa > Arthropoda > Diplopoda > Spirobolida > Trigoniulidae > Trigoniulus > Trigoniulus corallinus. Next base: position 12,063,449 of record JAAFCE010001963.1, on the reverse strand, counting down.
TTTGCAGCACCCATCGTTCCTTATCAACCACCCATGTTGGTACTAACGTGGGCTTGCGTTGCTTAACTTCAGTGATCTCACGAGAACTGGCGTGTCCAACGCAATACAGTCTCTACGCAATACACGCAATACAGTCTCTACGTCAATACAGTCTCTGTGTAGTCTCCAAGAACACTCATTATTATCTCACCCTCCTCCCGCCTGAGGCAGGGTCGGGTCTGTGGGTTCTAATCCTCTACTCCCGCCTATTCCTCACCAAGTCCCCCTCCACCCCACACGCCTCCATGTCCCTTTGCACTACCTGCTCCCACGTCCGCTTTGGTCTTCCTCTATCTCTGGTGCCCCCAACCACCTGCTCTCCAACAAGAACACTCAGTCTCCATCATCATGATCAGAATCTGTTCGTGGTGTGCCCCTGAAAATCTGAGCTCAAAATGATCTCCAGAATTCAAATGGTATTGACCCACAAATTGTGCTTTTCATTACTTTTGTGCATGAACATCATCATACTTGCCTGAAAACGCGACCTAGATTCTGCATTAGAACTTTGGAGTGGACGGGGCTCTAATGACCATTGCAGTTTAAGGGCATTAAAACACCAACAAAACGAAAGAAAAGCTGTTCGTTGGTGCACTCCACCAACGCCGGGGGGGGGGGGGGGGGGAGCTCCTAAACATAAAAGTTTTGCCTCATCAACCTGTCGCACAGTAGAGAGGGTTCTTTTACATGCAAATGCCATCGTACACCACACGGGGTTACGGCTTTACTTCTCATCCGACGGAAGGCGCACTGGGAACCTCCGTCTTGCTCGAATGAAGTTAGCAGTCTCGATCCAGGATCGAATATGGAACCAGTGCACGCCACAGAGGCGGATCGATCCAATTATGAACAAATGCTTAAAACGCTAGCAGGAGGTTTCAGTAGCACTTTCCTGTTCAACTGTTCACCATTCCATTGTTTCAAATATATCAGGACCGGATCTGCGAGTTGCTACTCTCAACTCCTTCTTAACTCCCATCAGGTCAACTTAAGATACACAGGTTCTCTCCTGACTAAGATCGATAGTTTCATTTTGATGGCAGGGAATCCACAAATGTGCCTTTAAATGGACAAGATAGAAAGCTATGACTTTGTGGGCGTCATCTACCTTCATAAAACCCCTCTGAACATTGAATCGAATTCCAGAACCTGCATCACCCTCTTTTTTCTCAATAATTCGGGTAATTTTTAATTAGCACTTCATATCTAATATTAAAATCGCGTGCGCCTTGTCTAAACACTGGTAGTTTTCAGAGTTGAGGTAACAGTTCAAATTTTAAAATATACAGTAGGCCTATATCTAAAAATCTGATTGATGTTTTCCCCTTCAAAGATAAATTTCTGGATAATTTCGACATCTAATTTAACAGTACGTGTTCGCCATTTTGGAGAGGAAAGAAAAATCAATCTCTCCGACTCTTTCCTATGTTAGATGTATATTTTTGATTTGTTTATTACGAGATTATATTTACCTCCCACTATTGACACGTCCAACCTTAATTAACATAAAGTGCTTTCTGCAATCGATACCTAAATTGTACAATTATTTATTTAGTATTAATTTGACGTTGCAAGAGCGTCACCTTTAATGGCGCACAACCTAAATACAGTCTCCACTTCTAGTTGACTGTCTAAATTTAATTTCACTTTAATTAAACTATTACAACGCTAAGCAGAAGCACGAAACTGAGATCGTAAAAAAATCAATGAATAAAATAGTCAAATACGGAAATATATAACGGCTTTTAGGAGCAATCAAACCGCCTACAATTTACACATTAGTCAGTAAAACTCACATCGCAAAAATCATAAACGTACAGCCAAGCACAACGCTCTGAACTGCAGAAAAGCCCTCTAGAGAGACGAAAATTAATGGGAGCGGCTTATTGCGTTGGACACACCAGTTCTCGTCCGATCACTGAAGTTCAGCAACGCAACCCCAGCTAGTACTAACATGGGTGGCCGCTTGGGGACCCTGGGTACCGCGAGTACCCAAAAATCGTCGCATTTGCGTAGTGTCTGTGCAGTCTCTTCATTGGAACTATGCAGTGGACGGGGCTCTAATGACCTTGTAGTTGACGGGCCCTAAAACACCAACAAACAAACGAAATGTAGACAGGCGACATTCTCGAGGATAGATGAGTAGTATTCTCGGGTGCAGCTCTGGCAACAACCTCAAGTGCAGGTCGAGCAGCATTAGGGAGCGACAAATTGCGTTGGATATACCAGTTCTAGTCGGATCACTGAAGTTCAGCAACGCAACCTTAGGTAGAATTGACATGGGTGGCTGCTTGGGAAAACTGGGTACCGCTAATATCCAAAAAAATCGTCGCATTAGTGCAGCATCTGTGCAGCCTCTTCATCAGAACTACACAGTGGACGGGGCTCTAATGACCTTCCAGTTGAAGGGCCCTAAATCAATACAAAACAAAATCGAGCAGCATTCTCAGGTGCACATCGGGCTACATTCCCCTAACCTCTGCCAGTGCACAGAGCCCGGGCTTTGATGGCTGCCAACAGCCACGTACGAGATATTTTTTAGAAAAATAAAGCATTTACGTAGTGTCTGTGTGGCCTCTGCATTGGATTTATGCAGTGGACGGGGCTCTAATGACCTTGTAGTTGAAGGGCCCGAAACCACCAACGAACCAAAAAACGAAAATTAATCAGAAGTAGTGGCGTCGCTAGGGTTGGCGTCACCCGGTGCGGATACACCATGGTGTCACCCCCTCTCCTGAAAAAAAGCCGCTGCTTCTGCTTTGGTGTCACCCGATTTCTGATGGTGCGAGTGGTGTCACCCGGTGTGGCCCGCACCCTCCGCACCCCCCTAGTGACGCCACTGATCAGAAGAAGTATTTTTCAGATAAATAACAAACATATTTCTAGGATGGCTAAATGCAGGTTCTTATAATGGAAAAGCTAGGAGCAGTCTCATAATTTTGATTCGTTTTGCTGTTATTTCGTCTTTAAATGATACATTTTATATGCATGTTATTTTTCCCAAGCCCGTACTGTTCCACCTTCGTCACACTGAGACTTGGTTCGTATAGGAAATAAATTTCGTGCAAATGTTGCTCGTTACATTGCGCTTGTTAGTAGTAGTAGTGCCCACCTTCTAAGCTACCAACTACCCCCAACTGCCGCTGCAACATTAATGAGATCATGATGTGGCAAAATAGTGGGGAAATGTCGATTAATCGATATTTGTAGTAGCACTACGTTACAGGGTGTCTGGACAAGCACCAAGGCTGAATTTATCCTAGTGTGTAGTAGACACGTCTCTAGGTCAACCTTCCTTTAACACGTTCGCATCCGCATGAAAAGCAAGACGAATGAAGAAGCTAACTGCCGCAGAGCAGGCGATGTCAATCTCAATACAGCCGCCAGCCACTTTGCCAACATGAAAAATTCACCGGGTCGCATTTGGAGTACGTAAAATTCACACGGGCCGCACGATAAGTATTAATATTGCGACTCATTCTGCCTTTCAATTTTTGTCGTTTAGTTAAATATTCAAAGAAGTGGTTCCAGTTCGATACTGGATCGCGGTGGGTTGGATTCTCTCGAGCGAGAGAGGTTCTGAGTGCCACTTCCGTGGCCCAGTGTGATGCACGATGTCATTTGCTCGTAAAAGAACCCCCTACCCCTTTGCTATTCAACGATGCAGTTACTAACCCTTTTCCCGCCCATGACGGGGTCGGGTACCCGTCTTTGTCCCTCTGAATGGACACATGAGCAATCTAAGGGACGGTATTTTTACGCAGTCGGCTGCCGACCGAAGCTGCAACCCCTATGCTTTTCTTTTCTTTTATCGTCGGTCTACTTTTCGTTGGGGCACGCAATTGGGCAAGCTTCTACACCTGGGAATCTTGCCTCACCTACTCGTTGCACAGTAGAGCAGGGCCCACTCTAAGGGGGGAGGGGCAACCCGGGCATTTGTCCGAGGCGCCATTTTGGCTGTAAGTGTGAGAACAGAGCGACAATCTGTCCTTTTGTCCGGGGCGGCATAAGTGCTAGAGCAGGCGCTGAGTATAGAGAGTTACTTTACGTGCAAATGACATCGCACACAATACCGGACCAGGGTTTTAATTCTCATCCGACGGAAGGCGCACTCGGAGTGTCTCTTTTGCCCGAAAGAAGCTAACCCACCTCCATCCAGTATCGAACCTAGAACCAGTGACGCAGTAATCGAACACGATACCTCCGGCACCACGGGGCGTGCCTACTATTCAACGGGTAGATTAAACAAAATTCCCAGATGTAGGTGGCCCCCTGGCATCTGTGGAGTGCTCCAACGAACAATCGACCGACAGTGAATTAGGGGTTACAGCTTTGGTCAGCAGCTGGCTGCGTAAAAAATAAAATACAGTCTAAAAGATTGCCCATGTGTTCGTCCAGAGGGTCGAAGATGGGTTCCTGACCTTGCCGTGGGCGGAAAAAGTCAGTAGTTCCAACTACTAACCCCTTTCCCGTTTATGGCAGGGTCAGGTACCCGGTTTTTGTCCTACAAGGACGATATTTTTACGCAGCTGGCTGCTGCCCTAATACTGCAACTCCTATGCTCATTTATTGTCGGTCAATTGTTCGTTGGGGCACTCCACTGACGATAGGCGAGCGAGCTCCTACGTCTGAAATATTTGTCCATCTACTCGTTGCATTGCAGAAAGTGTTCTCTAAGGAACATGTAACAGCTTGCACACCACAGGGGTCCCAGCCTATCATCCTATCTCTCGCCTGAAAGAAGACCAACCTCATTTCCAGAATCAATGGAATCAGTGACGCAGTAGTCCGGGATTCCACCTCCTTGCCGCCGAGATGGGTTACTATTAAATGAAATTATGGAATGTGTGGCATCTAGACAAGTTAATTATAAGCTTGACAATGGGGTACCCTGGGCCTGCCACTCTTTTTCTCTCAAGAAGCCAACCCACATCTTTTCAGTATCGAACCAGTGGACAACATCTTAAATAGTAGTGGTCGATTGCACCCCCTTTTTTGGTCAGAAACTTGCAATTATTTGCCTTCAGGCTTCTCAGCTTTTCAAGTACAAAGAAATCCTTCAACAGTCATTGCTGGCCCCAAAAATGCACGTCGCGGGTCCCCAGTTTATCACCTGCCATGCAGTGCTACAATGGCTGCTATTCAACCACAGGCGGTTTCTGCACTGATCAGCTATTAGAAGGAAGAATTACTAACCTGACACTTTCAAAAAACCCACGAAATTCTTCACAGACACCTTTGGCAGTTGATCACTCCCGGTTATCACAACAACACTATTCCTGTTACCATGAGCTTTAACGAATGGATAGCACTGAGGTATACACACAATGTACACTACAGAGAGCTGACCACAACACTTCCTTCAAGAACTTGCATACATGCAGATGCTTTCCCTTGCATGGTCACTTACGTAATGACACTGGCCTATGTCGAAAGCAATCAATTTGCCCAGACATTGTTGACATTCCCTGAAAAATGGCTGATGAATGTCGACGACATAAAGGCTAATGATATGCTTAATGGGTGCCAATGTAGACAGAATTTTTGATTAAAATTTATTATGCGCAATAAAGGTCAGTTTTCATGAAGTTAAAAGCATACAAAGAAGGCCAAGAATAAAACAAATGACCAGAGGGTTTAGAGGATAAATGAGCCTTGGTTATTCAATGCCAGCCCTGTGAGCTCTAACAATTAACCATTTCTGGAAGTCAACTTCCCACGCCTGACATTTTGCCGATTTGCACATGTGGCTCTCAACCATGGCTTAAGATACATGTGGTCATTGGACATATCACCTGGGACAACTTTTCTCATTTGACGGAAGTAAAGACTTGGATTAGTCAGAGGGGCACCGCACGACTGGGCACCGGGCGACTGATACTTTACTACTTTTCAATTCAAATTATTTTTAAGGGTGGTCCTCGACAGAAAGTACATACGAGATTACCATCCGCCAGAACGGAATTTACCACGAGTACAATAATCACGGCCAGTTGAAGGTTTTGCGTGAGGATGCCCTCTGAGCCAGCCCTGACTACCGGTATAGTAAACGTGTACTAAAGACTGAATTAACATGTTAGTCGTGCAAAGGGAGACGGCAGTCGGATGAAGTCCCGTTGGGACTTATAAATTACCGCTGCTGTTGTTGTTCGTTGGTGTTTTAGGGCCCTTCAACTACAAAGGTCATTAGATCCCCATCCATAGCATAGTTCTGACGCAGAGACTGCACAGACACTACACTAATGCGACGATTTTTGGGTATTAGCGGTACCCAGTTTTCCCAAGCGGCCACTCATGTCAGTACTAGCTAGGTTGCGCTGCTTAACTTCAGTGATCAGACGAGAACTGGTGTGTCCAACGCAATTCGCCGCTCCCTGTAAATTACCGCAGATCTTAGGATGATATAGGATTAGAGCTGTGGGTATATTCGAGGTTTCATCCTTCTTAGAGGGACCTCAGGAGATCTTAGGTCCCAATGGCTAGTCATCCATTAGGTGCAAGAAGTGCGTGCTTGGGGGGCTTTGAAAATGAGCAGCTTCGTAACTGTGATTTCAAAAAAGGAGCGGCTGTATTGCGTTGGCCACACCAGTTTTCATCTGATCACTGACAACGTAATCCCAGCTAATACTGGTATGGGTGACCGTTTGGGAACACTGGGTATGCTAATACTCAAATCGCCGTACAGCGCAGTGTCTGTTCAGACTCTGCACTCGAATTACACAGTGGACAGGGCTCTAATGACAACTGAAGTTGAAGGGCCCTAAAACACCAACGAAGGGATCGTAATTCTTATTCTATTACACTGCAAGCAGCCTTATTTGGCCAATTTGGCAGTGGAGAGTAATTCTCATTCTTACAAATGATAACCTAAACCTCCTAAAACCCTAAGCTGTAATTCTTGTTGCCCTTTACAATACTTGCAATGGTAGCATTTCCTTTGAGGAAGCCCTCCACTTTATCCTCTCCAAGGATATTCCATCGCCGACTTGTTCTTGGTAAAAAAAAAGACCAGTAGTAAGAGTGTCTGTGCTCTTATCTCCTTTAATTTATATGAATGATCCTTTCTCTCCTTTTACATTGAGCCAGGGACACACTTCCAACCAGAGGTCCGTTGCACCCCAAGTAGGGTGCAATGGACCACTTGGAAACCCTCAAGTGCTTCAACTGTCAATGTTGGGCTCAAACGGCAAGCACACAGTCAATGCACTACGGTACTGAGATGTGTACGAGTAATACTAGGATGCCCCTTCCGTTTTGGAAACTCAATAAACATTTCCATTATTCAAACAATGAGTTGACTTGTGAAAATCTCATCATGGAGTGAATATAGTTTTTTTTCGTGCACTAAATATTAAAAATGTATGTTGATTGTAAAATGAAACATCCAAAATTCGCATTTAAAAACGATGGAGATACTTTTCCTCGCATCTCTCAAAACAATTGAAGTCATTTACAGCCGTTTTACAAAACAAGGTTTTCACGACGCGGGAAAAAAGGCAAGCAGTACAAAAACCTGTAAAATGGTGATTACATTAAATAAAAGCCTATAAAATAAAATTCCTCTCGAACATTTTCTAATAGTAGACATTTTTTTTGTCCCTTCTTTTACATGAAACTGAAGAGGAAGCGAATTGAACATGGCGTTTGATATTTTTGCCTTCCTTGCATTTTTCATTCTTTACAAATAAATGGCTTCCATTTGACGTATAGGTAGCTGCTTTCAGGTTCCTTACCCTACTTTTTTTTTATTTAAAAGTCATTTTTGAGAAGAGTTACACCTTCGAGCATTCGTGAACAGAATTTCTTTCAGTCTGAAAATTAGCCCTTTCCTACTTCTATTACTGTCTTTCTGCAGATAAGAAAAACAAAGTTGTTACTATCATGGGAATATTATGACTGTATATCAATACCAAGTCACATCTATCTACAAGCCTCTGCAAAGGTGTAACAGTGAAAAGGAAATTTCCACAAAAACTGCAATTTTCGTAAAAGATCTTCCAATTTAAATTGACGTCCGAAGAGTAAGATGATTTATGTATTATGAAACATTCCACAATCTTTTAGCAGTGACCTCACCATTCACATCTTCATTTTCGATGGACAAGAATACACCTGATCTGAGCACATTTGTCTTCATAGCTTTGCCCTGCAGTTTGAGTTTTCATGTGAATGCGTCATCACCCATCAACTATACCCTAATCGGATGGTCCAGGGTTCAAATGGGAGCAATATGGCCTCCTGGGAGCTTTAAGATTTTTCAAAGGAATCACAGCAGTCTTGTTGATGCCAAAAAGCACCATTTCAAAGATCCATGCATCACTTATGGCCTACATCAGATTATAAAAGCCATCAGTGAGCTGTTCATTTGCAAAGGTTTGCATTGAGAGCAGTTCTGACGTACCAAGTGCAGCCAAGTTGCATTGGACACACCAGTTCTCGTGAGATCACTGGGGAGCGGCGAGTTGCGTTGGACACACCAGTTCTCGTCTGATCACTGAAGTTAAGCAACGCAAGCCCAGTTAGTACTGACATGGGTGGTCGCTCGGGAAAGCTGGGTACTGCTAATACCCAATAATCGTCGCATTAGTGTAGTGTCTGTGCAGTATATGCATTAGAACTATACAGTGGACGGGTCTCTAATGACCTCGTAGTTGACGGGACCTTAAACTCCAACAAACAACAACAAAAGTGAGATCACTGAAGTTAAGCAGTGCAAGCCCACGTTGGTACCAACATGGGTGGTTGGTAAAGGACGTTAGGTGCTGCAAATTTCCCCTCTCCTTCATCCTCTACACCAGCGGTTTTCAAACTGTGTTCCGCGGAACCCCAGGGTTCCGCGAGTCAAAATGAAAGTTCGTTAGCAGCGGCAAGATATACTTTTCTAAAGGGGGGATGGGGTTCCCCCAAAACATCTTATAGTTCTAAGGGTTCCGTGAGTCGACAAAGTTTAAAGACCACTGCTCTACACCTACCTCCTCATCTCCCGCGAGCAGCCTCCTAAGGGTTCGTCCTGTTATGGCTGCTTAGCTTTCTCCCCAACCCATGAAATTGATCCAATAATCCAGTACCGGAACGTCGCAGTGTAGGCTCTCTCAATAATATAATGGCTACTTAAATGATTCGTCAGTAACAGGGCCCGAACAAGGGATGAGGGTAGAGCACCAGAGAATACAAGGTAGGAAGGGAACCAAGAATTCTTAAAGGATGAGCAACGTGCACTGGTAAGTCTGTTGGAATACTTGTCACAATGTTTATGAACCCGGCCCTGACTCGAGTGAGTACAATATAAAGGGGAACAGATAAACCAATCGGATACCAGTACCTTTCCATCTCAGGTAGAAAACAGATGTGCTAATTAGTTAGACGGGCTGTAACACTCCGGATGTGGCAGCGCAGTCTGTCTGTGGTAAACAAGATTTGAGGGACATCTTCATATATCATGCATTTGAGGGCCCCTTGTCAATGCAAGAAGTAACTGGGAATGCGCAGGAACGAACCTACATACAGTATGCTTAAAAAATGGAGGTGGGGGAATAGGGGTGTCACTTTACGACGTTCAGGCACGACCACTGTCATGTACACGTCAGTCTAGATGACTGGAGGTAATCCCTGGGTAAGGAATCTCACTTCCTGAAAGACAGAAACTTCAGGTGCACTTCTGGATGGCATATGTAGGACAGCGGTGCCATATGACATGTGTGCTGTGCGGATGTAACCTATGTGACATGATGTGAAGATTTCATTACAATTCCACTGCTCATTACACTAAATTAAATTCGTAAAAGATTGAGGGGGAAGATATAAAAATATAAGATCTTGTGGAAATGCGGTTGTGCCGCTCACTTATTTGACATTCTACACTACCTACGAATTGTCGTAAAAACTAGTAGTAATGCCAAATGAAGTTGATATTATGAAGACACTCGTGAGGAGAATTAAAATGAATTTTGATATTCGACATCATCAGTAGTCTTAAACCAAATAATTCATAAAAAGTATGAAAAAATAAAAGGGGTGAGCGTACAAATCGCCCAGAAAAAGGCGTTTGTCATAAATCCCATTTAAATAAACCGAGTTAATGAGGCGAACTTCATATTGTCTCAGTGACTAGCTTATGAATCTAAGGCTGCAGGATCGATCCTAGTCAAGACAGATTACTTCTTTCAGACAAGAGGAAAGCCATAAATGCACCGTGTGGTAGGTATATCACCTGTAGGCAGAAGAACCCCAGGCTAATCTACACTCCTAACATGCTCCTAACACTATTTCAGCCTACAAATTATAAGATTATCATTTTACCTGATCCCATGAGTGTGCAATTTCGAAGCAGAAAGAGAAAATGGAAAGAGCATTGACTGGATAGAAACGCAAGTGGCAAACAGGATCTAAAAATATTGGTTTCCAGTAGACGAAGGGGACCCATCCGCAAGAGATGCCCACTTCATTAGAGTTTTATGAGGCCCTTTGCCATTGGGAAAGTCGGCACTCTGGTCAGTAAACCAGTGGAAGACACATGGGGAGGCTAGTTTGTTTGTTTGTTGGTGTTTTAGGGCCCTTCAACTAAAGGTCATTAGAGCCCTGTCCACAGCATAGTTCTTATGCAGAGACTGCACAGACACTACACTAATACGACGATTTTTGGGTATCAGCAGTACCCAGTTTTCCCAAGAGGCCACCCATGTCAGTACTAGCTGGGGTTGCGCTGCTTAACTTCAGTGATCAGAGGAGAGCTGGTGTGTCCAACGCAATTCGCCGCTCCCGGGGAGGTTAGAAAGATGCAGAGCTTTTGGATAATAGTTCTTGATGTGTAATGGCAGACTGGACAGAAAATTAGGCTCGAGAAAATGCTGCCATAGAAGACAACAACCATTTGAAAAACTTGATAATTTTTAGTCCAATTCATGTCCATATCTCCCAGAACCATCAAGCATCATTTAGATTTATTCCATATTGAAAGAGGCTGGTTCTTCTTTATGAAAAGTCTACCTACTCATTCTGAAAAGAAAGAGTTATTTGAATTGCAGGAGACGTAGTGTAGACTGAAAGACAAAAATTTTACAAATGTAAGGCATCACTGCCTCCTCAAGTGGCAGCAAATCGCTTTCAGACCTGCAAGATGTAACATCAATCTGAACACCTTTAGAATACCAGAGGGAGAAAAAATAAGACGAGAAGATTCTACAATAGCGAAATTTGATGCTTTAAATTTTTGGTGTCTTCAACCTCTTGAACGAGTCCAGTTTTTACTTCAACCAAAATAGCAGCTTGATTCCAGTTTTTTCAGAACGTTGTGGAGGCAACAACAACTATTCATTTTCGTATTGATGATAGATTTGAAAATAGAAACGAAAACGGGAGAAGGACAAGTGATAACATACACACTGACCGGGAGAAGTGGGAGAGGAAATCTCAAAATTCTTACTTCTCAGAATATTTTACTGTTGTGGCAACCGTTTTATCTCTGCAAGAAACTCACTATTATGCAATATCTGAAACCAGTCTAGTTACTGGACTCTGATTACCTAGTCCTCTGAACCAATTCAATGGAACAATCAGAAAGATGATCCTGCTGGGGAAATGAATCCATTTAATTCCGCTACACCACAACGGCTACTGAAAAAGGGGACAGGGGGGCAGAAGATACAGTATAGTATTACCTTTTCCGTGCTTTTAGAACATAATTTAACTCAAACACGTCAAATCATGTTTCAAGTGCACCTGTTAATGTTACGGACAAAGTACCCGCGCTAGCAGTTACTGTGGTGGTGACGTCAACTCCTAAATATCAAATTGGGAGTGAGATGCACTCAGTAGTGGGAAATACACCTCATATTCCGTAAGAAATGGTGTAAAAATATGCTGGCATAGCAACATGAAACCAACCATTGATAAGAAAAAAAGAGAGGAGGCAACATTGAGGAGAGAGTGAGAGGGAGAGAAAAAAAAAGGACGTGGGTCGTTGAAAAAACTAACTTCACAAAGGAATGCCCTTGATGAAATGCAGATCGTGGGAATGCTAAAGTATCAGAGCAATGAACCATAAGGCGGAGGGAAGAGAGAGAGACAGAAAGGAGGTGAAAATTTCAGAGAACTCGAAGAATGTGTGAGATACAATTATGCAGAAGAGTACGGACATCATCCCAACTACTACTACTCGTCGACAAGGAATAGAGGGATTTTTCCCCTATATCTCGCATCACTGCATCCAGTTCTGCATTGTGAAGGAGTAGGCCTACAGTATATCAAAATATAACACCCACCATTACAAGCCCATCACAAAAGAAACTGCCTAACGACTCCAAAACAAGAACCTCTTCTAAATTCTAAGAAATATAGGAAAATATGTAGCAGGGATAAAAATTTCCCTTCCGTAAATTTCATCCACCAACGTCGTGACAAGAATTGCCGCGTAAATCGAGCACCAACTTGTCACAGAGTCGGGCATGTAGAAAGTGAATAATCAGAATGAATCGTTGGCTGTTTCGGACAGAAAATTAGCAAGACACGTCACAATTTATTGATTTTACTAACTTCACCCTATTTTTCTACAAAATAAAAGTTGCCAGTTGCAGCTTAGATTTCGGGCTGGAATAATAATAGGTCGCTTCTCATTTCAAATACCCCATTAATTTTTTTCTCTCTTCTTTGCTCTTACTTCGTTTATCATGTCGTTGCAAACTCTCCTCCTAAAGACTCCTGCCAAAAGACCATAAAAAGGGAGTGCATGATTAAGATGGAAGTTCTAGAGAAGTCTGGTTGCAAACTTAGAACTCCACACTACTAATGCTCGTAATTTAATCTATACAAAGAAAGGGTGCTGCAGTTGCTAGTCTAGGAAACTGCTGGTAAGGACTCGATCCAGGTCGAGTAAATGATTGTGATTATTTTGGATTTGTTTCGGTTATACTGTGGGGCACTTCAACTACAACGGTCATTAGAGCCGCGTCCACTGCGTAGGTCTAATATAGAGTGTGCACAGAGGCTCTGCGCTGTTATGACGATTTGTGACTATTGGTAGTACCCAGTGTTCCTAAACGGATGGTTATTTTGGAAGGAAAGGGGAATAATATAAATAGGCAGAAATTCAGTCCACCTTTAAGTGGAACCTGTCTTGATGTTAGCTGCCTGTCAAAAAAATTTAATAAATTCCTAAGTAGGGTTGCACCTAAACCCTGGTTCAGAATTTTTAGTCTTTTTTTAAATGCAGCCACCACTGACAAAATTTCGAATAAGAAAACTTCCAAGGTGATCAAAACCAGAGTCGTAGAACCTGATGCCAGCAGTTAGTGTAAGACATAATGCTAGCAACCCAATGACTAAATAAACCGGGAGCGGGAAGTTGCGTTGGACACACCAGTTCTCGTCTGACCACTGAAGTTAAGCAACGCAAGCTCAGTTAGTACTGACATGGGTGGCCGCTTGGGAAAACTGGGTACCGCTAGAATCCAAAAATCGTCACATTAGTGTTGTGTCTGTGCAGTCAATGCATTAGATCTACACAGTGGACGGGGCTCTAATGACCTTGTAGTTGAAGGGCCCTAAAACAACAACAACAACTAAATAAACCAACCCTAACCAAACTTAATCATACGTATCCTAACTAAGCAATACAGCCAGGCAGGTACAGGTAAATTTTAGTGAAAATTTGTCGAAACCCCTACCAGGACTTCTGGTCATTGATCACTGAAGTTAAGCAACGCAACCCCAGCTAGTACTAACATGGGTAGCCGCTTGGGAAAACTGGGCACCACTAATACCCAAAAATCATCGCATTAGTGTAGTGTTTGTGCAGTCTTTGCATTAGAACTATGGAGTGGACGGGGCTCTAATGACCAGACAGTTGAAGGGCCCTAAAACGCCAACGAAACAGAAAACTTCTGGTCATTTTCAGGTGGAGTACTCCAACCCCTTTCTTGGCATTCCTGGTGTCAGTTACCAGACTTATCTGGTAAAGCCTTCCACAGTGATTTACAAAACAGCGATCAGAACCTAATTTTTCAAGTCACAAGGTACATCACAATGGTTACATTTCCGTCACTTGAGACTTGAAGCAGCATGATTTTTTGTGAGCTTTTCGGGTTTTTCTTACACTATTACACATATTCACAGGGAAAAAAGAAAACAGTACACTGAATGAAAAATAGACAGTCGTTGCCTCTTTTTTCGCATGAGTCACCAAAACAAGACCTTCGACACATCAGTGAACCTCAGAGCGTCACCAAGTCTGAGTTTCTATCAAGAAAAAAATTTTATGTGTAATTAATTATTGCTTGCCAAAAAAATTTTTTATGGTGCATTGGTCGCTAAGATCATTAACTGTGAATGTAGAGTCGTGGTCATAAAAAAATAAGGTTGACAACCACTACTCTCTGCAAGGATTCAAAAGGCCATAAGCCTGAAGAGTTTCTAGAAGAAAAGAATTAAAAAGATGGCCACAGAGTTGAATATAAATGGTAATACGTCCTCCAACAGTGTCATGAGACCACAAAATGATAAAATGGAGGGTAAGGAAGAGACATCAAGCGATATCCTGTGCATCCATCCTTGTATCTTCTTATTGTGCAAACTCTTAGGAGAAAGAGGCAAATGACTAAGTGATCAGTCCACAACAAATGCCAACAGGCATTTCATTGGTTGCCATATTTCTTAAAGAAAGTAAAAAAAAGCATTTGGAAAATGGAGCAATACGTCTAGAGGCTTGGACATTTATTTGCTTTTCCCTACCTCAATTACCCTACATTTTCTGCAATATTTCAAAAGTAACCGTAAGGAGTTTGCTCCATGCATTTTATTGAATTCAGATGTCTTAGGTCTTCTAGAAGAAAATGTTGGCTGTCGTCTCCCCTTAGGGTAATCTTGGAACTAACAAAAATACTACTTTATGTCAGCGGTTAACCAGAGGTGAGAGGGTAAGAAACCCTGCAGTAGACCTGTGCAAACTTAATAGCACACATATGTGTGCCGCATCGTGCCTTCAGCATGCAACACGTCAGTTAGCCATAAACAGGAAGGAGCTAAACCATAATTCAAAACATTTGGACTAAATTATTGGCGTGAATTTGAACCATTCATACACATGCTGATATGAACGTTAGCAAAGGGGAGCAAACGAGGTACTTGCCCCTTTCATGTGATTTAAAAATGCCCTGATGCGGTTCCTGGAACACTGGCACCAAACTTTGCCCTCTCATGAGGCGTTGTCTTTAAGTTTTGCTCGACCCCGGAATGCAGTTACCAAATTTTTGACGGCCTGTAGTATATTGTCTACTAACATTGCCCCCCCCCCCCAGAACTTTGTCTATTAGCTTTTCCCTCCCCTGGAACTTTGTCTGTTAACTTCGTCCTCCTCTGGAACTTTGTCTACTAGCTTTGCCCTCCTCTGGAACTTTGTCTACTAGCTTCGTCTTTCTCTGGAACTTTGTCTACTGCTTTGCTCTCTTCTAGAACTTTGTCTACTAGCTTTGCCCTCCTCTGGAACTTTTATTTACTAACTTTTCCACCCCTGGAACTTTGTCGCCCAGCTTTGCTCTCCTCTGGAACTTTGTCGCC
>JAAFCE010001963.1:12015022-12047851 GCA_013389805.1 Trigoniulus corallinus | reverse complement strand
CTGGAACTTTGTCGCCCAGCTTTGCTCTCCTCTGGAACTTTGTCGCCCAGCTTTGCTCTCCTCTGGAACTTTGTCGCCCAGCTTTGCTCTCCTCTGGAACTTTGTCCACAAGCTTTGCCCTCCCTTGGAACTTTGTCCCCCAGGTTTACCTTCTTCTGAGATAATGTCTCCCAGCTTTGCTCTCCCGTGGAACTTTGTCTACTAGCTTTGCCCTCCCCTAGAACGTTATCTACCTGCTTTACCCACCCTTGCTTACCCACCCTGCTTTACCCACCTTTCTCCCAGCTGTACCCTTTCGTGAAACAATTTCTTCCAGCTGTACCCTTTCCTGAAACAATGTCTCCCAGCGTGGTACTCCCCTGGGACGTTGCCTCCAAGCTTATCCATTCTTGAAAAGCTTTCTGCAGGTGGTCGTGCATGATTAAGCACTATAATGTGCACCATTTTGTATAGTCAGAGTGGACACCATAAGGAGGCAGCGTATAATTTACATGTTAATCATGCACTGTTATTAACAACGATAATTACTATGTCTGGCTTTGTAGCAAAAATATTAATAATTCATTAAATCCTAGACATCCAATAATTATCAGAAAATTCAAAAGTTTGCAAATTATGTCGAAATTTGCGTTCTGTCAACAGCTAAAACCGAGTTAGAAACCGTAGTTCAGCCAACAGACTTAGCTGACGTTCCTCTTCAAAAATGTTCAATATTGACATTTTCAAAATTTATCAGTTGGCAGTAGTTTGAAACTGGATAGTTAATTAACCTACAGGATCAAACGATTGCCTTACATTCTCCTATAGATATTTTCGACCATTGGATTGTTTATGAAAACAACATTTGATATTATCTCTCAAGTCATACTACCAAAAGTCAATCACCTAAAACAGATCTGCCATATATCATCAAAATCGGTTCTGAAACAACATTAAACATAAAAAAAGCCTACTGGAAGTGAATTTCATATCTAAAATATCTTACGGCGTCCATTTATTTTTTTGAGAAATGGATATTACCTCGAATATGACCAGTAATTTAGCTATTTCATATTGGTCGACATTGATCATTTTTATTTCAAGTTCTCCCTCTTCTCTATTTCAAAAAAAAAATGATTAATCAAGGACCTACTGAACGTCTATTCAAAAACCGGCCATAATGGAACTTGAAATTGAAGTTATTCAAAATGTGATCATATATACTGACCAAAGTTTCAACCTTATTAAACGCCATTCAAAAAATTTCTTAATAACCATTTAGAGGATGTGGGGATTGTATAAACAAATAGGAAGTGAGTGGGAGTAAAAGAAATAGATAGGGCCAAAATTATTCCCTTGTTCACCAGTCTGAAATATTAAATTATATACTCCCTTGACAGCACCACCATTAAGGCCTACAATTTCACTAGCTATGATAATCGTCGTTATCAGCACGTAGCATTATATCATTTCTTAGAGTAAGTAGTTTGTGCTCCACTTGGTCACTAACAAAAGTAAGAAACATAATATGTATAAGCTATGGATATACTGTATATCCATTAAAGAAAGATTCAGTTAATGGAATTGAAATAGACATTCAGACACTGCTACTTAGCAGACCGTGTATGGAGTTCAGTTAATTTCTGAAAAAAGTTCTCTTAACCACAACGTCTTTTGTCAACTATTACACTTCGAGAAACTCCTTCTTTTAATGTTATAAGAAACCTTTCCACATGTGGGAGTATGGGACCCTTGTGTTTTTGTACCCGTGTATAATGGTGGTCAAAGGCTTTTTTTATATCTGCACAATATACTCGAAAACATAAAACCTGAACAAAATGGAAACCAAAAATTGCCTTTTTCTTCTTCTTACCATACACAATGATGAAGGATTGAATCTACTGAGAGATTTCTGGACCATCCTATCCTTTTACCAAAAAAAAAATTGAGAACAAAAAAACAGATATCCACCAGATTGAAAGAATGACCTCTATATCGACATTCAATAAACTTAGTTTTCAGATGATAGCCCTAGATTCTAATAAAAAGACTACGATTGATAGATACTGGGTTCTTTAAAAATCTATTACGTTAACACTGTCGAAAAGTTCAAAAAGGTCTGTGTCCTTTTACTCTAAAGGGCGACAACAGCCCTGACATTTTCACATAGAATGCCACTCTTACATGTTAAGAGTGGATTCTAGAAGGATTGAAAATTGAAAAGTCCAGATAGCGGAAGTATATCGCTCATTTTTGCTTCGCAAGTACACTAAAGGACGAGCCTATAAAAGCTTATTATTGTGCATTTACAATCGTGGAACGATTGGCTGTGCACCATAACAGAAGTTTTTTCTTGCCCCACAGAATCGCATTGGGCAATTTTCTTTCAGCTTTTTTTCTTAAAAACCCTTAGGATTTTCATCATTAATCATCATGTTTGGCAAGCTACTTGATGCAGCCATTTTATAATGTTACATATTGGACGTCATCAAAGGTCACAGCATTTTAAAGGCAAATTATAGGAAACACTAAATTTTATTTCGTATTATTTAATTCTAATTCACTACACTGCAAGCAGCCTGATTTGGCCAATATGGCTCTCATTCCTACATACAGTATATCATAAAACACCTAAAACCGTAAGCTATAATGCCAGTGCCCCCCCCCCCCCCTCTTTGAGGAAGTCCTCCACTTTATCCTCTGCAAGGCCATTGCCAAATGGTACTTGGTATCAGACCAGTAGTACGAGTCTGTCTGTGCCCTAATCTCCTTCAATTTATATGAATGATCCTTTCTCCCCTTATACTCAGCTAGGGACACACTTCCAACCAGAGGTCCATTGCACCCCAGCAGCAGTTTGATAACATAACTAATGCTGTGAGATACATGCCGCTGGCTTAGTGTGTCCCACCCTAATTCCCTAATCTTGTCAGACACACTCTCCCTACGAGAAAACCTGTGGAGTACAATTCTTGCTGCCCTCCTTTGGATCATTTCAATCTCCCAAGATAAATCCTGCCTGAAGGGAAACCAAATTGGACTACCATGCTCCAAAATTGGTCACACCATTCAAATATACGCTGTTTCTTTTACCTCCTTTGTGCTGTCTCCGGGGACCCTACTAATCAGACGGAGGAATTGGCCAGCCCTCCCAACCAATTTAGTAATATGATCATTCCAGGTACCTCTGACTATTTAAAATAATTCCAAGGTCTAGCTTCCTAGATCTAGATATGGTGAGCATATAAGGCCTGTAACAATCTCTTTTACTCTATCCTTTTAAGTACAAATTTTCTGTAGCTAACAGACTACTGGGCAACTTCTTTGCTCCCTAAGCGGGTGTAGCCTAACATCTGCTATACAAAGCTGGAATTTGTTCCTAATAGCTATCTTATAGCAGATCCGTCTGGATTACGTTAGTGGTTCGAGAGCCATTCCTGGGAAAAGTGGTTTGGCTTCTTTTAAGACGAGAGAGGTCCCAGTGCGCCTTCCATTACAGGAAAGTAAACAGCAGGTCAGTGTGCCATAGAGTACTTGTAACTTAGAGTACGTGTAACTTGGGAAATTTCCCAGGTGTAGAAACCAGCCCTCCCCCTGGGTTGCAGTGCAAAGCTGGCAACCAGCTAGTAAAATACCTTCCAACAGGTTGCCCATGTGCCCAATGGCATAAAATGGGGCTCCTCCATAGGCGAGAATAGGATTAGTGGCTGTGAGCCAGGTTTGAAGTAGTAGACGAGTCTGTTGGCTGTGTTTCGTTGGTGTTTTAGGGCCCTTCAACTTCAAGGTCATTAGAGCTCCATCCACTGCATAGTTCGAGTGTAGAGACTGCACAGACGCTACCCTAATGCGACGATTATTGGGTATTATCAGTATCCAGTTTTCTCAAGCGGCCACCCATGTCAGTTCTATGTCAGTACTAGCTGGGGTTGCGTTGTTTAGCTTCAGTAATCAGACGAGAACTGGTTGGACGAGCCTGTAGTGGCAAATGGAGGGAAGGGCGTTCTTGCAGAAATAGGCTACACTACCTACTATGCAAGTTATTACCAAAGGAAGCTCAAATGGGTATGTTTCTTCTTACGACTGGATAACGAACAATTCCGCTTTCCTATGTCTGGCATGTATGTGGCTAGGATCTCCAAGCATAGTGGGTCAAAGATCAAACAAAAATAAGCAACCTTTTTGAAACCATGCCTTAAGTCTTAAATAGCAAACAGAACTAGAGTTTACGCATTGTTGCAGATAAAACCATTATTTACTTGAAATCTGTCCACGCAAGACTACCAAGTTCACGCTTGCACTCAAACAATTAAAAGAACACAATGTTTCATGAACAAACAGTGGTACTGTCATCCCATCATGAGCATTTATTAAACTATCAGTATAGTAACCACAAGAGACTAACATTTGGAGTCGACAGGGGTGACGTCACATAACGCAGTGCGTCAGGACCACGACCAATCTATTCAGTTGATAGCTAAACTGTAATATCGTTACATTTGTCAACCTGTCGACGACTAATAACAGAAAAACAAAACCCGGAGTGAATGTCCAAGAGCTAACATGTAGGCTACCTGAAGCACAAGTGTTAAAGGGGCTGTAACATTTATTCCAAGTCTACTCTAAATATAATGAATAAATTTCTAAGTTGGGAAGCAAAGAGAAGGGGGGAAGGAGTTGGGGAAAGAACCGTCATAATCAAAGAAAGCAATATTGGCCTTAGTTCAGTAATAAATCTTGTTAAGATTTCCTGAATCCTATTGGAAGGTACCGGTACACTTATTGCAGAGAAGAACAAATTACACCCAGAGCTTCATCTAACACTGCAGCATAATAAATCTTCTCAAGAACAATGTAACGTGAAGCCTTAATGAGATGAAATCAAACGTCATGAAAACATCCAAGTCAAAGAAACTGTTGCATGTCGACACAATAAATGCCAAAGGCAGAGATATGCATCAAATATTATTGGAAAAACTGGAGTGCGGATGAAAGAAATGACATGTGAATCAACTAAAAGACTGCAGGACAACACTCACAGGGTTACCTTCTTGTTGCATTTGAGTTCTCTTGAACTAGACTCTACACATTTGGATGAATGTGTTGCATTTGTCTTTTCACACCTCCAGGCATCTGTACTGTTGAAAAGCGTATGTTTGGAAAGGGCCTAATGGTTGTTCACTTGATAAAGTCACGCCATTAGCCGGCTCTCAGAATCTCAGACGAATCGGAGAGGGGGCGTTTACAGGATTACTTTTACAAGTAAAATGTGCTAGAGAGCGAATGATAGACGATGGAACTAAAAGTATCCTTGAAGGGAAAAAAGAAAATTATGTTTCAAGAAACAGCTCCTACATGTCTGGTATGTCTAGTTAGCGGTAAGATAGGTGATACTATCATTATAAGTCTTATTTTAATTATCCTATTTAAGAAAGTAAAATTATCTTCAACGCCATCTCAACACACCAATGACATCCTCCAATTACGGTGGCCAATGTTACCGACGACTTTCTCTTTCAGGTCGATCGTAAAAGTCCCCTTTGTAGAGCACATTTCAAACTAACACCAGAGATTATCAGGCAATTTATCTAATGAAAAGGCCGTGTGCGAGAACGTACCAAGAATTTATCACTTGCGACAATTAGGAAGAATTTTCATCCCTATTTTCTGTAGGAAATCTTTAACAGATCAGCAGAACGAATAACTAGGAATAAGTGCCCATGATTACTGCCAGGGGCGTTGAGATGTCGCTAGGCCCTGGGGAATAGGGATTCTACAAAGAAGTCGTAAAGCTATAGGCCCTACATATATTAGGAAAAACTGATTCAACATGCGTTGCTTTCAAGCAGGAGTGAGCAAACTACGACCAACCACTAGATTTCACGCGGCCCGCGAGATTATTTAGAAATGTCCAAGGGCGGTCATTATTAGGGAAACTTGGGTATCCATCTTGTCCCTCTATTCGAATGGATACAAGAGTGATATGCTGAACAGTGTTTCCCGCTGCCGGCTGCCGACAAAAGCTGCCACTTCTGTTAATTTATCGTCGGTGTACTGTTCGTTGGTGTTTTAGGGTCCTTCAACTACATACAAAGGTCATTAGAGCCGCGTCCACAGCATAGTTCTGATGCAAAGACTGCACAGACACTACACTAATGCGACGAATTTTGGGTATTAGCGGTACCCAGTTTTCCCAAGCGGCCCCCTATGTCAGTACTAGCTGGGGTTGCGCTGCTTAACTTCAGTGATCAGACGAGAACTGATGTGTCCAACACAATTCGCCGCTCTCATCTACTGTTCGTTGGGGCACTCCACCGACGCCAGGGAGTGAGCTGGAACCACTGCCACAGTAAATCGAGCACGCTACCTATTGCACCACCGAGGTAGGTCCTTATAGGTACCTAGACATCATCCTCATACCCTTATCCCGCCACAAACAGGGTCGGGTTTGCGGGTCCACTGAACATGCTCTGACTGGGGGCACCCCAGTCAGGCGTCTGGAACCCACAGAAATATTGGTTTTTGTTGTCTGTGGGGGGATGTCGGCCTAACCCACGTGTTCCAACATCGCTTTATACAACCAAAATAGAAATTCTGGCAGGTAAATTAATGCTTTGTTGGTTATAATATTGCATGGTGTCTGGCCCATTGCATAATACCAGTAAGCAACAGGGATATTCTAGACCGCATGCAGGTTATAGGTACCTATGCATATTAATTAAAAGCATTTTGACATTTTGCATGCGCGGCCCGCCTGACTTAGTATCAGTGTTCATGCGGCCCTTTAATAAAAACGTTTGTCTACTTCTGCTTTAAAGCGCTTAAGATATAACAGGGTGATGTATGTGTGCCTGCGGAATATCAGGCCCTGGGGAATTTTGTTCCATCATCCCTCCTGCAGCAGCATCAAGAGATGTTGCCAGGCTCTAGAGAGAATTTTACTGTTAAATTAGTGCAATACCGAGACCAGGGAATTCAATCTATCTCCTCCCTCTCGTCGGCCCTGATTACTGCTACTATAATAGTGACTTCTGATCCTAGAAGTAACGACAATTTAAAACAATAAGAAAGATTCAAATTTTATGGAATGAACATAGGAGAATAGATTTCAGTGACTCTTAGCTGACGAGCATATTTTGCCCAAAGGTCACTAAAGGAAAGCATCCGAATCCTTTTAGAGTCTTTGGTTTCTCCCTAGTGTGGTTGCCCGGACCTCGTCCAGAGAATGGAGAAGCACTCTGAAAATGTTTCGGAGCGGTGAATTGCGTTGGACACACCAGTTCTCGTCTTATCACTGAAGTTAAGCAGCGCAACCCCATCTAGTACTGACATGGGTGGCCGCTTGGGAAAACTGATTACTGCTAATACCCAAAAATCGTCGCATTAGTGTAGTGTCTGTGCAGTCTTTGCATAAGAACTGTGCTTTAGACGGGGCTCTAATGACCTTTGTAGTTGAAGGGCCGTAAAACAGCAACAAACAACAAAACTGACATTGTTTGATGTTAAGGAAAAGGGTTGGAAGTAGAAAGAGTTGCGTTAAATTCAAAATTCCGTGGTCAACAATTGATATGGAGAACATAAAATGAAAATCATGGGGCAGAAAATTTACCACAATGGCGCTCCATTGTGAATTTTTATTTGTATATTTATGAGATTGATTTACGGCCTCACATAAGTTTCCACTTGTGTAGAAAAGCAACAAAAAAAAAATAAAATCTCGTATTGATTAGCCTTAAATTTTTATTGGTTAGTCATGTGGGTATTGATATAGCGGTAATAATCTATCCTCTTCAGACGTCCATATAGGACAAGAGACCTCGACATACGTAGGATTAGTCTGGACTGCCTACTCACACTTAAAGCAGCTCTTTCGCGACTTTAAGAAAAGCAGTTTCCAACAAGTTCGCGTTGTCGTGCCTATGGCAGGGTCGAGTGCCAACGTTTGTCCCATTGAGACACATGAGCGATTAGTTGAACGATATCTTTTACCCATCCGTCTGCCACCTTAATGCTGCAAGCTTAATTTTCTTGGGGCAGTTTTCCTTCCACAGAGGCCTGAAGGCGAGCTCCTACACCTGGAAGTTTTGTCGTACTACAGGTAGAAATTTAACTCCGGGGTTCTTTTTACGTGCAAATGGATAGCAAACACCACACGGGGCCATGGATTTCCTTCCCATTTGATGGAAGATGCATTGGGAGCCTCTCTCTCTTGCCTGAAAGAGGAACTAACGCTACCGAGGGCGGGTCCCCTACCTCAATTTAGAGTAATAATTAAAGGTCTGAAGTTCAATTCGCAGCCTTGACTGCCACTTGACCTCAAAGTACACAAGTGCTTCAAATGCTTTCTTTTAGTGACCTTAGTGCAAATATGCTCAACAGGATTCACTCATATGCTCATTGTCGGCTTATTTTACCACAAGTTCCCATGTCTCTCACAGACTGACATTAAGGCACATTTCAGGAGGTTAAATAAATACGTTTATTTACATACAGAGTTCATACTGGAGCTACCAGTTGTCATTAGATGAAAAACATCCGCATTTTTTTTTAAAAGTACATGTGATTTAGTCTTTCCTCTTCCTATCTAGTTGTCATCATTTCATGGTAGGGCAGAGCAATAGCTATAATGTCCATGTGTGACTTTCACATCTGGATAAGTCTTAGATCACAACCTAACTGTGGAACGGGTCACTCAATAATATTGACAAAACAGAAGCAGATGGAAAAAAGACTGTGAGAAACAAACCATAAATATCCATCTGCTACATGTTTGATATGCTAACACATTGTAATGAATCTTATTTAGACAGATTCCGGGATTCAAATTAAATTGCGAAAACTGGCGCAGGTTATTAGAAACACCCGGGCTGAAGAAGACCAATTTTTGTTTCGTTGGTGTTTTAGGGCTCTTCAACTACAAACGTCATTAGGGCCCCGTCCACCGCATAGTGCTAATGCAGACTGTACAAACACTACGCTGTTAGGACGACTTTGACGTATTAGCAGTACTCAGGGTTCCCAAGCGGTTACCCACGCTAGTACTAGCTGGAGTTGCGTTGATTAACTTCAGTGATGAGGCAAGAACTGGTGTGTCCAACGCAATGCAGCTGTTCCCGAAGAAGACCAAAGCATACATGGGAAGCAGGTTGTAGAAAAGGATATGATAGTGTGAGGGAGTGGGATATAGGCGAGAGGAGAGGATCAGAACCCTTATACCCGATCCTGCCATAGGCGGGATAAGAGGATAGCGATGATAATAACGAATTGAGACCCACATCTTACACAAAGGTTGTGTTGGACACACCAGTTCTCATCAGATCGCTGAAGTTAAGCAACGCAGGCCAAGTTAGTACTGATATGGGTGGTCGGTTTAACATTGGGTGCTGCTAATTTCTCCTGTCCCACATTACCTACTCCACGGGCCGAACCTTGTGGAGGTTCGGGCCGTTATGGCTGCTTGGCCCTCTCCCAACCCGTTAGTATAACATACTAACATACAGTACATGTAAAAGAAACCTTTCTACATGGAGACTTATTTCGGCAAAATGTACAGGTGTTCGACCTTGTCCTAAACGCACCCTAATGAAGACAAATTGCCGATGATACATAAGTAAGAATGACTGCAGTAATAGGTCCAATACATCGCTTGTGTGTCATGATGGAGGCCTGACCCTGCCAGGGGCGGGAGAAGGGATGGTAACTACTGTACTAGCAGACGCCTTCTTTGGTAGTAAAGCGGCCCGGTATCATTACAGGTAAAAAACCCCTTACTACCTGGAGTAAAACATGCACGTAGTTCGGCAAAGTTTCCAGGTGCAGAAGCTAGGCCTCTGGTTTCGGTGGGGAGCGGCGAATTGCGTTGGACACACCAGTTTTCGTCTGATCACTGAAGTTAAGCAGCGCAACCTCAGTTTGTACTGACATTGGTGGCCACTTGGGAAAACTGGGTACCGCTAGTATCCAAAAATCGTCGCATTAGTGTAGTGTCTGTGCAGTTTCTGCATGAGAACTACACAGTGGACGGGGCTCTAATGACCTTAGTAGTTAAAGGCCCTCAAACAACAACAACTGGTTTCAGTGGAGAAAAAGTGCCTCAACCATAAATAAGTGTAGTTGCAGCATTAGGTTGGTAGCCAACTGCGCAGAAGCACCGTCCAACAGATCGTTCAAGTATCTACAGTCCCTGGCCATATTAATGTGACCACCAGCTAATATTCAGCTGCAGAGGCGTCGCTATGGTTGGCATCATCCAGTGTAGTGACGCCATGATGTCACCCTTCTCCCTTCAAAAAAGCTGCTCTGTTTCATCTTCTGTTCTGGTGTCACCCCCTTAGTGACGCCACTGTCTAGCTGCAAACCACTGGGACCGCCATTGACCATGGACGGCCTGCATGCCATCAGAAGGGCATCAGAGGAGGGAACGGCAATCTCGGTGTATTCTAGCAGGTGGG
The DNA here is from genome assembly GCA_013389805.1 of Trigoniulus corallinus. NCBI lineage: Eukaryota > Metazoa > Arthropoda > Diplopoda > Spirobolida > Trigoniulidae > Trigoniulus > Trigoniulus corallinus. The sequence continues at coordinate 12,037,424 of JAAFCE010001963.1, read as the reverse complement.
CCACCTGATTGGCATCAGCATCCGCCCTCTCATTGGACATAATGCTGACATGTTCCGGGACCCACATAAGGACCCCTGTCTTGCCCCGCTTATGAATCATGAGAAGCCTGGATGATGGCATGTCTGCCATAAAGGGTGTGCAACAGCTGAATCACTAAGTATCCAAACGCATTACAAATGCAGAAAATGTCTAGTGGTCACATTAATATGGCCAGGGACTGTAATTGGCAGAAAGGAGCACCGAACCGTTGCCATAGGTGAGAGAATGGGTTAGTGATGATGATGGCAACACTCTGACACCTTCTAGATAGCTGACTACCTAGAAGTAGACGTTTCTTTATCTACCCGTAAATATTTATTCATTGCATTGACTTTTACAGAAATGCTTTGTAAAATTCCGAAACTATCTGCCTAGACGTATTTACATCAGCATTTTCAGAAAAAAAGGCACTGCATAACAAGAAATCCTAATTTAGAAAAAAAGATGTAGTAGGTAAGTCTGAGGTGATCGGGCAGTAGACCTCACCTTCTCTAAAGAGTATTTGCAGTATTGCTAACGTCTGACAAACATGGTCTTAAAAATATATATTCAAACCCTCTCGATAACAGTGTGAAAAGCTGACTCGTCTATTTTTATTTATCGTTGTGGAGAGTAAGATAGCAACTGGAAAAAAATCTTGATGAGATAAACATTGCCGAAGTCGCTGACCCATGAAAATGTAGATATAGATGGGTTTTGTTGCCATCTTTGATGCACAGTTGGGAACTATCCAATTTTGGAAACTCCAAATTCATTTCAGAAAGAAATCCAAAAACATAATTAGATCATAAACTTTGATTAAAATTCAACATTTTCGAAATGCACCTCACTATCTTGCGCACATCTCCTGTTGCAAACCTTAGTATTCATAATTAATGAACTCTGAGGAGAAGACTTTGGATACTATCAAAACAAAAAAAAATGTTTGAATTACTTCAGAAGAAGAGAAATTAATTCGGGACCAAGAAGATGATACATCGAGTTATAATTTTTAAGAGCAAGAATGCTTTCTCATTGTTTCTACTCACTACTCCAAAACAAAACTAGTTGGTCAACAAAAAAGCGATATCAGGATATGCCATAGTGCACAATAACAATTAGTGCATTTTAAATCGTTTCTAATACTAAAACGGATGCCTAAAAATTAGAACAGAAAAGTACTACACTTTTTGAAAAAAAAACCTTTATGGAGAATGATTTAACTACTTGAATATTATTTTTTTTTACAAGCTACAGTGAAGAAAACTGCAGTAAATCAACGATTATCCGTCTTTAGGCATAGCGGAAGAGTGAAAAATGAGGAGGAAATGTCATTGGATTGCAAGTTGTGGCAAATATGCATTCAATCATCATCATGCCCTAATCCCTCCACCTCTACCTATCTCCTACTAGGTCCCCATCCACCCCACTAACAACTTCATGCTTTAAATAACCTGCATTCCGGTAATGGACCTAACCAGCTTCTCCTCCTCACATCTTGTGACACGACTGTACCACCTCAATCTAATATGCATTCAACAAGCCATATACTGTCCATTATTTGCCCTAAAAATCGTAAATGGATGGCGGTTTTTGTTGGGCGCATTTTGCACGAAAGGCCCTAGAATAATTAAAAATATTCTAAAGCAAATAATACTGTGAAAAAATAATAGTTTCAAATTCACTTATGCATAATATTAATAGAGATTTCTTCCTGAAAATGTATATTTATATAATGTCTAAACAAGCCCCATTTTTATCTGTTTATTATATAATATAACTGACTGCATGTATAACACTGAAGGTTGCGTGCCAAATTCTGCTCGGAAATGAGAGCATCTGGGCTATTTGAACTGCTAACAAAGTTGCACATGATTATAATTTACCAAGACTGGGGAGCATTCAACCATCAGCTACTTGAATCATCTACCTCGGTTTATGGATTAGGTTAAAATCAGAATTATTTATTTGAAATTCTGCAAGATGATAATTAATTCAGTTCTACTACGGTCTTTTCTACCTGCACAGGACATCTTAAGCGCTCTTATAATCCCGCCAATGACGGTTAAAAATATAGTCAGCAGATCCATTCTGTTAGAGGTCAGTGATTTTGTTTTGGTTCGATTTGATGGTCATTAGAGCCCCATCCACTGCGTAGTTTTAATGCAGAGTCTGCACAGACACTACGCCGTTTTTGGGCATTAGCAGTACCCAGTATTCCCAAGCGGTCACCCAGGCAGTAAGTTGTTTGTTTGTTGGTGTTTTAGGGCCCTTCAACTACAAGGTCATTAGAGCCCCTTCCGCTGTGTAGTCCTGATGCAGATACTACACAGACGCTACACTAATGCGACGATTTTTGGATACTAGCGGTACGCAGTTTTTCCAAGCGGCCACCTATGTCAGTACTAGCTGGGTTGTTGTTTGTTGGTGTTTTAGGTCCCTTCAACTACAAATGTCATTAGAGCCCCGTCCACAGCATAGTTCTTATGCAGAGACTGCACAGACACTACACTAATGTGACGATTATTTTGGTATTAGCAGTAGGGCCTACCCAGTTTTTCCAAGCGGCCACCCATGTCAGTACTAGCTGGGGTTGCGGGAACTGGTGTGTCCAACGCAATACAGCCGCTGATTTTGTTTTGGAAAAGAAAGACTGAAGGGCAGTTTCCAAACATATGTAACAGCATCTTTTCTACAAACGTGAGTAAATCATTGCCATCTTCAGTGCCGGTTTCCGCGCCCTGTGTTAAAGTAAATCGTTATTTTAATCACATTTTTGGAGTCGAAAGTTTTGAATACTTGCATGTCCATTGTTGGGTTAATATTCATCACAAAAGATGTGGCTCTTCAGCGTTGGGTAGCCCTAATTTAGGGACCCATTTCAGTCTTGGGCCTCGCTCACCGGAGTCTTTTAAGCATCCTTGTCAGCTGACAGATCAACGTTAAACTGAGTATGTGAAACCCCAAAATGTAGAACCTGTATCATCCTCGTGTTGAAATTGTCAATAGAGTGCTTTCAGGACAACAAAGGACAAGTCATAAATTATGCCAAAAGTTCTTAAGTTCATTTTCGCCCGAAATTCAACAGAACTAATAGAACTGACTGGGATCAATGGCTCACGTAAAGGTAGTCACAATTGGGACCTCAAAATGATCAGTAAGGATATTGATGGTGTGCCGTTTGAGGGTCTATAACAATCTTAAAAATGGACAACTTTTCGATATCAAGCACAGAAAACTGAAGTTTTCGTTCTGAAGAAATATTAGGGCAAACAATATTTGACACGTCGGTTAAGACAAGGACACTTTAAAGAAGCTAAAGGACCTAAATAGGTATTTGATTCACACGAGTATGAATCATGATCACCTCCTAAGTTACCAACAGCATCAGTGGAACGAATGAAGTTTCTCACCGCATTAAACCCATTGCCTAATGAGACATACTGTACAATCTAATATCTCACTAGGAACTTATGAGAAAGAAACTATCTTCAGAACAGAAAGGGGTGAAATGCAAAGGAAAATACTCTTTCATCAAAAAAAAAAAGACAATTTAACGTTGATTGCAACGTGAAAAACAATTTTCTCCGCGATCCATTTTCACTTTGCAGGAAGTGTATATTAACTTTACTAATGCCCAGATCTACCACACTGCAGCATAATTCCACTTCTCCACTTTTAGTTGGCGAAAAAGTTGATTTCCTGTACCAATGGACTGAAATAACTTAGCAGTAGCATTATCAAGGTGGAACTCGCACCTTCAAATCCACGAAATGAATGGATTCTAACCTGATGCTACAACTACGACTAAGACATTTCAAGACTAAAACAACTCAAATGCGCGCCCTCCCTCACATCTTCTTGGCTGCCTCCTACATTTTCCAGGCCACCTTCACCAGTAGTGACATTGTCTGTATATTTTGAAATCCTGTACCTCTTGACCTCCTTGCTAGTAGGAAGCATCACTTTCCCCTCATCATCACTTCCAACGAGTCCTAGTGACAAATATTTTGTTTTCTTTTAATTCACACTCAACTTCCAGCCCTCTGATTGCATTCCCATGATCCTTCTGACTCTTTCCTAACAAGCTTTCAAAAGGTGGCTTCAAATCACCAGGCTAAAAATCAACTACTGAAACTTTAGGTCAGCAATTACAATGTTAAAAAAGTATTAATGATGACATCATTGGTATGTGAACCAAGCCTAAATGCCTGAAACGAAATTCATGCAGCCAAGTTGCGTTGGACACACCAGTTCCCGTGAGATCACTGAAGTTGAGCATCGCAAGAACACGTCAATACCAACTTGGGTGGTTGGTAAAGAATGATGGGTGCTGCAAAATAACTCTCTCATTCGTCCTTTCACCTATCTCCTCATCTCCCGCGGGCAGCCTCCTAAGGGTTCGTCCTGTTATGGCCGCCTGGCTTATTCCCCAACCCACAAACTAATCCAGTATGGCGGATGAAGTGGAGAAAGGATAGTGGAGTCCAGAGAGTCCTAGTGAAGTTAAAAGGAAAGTTCAACATGACAGCGGTTAGGGCAGAGAGCGCAAAAGCCATGAAAATATAATGGAGTGGCGGCAAAGCGCATGCCTCTGCATCCCGGGAATCCCGAGCCGATAGAATTAGGAATGAGTACATTAAAGGTAGCCTGGTTGAGGGTATGGGCATATTATGTGAAGAGAGGAAGAGTTCGTCGGCCCATCATTGGAAGCATTCGAGGGCCAAAGCAGACTTGGAAGTAGGTTGGGTATGAGCAGTCGGGATATGATAGTGTGTGTGGAGTGGATGTCTGGAGGGCCAGAACGTATAAACACGACCCTGCCAAATGCAGGAAAAGGGTACTAGTAATATCATGGCACTCTTACACGATCATGTATCGGATTCTGAACAAAGTTACACATTTTCAGGGGTTCAGCATCCACATTTAAGTATCCTCCTGGTCGGAAAGTAACCCTGGGTAATCATGAAGTACTGAGCCTGCTATACAGGCCCTTATAACAACAGACAATAAAACAGTTGCAAAATTCAACAGATCCCTGGTTGGTTAAACACCTCCTCCATACTTTCAAGACAGTCCTGAAACTCCTCCCATTATCATGATCGATCTTCAATTCCACTTTTACAATTGAGACAGATTTAATGTGGATATTTAGTTTCGTAATTGAAAAATGTCGATGACACTTTAAACAAAAGAAATAAATCTCAATCAAATTGGTACTTAGTAGAGATTTAACAGCGTAACAATGCGCGTGAAAAAACTAATGTTAGAGATACCACATAACTTACTATTTTTATTTATTAACTGCAATCTTGACATCTGGTTTTACAAGAATGTAAAGTATTTTTCTGACCTTGAACAGGTACTAATTTCCGTCGTGGTAAAAAAAAATGACCCTCTTGCATGCAAGTAGAACTTCAGTTATAAGATTTTAGATGTTGTTGTTGTTGAGTCACAAGGTGCACCAGAGGGACTATAATATACACCTTGAAACACCAGTGATCTATTTTTTGAAGTAATAACTTAATAGTTTACACAAAAGCGGTTTTTCCTATTTTTTCTCCCCTCTTCACTCCATCTTCAACCTCTGCAAATTCAGATAATTTATGATGGAGAAAGGTGCCAGACTATCTGTGTAATGTTTTTTTTGTTAAAATTCTTATTAAAATTCATGCAACGTAGTGATTATCTAGTGTGGCATCATCTAGACACGCAAATATAAACCATACTCAGGAGAGAGAGAGAGAAAATGTTTTTTCTATCAACTCACGGTGTATATATATATTTTTTCGTACCAAGTGTATATATCATAAATGTGGGCATTTATCTTAGTTGACAGTCAATTTGTTGAGGGAATAAGAGAAGCAATTTAACCACATTTTGTCTTCTTCAGCCTCAGCCACCCGTCCATTCTGTCAGTCCCTGCACACCTCAGTCCAATAACAACTCCATTGATTTTAAGTAAAATCCTATATTTAACATTAAACAAGATGAACTCGTTATCTGAAGAGAGAGAAAGTGAAAAAGAAAAAAAAATTAAATCTTAACGGTATATTTCTTAAAATGTTTCCTCACGGCTATAACATTCAAGCTGTCAACACGTGTTGAACAAAGAAAATTTCAACAACAACAGAAAGAAAATGGTTTAAATTTAATTATTGTCACATTTTTAGACATCTTTATCTGGTTCTTTCTCTCTTTGTGCCGGTTTCCAAGTTACATATTAATACCGTGATGCACAACATGCAGTATTCAAATTATACACCAGGTTGTTGTTGACATTACAGTTGACAGTTCAATTATAAGTAGGTTCAGTGTAGGTTCATGAACTAATAATGCTTGTCCTTCATCTCTTCTCCATATCACATACCAAAATTCGAGTCCTTTTTTTTTTAAATGTCTGAAAGCACCTCTTAATCAACATTTAATTCATTTATTACTGTCATTACTCTTCTAGCACTTGAAATACAAGTCGTTTGTACAGTAATTTGTTAGTGAAAGAATATATCTAAAGTTGAACGTGATTAAAATTCAATTAAAGCTCTAGTTAACGACTTGAATGTTGATATTCCGCTTTCTGTGTCGCACTCATCACACTCTTGGGAGCGGCGAGTTGCGTTGGACACACCAGTTCTCGTCTGATCACTGAAGTTAAGCAATGCAAGCCCAGTTAGTACTGACATGGGTGGTTGCTCGGGAAAGCTGGGTACTGCTAATACCCAATAATCGTCACATTAGTGTAGTGTCTGTGCAGTATATGCATTAGAACTATGCGGTGGACGGGTCTCTAATGACCTAGTAGTTGACGGGACCTTAAACTCCAACAAACAACATCACACTCTTTCCCCCCTTTTACAGGTGCGAGCTGCTCTCATGTCACGATCACAGCCATACTTCTTCATATCACTTGCATTGGTCCTTATTTGTGTGATTGTTTCGTTGGTGTTTTAGGGTCCTTCAACAACAACGTTCATTAGAGCCCCGTCCACCGCGTAGTTCTAATGTGGAGACTGCACAGAAACTACACTAATGCGACGATTTCTGGGTATTCCAGTTTTCCCAAGCAGCAACCCATGTCAGTACTAACTAGGGTTGCGTTGATGAACTTCAGTGATCAGACGAGAACTGGTGTGTCCAACGCAAGAAGCCGCTCTCGCATAGTTTTAATGCAGAGTCTGCACAGACACTACGCTGTCACGACGATTTTTCGATATTAGCAGCACTCAGTGTTCCCAATCGGTTACCCTTGCTAGTACTAGCTGGGGTTGCGTTGCTTCACTTCAGTGATCAGACGACAACTGGTGTGTCCAACACAATACATCTGCTCTCCTTATTTATGTGAATCGGTCCCGAATCATCCCGCTGTCTGGATCTACCTAGTTAGCAGGTGGACTGAGATCAATTCCCAGCTGTGGAGATGACATTGTGCTTTCACCAGTTTACCTCATTGGCACCTTGAAGGATGTTAGTCTGTTGCGACCAATGTATGACAGTGATATTGTTATCTTCCTGTCTCCACTTATTTTTCCTGATGTGTGAACGGGATGAGTTCGATTCCCAGCCGTGGATTCGCAACGGTGCTATTTATCATTAGCAGATTGGAAAAGCCCTATGAGCACATAGAAAGGAGCCTAGTCTGAAGTAATGTGGCAAAGGGTTCCAGGTTAGTGCTGGAGAAACGATGGTAGGTGCAAAACCCGAAAAAAACCACACTTTTTACTCCCAAACTAATCAAATGCAGTGAATTGTGATCCAATATCCTGACCTGTCAATTCACATACACGCTAAGGGTGGGACTAAGAAAACATGATTCCCTCGGGCCATATTTAAATTTGACGCGCCCCATTCTTTAACCTCTATGAACCTTTGTAATATTTCTATTTCTGAATACACATTAAAAGCAAACTGGAAAATTTAACATTCTTCTGGTGTTATTTTTAAGCTGCTTCTCTCAAATGAGGCCTCGGTCCTGAAGACGCAGGCACTTTCATTTCCCTGATTGTTTAATACTACCCAATGGTCTGATCCATTTAGTGAACTGGCATACCCTCGAGCCTGCTGAACCTATTCCTAGCTTTCATTGGGAGTCGCCTTTTGCACAGGATAAGAGATCCTGTCTCTCAAATGGGATAAATCGCCCGCTGACAACTTCAGTCTCCCTTACTTTCTCTTAATAGAAATTCCATCTTCAGATTATGCAAATTAAAACTCAAACTACTTTTCTTAGAAACCATTTTCCAATAATGTGCACCAAATAGTGACCAAATACTAGGAGTGAGCCTTTGCACTTCTGCCATTATCACTTCAATCAATAATTAGAGAAGTTTGAAATTTAATTAGAATTTGAAATGTTGTCAGTGGGTTTTTTTCAAGCAACGTTACTAAAAATCTGACAACGTTTAAATTATTGCCTGGTCTGAGATACTTGGGGCAATTCAAAAATCGACACGTTGAAGATTAAATAATCACCACATCATAACATTTACATGTGCTTTATGGCATATGTGACTGTTGGACCCCTGATTGACCTCCCAATATCGAAACTATTACTGCCGTTAAGTTGTCAAGTAACCGTTAAGTAACAATCAATTGTTTCAGATAATTTTTTCTGTATAAATTAAATAATTAATTAGTAATTTAATGAACTAGTCAATATGGATAAAAAAGGTGGCGGCGGCGACATTTTAATTGCTATTGTTGTCTGTAGCAAAGATGCTAACTACACCGAATAAGGCTAGTTAGTTAGCGGCAAAACATCATTCCACAGCCCCTTCAAATCATTATTCATTATATTTCAAAATAAATTGGAGAGGGGTGGGTGCCAAGTACCCCTTTAAGTGATTACCAAAAGCTCGCAATATTGTCTTTATATATGGAAATATTTCAGATATTTATCCCTAAGTTGATCTGAGTATGAAATTGTATTGATTATTGAACTTTCAAACTTCAATATTACAAGCGGAGTGGATATTAACGCCCTGGGGTAGGTGTTTGTTTGATTCTTTTTGCCAAAAACTGTGTATTATTTGAAAATTATTTTTAAAAAATTCTGTACTTCAGCCACGCGCCTGTGTATACATAAAGTGCAAGTAGAGAAAAATACAGAATAAAATATTGAAAAATAAATAAATAAACGGCATATATAGTTCAAGTACAACATGACAATATTAACAAATGATTTCAACAAAAATAAAATAAAAAACCGCGAGGGGGGAGAAAATGAGACCTCATCTCTCATTTCAGAAGATTTATGAGCAAACATCTTAAAATGCAATCGACTGAGAATCATTTGACTGCAAAAGCATATAAATATAAGATTTAAATTCATCTTAAAATACTTTTTTATTCCTGTATCGAATTATGATATTAAATTAAAAATAATAATCCTTACCCTCTAAGATTTCCACCAAAATTAATACCAAGCAGTCCAAACAACCTTAAAGATGATCTTCAGATCATACAGAAACCAACTCACTGACTTAATATGAGCATCTGACAACAAATCTTTGCTGTGCAATGCCTTTTCATTGTACCTCCTTTGGTTTATGCATTTCCAATGGCAAAAAAGAAAGCTGTGTGTAATTGAACAGTCTGCGCCGCCGAACGGTAATAAGGAGAAACTGTGAAGCATGGATACTTAAGGTATTGGATCCAGAAGCGTCGCTAGGGTTGCCGTCACCCGGTGCGGTCCCGCCATGGTGTCACCCCCCCTCTCCCGAAAAGAATGCCGCTTTGTTCCTTCTTCTGTTTTGGTGTCACCCCATTTGCATGTTGTGAGTGGTGGCACCCGGTGCGGCCCGCACCCTCCGCACCCCCCCTAGTGACGCCACTGTCTGATTGGATCGTATCCTGTTGGAACTGAAAGTTGGAGATGCTGTCATCAGAGTCCTAATTATGATAATAGTCTTAAACTCATAAAAGACACCATCGTCATACCCCTATCCCACCTGTGACAGGGTAGGGCATGCGGGTTCTGGCCCTCCATTCCCACCTATCCCCTACTAGGTTCCAATCCACCCCCCACATTATCATATCCTGGAACAACCTACTCCCACCTAAGCTTTGGCTTTCCTCGGCCCTGGATGCTTCCAATACGCTGCATCCCTGTGATGAACCCAACCAGTTCCTCCTCTTCTCATCGCAGGCTCAAACTTTCCACGTTCCTAATCTAAGATTAGCATCTATGCTTTTTTCGTTCCCTTGGTGTTTTTAGGCCCTTCAACTACAAAGGTCATTAGAGCCCGGTCCCCTGCATAGTTCTAATACAGAGACTACACAGACATTACGCTGTTACGACGATTTTGGTATTAGCAGTACCCAGTGTTTCCAAGCGGTCACCCATGCTAGTACTAGCTTGTGTTGCGTTGCTGAACTTCAGAGATCAGAGGATAATTGGCGTGTCCAACACAATACATCTGCACCCCCTGCCGTTGATGCGACAGCTCTGACTGCGAGTACCCCAGCCAAGCGTTTCGAACCCGCAGGAATATTGGTAGTGTACGGGTTGTGTGAGGGAGGATGTCGGCCTCCCTCACAGAAGGCGTGCGATGCATTATCTCCACCCCATGGTACTGCGGTTGCAGGATGACGAGGGCCCGGGGTCTGCTCGCTCATGCTTCACGACCGCGGGTACTGCGGATGGCTTGTTTGTTTGTTGGTGTTTTAGGGCCCTTCAACTGCAAGGTCATTAGAGCCCCGTCCACTGTGTAGTTCTTATGCAGAGACTGCACAGACACTATACTAATGCGACGATTTTTGGATACCCAGCGGCCACCCATGTCAGTACTAAATGGGGTTGCGTTGCTTAACTTCAGTGATCAGACGAGAACTGGTGTGTCCAACGCAATTTGCCAATCACTGGGGATGGCCCCATGCACCGTAAGGTTCAGTGTTATAAGGATACTCTTCCAATGCAGGCAAAGAAATACGTACTCAGTGACAACTAAAATTCGGGTTTCCCCCAATGCACACTCCTATTCGCACCCTCCTGTCCTTCTTCAGTTACCCACAAATAGAATGGATCAGGTTGGAGCTGTCTGTATCCTCCATGTGCTCCACCAAAGTCACTATTAGCAGCTCACCCTATAAGACGTGTCCCTCGATCTAAAGCAGGAATTTCAAATGAGTGGCCTGCAAACCACAAGCAGCACCGATCGCGTTAGGGTGCTTAGGTTTGGTGGACCGGCACAGATAGGCTTGTCGCAGACGTCAACAAACAGAAATGTTGCATGAACAGCAGAAAGATCAACGTTACGCAACGAAATAAGCCAACCTCCGAAACCAGCCAATACTGACATGTTCAGCATATAAAAGAAAGCGAATAAAAGCAACGGTTCTATGGTGTAATGGTTAGCACTCTGGACTCTGAATCCAGCGATCCGAGTTCAAGTCTCGGTGGAACCTACTTTTGCACAACTACCCTGTCAGTTTCTGCTAAATTCCTATTATGCGAAGTAGGCCTGCAACAGCGGTTCCGTGGTGTAATGGTTAGCACTCTAGACTTTGGATCCAGCGATCCGAGTTCAAGTCTCGGTGGGACCTACTTTTGCACAACTACCCTGGCAGTTTATGCCAAATTCCTAACATGCAAGGTTGCTCATGCAACAGTGGTTCCATGGTGTAATGGTTAGCACTCTGGACTCTGAATCCAGCGATCCGAGTTCAAATCTCGGTGGAACCTCACTTTGCACAGCTACCCCCGCAGTTTATTACAAATTCCTATTATGCAAAGTGCGCTCACAACAGTGATTCCATGGTGTAATTGTTAGCACTCCAGACTTTGAATCCCTCAATCTGAGTTCAAATCTCAGTGAAACCTACTTTTGCACAGACCCTGACAGTTTATACTAAATTCCTATTATGCAAGGGTGTGATGGCTAGCACTCTGGACTCTGAATCCAGCAATCTGAGTTCAAATCTCACTGGAACCTCCTTTTGCACAACTACCCTGGCAGTTTATGCCAAATTTCTATTATGCTAAGGGATTCCTACAAGGGTGGTTCCGTGGTGTAATGGTTAGTTCAAATCTCGGTGGAGCCTCATTTTGCACAGCTAGCTCGGCAGATTATCACAAACTCCTATTATGCAAAATTCAATCCAAACAGCAGTTCCATGGTGTAATGGTTAGCACTCTGGACTTTGAATCCAGCGATGTGAGTTTGAATCTTGGTGGAACCTACTTTCACACAAAGACCCTGACAGTTTATACTAAATTCCTATTATGCAAGGGACTGGTGCATCCATGGTGTAATGGCTAGCACTCTGGACTCTGAATCTGGCAATCTGAGTTGAAATCTGTGTAGACTGCATTTGCACAACTACCCTGTCAGTTTATAAATTTCTATTATGCAAGGGATTCCTAAAACTGCGGTTCCAAGGTGTAATGGTTAGCACTCTGGACTTTGAATCAAGTGATCCAAGTTCAAATCTCAGTGGAGCCTACTTTTGCACAACAACCCTGGCGGTTTATGCCAAAATTCTATTATGCAAGAGATTACCACAACCATGGTTCCATGGTGTAATGGTTAGCACTCTGGACTCTGAATCCAGTGATCCGAGTTCAAATCTTGGTGGAACCTTTTTTTTTTACTTAGTACAACTACCCTGGTATGGGTACCCCAAAAACAGAGTACAATATTAGTTAGCTCGTTAAAATTCAATCGCGAAACTGTTGAAAGGCGAAATTTCATTCAGCCTAAAAGTACTGGTGGGTACCGTACTGGTGACCATGAATCCAGCGATCCGAGTTCAAATCTCGGTGGAACCTTTTTTTCTACTTAATACAACTACCCTGGCGGTGTATGCCAAAATTGTATTATGCAAGGGATTCCCACAACCGCAGTTCCATGGTATAATGGTTCGCACTATGGACTCTGAACCCAGTGATCCGAGTTCAAATCTTGGTGGAACCTCATTTTGCACAAGTACCCTGGCGGCTTATACCAAACTCCTTTTATGAAAAGGCGAACAGGAAGAGTGGTTCCATGGTGTAATGGTTAGCACTCTGGACTTTGAATCCAGTGATCCGAGTTCAAATCTCGGTGGAACCTTTTTTTTTTTTACTTAGTACAACTACCCTGGTACGGGTACCCCGAAAACAGAGTACAATATTAGTTAGCTCGTTAAAATTCAATCGCGAAACTGTTGAAAGGCGAAATTTCATTCAGCCTAAAAGTACTGGTGGGTACCGTACTGGTGACCATGACATCGCGTTCTAATTAGCAGCACGCAGCAATTGAAACATATTTCAATTACGGTAATTGGATGCTTGATCTCTAGTTACAATGTCAAATTGATTAATATCGATATCAAATAATCCAATAACGAGGTGTAATTGAAACGACGATAATCGTGTAATAAAAACACGAGAAAATTAGCGAAGAGAATTGCAGCAGAAGCCATTTTTGCAGGAAGCCAGTAACTTACAAACAAACCGTAAGGTGCGCTACTACTAAACGGAGCGGCGCTGTTGTGTGATGATTGTGTGCTGATTGTCGTTAACCTGACTTTTAAAACATCTAAAAGATCTTTTGCATCAAAATGTTTGGCACCGATACGGAAAAGTAAATTATCTTTGTTTTTATTTTGGTTTTATGAAAGGTGAGGTGTCATAATACACATTGATCAACCAGAATTAACCGTATCACCAGCATCGGTCAGTGCTTCTTCGCCAAGGTCACCGTTTTAAGACTGCGAGAGAAGGAATGATGTTCTCATCATTAGGAAGACGTCTGATTAAAAAAATACCAAATTTAAATGGTTGTGCAAGCATTTTTGCTAACGGCAAATCCTATTATGGATCCTGTATTGATCGTAAGCAGTTTTTATACCTATATGTTTATTCTTTAATTAATTAACATAGTGTTCTAATGAAGTTCCTCATCTGCACATTAAGCATTTGAGAATTCCTTCTGCACTAATGCTCTTGAATGTTTTCAACTTGTCTTCAAACTTTTTAATGTAGTTTCTTACAAGCATATATAATCAATAATGCATAATGCTCTTAATTTTTGCGAATGCTTCTTTAATTTTCAATTGCATCTCATTTTAGCATCCATTGGTCTGTCGGATGAGCAAAAACAGATGCAGTCTGTTGCTCTGGACTTTGCAAAACGAGAAATGTTTCCAAATATGGCAAAATGGGATCTTGAGGTAAATAACAATTTGTTTATTATTTATATATTAAGTTGTCTAGTATCTACTATTCAACGCCTCAACTGTCACTGAAACCAAAAACAAAAGCTCCAGTCGGTATACGTAGGCCCCCTAAAGAGGGCACACGTTAGATGTTAATGCATTACACCTAGTTTCAATTTCCCCATTTTCTAATTAGGAAATATTCCCAGTAGAAACCATGCGCAAGGCAGCAGAACTAGGATTTGGTGCGATTTACGCTAAAGATACATTTGGTGGAACAGGCCTCAGTAGGTTGGATGCTTCAATAATTTTTGAAGCCTTGTCCTATGGCTGCACCAGCACTACTGCTTACATGAGCATCCACAAGTAAATTGTAGTCTGCTTTTTATCTCCAATTTTCTTCAAGCATTCAATAAGATATTGCATGTCTTTCTTAGTATGTGTGCTTGGATGATCGACTCTTTCGGTTCAGAGGAGCAGAAAAAACGATGGATACCTAAATTAGCCTCAATGGAGAACTTTGCTTCCTATTGCCTTACTGAACCAGGTTAGTCACCCAACACCGTTCGACAGAATTTTCTAGTTGGTTACTCTTGTCCTTTTTTATTTTCTGAATTATATGTCATTTTTAGGTAGTGGAAGTGATGCTGCTTCATTATCTACAACCTGCATCAAAAAAGGAAATGAATATGTTCTTAACGGTTCGAAGGTAAGTGAAGATGTTAGATTTTAACTGTAACAACTTGGACTTTTTCTGTAGAGAACCCTAATACATCACCTGACAAATTAGCTACATTTACGATAATTAATCAATCCCTAAGCAAGATCTAAATCGCGGTTTAAAAAAATTAACGTCGTGTGCTGTTTTTTTTCAGGCTTTTATCAGCGGTGGTGGTGACACTGATATCTATTTGATCATGTGCAGAACTGGTGATTCCAGTCCAAAAGGAATTTCTTGCGTACTTGTAGAAAAGGGAACTGCAGGTCTTAGTTTCGGAAAGAAAGAGAAAAAGGTATTAGTTAAGTGACTGTGTGACAATTAAAGATATGTGTGTGTAAATAAAGACCCAAGATCTACTTTTAAAGGTAGGATGGAATTCACAACCAACTCGAGCAGTAATTCTAGAAGATTGCCGCATTCCAGTGACGAACTTGCTAGGTAAAGAAGGACAGGGATTTTCAATTGCTATGCATGGACTCAATGGTGGACGAGTTAACATTGGTAAATACATGTCATGGATTCTTTTGTAGGTGTAGAATGAAACTCGACAAAGGTATATCACCACTGCAATTTTCGTCATTTTTAAATATAGCTTCTTGTTCGTTGGGGGCTGCACAAGCTAGCGTCGAGTTGGCAAAAGAGCATCTCACTGTTCGCAAGCAATTTGGTCAACCATTGATTGAATTTCAGGTGAGTTATTGTTGTTCGTTACTTTTCAAAGAAATTACTTCTGCAGCTAACAATTTACAAATGATATTTTTTTATTCAAAGTATAATCAATTTATGCTAGCGCAAATGGCGACTAATTTAATAGCTTCTCGTCATATGATTCGAAGCGCTGCCATTGCCCTGGACAATAACTCACCAGAAGCTGTCCCATTATGTGCAATGGCTAAATTATTTTCTACAGAGCAGTGTTTTAATGTAAGAAATGATGGATTTCTTAGGCATCTGAAAATCAGTTGATGACAGGAATTAAATGACATTGTCCTTATTTTTACAGATTGTCAATAGAGCTTTACAGATGCATGGTGGATATGGATATTTGAAAGACTATGCAGTTCAACAATATCTACGAGACATAAGAGTACATCAGATTTTGGAAGGTATTTGGAATTAGTTTTGCGAAATTATTGTGCAGTATTCATGTACTAACAGTGTGTTATATTTTAGGTTCAAATGAAGTGATGCAAATGATCATTGCAAGAAGTTTAATAAATAATTAAAACGTATTATATTGTACAGATCTAATTTAAAGTATGTGGATTAATTGACTATGGTAATTAAGGTAAAATCTTTATATAGAGTAATTAAATTCAATGCATGTCATACTGGTAAAGTGGTGTGAAATTCATTGTCTTAGGGCTCATACTTTTGCCAGGTGTATCTCGGTCTAACGTAAGGCTTTATTTCGCTCCCACTACATACTTTGCATCTATCTTATATTTAGACGTAGAAAAATTCTAGGAAAGAGAAATGCAGTCAGTAGGAGCGACTCACGTTGCACCTTTGACAGCAACCTCGCTTTACTTTCTGGGGAATGTAAGAGCAAACAATTCGTGTATGTTTCATTCTTTAATACATTATATCCACTGATGCCAATTTCTGTATAGCTCCCAAATAAACATTTGTACGAGTGGACGTCTCCAGATCACGGTTATCCACCCTTCAATTCGGTTAGGACCAGCCCCATCAATGCCTTTTAATTTCATGCAAGTCAACTCGACATACCCACAACGGAAGACAATCGTTCAGGGCTCCTGCCATACCATTAATAATAATAATGATAATAAAACGTCCTTCCTATGATTGAATACCTTCACTGTTGTTTAGTGATAGGTTTGCAAGATGTCAACCGTAAATATGTCAGGCTCGTCTAACGTCCACATGGTGCTTTGGGATCAAACCACCCAAAAAGTTAAGACTAGTTACATTACACCAGTATTCCCTTCAGTATTTTATTCACAATTATATATAATCATAGGTAAGTGAAATTTCATTAAATTCGGCGATCGTGTAGCAGTTTTCCACAACTTACCAAATTCAGGGAGACACGCTTCTGACCACAGTTGGGGGTTCGGTGACTAGTACTATCGATGAATTCCTACAATAGGCGTTATTAACAAGGCAATGCTGATAAATTAACCTCAAACTTGAAGCATTTATGTCCATTTATTTACTACATTTTACAAAACCTACCTACTATCCCGACTTTGTGATTATCCAAAGTACCATCGGTCCGCGTTACTTTAATAATTGCAAGTGCCCAAGTGTGTCGACTGAACAGTACTGGCTATTATCAGCCCATTAGCGATACCTCCCACAATCACTACGAGAAATGCCATTGATGACTTATGTAATAAGAATTACGATTACTAAAAATTACGATCGTTAAAAGAACCAAAAACCCCAGTAATGAAAATAATCCTACATGCTCAACCATCACCTCTTTCGTTACCAAGCAACCGTACAACACAACACCTAGCGCTTGCCGCATATTTGCGGCATTTCGCACTGGTCCTTCGGCAAAAATTAAAGAGCTAACTTTTTCATGCTAGTAACATTAGAGTCATACACATCCACTAAAAAAACATGTTACTAAAATACATAAATCTACATGATAAAAATATCAGCACAAGTTACGATCAAATTACGAGTCAGCGCCATGGTCGTCGAACCACAAATACGAACTAACCAATAAAGATCGAGTTCTGCGACCTCTAGTGGGAAAGATGGGAGGTAAACAAAATAAGGTATGGCGCCATCTGTTGGCCACGATGTCAAATTACATGTGCTTTGTAATCTAACTATTGAGTGAACTCGGGTTGTTAGAGAGAATTTATTGATTTTGAAAGGAAACATTGAATATACTTTATTATAACACTGATACGATTTAATGGTTAACCTTCTAAAAGATATATTCTGACTTCGCCAGCATCTACAACTGGTTTCCTAGCTCACCTCGATCAGCTTCGGATCTCATCAGCGTTAACTCCGAAACAAACTCCTCGAAGTCGTGTGATAAACAAGATACTTGCTTGGTTCACTTTGAAAAACCTTCGTTCTAGTTATTAATTATTTGAAAACAATTCGGCCATCCTATTTTTCAGAAAGTCTATTTAAAAAGGTAAGGAAACCTACATGCTTACTTTTAGAAATTACGTCTTTGTACCTTGCCTGTTGCATTGGTAGAGAATGTAATTCTAGGCATACGTCTATAAATAATAGTTTGTAATTTACGTACTTTACGACCGTCAAAAACTTTTCTCAGCTATGTTTTCTTTTTGACAGTTGTAATCATTCATCAATACAATACTTTTTTAAATTATATTCAAATATCCATGATTGATTTTTAACTTTGATGCTCCCGTTCTGTCAAACCTCGAAATAGCAATCAGCAATTACTGTAGCTGCTTGATGATTACATTGCATCCAAATATTTACTTCATTGAATTCAGGCTCTTCGTTTATATTATCGGAGCGGTTAAATATATTACTATATAAAATTAAAATATAATTTACTTAACTGAACTCACAAAAACTAACTGCAATCTAGTTTATGAATGGCATGCAGTTTTCAACCTTATCCCGGTATATAGGACATATAGTATATTAGCTCTGTGCGTCATTGTCTCGTAACAGAGTTTCTTAAAGACGAGTTCGATTCCGGAACCTGTCATCTAAAGGGATTTTTTTTTATCTCGCTGGGACCTTCGAAAGTTGACAGCTTCATAATGTTGACTGCTAAGGACTCGAAATAGAGGTTTGTTTTTAAAGAAACGTTGATTGGTCAGTATTTGGTAGCATTATTTAGAACAAGGGAGAGGCCTCATTTTGTTGTTTGTTGGTGTTTTAGGGCCCTTCAACTACAAGGTCATTCGAGCCCCGTCCACAGCATAGTTCTTATGCAGAGACTGCACAGACACTACACTAATGTGACGATTTTTGGGTATTAGCAGTACCCAGTTTTCCCAAGTGACCACCCATGTCAGTACTAGCTGGGGTTGCGCTGCATAACTTCAGTGATCAGACGAGAACTGGTGTGCCCAACGCAATTCGCTGCTCGGAGAGGCCTCAAAGCTAGGCTGCACTTGGGGTCATCCAAGTGTTCGATTCGCCACGGGCCACCTTCGTGTGGTGTCTACGATGCCACCTGCTTGTAAAGAACCCTTTCTACGTAGATCAAGAGCTCAGGTATAGGAGCTCTTCGCATAACTGTAAGTATTACATCCAAGAGTGAGGCCGAAATTCCAGAAATAGTTCAGGCTGATGCATGGTGCTGTCGGAAGTTGATTCACATGTCATTCGTTACTGGAGAAATATGGTTGAGGTTGACAATAGACCTTCATTCGGACGTAGTTTGAAGCAATAGGCAACTCTTCCAGCAGTGTGGAAAACTTTTTTTTGATGATTGCAGTTGGATTGTCAAGGTCATGACGTTAACAACCTTTACGTCCAATGTCTTGAAGAACAAAAGTCATAGTGTATTCTGAAGCTGTACGAAACTAAGTATAAAATTTTGACTCTTTTCCGTCACGATTCCGCGGTAATACAATTTATTTGATCGTTACCATCCTGCCACTGGTTATCATGTATTACAACTTTATAGCGATCATCCAAATTTATTTATGTCCCTCCTTATAGAGTCATTTAACGTTAACGTCTTAGATAGTGGAGCTGTTCAACGACACTATCCCAACCTGGTAGCTTTTCCCGCTCTACCCATTATTTTTGGGTAGAGGGGGTTATTTTAGTTGAAGGTGACATCGACAGGTACCATCTCTTCGCCGTTGTTCTCATCGATCTTGTAATCGAGGTTAACAGAATTACGTCTTTTGACAGAACATGCAATTGAGGTATCGGTCCCACTGGTAAGAAATGATCAGTCTAGGTCTGAATCCAAACTGCGCGACCTACAGTATGTTCCAAAGGTAAGCCCACTGAGTGCCCCAGAGCAGTTGTTTCAAAGCTGTAGAAGTGCCTCTTGAAGCTCATGAATGCAAAGAGCATCCCAATCCTGCACTTGACTGAAGATGAGCTTTACAACATCAGTTTACCCTAAAACCACTTTTATATTTAATGTCTACCTCTTTCAGCCCCCAAACTTGAATCCATGAATTTACGAGTCAAGAACGCCACTACTTGATTACCAACAAGGGCTTGCAATCTGCCTTTCTGAAACTTTACTGCACCTTGCAAGCAGCTGCTAACCCTTTCCCCGCTTATGTCAGGGTCAGGTACCCATCTTGCCCCGCTGAATGGACACACGGGTGATATATTGGACAGTGTTTTTCCGCAGCTGGTTCCGACCAAGGCTTAATCCGCTATGCTTTCTTATTGTCGATATGCTGTTCGTTTCGGAAGTCCACCGACGCCAGGGGGGGGGGGGGGGGCGAGCTCCTACACCTGGAAATTTTACCTCGATATATCCGTCGGGTAGTGCATGGAGTTCTTTTCCGTGCAAATGCTATCGTACACCACACGAGACCTCGGTTTTCTTTCTCATCCGAAGGAAGGCACACAAGGAACATCTCTCTTCCCGAAAGAAGCCAACCCACCTCTATCCAGTATCGAACCTAGAACCACTGACGCCGTTGCCGAGCACGCCACCGTGGACAGAATCTGACACTTCACTGCACCGCCTTATTATTATCGGGAGTAGCTTTTAGAGTTGGATGCACGAGTTCTCGTTTGATCATTGAATTTAAGCAACGCAACCCCGGCTAGTACTGACACGGGTGGCCTTTTGGGAAAACTGGGTACTGCTAATACCTAATCATCGCATTAATGTAGTGTCTGTGCAGTCTCTGCACTCGGTCTATGCAATGGACGGGGCTCTAATGACCTTGTAGTTGAAGGGCCCTAAAAACACCAACGAAACAGACTGTGATACAAAAGAAAGCCTCAGTGCGCTTTTCTTCGAATGTGAAGTAAAATAGTGGTCCTGTCTGGAGTTCACCATGTCACGGGAGCGGCAAATTGCGTTGGACACACCTTTTCTAGCCTGATCCCTAAAGTTAAGTAACGCAACCCCAGCTAGTACTGACATGGGTGGCCGCTTGGGAAAACTGGTTACCGCTAGTATCCAAAAATCGTCGCATTAGTGTAGTGTCTGTGCAGTCTCTGCATCAGAACTACACAGTGGACGGGGCTCTAATGACCTTGTAGTTGAAGAGCCCTAAAACACCAACCAACCCAAAAATCACCATGTCACCTGCTCGGAAAACACTCGTTCCACACGAAAAAGTAAGACAAGCAGGGATCTGTATAATTTCCATTTATGAAACGTCGCCCAGAGGCTGACATTTAGATTACCAAGGCGTCCATAAATCAATGAAGTGTTGCATAAGAACGGAAGGCCCCAAGGACCGAAATGAATCTCATGCAATTGGAGTTTTAAGTTAATTAAAAAGTCGTTTTGAAAGCTGGAAGCAAGATGGAAAATAGGTGCAAATCTCTGACGCTGTCTTTCAATTTCGTATGTAAATTTAAACAGCTGATGATGACATGTCAGTTATGGTTGTGGACATGAACAAAACTGAAAAATATTTATCTTTCTCTAAAAGAGGTGTTTAACCTAAATAAATTAAAGATCGAGGTAGAATAGGAAAATAATCTCATATTTGCTTAACACACATCAATTAAATAGGTTGTTATGGTAGATCTTGAATTGCGATCAACCACAACTACGTAGCTGATATGTTTTTGTGTTGTTTTTTTTCTCTCTCAGTAAAATTTCAACCTTAAGAAAAGTTGTTTAACATGACAAATCATATTAGGTTTGTGCAAGGTCATAATATCGCTAAACATTCCTTGTCAACGTCATTGTATTTTTTTGGAATAAAAATATTGAATGAGTCATAGCGTTTTTTAATTAGCAAAACGCACTTATATAATAAGACTGATTACAATAGTTGGTATATCCCTCCCCATCGCTACATTTGTGCACTAGTTTACAGCATACTGGTTGTAGTTCAGAAAGAGGCACATGGGCCTGACCTCCCCCCCCCCGAAACAATTGCGGATATCATGTTGGGAAGTGAGGATTCCTGGAATGCGATGTCTCAACAAGTAAAGAAAGAAAAGAGTGAGCTGGGTCTCGAAGCGTACCAGGCTCACTCTAATAACCAGTGAAGCCCTAGGGGCACAACAGAAAGCCTAGCCCAGTGGTGGCGAACCTTTTTTGAAGACGGATCACATTAGAACGAAAAAAATAACAAAACGTCCGTGGGTCAGGTGCAAGCACTATTTAATTTTATGAAAAAAATACATTATTCTTAAAGTTTATTAAAGTACGAAATAGAGACCATCATCATAATACCCTTATCCGCCTGTGGCAGGGTCGGGTCTGCGTACAGTCAACTTGCTCTCATGTCTGTTATTTATGAGACGATAAACTATATATGATTCACGCTCGGGTCACTTAAAATTGCACGGTGGGTCACAGGTTCGCCACCACTGGCCTGGCATGAATTATGTGGCAAACTATTTCAGGCTAGTGTCCAGAAGAGAATGATTCAAAAAAA
>JAAFCE010001963.1:11934459-12014922 GCA_013389805.1 Trigoniulus corallinus | reverse complement strand
GAGAGAGACAGACGCATAGAGAGGAAGAGAGAGAGAGACGCATAGAGGGGGAGACAGACGCAGAGAGAGGGAGAGAGAGACGCAGAGAGAGGGAAAGAGAGAGAGACACACAGAGAGTCCTTTGAACCTCTGGCAACGTCTTTTACCCTTCTCAGGAGGCGTGACGTTTGTCATCCTATTCTTAACTCCATAATTGCATATTTGAAGACTGACCCTGAAATCAACAATAAGTAGATTTACATTCAATATGTCATTCTGGGTAATGGTGGATTCAGAAGCTCAGAAAATGGGAAGGTTGACTAGTGTCAGGACAGACACAGGTGTGTTGGAATTGGACAAGTCTTGCTTTGGGCTTAGCAAGCCCTGAGTGAGAAACAAACTTGCCGCCAATGGTCTGTGAAGTTCACTTTAAAACTACAGTATATGGCAAATTTAAATTCATATTTTTAGCATAATGGTTATAATTATGGGATGCTTGAGCCCCCAAGCCCCTCTTCATACATCCACCTCTGCGTCAGTAATTATTGACAAGCCCTAAAGAACGTATCTAATAACAGGCTTTATGTAGTGTATGTAATAAAAACATTTTCGGACATAATGTTGCTGTAAACCTCCCACGGGGAAACACAGCTTCATTCCCTGGGTGATGGAAGAACCATCTGTTGGGTTTGTCGTCATTAACAAGACACTACCCATGGCGAGGATCGATCCTACCGTCTCTAATTAAGCACGCTACCGTGAATAATACTGCTTCGTAGCCTTTGACAAGTAAAGTAGGGTGTGTTTGTAGCTGTCTTTAGGCTGATTGACAGCACTTGTTTAGATTCTTACAATGGAACCTGAAAAATTTCATTCCTGAAATTCTTCTCAACTTCAAGGTCTGGGAAATTTGTAGTCGGTGAATAAAGTAGGCTAAGTTGATTTCTGGAGCTGACTAACGGCTTACTAGCCTTGTAACATTATTAGCAAAATTAAGAATGGTGGTGGTGGAGGGGGACCTGGGAATGTTTTTCATACACATCAAAACAAACAATTTAGGTCGTTGTTATGACAATAGAGCGAATTAAAAATTTGCAGACACATTTGTTTCTCTGCATCGCTTCAATCTACGCCATTCAAAACTGGGAAGCACACACAGGCGAACGGATTTGACCTAGCAGGCTGCCGAATTAATGCTGCAACGCCTATGTCGGCCTATTTCATTCTTTGGGGCACATTCTTCCCCCAACAGCAGGAAGCAAGCCTAAAAAAATTTACCGATCTCTAAATGCAGTGTAGGTGTCATCGTACATAACTTACGGGACCACGACTTACTTCCAACCTGCCGGAAGGTGCCCTTTGGTTCTCCTCCCATTTGTTTCCGCAGGATCGATCTTGTAACTATAGACTTATCAACCAAGTACACTAACCACTTAACCATCCTGGTAGACCGTCTTACTATTTGATTGGAATTGTTTTACTTAGGTTTTATACAATTACCACCTCGAACGGGAGCGTACCTACAACCACGGACACAAAGACGCCACTGAGCCACCAATTGTTGTTTGTTGGTGTTTTAGGGCCCTTCAACTACAAGCTCATTAGAGCCCCGTCCACTGTGTAGTTCTAATGCAGAAACTGCACAGACACTACACTAATGTGACGATTTTTGGGTATTAGCAGCACCCAGTTTTCCCAACCGGCCACCCATGGGTTGCGTTGGTTGCGTTGCTTAACTTCAGTGATCAGACGAGAACTGGTGTGTCCAACGTAATTCGCCGCTCGGCCTGATCCACCAAGGCGGGCTAGTTAGGATATAAATGTGATCTTCATGATGCGCCAGCAACCGTGGAAAATGGGTTTTTGTTTCGTTGGTGTTTTAGGGCCCTTCGACTGCAGTGATCACTAGAGCCCCGTCTACTGCGTAGTTCTAATCCAAAGTCTGCACAGACATTACGCTGTTACGAAGATTTGGGTATTAGTAGTACCTAGTGTTCCCAAGAGGTCACCCATGCCAGTACTATCTGGGGTTGCGTTGCTTAACAATTAGACGACAACTGGTGTATTCATTGACGCAAGGAGTCGAGCTCCTAAACCTGGGAATTTTTGCCTCGTCTACCCGTTGCGTAGTAGAAAGGGTTCTTTTACGTGCAACCCAACTCGGTTCAGTACCGAACTTAGAACCACAGACTCAGTTACGGAGCAGGCTACCCACTACGCCACCGAGTCGGGTCTTTTTTCTTAATGGACCGTGGGGACCCTTGCGGTAGTACAAGTTGACTGCCGACACTTAGGGCGAACCAGTATGACTACCTGTGAGGAATTCAATCTTTAATTTGGCCCTTTCAGGGCAGAATTTAAATTCCGATTGAAAAATAGTCCTACAGCATCCATACTTAATTCGAAGCTAACATGAAAGCAGTTCCTTGAAGCCGTTTTCTTGACAGTGCGGCAGAATGGTCCTAAGATTGGTATGTTCGGTGTGTGATAAAAACGAAAACCGCGATCGATTCCCCCTTAAAATTTATTCCTTTTTTTGAAGATTAAAACAAAAAGAAATGCATAAAATAAATATTAATGTGGACTCTAATGTAGTTTAGATCCCGGTTTCGACCACAATTCATCTCTTAACTTTTAGTTCTAGTCCTTGACTTTTAGTTCTAGTGCCTCATTATGAAGCCCCTGTGTGCTTTTGAGGATGAAATCTCAGTAATATTCATCCAGCTGACTATTCTTCCATATCTTCCTTTGCCCCATTTCTCCTTTTAATCCTTTGCCTCCTTTATTTTTTCTTGTTGTCGTCCCACCCACAACTCTAATCACATTTCCCATGAGCGGCGAATTGCGTTGGACACACCAGTTCTCGTCTGATCACTGAAGTTAAGCAGCGCAACCCCAGCTAGTGCTGACATGAGTGACCGCTTGGGAAGACTGAGTACTGCTGATACCCAAAAATCGTCACATTAGTGTAGTGTCTGCGCAGTCTCTGCATAGGAACTATGCTCTGGACGGGGCTCTAATGACCTTGTAGTTGAAGGGCCCTAAAACACAAACAACAAACACATTTCTCACACTACTCTTAACCCCTTCCCTCCTTCATGAGATCTACCGTGTTTCCCCGATAATAAGCCACTGTCTTATTTCAATTTTGGTGCCGAAATAAGCACTAGGGCTTATTTTTGGGGAATGTCTTATTCTTTTCTGTAATATTATCTTTTAAAGTCAAAGGGTGAACTTTTTTGGGCTAGAGAGAAGCCCTGAGTGCGCCTTCTTTCAGATGAGAAGTAAACCAAGGTTCTGCGCCGCAAACGATGACATCTGCACGTGAAAGAACCCTCTCTATTATGGAACGGGTAGAGGAAGCAAAATTTCCATGTGTGGGATCTCGCCATCTGGTTACAGTGGAATGTCCCAACGAACAGTAGAGAGTCGATAAAAAAGGATAGGGGCTCTGTAGCTTTGGTCGGCAACCAGGTGAGGGAAAACACTGTGCAATATATCGCCCTTGTGTTCACTCAGAGAGACAAGATGGGTACTCTCCCCTACTACTTGTAACCTAGCCCTATGCTTTTTAGCTAGTAGTAAGAACAGTAAGTAATATTCATGTCCATTGCTTCAGCCAGTCCCTCCTAGGAAGGCAGAACGGATTAAACGACTTGTCTGACGTCACTTACGAATGACTATTCCCAGTGGCGGCACATTTCTTCAATCTCGGGGCACAGTGGTTGAGAATCGCTGCTCTATACTCACCACTCCCTTTAAGGAAATCACCCTATGCGGGAAACAAAAACGGATGTGCTCTTTGCCTTAGGGCTCTCGTAGGGCTTATATTAAGCACATCTTGAAAAATCTTGGTAGGTCTTACTTTTTGGGTAGGTCTTATTTTCGGGGAAACACGGTAGCCCCTTCACTGCTGTGTGTATTTACTCCTTCTAAATGCAATTTTTATTTTAAAACACTGGAGGGCACATACTGGATTATTTTTTAGCCCCCCCCCCGCTTTTTAATATAAATAGAAATATTTTCTTTCACAATTGATCTTCTCTAATGAATAAGAAAAGAGTTTCTTATTACAGATATGGGATGCGTTGCTACCTCAGTTTATTTATTTTTATATTAGCACTATCTACTTCCATCATATATTTAATCTACTTAAAAGGATAGCACTCAGGACGTCATCATCATACCTCTGAAAATTACCTGCCCCAAAGTTTACATTGGTCACCATGGCAACGTTTTGACATGTATCCCTCCACCCTCGTTGTTTTTCTCCATGGTCTTATACAATTCCCAAAACGATCTCAGTCGATAAAGAAATATTGCTATTTGTATCCTATTGATATCAGCTGAAGTTAAATGTTAAAGGGTGGACTACTTAAGAATTTAGGCCACACTGGACATTAAATATAGGTAAGGTCAAGCTTTAATTCATAATGTTTTATATTTCCACACGCACACACACTATATTTAAATGTTGCTCTGGTTACATTGCAATGTAGCCAAATGAAGTTGATGACATTGGGGTTTTTTTTTTCCTGCCATTTGCCAATTTGGAGCCAAATTTGATTTGGGTTTCTTTGCTCTAAGCAAATTCCTGTTTTTATTTTGAAGTCTGGGGTTTTAATTTGATGAAATTGAATAATTTAATTTATTTTATAAAATGTTATAGCGTTAAGTTTGTTTATCAAATTCTTAACGAGGTTTCCACTACCGAATCGTTTTTCAAATTAATTAAATAGTGGTTTGTTCAATTCTGCACTACATGTCGGTAGCCGGCATTGGAGTTATTACAAATCAACAAGTTACAGAATGGAAGGGTTGGATTGGCTCATAGGAAGAACCGGGCTTTCCCCTCATTAAAAATCCAATGCAAGATAATATCATCATCACTAACCTTTCTCCTACCTATGGCTGGGTCGGGCGCTCCCATTGAGGAACATGGGCGACCCGTTGGACGGTTTTCAGGCAGCCGGCTGCCAACTTAATTCTGCAACTCCAATGCTTATTCAACGCCAACCTATTTTGATTCGTTGGGGCACTTCGCCAGGAGGCGAGCTCCCGATTGTTTCATTTCGTTGGTGTTTTATGGCCCTTTAACTACAGTGGTCATTACAGCCTCGTCCACTGCGCAGTTCTAATTCAGAGTTTGCACAGACACAACGCTGTTACGACGATTTTGGGTATTAGCAGTACCCAGTGTTTGATTTGATTTAATAAATTTCGTGGGTTGGGGAGTAAGCCAAACAGCCATGACAGGACGATTGATTGTTGGTATTTTAGTGCCCTTCAACTACAAGGTCATTTAGAGCCCCGTCCACAGTGTAGTTCTTATGCAGAGACTGCACAGACACTACACTAATGTGACGATTTTTGGGTATTAGCAGTACCCAGTTTTCCCAAGTGGCCACCCATGTCAGTACTAGCTGGGGTTGCGCTGCTTAACTTCAGTGATAGGACGAGAACTAGTGTGTCCAACGCAATTCACCGCTCCCATGACAGGACGAACCCTTAGGTGGCTGCTCGCGGGATGTGAGAGGGTAGGTGTATAGGATGTAGAAGAGGGGAAATTCGCAGCACACAGCGTTCTTTACCAACCACCCATGTTGGTACTAACGTGGGTTTGCGGCTTAACTTCAGTCATCTCACGAGAACTGGTGTGTCCAGCGCAACTTGGCTGCAGGGTGTTCCCGGGGGGGGGGGGGAGAGCGGTCAATCATGCTAAGACTATCTTGGGTCGCGGATCCCGAACTAAAAGTATGAGTTCCTTACGTGAATAGGATATCGTGTACACCACAAGAGTGCGGGGTTCCCCTGAGCTTAAGGGCCGAAAAATCGACACCTGATCTACCCTGTATAATTGTTGGTACAACGAGCAGACATTGTTGTTTCTTTATTGACTTATTTAACGTCATCCTCCCGGCTCTGAAGTCTCTTTACTGAGTTTATGACTGAAGAGTGATCTTCTGCAGTTTGAAATCCTACCGCGTTGCGCATACGGTTATCGGGGCAACAATCTTATAACGCCATAGACAGACTGCACCTACGATCGAATCTGCTCACCTTCAGCTAATTAGGTACTGTAAAGCAGTCTCCGCAGGTGACGCAGGGTGACTCGTGTGATAGTACGTATGTAGTTGCGCATGTTAAGTCGCAGGATGAGATGACTCAGTGTGTGCGCCACGTGACCGTGCGGAGAGCAGTGCCAATGCCGCAGTTTACTGCGTGAAGTTGGCGTAACAATAACAAAAAGAGGTGCGAAGCAGAGAAGTTCTCTTGTTATTTGATGCAAGTATGGTGAAAAATTGCGATTCAATGTGCGGTGATTGCCTGCTAGCAGAATTTCGCAGTGCTGCTACACCCTGCGTCTCACTTTGTGCCTTGCCTAAGCATGTCCACCACTTGTGCAACAGGATTAAGTTGTTTTCTTTGTGAAGTTCTGAGGCGTTTAAGATGGGCAAGTGGCAAGACAACTTTTAGTAGTGCGAGGAATTGAACTGCCTGATGTTACACCATATTTTTCTTAGGTCATTCAGTGGCTAACATATACGACACCGATGTAAGGTACCTTGATAAATCTTAGCATTATTATTCGCCTTCACCCCACCCTGCCAAATTGGGCGCGGCTCCTGCTTTCCAATGAATCTTCAATTGAGTAGTCAGGGTAAAGCCGAATTGACCATCTGCTGACTTGTGTTCCGAATACTCAACAAGCTCATCTTTAGTCAAAATGAAATGGCATAGTTGGAAGAAAAAACGTACCCTACGACCACGAAAAAAAGAACTCAGATTGCGGATGGATGAATCTTGATCCGATATCCATCGTCTTCATACTTGTAGAAAAGTAATGATGTAAGGGCACAAGATGTTAGTTATGGATTGACCCTGTCTCATGATTCCACAAACGTCTCCATCATTACATTTCTTCAACTGTAATAGGATAACAGTGGCAGTGGTTGCTTCTTATCAGTGAATAAACATCCAACCCCGCCACTCTCCCAATTACGTGAAGCCCCCAAATATCGCCATAGCAATCATCTACTGAATGCAAAGCAGTGTCATTGATGATTTTGGACCCTGTTGGACTTCTCCATGCGCACCATTGTTAACATCAAAAATCTGATGTTTAATAAAATAATATTCCTCATTCAGGTTGGCGGTCAGGATTTTTATTCCTTGATTTTATTATTTTGGAGGAATGCCTTTACTCAGTTTTGATTTCGGGCCAACTTCTATTGGCTAGCCTAACTGGACGCCTGAGCAACAAAAATCCATATAACCTAGTAGTCTCGTTAAAAGGTGAACGTCCCTCATAATGTCAAATAACTTCGTAGATCTACTTTTAATTATTCAGTATTTTTTATGGTAAATCAGTTTTCCGGACATAATAAAGCTGGGTCAATGCCCTGAATTTGTTAGGATGCTTTCGAGCTCCATTGTTGGCCTTGGTGACTCAGTGAAAAGCGACCTTGTCGATGGGTATTTTGACTGCTAGATCGATTCTGACCAAGACCTCCGATGCCTTTGGATGTGAGACTTCAACCCCAAATGTGTGTATTTTATCCTGTTTGTATTTTCCTCCTACAAAGGTCCACTTTTTGAAACGGAAAATTCTCTGGTACATGTACTGTATGTTGGTTAACCCCCTAATCGGTCCACCCCTCTGATGGGTGGGCCGATTAGAGAAGTTTCGCTGTATTATGAAATGTCAACACATAAAATAACCTTTTCACATTGAGAAAAAAGTGTATGGACTAGTAAAAGGTCTTAGAGTTAGATCATCATCATCATGCCCTAATCCCGCATGTGGCAGGGTCGGGTCTGCGGGTTCTAGCCCTCCACTCCCGTCTGTCTCCCACCAGGTCCCCGTCCACCCAACACACTGCCATGTCCTTACGGACAACCTTTTCCCACGTCTGCTTCGGTCTCTCCCTGCCCCTGGTGCTACCGACCACCTGCATTCCTGGCAAAGACCTAACGAGCTCCTCCTCCCCTCTTCTCATGATGTGTCCATACCACCTCAGCCTATTCTCCCTCATTTTTTCTGCGATGTCCACCACCCCAGGCTATCTTAGAGTTAGATCCTTTCTTAAATATATTAGGACAACTGTTGATGAACCAATATCTTTGCCCATCAGTCCAGTCATCTACTTCCTGTAGATAGACTATCTGTTTTATTGTATCCTTTTTTGTCCTTTTCACAGGAACCATTAGGTTTCTCAGGATTTGGCATCCACTCGTTAATTAAACGCCACCTACTTTGACAAAACATGGGTGTCATGTGGTGATTATGAAGCAAAGAGCTAATAATGACATGACTGGGAAAGATCCGAATCCCTGGGCTTGATGTATCTATTAGGAATTGTCTCAGGAATAGACACCACTGCTGTCAGCAACATCTTAAGCCCTTTCTCCTCAGCAACATTTCTTTCTTGTAAAATATGACAAGACACTTGAAGTAAAATGACAGGTCTTGGAAAGTTGACAGACTGTGTGAAATGACAAGATTTTGTGCGTTTATTAGGTCAGTTCAACGTCTTCTCAACCATGCTTACTTCATCACCATCACTAAACCTTTTCCCATCTATCGCAGGGTACTTTTGTTCCAGTGGGATACATGAGCGATCTGTTGGATAATATTTTAATGCAGCAGGCTGTCAACCTAAACTTATTTATCGTCCGCCTATTTTTCTTGCTTGGGGCATTTTTCCTCCACTGACGTTAGAGGGATGGGCAAGCTCCTACACCTGAAAAGTTTGTCGAACTACACGTATATCTTACTCCTTGTAGTAAGGGCTCTTTCCGTGCAGGAGAAATCGTTGTTTGTTGTTTATTGGTGTTTTAGGGCCCTTCAACTACAAAAGTCATTAGAGCCCCGTCCACAGCATAGTTCTTATGCAGAGACTGCACAGACACTACACTAATGCGAGGATTTTTGGGAATTAGCAGTACTCAATTTTTCAAAGCGGCCACCCATGTCAGTACTAGCTGGGGTTGCGCTGCTTAACTTCAGTGATCAGACGAAAACTGGTGTGTCCAACGCAATTCGCCGCTCCCAGGTGAAATCGTAGACAACCACACGGGGTCATGACTTTACTTCCCATTGGATGGAAGGATTTTAGGTGGCAGTTCATACAGTCGTGCAACGTGCATAGTGTCGACCATCTGATGGGCAGTCTGATAAACTGAATCAGTTATTCTGAAGTGACTGGTTCGCGACCTGATTCCACAATCCTCTCATTCATTAATCATCTTAAAATATTCCGAATGTTTGATGAAAGTCTCATTGTTGTGTTAGAATTGTGTGACGTCTTAGATTGAGGCTTCAGAAATCCCATTTCCTGTTCATTTGCTATACTAATTATGAACAATTATGATTTAAAATATGCTCGCGTGATATTTTTTGTTGGTTAACACTGTCTAGTTGCTAAGTAGCGGAAGAAGACTGCAACAAGAAAAACAATAGTAATCGATATTAGGCGTTGTAGGGCACCATTCCAAGTTTTTCTTGAAAACAAAAGACTTGCACAATTTTAAGATGGTCAAACTTGGAATCGATCTGCTGACTTGATATATGAGGAAAAATAGAGGAGGAGGAAAATATTTTTTGTCTCCAACCACATCTCGCATGGTGGGTAGTATTACATAGATATAATTTAGTAGACAACAATTGGGAATCATTCCAAACCAAAACTAATTTTACATCCATTTCTTTGAATTTGTCATCCACCCGTTACTGAGTCATGCGAAGAATCAATTTGGCCTGAATTTCAGCATTGGTTACCGGGTCTGAAATGATTAATAGAAAGTTGTTTTGTTGGTCGAAGGCAACACCGCTAACATATGGCACTTCTGTGTGATAATTTCTGTCCTAATAATGCGGATAAAGTTTTTTTAATTGTATCTCTTACATCATCACTCTGATATACCTGTTGGAAAATAATTACTGTCATCCTCATCATCTCTTATTTTAATACAAGCTCCAACTGAATGCACACTTGCATCTTCGCTCTGTGTGACGAGCATTTCCGTGAACTTGACTTTTTATTAGAAATTACAGGTAAACAATTTTTTT
Organism: Trigoniulus corallinus; assembly: GCA_013389805.1. Classification (NCBI taxonomy): domain Eukaryota; kingdom Metazoa; phylum Arthropoda; class Diplopoda; order Spirobolida; family Trigoniulidae; genus Trigoniulus; species Trigoniulus corallinus. The sequence goes on along the minus strand of JAAFCE010001963.1, from coordinate 12,004,871 downwards.
AAATTATCAACATTACGAGTTATATTATCTTTATGTATATTAGTGTATCGCTTATTTAACTAAAATTAAGTAGCGGTTCTAATATAATAAAACGGCGACAGGACAGAAATTGAAACAAACGTTATCTTTAAAGTGCTGGTTATCCATGGAATATATTTTTACACCTTTTAATTTTCCTTGTTATCAAGGCAGAGGGAGTTGGGGTAATTTGTGGGGGCGAAGTGATGAAAAAGATTCATAATTTTAATTATCTTTGGCCCGGGTTTCCGAGTAATGGCGAAATCCATTCAGATGCAACTCATAGGATCAATGTACTGTAGATGCAGGGGAGGCAGGCAGGTGGAGTCCCATGTGATCGGAGAGTCCCAGTAAAGCTAAAGGGACACCTATGCTATATGGATCTGAGCGTTGGGCAGTGCGGATGAGCCTTTGGAATGAGAATAGCAGAAATGCGCATGCTGCAGTACATGTGTGAGGTGTAGAGGGCAGATAGAATTAGGAATGAGTATATTTGAGGTAAGTTGGAGGTGGGGACATCGCGGAAGAGATGAAAGAGTAGACTGAGGTGGTATGGGCATGTGATGAGAAGAGGGGAGGAAGACCTGGTTAGGTCCATTAGAATGTTGATTGTTAGTTTGTTAGTTGGTGTTTTAGGGCCCTTCAACTACAAGGTCATTAGAGCCCCGTCCACTGTGTAGTTCTGATGCAGAGGCTGCACAGACACTACAGTAATGCGACGATTTCTGGATACTAGCGGTACCCAGTTTTCCCAACCAGCCACCCAAGTCAGTACTAACTAGGGTTGCGTTGCTTAACTTCAGTGATCAGACGAGAACTGGTGTGTCCAACGCAATTTGCCGCTCATTTAGAATGTTGAATGTTTCCGTTTTACATCCACCGATAACAGGTGACCCTTACGAGGTGGATGGGGCAGTAGGGATTGTTGGGGTACAGTAAAGGGAAGGGTATAAGGGAGTGGATGCATGTTTTTGGAAGCGCCCGGAGCAGGGATAGACTAAAGCAGACGTGGAAGCAGGTTGTAGGTAAGGATTTGTTAGTTTGTGGGGTGGAGAGTTAGAACCCGCGGACCCGACCACCCCCCCGCCACTGGCGGGACAAGGATATGATGATGATTAGGATAGAGATAGAGATGGTGTCCCATCGTTTATCGGAAGGTGTCTCTTAGTATTATTTACCTGTTCGATGTCATAAATTCAGATTTATGTTTTGGGACGTTCACAATTCGCTTTTCTTATACGTATGATCAGCTTGTCCTAATTGCTTGTTATCTTATGAACTTGATCGTGTTATACTGAGCTGGTTTTATCTCTGGCAACACACGATCTCAATTCAATTTGAATTGAGACGTGTAAATTGAATTGTAACGTTTAATTGAATTAACTTGCAATCATGTGTTCATTCAACTGCTGAAGGATATACAAGGGTTGTCATTTAAGGCCAGTTACTCTTAGCTCTGAAAGCTATTTACCGACAGTACGGAAGAGAAAAGCGGAATTAACTCTTATAACTGGAGATTTGCCCAATTTATGTAGAACAACTTGTTTTGAATTCAAGAGATATCGCAAACACCCAACAGGGTCTTAGGTTTACTATCCATCTGACAAAAAGACATACTTTAAATCTTTCGTTGTTTGTTGGTGTTCTAAGGCCCGTCAACTACAAGGTCATTAGAGCTCTCAAATCTTTCGTCCGAAAGAAACCACAAACTGGGGTAGCAGTTAACTCGACTAATTTAGGCTCATGTTGCCTTAAGCTACGGGAGCGGCGAATTATGTTGGACACACCAGTTCTCGTCTGATCACTGAAGTTTAGCAACACAACCCCAGCTAGTACTGACATGAATGGCCGCTTTGGGTAAACTAGGTGCTGCTAATACCCAAAAATCGTCCCATTTGTGTAGTGTCTGTGCAGTTTCTGCATAAGAACTACATTGTGGACGGGGCTGTAATGACCTTGTAGTTGAAGGGCCCTAAAACACCAACAAGCAAGCAAGCCTTAAGCTATCAAATGTGGGATAAGTTTTATGTAGTCATTATTATAGTAAGGTCTGCCCGAGTGTGATATGTCTTTTCCTAGCGTGCTTGCCTCTTGAGTAAACGCTAAGGGCAGCTTCTGGTCATGAGAGTTGAAGCCTTGTCCTCGTGTTGCCATTCATACTGTTACTCATTCTTCTTTTCAAAATAATAAATAGTATTTGTCTATTTTACTTTTTTGCCAGAAACGTGCAGTGGATTACCTCCAGGTAACCTTTGAGGCTCTTTTTACCTTTCTCAGATCTTTAAGTACATATAAAGTAAACCCTTCGACAGTTGTTGCGGGCCCTAAAAAACACGTTGCGGGACTAGATTAACACCCCATGTATACGGAATCTGAGGATAAAATTTTATTAAGATATATGTTTCATGACAGCAAAGGTCACCGTGAATGTCAGTTTCTTTTTATTGGACTGGGAAGGAGTGTTCAATGTGCTATCATATTTCTTGCGCAAATATCATAGAATTGAGTGTCTGATGCGTTGTAAAACATTCATCCACAAAGATTGATTAGCCTAGTCTAGACGTTGTTTTTCTTGGAAATGCTTCCATAATCCCTCCAAAAAACCTCACACTTATTACAGCTTTAAAGAGTATCGTCACATCAGCAGCAGGCCAGTCTACAAGCAGCCTGTACTGACCAGCCTGCGATGAAAGCCATGTGGCTCCATGATGCTGAACCAGTTTATAAATCTGTATTCATGCTTAATTACGGGTTACGGCCCCTTGTAGGGGCAATCACTCATCGCATGGTCGTTGCATGTCAAACGCATTGAAAAAATGACTGTAGGCACCGCCTAACTCATCGATTTCTTGAAATTTTTTTTCCTATTAACGTTAGGTCCACTGACAGTTATACAAGCGGTCTCTATAGGGGGTACATAAGACAGCTCACAGGGATTCGTGGAAGAGCCATAGAGATAACTAGTAGCCCGTTTCTCCACCTATGAGAGAGTTCCAGTATTCACGAGTTTAAAAAAATACAGGGAAGGAAAAGCGTCAGCAATATGAAATACAAAGAGGCAATAATATCAGATATAAAAAGGGGAAGAAAAAAGGAAAAGCTGGCGGAAATCCTGGGAGAGAAATATGACTAAATCAAGAACTGACGAGAGAAAAGTTGGACAGTGGTTTTTACAGCTGTAGTTCTGACTGTAGTTGACCGCATGCTCAATCCTTTTGGTCATCTCATTGCCATTCAGGAATACTCACATTATGCGAAGGAATAATACAGATAACTGAAACGCATTTGAGTTGGATATGGATTGTTTTTCAACGAGTGCATAAAGGATTGTTGAATTAGGTAGTCGACCAGCCATATAAAACGCTTCGCCCACTATTTCTCTGTGCCATCATTTCGGGGTAACGTGTGGGACTATATTGTTTTAGGGCCCTTCATCTACAATGGTCATTGGAGCCCCGTCAATTGCGTAGTCCTAATGCAGAGCCTGCGAAGGAGCGCCATGGTCACATGTGGTGTGTACAGTGCCATGGATACCCTCCTGCACCATGCCCTAGATGATTTAGAGGTGTCTGCAAAGTTTTGTGCAACATAGCGAGCCACATTTGAGCCTCTATTTTGCAGTCAAGATTACTTGGTCTGATTGCGGTTATTTTCAGTCCTAAAAGTGTCGTCATTTACATATCTAGATTCAAAAATGGGAAATTTTTTCTATGGGGTTTTCATCTTCATGTATGTAGCTATATTTAATTCTTGGAAAATTAATATTTTAGTGCAAGGAATTTATATAAATAAGCTTCAAAGAAGGGTGAGGTGAAATGTTGGATTTTTCACACCTGAAATTGGAAATACATCTAGTTAATAATGAATCCCGCAATATCCCGCCTGGTTTCTTGCTTTTTACATTGAAATACTCATTCCAAATTACAATTCAGGTGATTTCTTCTGCCCGTTTTTGCCCCATTTCAAAATGCAGAAGGTTATCTAGGAACAATTTAACCCTTATCATGCGTCACCAGGTCTTGCATTTTCTGGATTTCCTCTTATGGACCTCATTAGCTTCCTGCTTTTTGGCATACAGCCATTTGCTGGAGAGATTGTTTACTCCATTGTGTAGGCTTATTTACAAAAATCGCAATTAAATTGGGTAGTATGCTTGATTTACTGCACCAGTGATCCCAGGTTCGATACTGGATCGAAGTGGGTTGGCTTCTTTCACATGATTTAAGGCCCTTTAACAACAATGGTCATTAGAGCCCTGTTGAGTGTTTAGTTTTAATGCAGTCTACACAGACACTACACTGTTATGACGATATAGGGACAGTATTATCCGTATCAAGTGTTGCCAAGCGGTCATCCATGTTAGTACTAACTGGGGTTGCGTTCCTTAATTGCAGTTATCAGACAAGGAATGGTGTGTTCAATGCAATACACCCACATGTAACACCCCGAGTATGACTTCCTTCAGATGAGAGGTAAACCCAAGGTCCCGCACGGTGTACGATGGCATTGGTACGTAAAAGAACACTACTATGCAACAGGCAGATAAGGTCAAATTTCCCGGCGTAGAAGTCCGCCCCCTGGAATCGGCGGAATGCCCCAACGAACAGTAAACTGACAATAAATAAGCAGTGGAGTTGCAGTTTTGCTCGTGCAGCCAGCTGCAAAATCACCTGTCCAATATATCACCTTTGTGTCCATTCAGAAGGACAAGATTGGTACTCAGGTCCCTGCCATAGGCGGGAATAGGGTTAGGAGTAGGTTTCTTAAGTATACCAAATGCCCTTAAAAGAGATGTGCAACCTTGAACATTCGTTGAATAATACTGGAATTGATGCCAGTTTTGATGGTCTCCTGCCCTACTGTGCGTCGGTGGATTTGTTGGGGATTTAGGGTCCTTCAACTACAAGGTCATTTAGAGCCCCGTCCACTGCGTGGTTCTCATGCAGAGACTGCGCAGACACTACACTAATGCGACGAGTTTTGGGCATTAGCGGTACCCAGTTTTCCTAAGCGGCCACCCGTGTCAGTACTAACTGCGGTTGCGTTGCTTAACTTCAGTGACCAGACGAGAACCGGTGTGTCCAACGCAATAAGCCGCTCCCCGCGTCGGTGGAAGAAAAGTGTCTCAAAGAAACCAAATAGGCCGACGATAAATATGTATAGGGTTTGCAGTAACCGGGGACGTAAAAATACCAACAGATCGCTCATGTGTCCCAGTAGGACAAAAATAAACATCCAAACCTACCATAGGCAAGAAAAGGCTTAGTGGTGTTGTTGGTGACAGGTTCCTATGTTGTTTATTATCGAATTTTGTTTCCACTTGGCTCTTTCCAGCTTATGGGCACCTGAAGATGCCGATGCATGTCATTTTGTACTCATCATCATCATCATCTCATCCTTCTCCCGCCTGAGGCAGGGTCGGGTCTGCGGGTTCTAATCCTCCACTCCTGGCTATCCCCAAGCAGGTCACCCTCCACCCCGCACGCCTCCATGTCCCTTTGCACCACCTGCTCCCACGTCCGTTTTGGTCTTCCTCTACCTCTGGTGCCCCAAACTACCTGCAGTCCCACAATGGACCGAATAAGCTCCTCCTCTCCCCTCCTCATCACATGCCCATACCACCTCAGCCGGTTCCTGACGTACTGGTTTCTGATTCTGTCAGATCATGATACCCTACACATGTAGCGCAGCATTCGGTTCTTCCTGACTGACCAGTACTCTGAGCCATACAGCATAGCGGGCCTAACGACGGTTTTGTAAACTTTACCCTTAAACTTCATTGATTGTGTGCAGCGGCATATATTAAGGGGCCACTGAGTTATAATTTGAGGGGCATTCTATTTAGATCTTAGAATGGGCCTTTTTCATCCATTTGGGAATTAATCATAATCGTCACAGAATGCAATTGTGGTTCTATCTGACGTATGCTACGCAATGCAGACGAATCGTGAACTGCGCAGACGCAAGCCATATCTGAGTTTGCGCAGTTGACAATTCGTCTGCATTGCGTAACGTACGTCGGATAGAACCGCAGCCAGAAAACTCTCTATTGCTGTTACTGCGGTCTGGTAACGTAGGAACGTGAATGACGTTAATTTTCAAACTTTTCAATTTGGTAGGACTGCTACTCCTGCTTTTTTCATAGTTCCGTTAGTCGATATCTTTTTAGCTAAAGATCCGATATCGTTTACTACCTCCCCCTTCTCTCCCCGATGTCCAGTTCTGTCCATTCCATTATTTTGAAGTTAGTCTTAAAGTTATTTGATCTCAAAGTAATTGATTACTTAATTGATTATTTGACTGTGAAGGCGCGCCTGCGTATTGTGAAGTTATCAAAACAGCTGCATATGTTCCCTTAGCAACTTGTAATAAATGATATAAACATATATTTGTAACCAAATTTGCCTTCCTGTCTCTGTTCTCACCTTCCTCAGCCATAATGCTGACATGTCCTTCACGAAACTGCCAACCTAAGAGGGAATGAGGCGGCGAGGGAGGGTTTTGAATTGTCTGAAGAAGTGTGGTCATGGTAACAGTTGAAAGGCCCGATTTACGTAAAATGGCAACTAGCAGCAACCATTGGCTATTTTAATATTTGACGAGGCCCGTGATGTATTCAATTAAATACGTCAATAGTGTTTTCTGAAAAAAATGAGATTTGATTGAAATACGAAGCACCGTTATACCCCACTTTTCTACTCTTCCCTTTTTTCTGCCGCCTTGAAAGTTGTGAATTCCTTGAAATTGATCGCATTTCTACTTTTGTTATGTTGAGGATGCGAATTCTTCCCCGTATTTTAATCGAGTGTTGCTTTAACTGTTTTACCACATGACGCATATTTGATGCAACACATAATAGAGTCAGTCACTTGGTTACAGTTTTATTGAGCGAATACAACAGCGTTGTCAACTCATCACTGACAGTACATGAAAAAAGTGACTGTTGTCCCCCTCCGTATGTTACCTTTTTATTTTCGGTTTATTTGGATTAATATATATTTAAATTTTTGCCCCCATATGTGTATCTCACTTATCCAAACGCTATATTTGCAGTATTTGAAAGTGAAATCTCAAAGGCTCGAATGGAACTATGATAGGTACTGTAATATGCCTACTTGAATATTGGCACATTATTTTAGTTGTGTATTAATTATTTGCCTCTTCCGGTAACCAAACTTAGAGGAACTTTTGCTTTATTAAGCCACAAAATTTGTTTGTTTAATTATGAATCATGCAGATTTGTTACTAGAACGTACTAGAACGTTTGAACGCCGTCGTCATCATATCCGTGTTCGGCCAATGGCAGAGGGTCGGATCTGTGAGTTCTAGCCCTCCACTGCCGCCTATCTCTCATCAGGTACCCATCCACCCCAACACTTTATCATATTCTTACGCACAACCTGCTCCCACGTATGGTTGTTGGGGTTTTAGGGCTCTTCAACTACAAAGGCCATTAGTAGGGTTTATACAAAAACCGACATTTTATTCAAAAAACCGGTTTTCCGGTTTTAGAGTCTTCGTTAACAAATGGGCGTTGAAAACCGGTTTTCAAAACCTACAAACCCTAGCCATTAGAGCCCCGTCCACTGCGTAGCTCTAATGCAGAGTCTGCACAGGCACTACACTGTTATGACGATTTGGGTATTAGCAGTGCCCAGTGTTCCCAAGCAGTCACCCAGGCTGGGTTGTGTTGCTGAACTTCTGTGATCAGACGAGAACTGGTGTGTCCAACGCAATATAGCGGCTCTTCCACGTCTGCTTTGATCTTCCCTGTGGGAGCGGCGAGTTGCGTTGGACACACCAGTTCTCGTCTGATCACTGAAGTTAAGCAACGCAAGCCCAGTTAGTACTGACATGGGTGGTCGCTCGGGAAAGCTGGGTACTGCTAATACCCAATAATCGTCGCATTAGTGTAGTATCTGTGCAGACTATGCACTAGAACTATGCAGTGGACTGGTCTCTAATGACCTTGTAGTTGACGGGACCTTAAAACACCAACAAACAAACCAATTGATCTTCCCTTGCCCCGGGTGCTTCCAACGACAACTCTTCCGAGATGTCCCCATTCCCCAAACTATCTCTAATGTACCCATTCCTAATTTGAGTGCTTCGTCATCATCATACCCTTATCCCGCCTGTGGCTGGGTCGGGTTTGCAGGTTCTAGCCCTCCTCACTCACCTATTTCCCACCAGGTCCCCGTTCACTACCACACACTAGCATATCCTTACAGGCAACCTACTCCCACGTTCGCTTTGGTCTCCCCCCGGTCCGGGTGCTTCCAACCACTTGCATTCCTCTAATGGACCTTACAAGCTCCTTCTCCCCTCTCCACATTACGTGTCCATACCACCTCAATCTACTCTCCCTCATTTTTTTCCGCGATATCCCCTACTACCAGGCTACCTCTAATATACTAACTTCTAATTCTATCAGCTATTGACACCCCACTCATGTACCGCAGCATTTGCATTCTATTGACGTGGTTCTTCCTCACGGCCCAACACTGATTCATATAACATACCTGGTGTAACCACTGCTCTGTAAAACCTCCGTTTCAAATGTATTGGGACCCTCCTATCACACAGGACTTCGCTTGCCTGTCTCCACTTCAACCATTCCCATTGATTCTATTGGTAACATCCGAATCGATCTCCCCGTAGCTTTCGAACAGTGATCCTATGTACTTTACCTCTTGCACCTTTGCCACCAGCTCGCTCCAGAGAGTGCGTCACAGTTATTTTCCTTCCCAGTTGAAAGCGAAATACTCTTTCATCTTCTTAAGGGCTCTGACTACTTCGTCCTCCGTTACCCTGTCCACAACCCCAGGAGAGGTAGGATGGGTGTCAATGTCGTCCTCTCCCTTTGCAGTATTCGAGAGGCTGTGGAAATACTCTTCCTACCTTTTCTTTACCTCAGCAGGCGATGGTGCATCTAGGTGTCCAATCCCGTTCAGGAAGAAACCAACGAGGCAGTGCCGTTCTTAACATCATTATGGGCCCCTGGGCAAAGGAGTGTGCTGGGGCCTCAAAAACAACCACTCACAGGAATAATATGTAAATTGGGTACCCCGGGCAAGTGCCCAGTGGGCCCATATGTTAAGGCGGCACCACAACGAGAATATGGTGGATTGTGAGGTGGATCGCATGTTGAGGAAGAGAGGCTCGGAGCACACCTCCTGTGGAAACTGGCAAAATTTTCAGATATAGGGAGCTCGCCTCCTGGCATCGATGAAGGAAAAGTCCCCCAACGAATCAAAATAGGCGGAGATAAATAAGCATTAGGGTTGCAGCATTAGGTTGGGAGCCGGCTGCGTAAATATGCCGTCCAGCAGGTCGCTCATATCTGAGAGGTAGCAGGTAAATACAGTATGAGGTGATCTCTGGAGCTCAGTTCGTAGGGTTTACCTGCCTGAGTTAGGAGTCGAAGTCAGTGGTCTACCTTTCTATATGGGGAGCCCTAAAGAGAACCTTTCGGCATTTTCGGAAGTTAAAAAGGTCTAGTTCCGTGTTGTCCATCTACCAGATCTGAACACTGCAATGGCTAGCATCAGGATCAGAAAATGATGGTGATGATGTCATACAGGAAGTATTTAAAAGTGTCAATCTCTACCAGATGTTATTTGATGAGAGCACAATGGGCAGCATGATAATTTTCATAGACAGGAAACAGTTTTTTTTTTCAAAAGTGGCTGACTGGCTACTCGGAGGTCATTGTCCTTTGGTTGTCATTTTTCCAGATGTCCAAACATTGGATTATCACTTGGGAACACATATACAACTTATCGAACCAACTGTTTTCAATTTAATCCCCGCCTCCTGAACTTCACTGATCAATAAGTTTGTTGTCGTTGTTCAGAAGCCTGTTGCTAAGGTCACACAGGGATTTCTAATTAGTAAAGTGTGCTAACGTTCGTGCGTGGTGTGTTTCCTTTGCCTCCTGTTTTTGGTTTTCTCCCCTGAGATAGATCATTGGGATAGGTTGTACGGGTCAATATCTTGATCATCCAGAAATAATTTCTTCTGATAAACCCCTCCTCGCCCCTCTGCTGAAGTTGACATGCTGTGTTATATAGGAGAGTGATTATTAAATATCGATTGTTGACCCTCTCATGACATTCCAACTTGAAAAATAGTTCTGGTCTATCCCTTTTAGGGTTGAAGGGTCGTTCATTAATCCTGCGGTTGAAGACCCTGGATCATTATCACATTGCCTCCTCTTGATTTCATTAATAATAAGCAACAAGATTCACCATTGGTGGTTTTAGGGAGGAGGAATTTTGAGTTCACTGAATGAAGTTCACAATTGATCCCAAGGCACTTTGACTATAATTGGCCCTACGTCTCACATTGTGTTAGTAAATAGGATCAAAAAGCCAGGAACCACCTAGTAATCCGTGTTGTAGTAAACTGTGAATCTTTGTGGATACTCTAGGATCGAATATGGGCCTGTTGCACATTGTACGAGATGGCTAAAAGGATTGAGGTACAGTATTTTGTATTCAGCCAGCGATTGAAAGCCACAATCCAAAGGCTGCCCCTGTGATTTTCTAGGTCTACCTTCTTCCTGACCTTTCTATCCTATCAGTTTTCATCTCCCACTTTTTCTATTTTGATGTAGCTGTAGTACTGCGTGAGTGGTTCCAGGTTCAAACGTGGACTGAGGCGGTTAGACTTCTTTCGCCGTATGGCCTGCACGATGTCAGCAAATTAGTAATCCACACGTGTGGTTTGATAAATTTTGGAGGTGGAGGGGCAGAAGCCCCGAAGTTCCGTGTGGTGTACGATGGCATGTGCACGTAAAAGAACCCTCTCTAATATGCTACGGGTAGATGAGGCAAAATTTCCAGGTGTAAGAGTTCGCCTCCTGGCGACGAGTCGGTGGAGGGCTCCAACGGGCAGAAGGCCGAATAACTTTGGTCGGCAGCCGACTGCGGAAAAACTTCGTCCAATATTTCACTCTTGTGTCAATTCAGAGGGACAAGATGGGTACCCGACCCTGCCATAGTCGGGAAAAAGGTTAGGAGTTGCGATTCCTGAGTGCAGTCATTGTTAAAATTTGTGTTTGAAAAATTGCTTTGAAACAACCTAATAACTACTCCGTTTCGAGGTCGCACGATTGACATGGAATGTTTTTAGTGCATTATTCACGATTTTAGGAGCAGTTTACAGTTTTATTATGGTGTTATATAATATTAGTCAATTAATGACTTGCGTCACGATATATCTTTCTGAAATATATCGTCTTCCTTTTACATAGTGGACATGTAGCAATATCGATAATCTTGTCTCATCACTTTTTGACAGAATACCACATAATTACAACAGGATATCAAGGTCGGTCTCAGGTGTTAGTGCCATTGAAACTTGTGAACTTTTCAGGTCATTTCAGAATTCGGGACAATATGAATTTCCTTAACATCCTAACTTATGTGTGCTTGACCTTGCATGATTGTGAACTGCATTGTTTTTACATTTTGATTGCAAGGATGATTAAAAGCTTTCGTTATGCACATTTGGTTTTCTCCTGAAATGATTATCTTACAGAGTCCCAGAAAATGGAGAGCGGCTGTATTGCTTTAGACACACACCAGTTCTTGTCTGATCACTGAAGTTAGGCAACGCAACCCCAGATATTACTGGCATGGGTGACACTAGGGAATACCAGGTACTGCTAATGCCCGAATCGTCGTAACAGCGCAGTATCTGTGCAGACTCTGCATTAGAACTACGCAGTGGACGGGATTCTAATGAACATTGTAGTTGAAGGGCCGTAAAACGCCACGAAAGAAAAAGAAACCCTGAAAATGGAATTGAATGATGGATTTTGTTTGGTTGTTGGTGTTTTAGGGCCCTTCAACTACGAGGTCATTAGAGCGCCGTCCACAGCCTAGTTCTTATGCAGAGACTGCACAGACACTACACTAATGCGACGATTTTTGGGTATTAGCAGTACCCAGTTTTCCCAAGCGGTCACCCATGTCAGTGCTAGCTGGGGTTGCGCTGCTTAACTTCAGGGATCAGACGAGAACCCCCTTGAATAATGTAGGAGGCTTCCGTCGTGAACTCCACAACGCTCACAATTACATTAGGTATAAACGTCGTTTGTTTGTTATTGCTTTTGGGCCCATAACTACTATGGTCATTAGGGCGCAGTATAAACGTCACCTTTAAGAATAAAGTCTTCAATTAGCACAGGCATTTCGTGTCACCTGATGAGAGCAATTTATAAAGCAAGGAATTTTCTGTTTTTCATGTTTTGTTTTTCAAATTTTCGCTGAGGTTAGCGTAGATTAGGTCCCATTAGGTTAGGTTAGTCTTTTTTTATTTTTCACGGAGTTTTTAGCACTCTTGCATTGCGCCAACATTGGCATCAGTTTGTACACCTGTGTTTTCGATCATTTTGAAACTCATCTCCGACTCAAAATGAACTGCACATGGCCATGCACATATGGCTGTTCCACAGGAAACAATGGATGCTTCACGTGAGGTTGACATCTGGCTCGATAGAAATCAATAACATCGAACTGGCGTCTGCACGTACGAACCGTTAATTGAAGAGGTAAGGGCATGCTGTCAAGTCAAGCCACCTACTCGACATCACGAAAGCTTGAGCATGTCACGCCACAGTGACCCTATACTTAGTAGTCGTGAACCTTTACAATTAAAATGCTATACTGGTTTGGAGGTTCATGGCCGTGTATATTACTGATTTGGGAGGGTAAAAGGTGCCAAGGGAAGACATTTAAGGCAGAAAATGAGAGAGATGGGGGTGGAACTGATATATGTACAGCATAGTCATAGTCGTGTGATGAGGAAATGCAGGTGAGGTAAGGCAATTTGTGGAGGATGGTTAGTAGCTGCAGTTTTCAAACAAGTTTGAGAACCACTGGCTAGGAGGGATGCAGGGTATGTGGGTAAAGACTTAACATTCTTAGGATCCAGTTTAGCATAGGATGAAGGTGGTGTTGAGGAAGCTAGGATGTCCATGAGGAGATCTCAAAATGTCTGAAACATTCCATGATGATCTTTACAATTTGTAAAGAATTAACACTGACTCATATTGGTGCTCTGAAGGTGCGTCTAACGGAATTTGCCGCTGCCCTATAAAGATTTAGTTTCCTAGTTAAAAAATTTATTACGAGGTCTAGATAAATGTTAACTTAATCCTTTCAGTTTTGATGTCCTACCTGATGTTGTACCTCAAGTACTAGTAAGGGTGACCATTTGAGAACCCTGGGTTCTGAACAGCATAGTGTCTGTTCAGATTCTGCATTAGAACTATGCAAGGGACGGGGCTCTAATGACCACTGTAATTGAAGGGCCCTAAACCACCAACAAAACAAAGTAAGCCTATCTGATGGAAGGCGCACTGAGACTTCTCTCGCGATCTCACCCAAAACAACCCAATCGTCTTTGCACCACCAAGGTGTCTAAAATGCCCTTAATCGTATAAAAAAAGCAGAGGCGTCCAATGGCAAAGACCTGCCACTCTTGTTTAAGTGGATCAACTGTAAGAAATTGTCATTATATTGCAAATAAGGTTTCTTTCTTTCTGACTTTCCAGGCTGGAAAACAGTATGGCCAGTTGGACCAGTGGTTCGCTTGATGTTGATCGACCATTATCACCAACAAAAATGAGACAGCAAAAAATAGAAAAACAGGTCAGTGTTTTTTGTTGGTCTCTTCTTGTTTCTGGTTATAGCTGAAATTGAACTTGTTGAATTTCTTGTCATTGTACGCTTCAAATGATAGAACGTCGTCTTAAAATAATCATGGTCTACAAAGATTAATTTTGTGCTCATTGTAAGAGACGTTATTGAATTGACAACCATCTGTAAAATATTGAGTTTTTTGTCTGTGGTTGCAGAAACACATATAGCCATTTCCTAACAATGAAATCAACCGTACTATCTCTTTGCATCACTTGCACAAAGTGATCTTAGTAAATTTTTTTTCCATTTTCGTCCTTTTTATGTACTTTATATTATCTTGTTGCAGCATTATTATCCTTCAAAAGAAGGTTTAAATTAATCGGAAGAGTTATGCCATCAACAACCTCTGTAAAAACAATGGTGACTCTTAAAAGACTCCTACCTGTGATTAGGACAAATTGGGTGGCTCGTTTCCAATTTATAGTACTATAAAGCGTTCATTCCATAAACTTGAGTTCAAGTGCATCAAAGTCAAAAGTTCCGAGCCTGAACTGCTTTATATTTTGCAAAAAGCTTGCACTCAGCCCAGACTTTGATCAATGATGTTCTCTATCTCTCTCTCTCTCTCTCTTTGCACTAACTTCAGTCCCCTAGCCTAATGAAATTGTCGTCCTGGGAGGGGGTCTCCGAACTCATCTACCGTCTCATTTCTTTTTGAACAGTTGCCATGCATCGTTTTTATCTCCTGACCAAGTTGTTCACTCTAATAATATACTGGATGTTTTCAACTCCGTAGTCGTAGGTCAGCATCCAACCTTCTAAAGTGATTTGAGAGAGAGAGGGATTATGGAGGATGAACGACCTCAGAAATTCAGGATAGTCGAATAATTGAAGATACAGGCCAAGTGGAACTTTGCTATCACTGTTAGAATTTCAAGATAACCTTAAAGTAGAGATTCTTAGTTTTTACTCTTCCTTTTCCGAGTTTCATGGATTAGTTTTGTCCATGCACAACGTCTGGCTGTCATTTCAGGGGGGGGGGATGAAATCAGAAATTCCGTCAAGCTCAGGCCATGATAAGCCAAATTGGTAATGGAGTGAATGACTCTCATTCCTAATAACACTAAGGAACAAATTTTTACTTTGGAAAAAATACATTTCTCACTTAGTGCTAGATTTATTGGATATGTTATGCTGATTATTTATCTGTTCTCCATTTTGCCCTAGGACGTCAGGTTCTCTGGTAATTCATAGGGCTGCAGTTCCATTAAAACATTAATTGCGAATGGACATCATACCTCAGATATCATACTCTATATAATTTATGTTAATAATATAGGACTTGACATGATTTAGGGCATTTATGTTAATGACATAGGGCTATCTGCAAGATGGCACTTGCATTGCAAGGGTGGTGGATGAAGGGTTATCTTCCTGTACAGAATTGCAACAGGACCTAAACAAGATGTATACCTGAAGCATAAAGTGGGAGTCACTGCCATTAAACCTGCACAAATGTAGCTTTCTTATGATAAGCAGGTCTTGAAGGCGATTTAATCTTGCTTATTGCATAGGTGGTGTGAGGGTTAAGAGGGATGAGATCCAGAAGTTCCTTGGAATTATTCTAAATACTATGGTCACCTGGAGGGAGCACACCAACAAATTGATTGGGAATACTGGGCATGCCCTCCGTTTGGTTAGTAGAGTCCTAGGGGACAGCACAAAGGAAAGTTTTTCACTGGTATGGCCAATTGTAGAGTATTGTAGTCCAATTTGGTACCCGTTTTAGGCAGGGTTTATCTTGGGAAATTGAAATGATTCAAAGGAGGGCAGCAAGAATTGTGTTACATCACTTCTCGAAGATTGAGTGTCTCACACTTGATCACAGAATGTCTTTGGCAGCTTATCCCTTGCAGAGTATAGAGGAAGAAATGATCATCCATTCAAATTGAAGGGGAAAACAGATTTGTATTACTGGTCCTTTTCCAAGGATCATTTGGCAATGGAATGCTCTCGGTGAGTATAATATGGCGAACTTTCTGCAAGAAAGTGCCATTACAGCATGTAGGCAATGCATGACAATAGATGCTATACTTCAAGTGGGTTACAAATTAGGAATGAGAGTCATTCTCTCCACTGCCAATTTGACCTATAAGGGCTGCTTGCAGTGTATTTAATTAAATTAGAATGCAATCATGTTTCCAGTGGCTCACTAATCTGTCAGGGAAACAAACCTCTACTATCACATGGTCACTAGCTGTATCCTAGTAGGCCTACCTAGGACTAATAGCTGGCCAGTGACAATAGGTAGGGTAAAGTACAGTCAGATTTCTTTCATACTGCATGTCATTTACTGCTTTATTGACAACTGTCACTAAAATTTTAAAAAGGGGAATTACAAAAAAACTGAGGGTCGCACAGTAAAACGAAAGTCATTTCCTTGAACAGCATACAAAAACACATAAAATAGCTCTATTGGTGTTTCCGTATTTTTTGGCTGTTCCACAGTGTAATTGATTCATTCAAAACCTCAAGGAACCTGAAGCTTAGCATCTATTCTACCATACATTGCCTACCTGCTATAATGGCGCCGTCTTTTAGAAAGTTCCGCACAATATCCTCATAAAGAGCATTCCATTGCCAAATGACCCTTGGAAAAAAGGACCAGTAAATTTCAAGTGAAATTTCCTGTGAAATTTCAAGCGTTTCTGCATTGTGCCAGTATCTCAGTTTGTAACCTGTGTTGTGATCATTTTCAAACCATATTCAATATACAGAGAAACTTCTCTAATCGGTCCACACTTGAGGATTTACAAAAGTCGACCCATCAGAGGGGAGGACCGACTAGGGGGTTAACCAAAATACAGTATATGTATGTACCGGGGAATTTTCCGTTCTTCAAAAAAGTGAATTGTTTGTTTGTGTTTTAGGGCCCTTCAACTACAAGGTCATTAGAGCCCCGTCCACAGCATAGTTCTTATGCGGAGACTGCACAGACACTACACTAACGCGACGATTTTTTGTGTATTAGCAGTACCCAGTTTTCCCAAGCGACCACCCATGTCAGTACTAGCTGGGGTTGCACTGCTTAACTTCAGTAATCAGACAAGAACTGGTGTGTCCAACGCAATTCGCCGCTCCCTTCACTGTATAGTGTAAGACATTTACTGTATTTATGACTGGCCTGTCTCTGATGTCCTCAAAGAACCCCACATGCTGACGGTTTCGACGTTTACTAATTTTTTTTCTATCTACATTTGCCTCCATCTCCCGAATTGACTGTAAGCTCATTATCTGAAAGCATCATTCACTATTAGTTGAATTAGTAACTGCAGTAGCCCAATCATGGTCATTTCAGGATTTAACACATGCTGTTTATATAACTGGCAGGAGGTTTCTATTTCTGGCTAAGATGCAACCTTATCATTTACATCCAGTGAGTTTGATGCCATTGTCTGTTAAGCTACTTGCTTTATTATTGTTTTTGGAAGAGCCGTAATCATATCTGCAAGACAACGCAGATTTATTTATTGTTGCAAAACTGATACTTTCTTCATAGCTCATCTAGCTTATTTCTATTCATAGTGTTGTAGCGAGAATGAGCCGTTTGTATATAAATTCAGGGGTCTTAGTGGAAAAATTTGTTTGTGGATTAATTGCACTATGATAACAGACATCGTTGCGTTCCCTCGATGCATTTTACATACTTAAACCATAGCATAATAATGTTTTTCATATTTGTTAGATGTCGTTATTATCGACTAGACGCATTTCTTAAACCGCATCCTAGATAAAAATATACCATAAGAGCTATTATGAAGCCATTGTGCGAGTTTCTCTGTCAACATATTATCATCATAATTTTGACTACTTAAGAAGTCATTTTATGTTTAAGAAGGTTGCTATTGAGGCATAAAGCTTATCAATCTTATGGCAAATAGAGTTGAAGTAATGAGACTTGATTATTTATTTATGCAATTGAAATAAAGTTTCTAAAGATATTTGCTAGTAATGAATGCGAACAAAACTTTTTACTTCTCCAACAATATTTGTTATTGGTTCAACTAACTAAATTGAAATAAATTGTAATCTTCTTTAGTTGAAGTTTTACATTGCAATTTATAAGCTACAAAAACAGAAAACATTCATTTTCTTACTTTGTCGATTAAAAAAAGAAAGTCGACAACTTAGAAATGTTGTTCGTTTGAAAAGTGGACTAAATAATTGAGTCTTTATCAAGAAAATATCCAAATACTTGCCGATCAGTAGAACTTTTTTTTCTAAAGATGTAATGTATAAAGCCCGGGGATATCTCATCACAAGGGCAACACTTCCCACCTATGGCAGGCAGGGGCGGATAAAGGGGGGAGCAATGCATTGTTTGTTGGTGTCTTAGGGCCCTTCAACTACAAGGTCATTAGTGCCCCGTCCACTGTGTAGTTCTGATGCAGAATCTGCACAGACACTACACTAATGCGACGATTTTTGGATACTGGCGGTACCCATTTTTCCTGAGCGCCACCCATGTCAGTACTAGCTGGGGTTGCGCTGCTTAACTTCAGTGATCAGACGAGAACTGGTGTGTTCAACGCAATTCGCCGCTCGGGGAGCAATGCAGCAATTGTTACCCCCTCACAGTGCCTCAATGGGGCGCGTATTTCAACTGATGAATGATTCAAGTTTGCAACTAACGAGGTATTTTTGCATTACTATCCCAATTTCTATACTGCCATTCCAACAGTTTTAGTCCAATCTGCAGTTGGCGAAACCACTGAAGATGGGACATTGTCTAAGGCAGTGATTCTCAACCACTGTGCCGCGGCACTTTAGTGTGCCGCGAGGTAGGGTACCCATCTTGTCCCTCTGACTGGACACAAGGGCGATATATTGGGCAGTGTTTTCCCACAGCCGGTTGCCAATGAAAGCTGCAATTCCTATGCTATTTATCGTCTTTCTACTGTTCGTTGGGACATTCCACCGAAGACGGGGGGCGAGCTCCTGCACCTGGAAATTTTGGTCCTCTACCCGTTCCATTTAGAGAGGGTTCTTCCATGTGCAAATGCCATCGTACACCACACGGGACCTCGGTTTTACTTCTCACCAGAAAGAAGGTGCACTCAGGGCTTCTCTCTCGCCCGAAAAAAGCTAACCCACCTCGGTCCAATATTGAACCAAAAACTACTGACACAGTTGCCGAGGCAAGTTTTTGCATGGGGTTAGGTGGTTAGGTTACAACTTATATATTTTCTTTGGCGTTTGTGTACCTAGAAATGTGTCGTTGCTAGTGTGCCGCCAAATTTTGAAATTAGTAAAAGTGTACCGTGGTCAAAAAAAGGTTGAGAATCACTGGTCTACGGAGCAGTAGAGGACCTGGTGTAATTGCTAGCTAGAATTACACTAAGGAATTCTGAATATATTGAAAAATATTTGGGGCACACTGTTTTGAAGTGCTCCCCCTGATCCACTCCTGGATCCGCCCCTGATGGCAGGATCAGCTAGAGGACGCATGATCTAGCTGTTGGCGATATTTTTAAGCAAGCCGACTGCCGATCGAATCCTGAAACCCTGGCGCATATTCCTCGTCGACCTATTTTTCAATTTTGGGGCGATTTCCTCAGCCCCAACATTAGGAGCTCGGCTCCTTCACCGGGTAACTTTGCTAGACTTCACGAATATTTTTCCGTCTATAGTTTCTTTCTAAGGGTTATTTTACCTACTGATAACAACGTACGCACCACACGGGGCCACTAAATTACTTCTCATCAGATGGGAACGCACTGAGGCTTCTCTCTCGCTTTCTCTTGTCCGAAAGAGGCCATACATACTTGGTCCAAGATCTAACTTGGATTCAAAATCAAGCAAGTTTCAGGGTCGTGTATCGTGTACAGAAATACAACAGACCCATGCTATATGCGTGGATTACTGCGTGTTTTACCTGCCCTCGTGTAGACTAGATATCTTTCAAGTTCTAAGCACGTAAGTTTATTTTCTAAAGGAAAACCTTAAATGGGGTTTCCATAACTTGCAGAGTAAGTCATGTACGTGGAAAGAATAATGTCACCTGCTCCTAAAAGTGTCCCTCAGTCTGAGGGGTGTGGAAGAGTATCGATAAAATTTATTGAGGTTTGACTCCCAGCATGGACTTTCGCAAAGAATGTTCCAGGAGTGGACACAAGCTTGGAGATAATGTTCCCGAGGGAGGGCGCAAAGTTCCAAGAATAGGATCAACTTGTGTATCTGAAGGAATTCTTTTGTTGCTATGACAGCAACAAAAAAATTAATGTCAAATATAGCTCCTTGATTAAAAATTCAATTAATTACAAATGTTATTCCATTTGTTCTTCCTCTAGCAGGATCCGGGCTCTCCACAACCTTCTATTCTGAACTAGGTCTACGCATCCCCTCTTTCTGCACCTACTATTGATTCCTCACCTTTTTCTATTACCTGCACTCCCAACTTCTCATCATTTCACTGACCAGCTGGTTACTTTTCTAAAGAGGCAAAGGCATAGCTCATTTTTTCTTTGGCATATGTAGGAATGTGGGTTCAATTCTGATCAATACATTGAAAAGAAAACTATCATCTGTATATCTCAAAATTCATTTCAAAAGCAATGAATACAAGCAAAATAGACCAGGTCACGACGTGAACTTCCATTGATTCTTATTTCTGCTGGATAAAATCTACTGTAAAACAGTTTAAAATTTTGTAAATGTATGAAAAAAAATACGATAACATATTCCAATTCAGTATAAGATTAGTACAGAAATAAAAGGAAAGGCTAAAGTTGCTCAAACATCCCATTAGACTAAGACAAAAATATAATATTCACCAACTTGGAACCACTCTTTCAGGAACTGCTTCCGCTTACTTGAGCATAAAGAGTCGTATGAGTGATCACAGGCACAATAATACACAGTAAAGTACAATCCAATTCCCAACTGAATCAACATCCTTGACTTCCAATTTAAATGTAGTTTTTGTTACACTGAACTGCAAACGACAACTACTCAAAAGGCATCAAGCAAATTCTTACTTTCAAAGTCAAGTATCACAGCAAGCCATTTTAGAAACACATATCAGAGCCAAATAACAAGAATGATGTTATCAAACGAGTTCAAAATAAGTTTACAACGACGCCATATATTAGATGCTTACCTCTGAGAAATGCTCTTCTACCAATTATAGCCCTCAAAACCAGAGTATCCCCTTAAAATTGCACCCAAGAGGGCATAATCAGATCTAATAATGAATTACGTCAAATAGGTATTGTCGAAATATACTGTATATCACCCTTGTGTCCTTTCAGAGGGACAAGATGGGTACCCCACCCTGCCATTGGCGGGAAAAGGATTAGGAGTCGCTTTTGTGTTGCCGGTGGATAGCCCTTCTGAGGAAGGCCCATGCATTTTCCTCCTAGACTAGTGTTTTTCAAGGGAGAGGCGAATTGCGTTGGACACACCAGTTCTCGTCTGGTCACTGAAGTTAAGCAGCGCAATCCCAGCTAGTACTGACATGGGTGGCCGCTTGGGGAAACTGGGTACTGCTAATACCCAAAATTCGTCGCATTAGTGTAGTGTCTGTGCAGTCTCTTCATAAGAACTACACTGTGGGCGGGGCTCTAAATAGTTCTCCTAGGACAATTGTTTGCTGGACAATAGTTCACCTAGTATTCATTTGGACCTTTTTTTTGAGTCATCATCATTATCATCACCGTTATCCCGCCTGTGGCAGGGTGGGTTCTGCGGGTTCTAGCCCTTCACTCCTGTATCTCCAATCAGGTGCCCGTCCACCCCACACACTACCACGTCCTTATGGCAAATCCGTTCCCACGTCTGCTTCAGTCTTCCCCTGCCCTGGGTGCACCTAATGAGCTCCTCTTCCCCTCTTCTCATGACGTGTGCATACCACCTCAGCCCATTCGCCCTGATTTTTGGCGATGTCCACCACCCCTAGACATTTATTTCTTTTTTCTCTGTTTAATATAATAATAATTTAAAAAATATAAAAAGACACAAATATAAACTAAAATTCAAAATTGTGTGCTATTCCTTTCAGAAAGTCCATTAAATTTCTATTGTTGATGTCCTCCACAATATTTAGAATTCTTCCCAACATAAACTAAAATTCCATTACCCTCCCAGGGGCGAACCATCCGAAGAGGCGAAAGCTCCGGGGGGAAAAAGTACTCAGTGGCAAAATGTCGGGGATGAATGTTTCAGATCCCACTTCAGTTCTATATGTAGGTTCTTCATAAATGATAAATCGAACGAACAATAATCTGGCGAACAATTGTCCTAAGTGAACAGTTGTCTTAAGTGAACAATTGTCAGTGAACAATTGTCTGGACATGGTGTCTGGCCAGTTTCTGCATAAGAACCACACTGTGGACGGAGCTCTAATGACCTTGTAGTTGAAGAGCCCTAAAACACCAACCAACAAACAAACAACAAAAAGTGCCTTTGGAATTTTTGTCTGAAAGAAACTACTCAATCACCACCACCTAGGCCAGGATCTAACTGTTACTGTGGACTCACAAGTGAATCGGGAGCGGCTGTATTGCGTAGGACACAGTGGCGGTTTTAGGCACGTGCAAACTGCAAATGCATGGGGTCTCGCGCTTCAGGGGCCTCGCTTTTGCAAGTTGAAAGGGCCTCGCACTTTCAATTTGCACAGGTTTGCACAGGGCCTCGCGTATGCTAGAACCGCTACTGGTAGGACACACCAGATCTCGTCTGATTACTGAAGTTCAGCACCACAACCTCAGCTAGGACTAACATGGGTGGCCGCTTATGAAAACTGGGTAGCGCTGATACCCAAAAATCGTCGCATCATTGTGTCTGTGCAGTCTCAGCATTGGAACTATGCAGTCGACGGGGCTCTAATGACCGTCGTAGTTGAAGGGCCCTAAAACTCCAACAACACAAGTGAATCACCCTAACATTGACCTACCAAAGCGGGCAATCCTGCGCGGATCTACTGCTTCCGGACTTCCAAACGTGATTACTAGTTATTTAATCAGAAATTATATCGACTTATAGATTTTAAGAATTGTGGAAATAGAATTATTGACTAGCTGATAGCAATTTCATCGGAAAATATTAGTCGTAACACTTACTATTACATAATAGTGGCAAGCTGGTAATATCTTCAAGGAATGGAATTGAAATTTTAAATTGCTGTCGTTATATAAGGCTACTATCGATCATGACGTCACAGGAAACCGAAATTGAAAATCTACATCTTACCTTAATGGTTTATGAAAGGCATGGTGAAGAACGAAATAATAGTAAGTTGTTCGTAAGGGTAAAAAATGTGAGAATGTCCCACCAATATCTTTAGTTTTATGGTAGATATTATACTAAACGATCAGTAGAAATGACCCACTTTAACATTTTAATATTTCATCGAGATTATGATGATGCATACGCATACCTATTTTTTTTCTTGAATTTTATATGAATTACAAATTGCTGCAGTGTAACTTTACTTTCAATCCCTGATGGCCATCGCACGCCCCTTTCTGGCATGACATTTTTTTACTCCTTCTTTCGCACAAGAAATCAATTGTATAAATTATACAGAATTGAATCCTCGCAGGAGTGTATTAATTTTAGATTATGTCGGGAAAACAACGTAAAAATTGAATATGTCTATGTATCTTTATTATTCCGATGGGAGGAAACTGTGCAATTTAATCGTGATACCTGAATAATTAGTAGTCATTATAGTGATGTTTGCAAAAAGCTTTTATAATTTAAGTATGAATATGGCAGTTGTGAAGTTGTTTCTTTTTTATACATCATCTTTTACATTTGTCTGCTTACATTGCGAGATAAGAAAACAAGATGATACATCATGTGTCTGCACACATCTATTTCAAGTAATGATTATCATCTTTTCATAGTTTATTCATTTTTCTTACTTTTTTTTGGAGGGAAGAGTTCACATGTTGAAAGATAAATTTGCCACATTTGTTTTGCTGATGATCAGATGTTTGTTTTTCTCTACACCCAGTTGAGTACCCACACGGTATCCTAAATAATTATTACCTAAAGAAAGGCGTTTAAATTCCTACCTCCTGGTGTCAAAAACTACCACCGCAGTGACAAATCACCCTATTAGGTCACTAGCAAGATTTCAAGCTTGTGCATATGCAAAATCAGATTGTGGCTTTCGTGCGGCTTATGTGGTTCCAACTGTTGGACAGCAGTTAATCTTAACGCCCTATCACACACACATTCTCTTAAATCCCTATCTCTTCTCCTGTCTGTGGCTAGGCTGACTGCCCAATTTTGTTGCACTGGGACAAGTGAGCGAGCGATCTATTGGATGGTACAGTATTTTAACGCAGCTGGTGGCCTACCTCCATGCTTCACTGACACCAGGAGGAGAGCTCCTGCACCTGGAAATGTTGTCGCACTCCCCGTATATTTTACTCCATGTTGTAAGGGTATTTTTTAATGTGCTGAGGACCTTGGGCACATCACATGGGGTCATCTTACAGAAAGTGTACTACTGGAGGCGTCTTTGTCGCTCGAAATACGCCTGGGAGCGGCTCATTGCGTTGGAAACACCAATTCTCGTCTGATCACTGAAGTTAAGCAGCGCAACCCCAGCTAGTACGGACATGGATGGCCGCTTGGGAAAACTGGGTACTTCTAATACCCAAAAATCGTCGCACTAGCGTAGTGTCTGTGCAGTCTCAGCATAGGAACTATGCTGTGGACGGGGCTCTAATGACCTTGTAGTTGAAGGGCCCTAAAACACCAACAACAAACAGTCGAAATACGCCAAACCATTTCGAACTAGAAGCACTTGTTTGTTGGTGTTTTAGGGCCCTTCAACTTTAAGAAACTGGACAGGCACTACACTAATGCGACGCTTTTTTGGGTATTAGCAGTACCCAGTTTTCCCAAGCGGCCACCCATGTCAGTACTAGCTGGGGTTGCGTTGCGTTCGCCCCTCCCAACTAGAAATGCACCTGGTAATACTGACTCGGGGCTTGTTACGAGGTTCGTAGCAAGGTTTGTATCGAGATTCGTTGGAGAGTTGAAACACCTTTCGCTCGAAAGAAGTAATCCAGCTGGAATAGGACCGAACTTGCAATCATAGGTTTAACAGTGAAACAAAAGCAACCGAGACGTATTTCGTTGTTTTTCGTGGCTCCTTACATGAATTGTATGTTTTTTTCCGCTGTGTGCAAACTAAATATTGCATGACGGAAGTTCTGATTAGAGTTTGTAACCACTTTTGTTTGCTCTACAAGCAAAAGAGTGTGGTGGAGATCAGTTGAATGGCACCCTTTGATATAAACATTCTCTATCAATTCAACTTTGACGTCATACTTGCTCAGCTATCACTAAGTTTTAATGAGTCTTCTAAAACATAATCGACTCTACATATGCAATTTAATTAATGTAAAAACCAAGGAAACTACACCTTGAATTACTCCTGAGTAAAGAGTTGTGTTTAAATGATTCATCAAGAAGAGTATATTAATTTGGAGAGTTAATGCCACTTATTTCAAGTTCATTAATAGGAGAATGTAGCAATCAGAGGGTAGGTGGAACTACCAATATTCAATCAGCAAAAGATTGAGAGGATCTTCTTTCATGGTCGTACAATTGTATATAAAGTTTTAGAGCCAAACACACTCCTTTAATCGAATGTGATCCAATCCCTTTTTCCTCACTCAGTTTTAAAATTCAGGGAAGAAATTGCCCTTTAAATTAGGAAAAAAAGGTAAAGTTTTTTCTTGATGTCTAATAGACCAATCCTGAATTTCGAGCTTGGGTACGAAGTTTAATTCAAGACATTGGTCACAAGTTGACAGAAGAAAAGAAATTATTGATCCTACTATAGAGTGCATGTGCGAACACATGTGATCTCTCTTATTCTATGTCTGTTTGTGTGTGCCTTTCTTTAAAAATTTCAACTCAAAGAACAGCCAATTACAACTTCCATTTTACTTCAGAAATCCTTCCCCTATCAAGTATGTCTATCGCCAAAAAAGATCAAAATAAAAAAAAATGATATCAAATCCTGAAACTGGTAATAATGAAAGATGTCTTTTGTCACCAAGAATCGTTGAAAGAAGTAAAAGAAATTGCCATTTGGTCTTTAACTAAAGTGGGTAGAGTTTCAAACAATGATCCCGAGCTGTATTTCATTCTACCGGTAAAGTAGTTTAAAAAATCGCCCCATATATCGATACTCAAACATTTAGCAGGTTGGAGGTCTCCCCTCCTCCTTCTCCCCACTTCAAGAAAAGTATGGATAGGGCAGAAGATAAATAGAGATTTGAAAAGAGCATGCAGCAGGGCACATTGTCTGATAAAAATTTGTTCTCTTTCTCTTTCACTCTGCGAGTTCAGGTGCAGCAGGAGCTCGGTGCTTGACTACTTCTTATTTCAACGTAAGGCCTTTTTTTGTAGTAGAAAATAAAGAAAAGAATTGACGACAATGATTATTGAAGTCTGATAGAAAAAGAAATAGAGCCAGTTACGAATCAAAAACGGAAAATTGGTATCATATGTTATAGTAAGACAAAGGCTTTGGTGAAGACATTGACAGAAGGAAGCTATAGATTGTCGTTATATTTGGCACCTCTATCTTAAGACACATATACGCCCCATATAGACCTTGAGAACTGCCTGGGAGCCATTTTAGCCATTGTTTTGTCACATAACTGCACTAATAAAGTGGATGTACAATTAGGAACTGTGACACAATCAACTAAGGATAAATTCAACAAGAAACGTTTGTCGCAGTTTGCTGTATTAAACCTAGGGTTTGATATGCTTGAAGTTGGCCTGTGGTTCTCAAATTGAACACCGAAAAATACTTCAAGTTTATACTAGAAATCTTATCGTTCTTTAGACCTAGGCGAGAGACAATGGCTTCAGTGCACTTTCCGTCACATGAAGGGTCATTTCTTTTGTTGGTGTTTTAGGGCCAATCAACTACAAGGTAATTAGAGCCCCGTCCACAGCATAGTTCTTATGCAGAGGCTGCACAGACACTACACTAATGCGACGATTTTTGGGTATTAGCTGTACCCAGTTTTCTCAATCGGCCACCCATGTCAGTACTAGCTGGGGTTGTGCTGCTTAACTTCAATGATCAGACGAGAACTGGTGTGTCCAACGCAATTCGCCGCTCCCCATGGCAGGTAAAGCCATTGCGGCCCCGTGTGGTGCACGTTAAGTAGCCAGGGAACGACTTATTGCGTTGGTCCCACCAGTTCTCGTCTGATCACTAAAGTTAAGTAACGCAACCCTAGGTAGTACTAAAATAGGCGGCCGCTTGGGAAAAGTGGGTACTGCTAATGTCCAGAAATCGTCGCATTGGTGTAGTGTTAATGCAGTTCCTGCATTAGAATTACGAAGTGGACGGGGTTCTAATGACCTTTTAGCTGAAGGGCCCTAAAGCACCAACGAGCCATCAAGTAACCCTTACTGTACGAACCAAAATCGGCAAAATTTTCAGGTGTAGGAGCTTGTCCCATTGTGTCGGTGGAGGGAAAGTGCCCCAACGAACAAAATGGAGTTCAGCAGTTTGCTCATGGGTCGCATTTAGAAAAAGATGGGTACCCAATTCCGCCAGAGGAGGGGAAGGGGTTAGTGATGATTATGATTGTTTCGCGGAATGATGGGAAAAGGATCTTGACATCAGGTCACTTGTTGTTTGTTGGAGTTTAAGGTCCTACAAGGTCATTAGAGACCCGTCCACTGCATAGTTCTAATGCATATACTGCACAGACACTACACTAATGCGACGACTATTGGGTATTAGCAGTACCCAGCTTTCCCGAGCTTGTCAGTACTAACTGGGCTTGCGTTGCTTAACTTCAGTGATCAGACCAGAACTGGTGTGTCCAACGCAACTCGCCGCTCCCTATCAGGTCACTAGCCTGCCATGGACAAAATTTCCCCAAATTGTCTGAATTCTTGACGTCCACTTTTCTCTCTTTCTACCAGTTTTACATTCTTCTTATTTCCGCCCTCTGCTTTCGACGTTTCTGCAGATCATGGATACCCAAGGCCACTCTGCCTTAAACAGGAAACGAGTAACCAGTACCATAACGAACCAGAGAAAAATTGAATAGAAGGTATTTTTGCCCCAAAGTACATGATGAAATAACGTGATTGAAAAATGTTAGAATCTTAAATCGATCTACTCTGTCACAGAATATGTTATGTGTTGTTAGACTACCTTTCTTTGCACGCCATTAGGACTCTTTGAAATGATGTTTTTCTACATAAACTTCAAAATATTTGATAGATCAGTATCGAAAATCAAACCTCAACTTAGAGACGTGAGAACTGTACTAAACTTCTTAAAAGCTGTGGAAGTTTGCAGTGAAATCTTTACAAATGCCATATACATACATTTATCCATTTAGGTTTAACTACAAATATAGAAAAATCTTTTATCCTTTTCTTGACATATCTTCGATATTTCAATTGTAGACAGAATTGCTTCCTGTATACTGTTTACTGAAATATTTTATTCATATTTACAGATCTTTGAATTCTTTTAAAAGTATTTTGCTGATTCTATAAGATTTTTGTCGTTTTTTTCTGACAATGATCCTCTTAAACCCTGTTTGGCAACCCATATATTATATCGATTAAATTGGGTTACTAATAGTTTTAGTGCTAAATTTCTGGTATGGAACATAAATGGAATGCCCTGGCAGTGGAAAGTCACATGGACAGAATGACAATCTGAGGAAGAAAACGGAAATTAAAAAATACGACTATGTTTGCCTGTCTACGTACTACATGTTAAAGCTGCACCTGAGGGCTGGTAGAGGATATTGTCCAAGATGATTGCGAACGCGTTTGACACTGCTGTGGTTTAGCAGAATTTGTCTATAATGTAATCCTGTCTAAAATTTAAAGTAGGTCGTTAAAAAGTTCCATTTGAATGCCCTAGTATGAGGCCGCCACTCTGGTGTAATCAATGGCTGGAAGCCGTTTCAAGAGGGTAGAAAGGGAATAACGTGAAATTGGGTGATACTTGGTTAGATGTTTGTTCATAAGCTTTTAGTCATTTAGCCCCAGCGCAAACTGAGACGCAGTCTCCGCAGGTGACGCAGGGTGACTCACTATAAATTTCTGTGACTCACATGATAGTATGTAGTTTTGCATGTTAAGTCTCAGGGTGACGAGACTCGGTGCCTGCTTCACGTGACCCTGTGGAGCACAGTGCCAATGCTGCAGTTTCCTGCGTGAAGTTGGCGTGACAATAACAAAAAGCGGTGCGAAGCAGAGAAGTTATCTTGTTGTTTGATGCAAGTATGGTGAAAAACTGCGAGTCAGTGTGTGGTGATTGCCTGGTAGCAGAATTCCGCAGGGCTGCTACACCCTGCGTTATCTTCACCACCTGCGTCACCCTGCGTCTCATTTTGCGCCTTGCCTTATTCGTCACAAAGTACCTCTCCACGGTTTTAGTCTTTTATTTGCGTGGAGTTGTTGGCTTGTTTTGCACTGCCCCAGCATTTGACACCCGTTTCTATACACCCTATGTTTTTGATCATTTTGCTGCTCATGTCAGACCTCGAACTTTTGTGGCAGCTATTGTTTTTAATCCGTTATGTAAACTTTGATTTTTTTCTCGTATTTTATGACTTACGCAAGGCGCTAAATGAGACGCAGGTGGCGAAGGTGACTCAGGGTGTAGCAGCTCTGCGAAATTCTGCTAGCAGGCACTCACCGCGCATTGAATCGCAGTTTTTCACCATACTTGCATCAAACAAGATAACTTCTCTGCTTCGCACCGCTTTTTGTTATTGTCACGCCAACTTCACGCAGGAAACTGCGGCATTGCCACTGCGCTCTGCAGGGTCACGTGGCGCAGGCACTGAGTCACGTCACCGTGCGACTTAACATGCGCAGCTACATACAGAAATTTATAGTGAGTCACCCTGCGTCACCTGCGTCTCATTTTGCGCTGGGCCTTACTCTTCTGTGATGTCCTCAAAGGACCTCACGAGTTGATTACATCAACGAGAAAGTTGACTGAATCTCTGTCAACACCTTCTGCCGTCTTTGTTCCCCTCCAAAGTTCCGGCTCATACTTTCCCCAGATTCATCTTTTATTTTTCTTCATCCCCTTGAAAAACAATAGATCCGAGATTCTAATGTTGTTACATTTGACTCCCCCTCGCCGAATGGCCTTCAGCCCAATCGATAAATCAGGTGACGTCCTTAGACATCTTAATTCAATGCAAAGCGGATGGTCTAAAAGAGAGCTAATCTGGCGATCTCTGAAAAGACAGCTAATCTAGGCGATGTCTGAATGTCGTTCCTGCTCATTTGGCTTCAAGAGGTAAGAGAAGTTATTGCAACCATCCCAAGCAATACTAGGGCCTCTACGGTTGTTTCTCTTATGACCCCATTTTTATCAATTTAACCCTTTGGAAACTATCTCATTTTCAGAAGCATTTCGCAGAGGTGAACCTCATCTCATCGTTTTGACATACTGTACTTCTTCTCCAGTTTGCATCACATCAGTACTGATCTAATTTAAAATAAAAATGCAACTCCTAACCCTTTTCCAGCCTATGGCAGGGTCGGGTACCCATCTTGTCCCTCTGAATCGACACAAGGACGATATATTGGTCATAGTTTTTCCGCAGCCGGTTGCCGACCAAAGCTGCAACCCCTATGCTTATTTATCGTCGGTCTACTGTTCATTTTTGGGGAATACCACTGACGCCAGGGGGGGGGGGGCGAGCTCCTACACCTGGAAATTTTGTCTCACCTACCCGTTGCGTAGTAGAGAGGGTTCTTTTACGTGCATTTTTTTCGTTGGTGTTTTTAGAGCCCTTCAACTATAAAGGTCATTAGAGCCCCGTCCACAGCATAGTTCTTATGCAGAGACTGCACAGACACTAGACTAATGCGACGATTTTTGGGTATTAGCAGTACCCAGTTTTCCCAAGCGGCCACCCATGTCCGTACTAGCTGGGGTTGCGCTACTTAACTTCAGTGATCAGACAAGAACTGGTGTGTCCAGCACATTTCGCCGCTCCCTCTCTTACGTGCAGGTGGCATCGTACACCAACACGGTACCTCGGTTTTACTTCTCATACGGATCTAATCTAAAATAAAGAAGTAAATTTTGAGGACGAAAAATAATTTCTGGGGCAGGCGTAGTAGGCCATCACTCGGCAGTTAAATTTATTGGTGTTTCTTCATTGTCAGAGTCAGAAAAACAATACCTCGTATTTCTTTAAAGAGTTCACCTATAATATACGTGGAAAATGGCATTAAATAGATGAAATGCAAACTTGACTCCAGGTTTGATTTGATTGTATCTTTTTTATACTCATATTTCTTTTTCTGAACTCATTATTTCTCTCTCTGATAGAGCTAACGGTATCTTTTTTAAAATAGGTTTTTTTATGTTATTTAGAATGAAAATAGAATCGCCTTCAATCAAATTGACTTCATCAATACCTTTTTTTGCATGAATATGTGAGCAAAATTTCAAATGAGAACTTTGCATTTCAGTTTATGTAATAGTTGCCGAGATTTTTTTTCTTTCTCTCCTGCATTGAATACTTAAGGGATTTCCATTTCTTTTTCTCTCTCTCGCTCCTCTCACCCTCACCCTCTTTCTCGCCTTTTCTTGCATAGCATTTATTTTTAAAACGAAACTGTGATACAATCTCTTTGAAGCATTATTGATTTGGTAGAATTTTCTATGGCAACTTGAAAGTGCATTATAATACGTAGAGTATTTATATATTTACTCCCTCCCTTCCTCGCCCATTTGCATTGTCGAAAATCACATTTGAAACCCTGTTAAATGATGCTATAGGTTTTTTCTTCCCTTCAGATATTGGAGACTAGTAATTGACATTCACTGTTATCAAATAGAGGGGCCATGAAATTAAATTGAACAACAATGAAGCTGCTATCAAAGTATAACATCTCCACTTTCTTGGAAAGTATATCTTATTAACACTAATCTTAGATTAACTTACAAGTAGATGGTGGGTTATATATTGAACATTGCTAAACCATTTTCTGCAAGGTCTACTGAAAAAAATGGGCCTTAACCTCTCAGACGGGTTGCATAACAGTTTTTTCTTCTTACTCTTAAAATTTGGTGGAAATTTCTGGTTAATTTTTATCTTTGGCTGTTCTAACAGCTGTTTGGTTGATATTAGATATTCAATGTTTTTTTAAGAGTTGGAGGAACAGAGTGGTTTATTACTACTATTACTATCACTTTTTATATGCTTCAGCTACTGTGTGCTACATTGTTCCTTTTTTATAGCCGAATAACAATGTCTTGCAACAAGAGGATGGGAGGCTTAAAGATAAATTTAAGGTCGTCCGCAGAAATGTAACTGAAATGTTAAGAGTCAGCAGATCCACTAGAGGGTTAAAGACTATGCTATAAAACACAGTTGTAACAAAACTGTCTTTTAGTAGCAGTGGTAATATCTATTAAATTCAATAGCCATTCGTTGGAAATGTACTCTTCAACGAAATCATCTTGTTAATCATTTATATTCATTTATTGATAAGTTCCTTGCAGAAAAGAAGAAAAAAAGTACTGAGAGTTAGTTGGGTAATAAGTTACTATTTCCAAGCTTGTCATTGTGTATTATTTATGAGCTAAAATCAGACTTGTGGTGAAAGTTAGAAATTTCCTTATCTAATTCACTGCGATAAATCTAACTCAATCTAACTCACTTGTGGCAATTCTTTTCAATTGTATTGCTTGCTGCAAATTTACTTCATTTTCACAGTGTAGAATAAAGACATAAAAAAGACTGCAGTTGCCTGTTAACATCATTTGGTAACTAAACTTGTCGAACTAGTCCTCCCAATTGGATTGGCGAGCTAAAATGCCCATTCCGGACTGGTTGTTTATTAAAAATTCAACAAAATACTTCATATGTTTCAGGAAAGAGTTAATCAAATTATTTGGACACCAGTCCTGCCACTGATGATAAATTATTGGTGTTATCGTAGAAGAGGAAGGACAATTTTACTCCTGAAACAGTTATTGCAGCACTCGTCTAAACTGCAGGAAGCAGAGTACAATTTTAAATCATCCAGTTAGTAAATAAAGAAATTGGATGAAATTTAAGATTAGGAATGCTTATGGGACAATCTAACGGTAGCGGTTCCTTTGCAGCTCAGCTTCACATCCAACATCTGAATATTTTACAATACCACCATTTTGTCTCGGAGTAAAAGAGTGTCTTATGCAGGTGACATGGAGCACATCGCACAATAGGTACTAATCTTACTTGAAAAGGGCCCAAGAGGCTTTGCAAACCCCTCACCTCCACAGAGCTACCGAAGTACTGCACCAGTGTAGCACTATAAAAGTCATCATACTAGAATGATACTACAAATTATTGTCGCGTAGACCGAGCGACCTTTATTGCCTGACAACATTTAGGTATGCTGCCAATCGATAACTGCTGCTTGTCGCTAAGTGATAAGGTCTTTGTACCTGAAAAGGGCATATCTTTATATGCCGACTTTAGTAACTCATTGGTAGAGTCTGTCCTACGAGTTCGAAGTAAGGGGGTTCGATCTTCGTCGCCGTTAGTGATTTTCCTCTTTTGTTAGGGCTAGAGGCACCTAGAATTAGAAGTAGCAAAAAATAATAATAGTCCATATTGTCCCTTCGAACAAAGTTCATCAGAAATCCATTCAAAATACCAGTTCATATTAGGTGGTTTCTAGATGATTTTTGTCTATTGTTTATTGCTCAGCAGGAGACAGAGGCTATCACATTGCTGGCTGGAGTTTGTCAGTTGCTTATTGCTGCAGTGTGCGACCTCTGCACAACCTCCTGCAATGCCATATTGTGTTTATTTTCAGAATAGGTTCTCTCGGAGCCAATTAACAACATTAATCAGGAAACAGCATGTACACGTCCATAAGGCATATATGTTATCATCGACCCACAGAGGTGGACGATTATGATGATGATAATGACGCTGAAGACAGTGAAGAATTACTTTCTACTCCTCTTTTCATTAATGTCAAACCTTTATCATATTGTCATCACCATACTGTGATGCACGTCAGCTACCGTCTGCCATTCTCTGCGTATTTTGAAACAGATAGCCCCAACCACGTATTATTATTTAATTAAATTGTAATCCGATAGGAGATTCCATGGAGTGATAATCTATAACAGAAATATAATGCCGAGTAAATGCATTGCCCAAACTGACCAACTTGTAGCATATGTATTGTGTTGCGCTGCCTGCACTTACAGTGTCCTACAATTCAAGAAGGACATTATAAATTTACAGACTGATTCAAAGGTACCGTTTAGAACCGCCTCGGTGGCACAGATGTGATCAAGCCTGGCTCGACTCTGCATCGAGTTGTGCTGTTTCATTCGAGCTAGCAGAAATCTTAAGGAAAAGCCATGGTCCTTTGTAGTGTGAACTATGCAGTCTGCTCGTAAATGACTTCTTACTATGAATATGAATATATATAATCCTTTGTGACGGAAACCTTGCTAGGGAGACTTTTCATGCTAGACCAATTTGCCTAGATCTCCACCAGCACCCTAGCAACACCTTTGCCTTCCGCACCCATTCCAGTGACCCAGCTCTTGCCCGAAACAGAAGTGAGCTCTCCCACGTGTTGTCATAAATTACCTCCCTCTCTATGTTAGGCTTGTTCCCATACACCCTCAACGATTTCTTTGCCGTCCTTCCCTCCATCCCCTGTCGCCACTGCCCCAACCCCCACTCCTTAACTTTGTCCTGCACAAGTCTTTGAAGTGTTATTGCCCCCTCCATGCCCTCCCTGGGGTGCAGTGTTATGCCTATCTTCTTTGATATTCTGTTTACCCTCCTCTCCCAGTTAGTAAAAACCTTCATGTCGTTTACCTATGTATTTACCTGCCATACTGGATTTTCCTTCTGAAGCTCCCATATCCTTCACAGGTACACCAACTTACAAACCATTTCTCTCTGTTCAAATGTAGCCCACCCCATATCCCCCTGTATTGCTTCAACTGCTGTAAACCTATTTCCCCCTAATGCCATCCTACCTAACCTTCTTTGGGCTACTTCCATACAGTCCATTACCTTTTTACTAATGCACAGAACCTCGTTTCCATATGTTAGCCCTGGCACTGCTACCGCTTTCCATAAGCCCTTAACCATTTCATACCTGGAGAATGAATCAAATGCTAGTTTCCTTATTAATCCTTCACTATATGGAGTAGAACATGTGCTTTTTGTTTTGCCAAATCTCCAGGTGTAGGAGTCCTTAACCCGCCTGCCCAATCCAGGTGTAGGATGCCCTTATCCACCCTGTGGCAGGGTCGGGTCTACGGGTTCTAGTCCTCCACTCCCGCGTACCCTCCCACCTCGTCCCCGTTCATCCTACACATTACCGTATCGTTATGGACAACCTGCTCCCACGTCTGCTTTGGTCTCTTCCTACCCCGGTTGCTTCCAACCACCTGCATTCCTATAATAAACTTGACGAGCTCCTCTTCCTCTCTTCTCATTATGTGTCCATACCACCTAAACCTACTCTCCCTCATTTTTTTCCGCGATGTCCCCCACCCCCAAGCTACCTCTAATATACTCATTCCTAACTATCGGCTCTCGAAACCCCACTCATGTACCGCAGCATTCACATCTCGGCTACTTGCATTCTATTTTCGTGGCTCCTCCTAACTGCCCAACACTGAACCATGTAGCATAGCTAGCCTAACCACTGCCCTGCAAAACTTCCCTTTCAATTTGATTGGAACCCTCCTATCACACAGGACTCCACTTGTCTGTCTCCACTTCAACCTTCCCCCATTGATTCTATGGGTTACATCTGAATCTGTGGACAAAGTGCGTGAACGAAAACAAAAATAAGCGGACATTATGTAAGAATAGGGATTGCAGCATTAGGTTGGCAACCGACTGCGTAAAAATACCGTCCAATAGACCACTCGTGTCCTATTGTTACAAAACAAGGCACCCGACTCTGCCATCGGCGGGAAATGGGTTAGTGATGATGATGATGATGCAAAGGTACCTTTTATTTAGTATACATTATGCTTATTAGGTTGTTGAGGGCTTGGATTTGTTGTTTGTTTGTTGGAGTTTAAGGCCCCGTCAACTACAAGGTCATTAGAGACCCTTGAGGGCTTGGAAGAGGATTTGAATCCAAGTCATGAATTGGTGGCTTCTGTTTCTTGCGGGTTCAGAGGCAGAAAATAGGTTTGTTATTGCGTCCAATCATGTCATATGAGGCAGCTGTACATCAGTGTGGGCATTAGATCCCCATTCAGTCACCACTTTTTTTCCGATGTCCAGTTACTTTTCCCGATGTTGTTCTGTCTTCCGCTTTCTGCTATTGTCTGTTTCTTTGATTCTGCTGTTTCTTTCATGGATTTTGAGATGTTTTGGCAGTCATCCTTGCCCAGAAGAAGTAGGTCGATGACGCTAATGCATTCTGTTGACAGCTTCTCCAGAAATTTTTTGAGATTTTCGAAAATATTTTCAGAATTTAACTTTCTTGTTATGTACCAAGCTAATCCAGTTTTCCCCAGGAGACATATGGTCCTGAGACTTAAAATGGGAGGGAACCTGCTCTGACATATGTAGCTGCACCATCCACTTAGAAATCCCATATTTAATCCTTGGGAATATTATTATATGAGCCAGATTGAATTGGAATTTTTCAAATTATTCAATTTTTGTATCTGTTTCATCATCTCAAATAACTTCTCTTGAATTCCGAATGAAATCCTATTCAACTGGTGATTTGAAGTAGCTGATATAAAAAGGTTTTAGTGAAATTTTAATTTAATAGGATTGAAAAGGATTATTACTTGCATAGTATAGTGTTCTGGATTTACGGTGTACGAAATGTTCGTAAGCACTCATTCAATACAAATACTTCTGCGGTGGTAAACATTCCAACAAGGGGTCGATTGTATTTCCTTAGTGAGATGTGTGATCTGGGTTAAAGTATTGACAGTGCAAAAGGACTGCATGACACATATTGTGACACGCATGGTGGACCCCTGCCATTGAACACTGGATAATACATTATGACATAGTTGTGGGAGAGACTCCTTTGTCTCATGGCATGCAGCAGTTTTAGACCAATTCCCTCACTACCTTCAGGAATCTAGACATTGAGTGCACTTTGGCAACTCAAAAATCTTTAGTACAGTAAACCCTCGTTTATCACGGTTAATCGGTTCCAGACCCTACCGCGATAAGTGAAATTCTGTGGTGATCGGAGCCAATCAGTGGCAGTGATAACAGAGCATGCGCTGTTATGAAAAAACTGCGATAGAGTGAAGCCGCAAAAGTCAAAGCGCGAAGTGGCGAGGGTTTACTGTACTTAATTTGCTTCACTCTCTTTCTGCTCTTCACGTTCTGCCTGATCAGTGAACTTCCAAAAGAAAGGCTATCAAAGGATTGTTGCGATATAGGTTTTAAGTTATTTTCAATCTATTACTATCCCTGTCCTAAGGATAGTAGGAGTGATGTCCACGACTGTGGTAACTATAGAGGTATCAAGCTTACGAACTGTTCTATGAAGCTCTGGGAGAGAATATTAGAATGTCGTCTCAGAGCTAGAACTAGAGTACATGGAAATCAGTTCGGGTTCATGCCAGGTAGGTCCATAACGGAACCAATCTTCATTCTGAGGCAGATGATAGAAAAGTATAGGGCAGCAAAGAAAGATCTCCATGCCATCTTTATCGACTTGGAAAAGGCTTACGACAGTGTCCCACGACAGATAGTTTGGGAGGTATTACGCAAAAGGGGTACAGGAAGAGTTTATCCGGATAGTGCAGGATATGTATGATGGTTCCATAGCCAGAGTAAGGACTCCTTGGGGAAATACTGGGGGCTTCCTAGTGAAGGTTGAGGTACACCAAGGGTCAGCACTAAGTCCATACCTTTTCATTCTGGCTATGGACGAGCTGCTGACGGAAGTAGGAGAATGGGCCCCTCAGTGCATGGTATTTGCCGACGATATAGGAAAACTTAGCGACTAAACGATATTAGAGGAGCCATAGAAAAGGGCAGGGATAAAGATCAGTATGAACAAGGGCAGGAAAATAATGACGACGTACTCTCTTGAGGCAAAATGGTGCAAGAGGTACAGTACTTAGGATCAACATTCTAAAGCAATGGGGAGATACTCGGATGTTACCCATAAAATTATTGGGGGATGGTTGAAATGGAGACAGGCAAGTGGAGTCCTGTGTGATAGGAGGGTCCTAATTAAGTTGAAAGGGAAGGTTACAGGGCAGTGGTTAGGCCAGCTATGTTATATGGATCAGAGTCTTTGGCAGTGAGGAAGAGCCACGCAAATAGAATGCATGTAGCCGAGATGCAAATGCTGTGGTACATGAGTGGGGTGTCGAGAGTTGATAGAATTAGCAATGAGTATATCAGAGATAGCCTGGGGATGGGGGACATCACGAAAAAAATGAGAATAGATTGAGGTGGCATGGGCATGAGCTCATTAGGTCCATTTCAGGAATACAGGTGGTTGGAAGCACCCGGGGCAAGGAGAGACTCTCTCTGTGTCTAACTCGGTCATTCTCTGCCTACCTCTCTCTGTCTGGTAGCGGCTTATTGCGTTGGACACACCAGTTCTCGTCTGGTCACTAAAGTTAAGTAACGCAACCCCAGCTAGTACTAACATGGGTGGCAGCTTGGGAAAACTGGGTACTGCTAATACCCAATAATCGTCACATTAGTGTAGTTTCTGTGCAGTTTCTGCTCTAGAACTATGCAGTGGGCGGGACTCTAATGACCTTGTAGTTGGAGTGTCCTAAAACACCAATGAAAGAAATCTCTGTGTCTGCTGTCTGTTTCTCTGGCTCCCTCTTGGTACTAGAGTTAGATAATATCCTGGTCTACATTTATCCCCATTCTGTTTGACATATGTTATTGATGCTCTCCCATTTCATGCAAATAGGACAGCAGTATGATTAATTCTTTAGAAAATTTTCCGCAGCAGTTTCTGTCGGGTAGTTGATAGAGATGTACTAGCTTCTTCTGTTTTTAAAGGGGTTTTTTTTTGTTTTTTTTAAATTGTTATTATGATGCATAAAAAAGGCATTTTTTGAATGACATTGTCGCCGAAATAATGGAAATTTTGAAATGTTTTTCTGTCCATGTTTTTACTTGATCAAAAAATGGAAAAAAGAATCGCATTATTTTTAAGGCATACATCAATGTTGTTTGTCGTTCGTGTGTGCATAGTCCAATATGTCTAACCATTCTTGTTTTTACAAAAAAAATATAGATAGAAGCGGAGAATAACACGTTTAATAATATTCTTGTCACATAATAAAAGTTAAAATTTCTGATAGACGCAAGGGTCACATCGTCATCTATTGAATTGTTGATCACCAGGGATAGCATTAGATCTCCGATTGGTTATGTAGGCAACAGTGAAGTTGATTGGTAGAAAGAAGTAGGTACCTTATAATCGAATAATCTAGTGTGTCTGACATTTTATAAATGATTATTTTTTTGATTTCAAAAAGATGGAGAGAAAAAAATGGTGCCTTATCGAATTTTTAGAAAGTAGGCGCACAAGCTCACCGTATGAACTTTATATTTCTATAATTCACTGTGGTGTTTATGTCTTTTTTTTTGTTAGAGGCACTTTCATTAATGTTGTCTCATAAATTATAGCTAGCAATATATTAAGGCATACCAGGGAATACAAGGTTGCATACTGAAAGGGGGCAAACTGTTGTTTGCTTTCTGGAGGAATTGGAAAATTTAGGTATTTGAGGGCCTTTCTGACTGCAGTCAACAAAAACGAATGACAAACACTTTTGCCTTCAGTTTGACTTCACTTTTATGAGCAGATGTCCTTCTTCAACAAGAGTACAGACCAGATCACTTGTTACTCAAGCCTTAACAATGCTACAGTCAACCAACACATGGTTTATGAAGGACCCCTACTGTATTTCACTTAAGGTACTAAAGTATTCAGGTCGCTGTACAGCATTCAATTGTTTTGTAACTCTAACGCCAGACAGCACTAAAAAAGACACAGCAGAAAAGACTTTGGGGCCTTGAAGATTAACTGCTAATATTTTTTTGTCAACTACCTTAGGCCGTGGCTGCTATTTATTTATTAGTACTGCAAGAGCATACAAATGCTCTGCATAACTCTAAAACTGTGTTTTAGTTTCAGTTTAGAAACTTGTATATGAAATATTTATACCTTTCAGAGTAGTTTTATTAGATAAATCCCTAAGATTCGTAGTCTCTTCAACGTTTTTTGCTTACTCCTGGTACTACAATGAAAAATCAGACAAAATGGCATTACACAAAGGGAACCAGGATGCATTAAGAATTTCCTTCTGCATTCTAGTAAGCGGCCTGACTTCCATTGAAAGTTAAATTCATCTTTAATATTTTATTAATATTTTCGACATGAGTAGTAATAATTGATCATGTAAGTAATGTGATTAATTTCTCTTCTCAAGCATATAAATGCGATTTTATTCATCTGATTCTTGAGTATCTTAGTCTTTAGAAACTCCATTAGTCTTAAGAAGGAGCTGCTACTTGTAAGAAAGGTGAATTGAATGAAGATATGGGAGAGGTAGCTACATCTTACTCAGCTCTATTGATTGACATTCAGGATATTATTTACCATTATGATCTTAAGAGCAAACCGGCTATTGAGACACTTCTAATGGGGTGTTTTTAATAGCTCTTTCTCTGAGCTTATCATGTCTTTATTGCTGTTGTGTTGATGACTAGCAAGTTAATATTTAGTCCCAAATGTTCGATTACAGCATTAAATGATATCAGATGAAAAGAGAGTATATTATTGTAATTTAAATCCTTAATGGCTGCAGCACTTGTCTCTATACTTTGATGCATTTCTTTGAGACAAAGCGAAAATTAGAGCAAAAGGTTTTCACCACCGATAAAGAAATAATAAAGATGTAATAGTACAGTGCTCTGTGACCTCTCAATCATTCTGAGGCATGTTTTAAAACCTCTTAGAGGTTCCTTCAACTACAAAGGTCATTGTGTAGTTGTAATGCACAGTCTGCACAAACACTGCGCTGTTTTACGACGATTTATTAGCAGTACCGAGTGTTCCCAAGCGTTAACTCATGCTAGTACTAGCTGGGGCTGCGTTGCTTAACTTCAGTAATCAGACTAGAACTGGTGTGTCCAACGAAATACAGCTGCTCCCCCAAAATAAGGCTTCTGACCTGATCAGTAAGCATCATCATACCCTTATTCCACCTGTGGTAGGGTCGGGTCTGCAGGTTCTGGCCTTACACTGGAGCGGTGAATTGCGTTGGACACACCAGTTCTTGTCTGATCACTGAAGTTAAGCAGCGCAACCCCAGCTAGTACTGACATGGGTGGCCGCTTGGGAAAACTGGGTACTGCTAATACCCAAAAATCGTCGCATTAGTGTAGTGTCTGTGCAGTCTCTGCATTAGAACTATTTTGTGGACGGGGCTCTAATGACCTTGTAGTTGAAGGGCCCTAAAACACCAACAAACAAACAAGCAAACAATGGCCTTACACTCGACTGTCACCCACCAGATTCTCATTCACCCACATACTATCATATCCCTTCATACAACCTGCTCCCATGTCTGCTTAGGTCTTTCTCTGCTCCGGATGTTTCCAGTAGTCTGCATCCAACCTCCTCCTTAGTTCCTATCACATGCCTAGACCACCTCAATCTATTCTCTCTGACGTGATCAGTAAGCAAGAAGTTTATTTCTCTATTCGCCTGAAAGTGCTGTCTATCCGGTTGTTAGTCACATGTTATGTCTTAATCAAAGTGCTTGGTTCAGTAAGACCAGCATCATTATTAGCTATTTTGTCCAGTATATCCGTAATTTGCTGAGCATGTCTGCTTTGCTAAGAAAACAGGTATCTAAGGTTTGTCTCATTTATCATTGTGATGGCTTCGACCACCTGTCTCTGCCTTATGTCTTCAGCAGTGATTCAAACCACTAATATGATAGATGATGCCTTCGTTAAGATAAAGCCTTTCGCAAGCCTGTTGCCCAGACGACAGCTTGCAGTTCATGTAACTTTGTTAGATATCAGCTTGCTACTGCTATTTTCGCGTATCCCATGATGTTTAACGAGACTTTTGTCTCATATCTAAAGATATTAATCATGTATTCGGATCGTCTACATCTGTAACCCTTCCCCGTGCCAAGGGTAAGGTTTCATGTCCAGGTTTGGTCCCAATGAACAATCTGTTGACCGACATTTTAAAGCAGCTGGTGCAAACCAAATGCTGCAACCCTTATGTTTATTTATTATTGACCTATTTCAATTTGTTTGAGGACTTTTTCACCATTGCCAAGGGACGAGCTCCTACACCTGGCAATTTTGCAGAACTACACTCAATGTGGCAAGGGTTCTTTTCCGTGCAGTGGCGACGTCGTACACACCAACGGGGCTACAGCTTTATTTGCCACCTCTCGACTGTAAGCAGCCAAAACCATCTCGGTCCAAAATCGAACCTGGAACATTTGAACCTGCGCCACCGAGGCAGGTTACTACTGTACAACAAGTAAGGTTTGGGTTTGTTGGTGTTTTAGGGCCCTTCAACTATAAGGTCATTTGCAGATGATGACATGGTGTGTAATTCATGAAATTTCAGAACATATTCGTAGGATTTCTTTCCCATCTGTTGCAATTTTGGCCTTGACCAGACTCGAACCTGATCGCAACAGATGTGCAGCAGTTCTGGGCAGTGGCGTCACTAGGGGGTGCGGGCCGCAACGGGTGACACCAAAGCAGAAGAAGCGGCTTTTTTCGGGTGACGCCAACCCTAGCGACGCCACTGGTTCTGGGAACAGCAGTGCATGTCCATCATCATCGTAATACCCTTCACACTCCCATATCCTTACGGACAATTTGTTCCCACGTCTGCTTTAGTCTTCCCCTGCCCGGGGTGCTTCCAACCACCTGCATTCCCATGATGGACCTAACGATTCTCCTCTTCTCACTACATGTCCATACCACCTCAGTCTTCTCTCCTTCATTTTTTCCCCTTCCATGTCCCACACCCCCAGGCCACCTCTAATATACTCATTCTTAATTCTATCAGATCTCGACACCCCACACATGTATCGCAGCATTCGCATCTCGGCTACTTGTATTCTATTTACGTGGCCAATTAGTGCCCAACAGTGATCCATATATCACAGCTGGACTCACCACTGCCCTGTAAAACTTTCCTTTCAACTTAATTGGGACCCTCCTATCGCACAGAACTTCGCTTGTCTGTCTCCACTTCAACCACCCTCATTGACTCTATGACTGACATCCGAGTATATGGGGAACGGCTTATTGCGTTGGGCACACCAGATCTCGTCTGATCACTGAAGTTAAGCAACGCAACCCCAGTTAGTATTGACATGGGTGGCCGCTTGGGAAAACTGGGTACTGCTAATACCCAAAAATCGTCGAAGTAATGTAGTGTCTGTGCAGTCTCTGCATTAGAAGACCTTGTAGTTGAAGGGCCTTGAAACACCAACAAACCAAAATCCGAGTCTATGCATGCCCGTCAATGTTCCTAAATATTCTCAAAATGCAAAATAAAAGCGTCTTTTCGAGAAAAGAGAGAATCCTTATTGAATGAACACTTCTTTATGAGTATTATCATAAATTTTTATGTGAATAAAAAGTTTTTATGGAGATATTATAGTTTACAAACATGATCTTCTTTTCACCTTGTTGAAAGTAATATGTATTGTTAAGGACACATGTTACTTTTCTCAGATCTACTTTGAAGTGTGATAAGATGTTTTTATTTTATATTTATGAATGAAAAATTGCAGTTTTAGGAGGAAGGGTGGAGTCAACGATTACCGCGAATAAAACTTAGATGGTTTTTTAAGACTGGTATTATTTACTAACCATGGAAACGGCTCTTTATGATGCACATAATGTTTTGCACCTCATTTCAGTTTCCATATCTTGGCATTGAATGCTAATTTTAAGGAAAACCTTGAAAGGAGGAATGTTTTCTTTGATCTCTGAATTAATGAATTTTTAGTTTAAAATATAAGAACATTTCCAACTAGACTTTAATACTCCAATTCCTACAAGGGCCTCACTAAATTTAATTTGGGTAGAAGCGAGATATATCTTAAGTGTAAGTAAAAGAGGCGAAAGAATTTAAGGTGGAAAGAGCAAAATTGATCTTGTAGGTCATGTGGTAAATTTGATTTTTTTTTAAAAAGTGGTTTGGCAGAAATTGGAAGATGTGTTAAAACTTATACGAGCTCCCATTTTTTATTGATGCGGTCAGAGGATTGATTTATGTGACAGTGATCTTGAACTCAAAGTTATGCCAACATATATTAAATAAAACTTCTTGGAATGTGAATTGCATTGCTCTAAAGTGCTGCTTGACTATTGGTTATATATTTTATTAGTTTCTTCATCTTCATGAGGGTCACCCTTTCTTACCCTTGGGCGTCACCTACTCTTACTCCTGAAAGGAAGGAAGCTGTAATATTTTTTCATAACGAATTCTAACGTTCTCATTCATCAGCAGATCTTTATGATACTTATTTCCGGTATTCAGGACAACACGAATGAGTAGGTTGCATCACTTATCTGCCCACAACACCGCAGTTCATACCTTCTACTTTGGTGAAAGGCTCACTTTCATCACAGACAAGCCCATCGACCTGGTCAGTGAACTGCATTCTTTGATCTCAAGAATCGAACCCGATATTTAAAAATTAGCTTAAAGTTATCTCGGAGGGTGGGAAACAAATGTAAACAGCCAGAAACTCAGCCTAGAATCAGGGAGGAATCAGGGCAGACTTTCAACTAGTGCGGACATTTCGGG
This sequence comes from Trigoniulus corallinus, assembly GCA_013389805.1. Classification (NCBI taxonomy): domain Eukaryota; kingdom Metazoa; phylum Arthropoda; class Diplopoda; order Spirobolida; family Trigoniulidae; genus Trigoniulus; species Trigoniulus corallinus. The sequence goes on along the minus strand of JAAFCE010001963.1, from coordinate 11,960,334 downwards.
TCATTAATGAGGAAAAATCAGTAATTCAAGATTTTTTCCGGGAATTTTCGTGTTCCTGACTGAATTGGGAAGGGTGCAAAAAGCCCGTCAGTTTCTGATCTTATAGGCTAGGTTACGTATGGGCTGGCTTGATTATGCAAATTGTGATTAGGTTAGGCTGTTGGAAGCGGCTTATTGCGTTGGACACACCAGTTCTCGTCTGATCACTGAAGTTAAGCAACGCAGCCCCACCTAGTACTGGCATGGGCGGCCGCTTGGAAATACTGGGTAGCGCTAATACCCGAAAATCGTCGCATTAGTGTGGTGTCTGTGTAGTCTCTGCATTAGAACTATCCAGTAAGCGGGGCTCTGATGACCTTGTAGTTGAAGAGCCCTAAATCACCAACGAACCAAAAAGTTTGGCTGTTATTTGTTTTGAAGTTTATTTCTTGCATTTTATGGTTCTAATCGTCATGAAGTTTCTGAGTTCCACATCTTCTCGTCTCCCTCTTTATTTTTCGACCCTGATTTTTTTCTAAATTTTGCCCCCGCCACCTCAGTTAGTGGTGGTCGCTTGGGAACACTGGATACCACTAACACCCAAAAATCGTCGTAACAGCATAGTGTGTGTGCAGAATCTGCATTAGAATTAAGCAGTGGACGGGCTCTAATGACCATCGTAGTTGAAGGGAATAAAACACCAAAGGCAGGGTCGGGTACCCATCTTGTTCCTCCGAATGGACACAACGTCGATATATTGAACACTGGTTTAACACAGCCGGTTGCCGACCAAAGCTGCAACCCCTATGCTTATCAGTCGTCGGTCTACTATTGGTTGGGGCACTGCACCGAGCTCCTACACTTGGAAATTTTGCCTCGTCTACCCGTTGCACCATCGTACACTACTTCTCATTCCAAAGACGGTGCACTCGGGGCCTCTCTCTCGTTCGAAAGTAGCCATTCCACACCTCGGGCCAGTGTCGAGTGCCAGGAGCAGTGTCTGCATCCTGAAAGTTTCCATCCCATTTCTTGTCTTTTTCGAGCTGCCTAGTCCTTTCGAGCTCATCGGGTCCAAACCCCCTACCCCTTTTAGGCTGGAAGCAGGTCTGCTAAGAACTTGTTGACGTTCAGGTATAAAAAAACCTTCTTATAATCCCAAAGAAACTGATGTATTAATTTTCTGTAAAAATATCCTCAGACCCCCTCTTTTTTTTATTATGAAATGTAAGGTTCGCCAACAGGACGTTACATGATATTCTGAATGCTTTTTAACGATCGTCGTCATATCAGATAAAAGTCTGCTTTTCTGCACTGTGAGCAAAACTGAGATGTTATCTCTACTTTATTGAAGAAGACGACATTTCAGTCTACACCGAGTACTTGATTAAACATAGCTTAGTGTGGGTTTCAAATATCTTTGAAGAAGTTCCTTTTGAAGAGGACATTTCTTTTTACATTAATTAATATTTCCTTATAAGAAGACATTTTTTTTCTACAGAAAACGTTTTTTTTTGTGTAACGACATCTCCAACTTACAAAACTTTGTAAAGTTGGACGTTTTTTCTGACAAAATTTTAAAAAGCGAACAGGATAACAACCAAAACAACTAAGATTTAGTCAGCATGCATCCTTCATATCAAATCATTATCATTAATAAACATGTTCATGGTTGTTAAGTTTAATTATAGAATGAAAGGAGGTATTTCGATATGATTACATAAACTTTACCTACGGTTGCGTAGGGAACAGTTACTAAGCCGGCAAATCCTCCGATAATATAGGGCCTACCATCTATCCTTATAATTATGTGATAAATAGTTGCACATTATAATGCCCTTATTAACATTTTAGTCCTTTCAAAACAAACGAATGGTGTAACAGATTTCAGTCTGAGATAAGGATCTGATTGAAAACAGGAGGGATTTCATGGCCAAAATTCACAGACCCTGGCATGCCATAGGTGGAATAGGTGCATAGACTATTATTATTGTACACTTTTCTTGCGACACAACAGCCATCAATCTTCTAAGGAGCCCAAGAGTGTTTGGGAGCGGCGAATTGAGTTGGACACACCAGTTCTTGTCTGATCACTGACGTTGAGCAGCGCAACCCCAGATAGTACTGACATGGGTGGCCGCTTGGAAAAACTGGGTACTGATAAACAAAGCAACTCCTAACCCTTTTCCCGCCTATGGCAGGGTCGGGTACCCATTTGTCCCTCTGAATGGACACAGGGTGATATATTGGACATAGTTTTTTCTGCAGCCGGTTGCCGGCCAAAGCTGCACCCCTACGCTTATTTATCGTCGGTCTAGTGTTCGTTGGGGAATGCTACCGACGCCAGGGGGCGAGCTCCTACACCTGGAAATTTTGCCTCATCTACCCGTTGCGTAGTAGAGAGGGTTCTTTTACGTGCAAGTGCCATCGTAGCCCACACGGGACCTCGGTTTTACTTCTCATCCGAAAGAAGGCACACTCGCGGCTTCTCTCTCGCCCGAAAGAAGCCAACCCACCACGGTCCAGTATCGAACCTAGAACTACTGGCGTAGTTGCCGAGTGAGCTAACCACTACGCCACCGCGGCGGGTTACTGGGTACTGGGTACTGATAAAAAAACCCCAAAATCGTCACGTTGGCGTAGTGTCTGTGCAGTCTCTGCATAAGAACTATGCTGTGAACGGGGCTCTAATGACCTTGTAGTTGAAGGGCCCTAAAACACCAACAAAACCCAAGAGTGTTATTGCCATGATAAAGATCTCCACATCTGGGAGCTTGAACTCGAGCTCATTCTGCATACCAATAACCAAATGAACATGCCACTAGCTAAGGGTGACGAGAACAAAACCAGAGAGCTGTACCCAATTCTAATTTAATACACTGCAAACAGCCCTGATAGGCCAAATTGTCAGTGGAGAGGATAACTCATTCCTAGGTTCTAACTCATTGAAAACCCCAAGGAAAGTATAGCATCTATTGCGCCCTTCATACCTTACCTGTTATAATGCCGGTCTTTCAGGAAGTTCCTCACATTAACCTCACCAAAAGCATTCCATTGTTGAATGACCCTTGGGGGAAAAAAGATCAGTAATATGAGTCTGTCCGTGCCCTGATCTCCTTCTATTTAAATGGATGATCCTTTCTCCCCCTATACTCTGCAAGGGAAAGCTGCCAACTGGAGAATCCTCGTACCCTATTTTCAACAGTCTGTTAAAAAGATTAATGCCATGCAGCCAACTTGCGTTGGACACACCAGTTCCCGTGACATCACTGAAGTTAAGTAGCGCAAGCCCACGTTAGTACCAACATGGGTGGATGGTAAAGAACGTTGGGTGCTGCAAATTTCCACTCTTCTCATCTCCCGCGAGCAGCCTCTTAAGTGTTCGTCCTGTAATGGCTGCTTGGCTTACTCCCCAACCAAATTAAACTAATCCAGATACCCGCCCCTGATGTCGTGAATCTCACCTTAATTCTCTGATCATTTCTGACACACACAGTCTACGAGAGAAGCGGCCCTTCTGCTTGCAGCCCTTCTTTGGATCATTTCAATTTCTTAAGATAAGTCCTGCGTAAAGGGAAACCAAATTTGACTACAGTACTCCTAAATGTTGACTGACAGATGAGTACGGTGGCGAAAATGGACCATGAGACCAATAATACGAAGGGAGGTAACATCATGTGGGTTCAAGATGGTAATTTAGTCAAGGATAAGGAGACGCATGCAGAACTATAGAATGGCTTAAAGTCATGTCAGTGGGAGAAAAAAAGAGACGAATGTAAACAGACTGAAATGCAGTTCACCTTGTTAAAGTTGTCATCTCGTGAGGTCCTTTGAAAACATTACAGGACAACTAGTTATAAATATGTTGAAAATTCACAAAGTATTACTATGAAACAAATTACTATCTTAAATAATACGCAAGGGAAGCCGTCTGGCAAATGCTTTTAAACAATTTTCGAGTAGAACAACTCAAAAAATACTAGAAATGATGACGAAATAAAGCCTAAAAAACTTAAAAAAGAAATGTCTACACTGGTTGAAAGCTTTATTCCTAAAAGTTAGGTTTATTTTTATGGATTGTAATTGCTGGACGTGACTGAATTTCTGTCTGTTTACATTTGCATCAACCTCTGGAATGACTTTAGCCACTGGAAATCATTGTTGTTGTTTGTTGGTGTTTTAGGGCCCTTCAACTGCAAAGGTCACTAGAGCCCCGTCCACAGCGTAGTTCTGATGTACAGACTGCACAGACACTACACTAATGCGACGATTTTTGGGTATCAGCAGTACCCATTTGGTTTGTTGGTGTTTTAGGGCTCGTCAACTACAAGGTCATTAGAGCCCCGTCCACAGGATCGTTCTTATGCAGAGACTGCACAGACACTGCACTAATGCGACGATTTTTGGGTATTAGCAGTACCCAGTTTTCCCAAGCGGCCACCCATGTCAGTACTATCAGGGGTTGCTCTGCCTAACTTCAGTGATCAGACGAGAACTGGTGTGTCCAACGCAATAAGCCGCTCCCAGCAAATGGAGTCATTACTAGCATTGTGAGTCTTTGTCATTGCATGTAGCTGTTATGAATTATCAACCATTAGGTTTTTTTTCAAAATATTATTATAAATAAGACTTTTTAGTGTGCTGCATGACTGGAAAAATGTAAACATGGTAGGCGTAGTTTTCTGAGCATTTTTTCTGCTCTTTCCATTGCATTTATATATTTTAGAGTTGGTAGAGAGCGAAAGAGAGACAAATGAAAACGATCAAAGTCAGTCAACTGTAGAAATGCAAGTTCACTCAACTGTTTAATTCAAGTCTGGTACTTTTCACCTTCCCTTGAAATCTTTCCATTTTTGTCTTCAGTCCCCCCCTCACATGAAATTTCTTTAATGCGACAGTATTTTTTCGTTTTGTTGGGCTAGAGTTAGTATAATGTTTTTTGAATTTGATATGGCAAGCACTATAATGACAACAACGTCATGCTATTCTAAGTCTACTAGTTAAGAAATAATATTATCATCATCATCTCGTCCCTCTCTTTTTAGCCATCATTAAATTAATGAATATATTCATTTAGTTTCGACTTAGAAAATAATTTAATCTTTCTGTTACGTAACTTTGTTTTGATCAGATTAAGGAGTGGATTCATCTTAAAATAGCTTAACTAAGGACAAATTATCAACATTTCGTTGCGAATTTTATGTAGATTTAGTCATCAAATTAGATTTCTGCACGCTGGTGTGATGACGTAAAATTGCCTTGTTTTCACTATGTTGGCTAATTGGCTGTATTTATTTTTATGTCCCAAATTAAACGGAAAAAAAAGAAAAAATATTGCAATTGAACCGAATTAACATCGCGGATTTGCAGAAACTTATTAAAAGACAATTTACTAGTCTCCAGTGAGTGAAACTTGCAGCATTTAAAGACTTCCAAACTTAAAATACGTCGTTGAATGTATTTCAGACTACATTTTCATTGAGGTCGACATAAGGTTTTTTATTGTTCATGAAAAGAGATTGCTGACGTTTTTGTGAAGATTTGTTTGAAACATAAAACTGATTTCTTAGTTTCATGTCTTCTTAAGTCAATTTAATACTTGCTTTGGCGTTTCAACAAGCAATACTAAGTCTTGTATGAAAGCGTAGGGATTTGTATGTGCGTTTTTGTAAGTTTTGTCGTCGTTTACAAGATTTGTGTTATTTATGCTTATTTTTTTGTGAAAACAGTTCGTAAAATCTTTAGTGGTTGAAAATAAGACTATTGAAGATTTTATAAGTAGGCATTTTTTTGTTCTTTCAATATGTGAAAATGTTAAGGTGTGGAAACCATTGATTAACTTGAAAACTACACCGGTATACAAAATTTAGAGTGTAAAGGCGTTTATTAAAATTTTTCAAGAATACTGATAATAATACTGTGCAGATGTCGAAATTGTAATTATATTCCGATGTGAAGGTAGCTTTATGATAGTAGTAAGCTTAAAACGTGGCCATTTGTTTTTTCTGTTGTTAATTCACTTGTGCAAGTCAGGAATACTCAGAGTATTTTGTAATATCCTGTCACGTTGCATAAGCAACAGGGCGGAGTTCTCAACTGGGGCTCTGTAGCAGGATTTTCGGGGCTCCGCGGTCACGACGCACTGTGAATCCCTGGGGCACCACTAACGCCAGTCTATCGTTGTCCAGCGATGGACAAGTAGTTAAAAACTGAAAGGATTTCTGGAACAAGGACTTGTTCCTAAAACATTCCATATTATATATTTGCTTACAGTCATTTCTGCGCATGTTTAATTTTTCAATATTGCTTAAATCAAAAAGCGGCTCCAGCGAACGAACTGGCTGCTAGGTAAGGGCTCCGCGACTCCAAACGGGTTGAGAACCGCTGGTGAGAGGGGGCTTTATGCCAGTTGACCCGCTACTTGTACCCCACTCACTCCCTCACGAAAAAGAGCAGTTCTAGCATGGTGCAGAGAAAATCAGCATTGAACCCAGTGACGAGTCGAAATTTAGTCTGGGCAATGATTCTAGACGAGCCATGACGTGGAAAGAGCCTGGGACCTGCTATCACTCCTTCAAATTCAGGAAAAGGGATCATTATGGCGATGGAGGTATCATGCCGTGAGCAGGCTTCATTTTGGGTAGCTGCACACCATTCCAAAGCTCTGCACAGGCTCCTTAACAACTTGGAGATATAAAAAGGAGATCATAAGCCATATGTGCGACTTCTCAGAGGTACAGTTGGCTCTTATGTCCTTCTCATGGGTGACAATGCTCATCCACATAGGGCCTAAATGGTGGGTGGATATCTTCAACGTGAAGAAATTTCCATGGATTGAACAGCCAACCAGATATCTAGATCTGAATCCTATTTAACCTTTTCTGGGATGTACTTGTGATAGCTTGTTTGTTTCGTTGGTGTTGTAGGGCCCTTCAACTACAAGGTCATTAGAGCCCCGTCCACTAAATAGTTCTAGTGCAGAGACTGCACATACACTACACTAACGCGACGATTATTGGGTATTAGCAGTACCCAGTTTTCCCAAACGCTCACCTATGGTAGTACTAGCTGGGATTGCGTTGTTTAAGTTCAGTGATCAGACGAGGACTGGTGTGTCCACCCCAATAAGCCGCTCCCTTACTTATGATGGCAATTGCCATTCCCCATCCACTTTCCAGAACTATCAGGAGATAGGAACAATTTTGGTGCCGGAATGGATGCAGCTGCCTCAGGGACCTATCAACAATCTCATAAACAGTATGGTGATTTTGCGGTTTGTTGGTGTTTTATGGCCCTTCAACGACAAGGTCATTAGAGCCCCGTCCACAGCATAGTTCTTATGCAGAGACTGCACAAATACTACACAAATACGACGATTTTTGGGTATTAGCAGTACCCAGTTTTCCCAAGCAGCCACCCATGTCAGTACTAGCTGGGGTTGTGCTGCTTAACTTCAGTGATCAGACGAGAACTGGTGTGTCCAACGCAATTCGCCGCCCCCGTGTGATTTTGTGGTGTTGGAAACAATATGATGTTTGTCGGTTCGAGGTAACCATACCCCGTAATAGCCGCATTTTCGGCAACATCTTGCAATGTCATACCAGGTGATTTTGAGGAATTTCAATAAATGTGTTTGTTCTCTTAGTTTTGATCATGAGTGTATATTTAATAGTTTCAGTTTTCCTTTATGATAGTTTAGAGGGAAAAAATACCCCACTGAAGGAAGAAGGTGAAAATGGTTTAAACAGAAAGGGTATTTTTTATTGGCGTGTCCTGAACTATAACCTTATACATTTGTAAATTTTGTATCAACTCTTTTCTTGTCTTTTCTAAACATTTTCTCACATTGTTTGAGTATACAAAAAGTTCACTTCAGAAATTCATCGCTGTATGTTGTTTTGAATAAGCCTCTACATTCATAAAAGGGCTTGAGATTTTTGTAAACAATCAACATTTCCTTAGGATAAAAAAATTTCAATTTCTAACGAAAAGGAAGCATTCATCTTCGAGCTTGAGGTATAGTAATTCATTTCCTTGCACTTTGAAATAATAAAAAAAATCCTACTAGCAGGTCGACTAAAAACATTTGAATTAAGGAGAAAAATCTCCCAGGTTATAATCCATTTCATCTCTGTGAATACATTTTCAATTTCATTTAAGATGTTGACTATTTTTCTTCTCGTCTTTACTTTTACAAGGTTGGAAAATATGAATAAATAAAATGCAAACTACCGCCAGAATCCGTAAAGCACATTAATCAAATACTTCTGAATACGACTGTAAATAAATATCGAAAGTTATAATAAAAGTTATCCGTTTTAATATTATGTAAGTTCAACACGCAGAACGTCTAGTCATAAATTTTAGCTGTAGTAGTTTACATGTTATTCAGTTAAATGACACGTTATATGAACAGGATACGTGGTTCCCTCATTATCCCTAGGCGAGGGGTTAGAGGTTTGGCACTAGTCCGTGGATAACAACGAAATTGGAAACCGTAGAAGGAGTGGAATTAATAGCATTGAAGTAGGATTGTGTAATATAAAGAAGAAGGAACGCTTAGGGCTGAGAAAGTTATTTGAGTCAGGACCAAAGGCAATGCTGTTCTTAAAAGCATATTCGGAGTTCTGTCTCTTCGTCTCTTTGTTGCTCGAAAAAAGCATCTTTTATTAGTGCGTCATACTATCGATCGGAGCGGACTGCATGGGAGTCGAACCTAAGTCACTAATGCACATTGCAAATGCACCTTTGTTGTTGTTGTTGTTTGTTGGTGTTTTAGGGCCCATCAACTACAAAGGTCATTAGAGCCCCGTCCACAGCATAGTTCCTATGCAGAGATTGCACAAGCACTAAACTAATGCGACGATTTTTGGGTATTAGCAATACCCTCTTTTCCAAAGCGGCCACCCATGTCTGTGCCAGCTGGCGTTGCGCTGCTTAACTTCAGTGATCAGACGAGAACTGGTGTGTCCAATGCAATTCGCCGCTCCCTGCAAATGCACCACTATCTACTCCAGCAAAGTGCAGTAATCCGATATAATGTAGTAGTTGAAGTTTAATGGCTTCTCCTTTTGATGACTTATCAGCCAATGCTCATGAAGTCACACCCTCTGGAGTGCTCAGTAGGCCCTTGTTCCTAACGTCACCTTCCTCTGCTTCATTTCTGATGACATTTTGGAAGTACTGTAATATCCATATTTCTACTACTCCTGTTGAAGAAAATTCGTCGTGGTATAAATGCAATTTCTGGCAAGACTTTGGGGTTTTAAGCCGGTCAGTCATCTCTGAAATCCATTAAATGCCACCGGGAAAAGGGATGATGGCTTCTAGATGCGGAAATTCTACCAATTAACACGTTCCCATTGCATGCAGTCACGAAAACTTCAAAATTAGGAATGTTTACCATGAGCCCAATCACCACCAATGACCTGAGACTGGCAAGGAAATTCACTATTGTTTAAAGCAGGGGTGGCCAACCTTTTCAGTAGGCGGGCCAAATTGAAGAAATAATATTCCTTGCCGGGCCACACACCTAATTTTTTTGTTGTTGAATTTTCCGAGCGCCCTTGTCATCTGTCCGATTCCCAATGCCTTGCTATGGCTCTGCAACAAGGTGCAAGATTTAAAGAAGGCCCCACTAATCAGAGAAGTTTGGAAAGCCCAGAACTATGAACATTTTAAATGACGGATACACTGCATGCCAGGGAAGTATCTCTAGAATTTGCCGCCCTAAGTAGCCGCCTAGGTTTGTCTGCCCCATGAGCCGTCTGTGGTCAAACGTTCGCCTGGTTGATGCCGACTTATGATGCAATGTTGTTTTGGTGATATGTACAATAAGTTTATGTTCATTTAACCTAACTCCGCGGGCCTCGTTTTGGCCACCCCGGGTTTAGAGTGCCCTTATACCCGCCTCGGTGCCGCGGTGGGTAGCATGCTTGGTAACTGCGTCAGTAGTTCTAGATTCGACATTGGACCGAGATAGGTTGGCTTCTTTCGGACTGGAGGTCCCGAGTGTACCTTCTTTCGGTCGAGAAGTAAAACCGAGGTCCCTGGTGGTGTACAATGGCATTTGCACGTAAAAGAACCCTCTCTTCTATTGAACGGGTAGATGAGGCAAAATTTCCAGGTGTAGGAGCTCACCCCGTCGGTGGAGCACCCTAACGAATAGTAGACCGACGATTAATAAGCATAGCGCAGGGTTGGCGAACCTGTGGCACCCAGAACAATTTTGCTGGCACGTGACATGCACATATAAAGGACAACCTATATAAAGCCAAACCAATCGATTGTTGGAATTTCTATTTCCTGTAACAAACCGGAAATAAGGGAACCCTAGCATATATTCCTGTAACGAACTCTGGCACGTTAGTACATCAAGAAATTTAACTTTCTACATTTGTGGCACGCAAGCAGAAATACAGTAGGTTCGCCACCTCTGGCATAGAGGTTGAAGCTTTGGTCGGCAACCGGATGTAGAAAAACACTGCCCAATATATCACCCTTGTGTCCATTCAGAGGAACAAGATGGGTACCAGACCCTGCCATAGGCGGGAAAGTTAGGAGTTGCTTTTGCTCAGGCATTTATTCGTCTTAGAGTTTCTAGCAGTGTTGCATTGTGCCAACAATTTTTACACCTGCGTTTTTTGATATTTTTCAAACTTCACTCTGACTCGAACTTCTGTGAGTCTTGTGGCAGTTGTTATCACGTCGACAAAGGCTAAAAAGTGCGAGCCAGGGTTTAGCGGCAACCCTACTCAGGAATAGTCTAAATGTTTTAACCAGGCAGCTTGTCTTATGCCTAATTAAGGTAATTTGGTTTAATATAATGCTTTCTGTAATAATTTCTCAGTTTTCTCATATTTATGACTTGCCCTTTACTGATGTCCTCAAAGGACCTCACTAGTTAGCGCCTAGTCGACTGAATTTCTGTCAGTTAACATTTGCTCCACGACAGGGCGAACCAACCGTGGACTGGACCGGGTTCACCTCAGTGAATTCTTTACTACTGCATTGTATTCCCTTGGTTGGGACAATAAACATCTTTCTCTTGCTGGTGTTTTAGGGCCCATCAACTACAAGGTCGTTAGAGCCCCGTCCACTGCGTAGTTCTATTGCAGAGACTGCACAAACATTACACTAATGCGACGATTTTTGGGTATTGTCAGTACCCAGTTTTCCCAAGCGGCAACCCATGTCAGTACTAGCTGGAGTTTCCTTGCTTAACTTCAGTGTTCAGACGAGAACTGGTGTGTCCAACGCAATTTGCCGCTATCCCCTCCTCCCTCTCTCTATGTAAGCCGCTCCCTGGGTGTAGTACCCTCCAACAATGTCTGGGGTGCGCGTCATTAACCGTCTTGACGAGAAATACACTGCCCCAAAAATCTCATTTGAAGTGAATGACTGAACTCTATAATTTCATGTATTTTAAAGTACCATTGTTGTAAGGTGGACTGTTGAGCATAGCTATGCGCACACATGTGCCACATTTCAAATTACATTTTCATTTGGTCCCGGTTCGTGTTTGCCAACAAAAAAGTATCGGTAATTCATAAATATAACAGCAAACAAGATACACAAAAGTTGATGAGGTGAAAGAAATGGAAAAGTTGTAGAAAAACTATGTGAACTCGATGATAATAAAGGAAAATCGAATCTCTTTTATTTACGATCCTCTCTTTTTAATTGAGTTGTGTTAGGTCTACTGTATATCTCAAGGCCACAGTGGCACGAGAGAGGACATGATGATTTCTACTGCTTTCCACATCATAAAGTCAACATCTGGGATAGTTATAAACCAATCTTAACTCTATTGCTCAGTTAATTGTACACAGTTCTTACCTGACGTCAAATGTTAAAGTAGTTATATGCGGCAAAAAGGATTGAAGGAAATTAATAATCAGTATTAGGTAATTATGACTATCCGTTTTGCTCTTTGAGTCAAAACTAATGTTTGTCTGCTTAAATGCGTTGGAAAACAAGTCTAGATATTCATTATGAAGTCGATATTTATTAATAACAGCACTTAGACCTGGGGGTGTCATCACATTCCTGCTATCGATCTACTCTTTCCTTTCATTTGGAGAAAGGACTCCGAAATTAAAGTGGCATCCTACACATGCACCACACGATTAAAAGTGCAGTTTATCCTTCCCTGTCAAAGCAACTGCTTTTCCCGCCTACGCCAGGGTTGTTGGGCACCTATCTTGTCCCTCTGAATAGACACAATGGCGATATATTGGACAGTATTTTTCCGCAGCCGGTTGCCGACCAAAGCTGCAACCCCTCTGCTTATTTATCGTCGGTCTACTGTTTGTTGGGGTATTTCACCGACGCCAGGTGCAGAGTTCCTACACCTGAGAATTTTGCCGCATCTACCGGTTGCGTAGTAGAGGGGGTTCTTTTACGTGCAGATGCCATCGCGCACCACACGGGACTCGGTTTTACTTCTCGTCCGAAGGAAGGCGCACTCGGTTTGTTAGTTTGTTGGTGTTTTAGGGCCCTTCAACTACAAGGTCATTAGAGCCCCATCCACTGTGTAGTTATTATGCAGAAACTGCACAGACTCTACACTAATGCGACGATTATTGAGTAGGAATATTAGCAGTACCCAGTTTTCCTAAGCGGCCACCCATGTCAGTACTAGCTGGGGTTGCGCTGCTTAACTTCAGTGATCAGACGAGAACTGGTGTGTCCAACGCAATTCACCGCTCCGGCGCACTCGGTGCCTCTCTCTCTCGCCCAAAAGAAGTTAATCGACTTCGGCCCAGTGAGCGGCTTATTGCGTTGGGCACACCTGTTCTCGTCAGACCACTGAAGTTAAGCAACGCAATCCCAGCTAGTACTAACATGGGTGGCCTTTGGGAAAACTGGGTACTGCTAATACCCAATAATCGTCGCATTAGTGACAGGGTCGGTCCTATAGATTCGGCCGCCCGCGTGCAGTTATGTCGAGGCCGCCCCCCTCATAATATTTTCACTTACTTTCGTTAATGTCTACAAGTTAACAAGGCGGCCGGCCGCCCCATCAGGGCAGCCGCCCGCGTTCTTTGCACAATTTGAACCTATGGACGGACCGGCCCTGATTAGTGTAGTGTCTGTGCAGTGTATGCACTAGATCTATACAGTGGACGGGGCTAGTTGAAGGGCCTTAAAAACAGACACACACCACCTGCACCCCTTCGGTCCAGTATCGAACCTAGAATTACTGACGCCGTTACCGAGCACGCTGCCCACTGCGTCACCGAGGCGGGATGTTTATCCTATCCTGTCATTCGAAATCAATCACAACCTCGACCAGGATCGAACTTGCAGCCGTACGCTCTGTAGCTATGGAGAATATATTCTCAATTGTAGGAATATTTGCTTCTTTGAGCTGAAGGTAACCTTGTTGTTTTCTGACCTACGCTTCTGCTGAGTATTGACTACTTTTTAGGCAATAGGGAGTGCACAAGTATGTTGCCTGTCACTCTCCATGATCTCAACTGTAGTGCTGACGAGACCTCTGTCCATCATCTGAACTAGGTGGGAGAAACGAATTCAGCAGAATGTCCTCTCTGCCTGAGAGTGTTTTTTGGGGTCAAATCAACTTAGTATAGATGTGAGGAGTCCAATTCTGTTGGTGTCAGCAACCATCATAATGCAGGTACCATGAATGCATTTCTAGGAAGTGATGTTTGGGATATGTCATGCAGTTGCCTTATACGTTTCAAAAATGACACAAAATTGCACATTTCCGTACTCTTTTTTGAATGATTTCAGTTACTGAATGCCAAGTGGAGACTTTTCGAAACAGCTGTGAATGTCATAAACTGACACCGTTGAGATAGATTTTCAAATGGACCTCTTTGCATTTATTTTGGGAGGTTTGTTGGTATGTCGACATACTACCATCCGACGATATGAAATGATAAAACCAAAATTCTGCCCGTTAAATATAGTTTTCAGAGCCTATAAGGAAGCAGAAATGCACTCCTTCATTTAAATAGTATTGTCTTTATGTGTCGTATAAAACAATGTTTCCTTTACTTCTGTGAATCGTATTCGAGTAGAAAAGCAGTTTTCTGCGAATCCCACGCGTCAAAAACCTTAAATAAAAACCACTCAAGTGGTTATACAATATGTAAAATATCCATAAACTCTCTCTTTCTTTTCCACTTTCAAATTTATACATAGAAAAGTTACACAGATGTTGGTACACCTCCTTTTTTCCTAGCTCATCTTTGTTTTTCATTTATCTTTTTTTAAACACTTTGTTTTCCTACATTTGTTCGCAACATTGGCACCAACCAGCCATACTTGATAACTACACTCTTAATGGAAGATCTAACAAAGTAGCTTTTCGGATGGGTTTGAAGAGGCGACACACCTCGTTTATTATTTATTATAGTCTCTTATATGAACACTCTCTCTCATACTCATAGCCATTTCATTCTACACTCACTTCAAAATATTTCAGTCGTCAAGAAATATCGAAAGATGATGACCACTCCAAAATTGCAACTGTAGACATGAAAAAGTGCTTCACAACCATCCCAGTGTCGGTTGTAAACAACTCAAACAGCGTAAAAATTCAATGCTTTCTTTACTGGTGCCCATAAAACCTTTTTATCAGTATTTGGTTGTTACTCAGGATCAACAATAGAGAACAGTTTACACTGCTGGTCAGTTTATTAAGCTCTAATACTTCTAATAAGAATCCTGCCTTGGTGACGCAGTGGGTAGCGTACTCGGTAACTCAGTCAGCGGTTCTAGATGCCATACTGCCACGAGGTGGGTTGGCTTCTTTCCGGGCTGAGAGAGCGAGAGAGAGAGGCCCCGAGTGCGTCTCCTTTCTGGATTCATTTAATGGGTTGGGGAATTAGCCAAACAGCCTAAAAAGGACGAACCCTTAGGAGGTTGCTCGCGGGAGATGAGTAGGTAGGTAGTGGACATAGGAGAGGGGAAGTTTGCAGCACCCAACGTTCTGTACCAACCACCCATGTTGGTACTAACGTGAGCTTGCGCTGCTTAACTTCAGTGATCTCACGAGAACTGGTGTGTCCAACGCAACTTGGCTACGTAAAAACCGAGATCTCGTGTGGTGTACGATGGCTTTTACACGTAAAAGAACCCTCTCCACTATGCAACGGGTAGACGAGGCAACATTTCCAGGTGTTGGAGCTCGCACCCTGGTGCCGCTTCGGTGGAATTCCCCAACGAATAGTAGATCGACGATAAATGAGCATAGGGGTTGAAACTTTGGTCGGCAACCAGCTGTCCAATATATCACTCTTGTGTCCATTCAGAGGGACAAGATGGGTATCTAACCCTGTCATAGGCGGGAAAAGCGTTAGGAGTTCCTTTTGCTTTACTTCTAATAAGAAAGATTTCTCCTAACATGGGGAGTTCCAGATAACAATTAGAAAGAAGACATAGCAATTGACGGCAGTAAAGGACCCAGGATAGGGGGCGAATTTGGCCACTGATAATTTATAGCAGACCATCATCATCATCATCATACCCTTATCCCGCCTATGGCAGGGTCGGGTCTGCGGGCCCACGAAACATGCTCTGATTGGGGGCACCCCAGTCAGGCGCCTGAAACCCACAGGAAATATTGGCTAAGTGACTGTGGGGGGATGCCGACCTACCAATTGTTTTTTTTGTTTCGTTGGTGTTTTGGGGCCCTTCAACTACAATGGTCATTAGGGCCTCGTCCACTGTGTAGTTCTGATGCAGAGACTACACAGATACTACGCTGATGCGACAATTTTTTAGTGTTGACTGTATCCAGCTTTCCCAATCCATCACCCATAGTAATACTAACTGGGGTTGCGTTGCTTAGCTGAAGTGATCAGACAAGTCCTGGTGTGTCCAACGCAATGCAGCCGCTCCCATACGGTAGGCCAAACAATCTCGGTATACACCTGCTCACCTGGCTCAGGTGTACTGAAAATGACTTTTCATTTCATTGGCAGTTCTTGCTCTTCACTCCTTTCTACTCTGAACTAGATTCCTGGTCACTGCTTCCACTGACATGTCCAGCTCTTCTTTCTCCCTGTCATCTTCTGGCATGCCTGCATCACAGCAGTCTACTACAGTATTATCCATCGATTCCTTGGCGAGTGGGAGCTCCTGCATTAGGAAATTTTGTCGTGTCATGGCCAAATTTTTAAAAATTAAAAAAGTCGTCAGACAAGCACGTCGCCATTGAGAGACAGAAGAACTAGCTATTGAGCCTTTGTGAATATCTTCCTCAAGGGATACCAGAATAATGATTTAGATTATGAACATTAAGCACTTAATAGGCTCAATCACGTGTTTGCTCCACGCCTCCCTATTGATGGCAGGGATAGAAATATTCATGTTTATTTTCTCTCTAATGGCAACATTTAGTATATGCAGATACCACATGGATCCGACTTATTCTTCCCCAATCGAATGACCCTCTAAAAACATCAGGAATAGTATTTAATAGACTGGTTATATTGCCATTTGATAGTTCTCCAGGGTGAGATGTTTACGTGTATTGCTATCAGAATCTGCGACAACCCTGTCGTCATTCAAGTGGATAACACCAGAACCCCGATAAACATATCCCTTCTTGTAACCTAAGGCCCAAACGTAAAACTTGTCCCTTATTGACGTACTTTGGTATAGTTGGTGATTTAACGTCTGTTTTTCCATGCGACCGTTCCCTGACGCCGGATGGCAAACTCCTACACCTTGGAACATGGGTCGGGACATTCAGGCCTCCCCCTGAGAGCAAGCATAAAAGTTGATGTAATTCTAGTAATATTGCCCCTTCTATTGAACATTGTCTGCAAGTTTCGCCGATACATGGAATCATGCAGGGCTACTTGTGGTTCACCTCTCGAGGCCGGAACCAAACTTATACATCTTGCGTCCATGAAGCAGGGTCGGGATGAACCAAGGAAAAACAACAACAATAGATTTACAACAAAAATTGGTGCTTGGCTTTATTCTAATATGATTATCGTGTTGACCCTCGGGCGATGACTGTCTACCGGGAGTACTGTTTTCAGAAATACTGCCTCCATTTCTAAAGCCCAGTATTATTCCTAAGCCGAGCACCAGCAAGGCTTCCCCAGACGTCCGGCGTTGGCTGTCTACACTTGTAAAGTACCACAATTGGTTTTTTGGGCGTTTTCAGGCTAACTACAGTGGTCATTGGAGCCCCTTGTTGTTGTTTGTTGGTGTTTTAGGGTCCTTCAACTACAAAGGTCATTAGAGCCCCGTCCACAGCATAGTTCTTATGCAGAGACTGCAGACACTACACTAATGCGACGATTTTTGGGTATTAGCAGTACCCAGTTTTCCCAAGCGGCCACCCATATCAGTACTAGCTGGGGTTGCGCTGCTTAGCTTCAGTGATCGGACGAGAACTGGTATGTCCAACGCAATTCGCCGCTCCCCATTTCAGCCCCTTCCTCTGTGTAGTTCTAACGCAGCGTCTGCAGTCAGTATGCTGTTGCGATTATTTTTGGGTATTAGCAGTGCCCAGTGTTCCTTGTGCGTTGCTTAACTTCGGTGATGAGAAGCAAAATGGTGTGTTCAACGCAATGCAGCCACTGTCATAATCATCACTAACCCTCTTCCCGCCTATGGCAGTACCAGGTTCTTATCCTTGTCCTATTGGAGCACATGAACGATCTATTGGACGGCATTTCACGCAATCGACTGTCACCCTAATGCTGTGTCCAACGCCACTCAGCCGCTCACTCCCTACACTCCCGACACTCGGCGGAGTGAATAGAAACAGTTCTATCCACTCACTCAGTTCACTCGGTCGATCACTGTGGTTCTGCACTTTTATGTTTACACAACACGACGAGTACTTGGCCGAGTTCCCAATCACAATTGAAAACTCGTCTGGCTGTTTTTCTTTCGCTGGTGTTTGAGGGCCCTTCAACTACAAGGTCATTAGAGCCCCGTCCACTGCGTAGTTCTAATGCAGAGACTGCACAGACACTACGCTGATGCGACGATTTTTGGGTATTAGCAGTAACCAGTTTTGCCAAGCGGCCATCCATGTTAGTACTAGCTGGGATTGCGTTGCTTAACTTCAGTGATCTGGGGTGTCCAACGCAATAAGCCGCTCCCTACTCGACTGGTTTAAATTGGGCTTTATGAATAGGAGAGTTGGGCAGTTAAATTACTCTTGAACTGACTGTAGTCGAGATTAATGATTTTCTTCCTGATGAGAGTGACCAATTGCGTCTTTCCACGAAATCGGAAACGTTTTTGTGAGTGTACGACCTCTCAATACGTCGAATCTGGCGCTTATAAATAATTATCTGAAGATGAATGAATGAAAAACGTCTTCAGAAGAGAAGCTGATTTTCACTTTGCGAACGAAATTAATTGTGCCTCAAATGGACAACGTCGAATCCTGACCTTTTATTCAACACTCCCGAGAGTCCTTCCCCTTTGGCTACCATCCTAACGTTTTAATTAAAGATTTCTGGAAGAAATTCATACAAGTACTTGTATGAAAAACTGACAAGATTGCGTGAAGTATGAATGGAGGACAATAATACTTTTCGGCACATAGTTGGTTGATCGTTGCTGCGGTTTCATCGAATTTATCAAGTCATATTTTTTGACAGCGTGTAATCTATAAAGAAGAAATCTAAGTATTGCACTTCTTAGATCTTAATATATATCTTTTTTTTCTGCAAGATGAAACTTGAGGGAAATTAGGATACGCACAAAAAATTCTGTGTGGCATCTAGAAATTTATCGATGAATTTACGAGTAAGTCCATAGCATCGATTGGTGTTTTTTTTCCCAATCTCTCCTCTTTCTCACATATACGTATGAACTTCATTAATTTCTGGTGGGCTTTATTCCCCCCCCCCCCCAAATATTACACCCTAGAATTGCGGTTATGATATTGCATCTTATAATGAAATACTGTAGTTTTTTGCGATATCTTGCCACAAAATAGATGTTCCTACAGTCAAAGACTACTCTGCCAAACTGGAAGCGATAAGCATGTTGCTCCTGAGTTTAATGATCAAATGGCAATTTTTTTTGTTTCGTTGGTGTTTTAGGGCCCTTCAACTACAAGGTCATTAAAGCCTCGTCCACTGCATAGATCTAATGCAGAGACTGCACAGACACTACACTAATGCGACGATTTTTGGGTATTAGCAGTACCCAGTTTCCCAAGCGGCCACCCATGTTAATACTATCTGGGATTGCGTTGCTTAATTTCAGTGATCAGACGAGAACTGGTGTGTCCAACGCAATGCGACCACTCCCCACAGAGCCAGGAATTTAGATCCAAAACGAAGAAGGGACTCTTGAAGTTTCTTTATCATGTCTGAACCACATCAGTCGCCATAGTCTGGATTGAACTTTTTTTCCGTGAATCAGAATTCTAGGACGCTAGCAGTTGGAGTGTGCAAGGCCATGATACTGAAATAAACGCGCATGGCGAGGGAGAAGGGATGAATCGTTTTTGTTCGTTCCATAGCGTTTAGGGCCCTTCAACTTCAAGGCCATTAGAGCCCCATCCACTGTCTAGTTTTAATGCAGAGACTGCACAGACACCACCCATGTCAGTACTAACTGGGGTTGCATTGCTCGAGGGAGCGGAAATTTCGTTGGACAGAGCAGTTCTCGTCTGATCACGAAGTTAAGCAACGCAACCCCAGCTAGTACTGACAAGGTTGGCCGCTTGGGAAAGCTAGGTACTGCTAATACCCAAAAATCGTCGCATTGGTGTAGTGCCAGTGCAGTCTCTGCATTAGAACTACGCAGCGGACGGGGCTCTAATGACCTTGCAGTTGTAGGGCCCTAAAGCACCAACAAACGAACAGTTGTATTGCTTAACTTCAGTGATCAGACGAGAACTGGTGTGTCCAACGCAATAAGCCGCTCCCAAGGGGTGAATCACGGTTGGCAGTAGGAACCTGTACTGCTAGGACACAGGGTCATCGACTTCTCGTTTTCATATCCTTTGGTTTTAAATTATATTAGGTGCTCTTTCAGGTTTGTCTCGTGTTTTGATTAGAGGTTTATTGCAGATAGAAAGAATGCTTATGCAAACAAAGATTTACTTAAGCAATTTCGTTTACAATTTTTCTCATATTGCGGTGTATTTCATAGTATATTGATTCAAGTCACTGAACGTTTTCATTCTCGGATATCTGCAGTATTGTATTTCTCAAATTTTATTAGTTTTTAGGAGAGGAGTCAGGGGTTCAGGAATCGGTTTTGCCATCGTATACGTTGTGTAAACCATTTTCCCCTCCTACTCTTACTAGTCCAGGAGGAAATGAAAAAGACAAACCCAGCAGCGCTTCAGTTTTGTAAAGTTTGCAGGGACATACCCAGTCAACTGCCAAACTGCAGTTTTGTAGAGCCTACTAGACCTGAATGTTTATTATCCATTGATTCACATCGCCAACAAAACTGAACTCTTACAGACCACTTTTATGAGCATTTTTGTATGTTGTATGTAGGGAAATATCCTTTGACCTGTAAATGCAACGACAGCAAAAGGAAAACGAACTGAACGCACAACCTTTTAAAAGGAAATAACAGACTTGTTCACTTGCCTTAATGGTTGTTACATTTCCAAATGTGGCAATAACCTCTTTTTCTATGGCACTCATGGCTTTCTATAGGTATACTTGAGATATTTACCGTCTTACGGGTGGGCTGACGGTCACCTCCCTGTTCTTGGAATTTTGTTTCCGAAATTTGAGCCTCAGCTTTACCTATCAACAGACGGACGTTTTCCTTTTCGGGTCAAACCAGCTTTTGACCTTTATCAGTATCAGTCTTGCAGTCAAGTACCCATTAGCTTCAACTTCAATTTTTAACAATGTCTCGGTTTGATTGCAGTTGTTCTGGCTGTCCAGTTTTATGCAGAAAATTTTGACACTTCAACTGAAATGCACTTCTTCATCATAATCATCACTTTTCGTTTCATTGGTGTTTTAGGGCCCCTCAAATACAATGGCCACTAAAGCCCCGTTCACTGCGGAATTCTAATGCAAAGTCTACACAAACATTACGTTGTTACAGCGATTTTTTTGGGATATTTGCAGTACCCAGTGTTCCCAAGCAGTCACCCATGCTACTACTAGCTGGGGTTGTGTTGCTTAACTTCCGTGATCAGGTGAGAACTGATGTGTCCAACGCCAGAAATCCTCACTAATCCTGTGGCAGGATAGGTGCTGTCCTTGTCCCATTGGGACTCATGAACGATCTTTTGGGCGGCATTTCACACAACCGACTAGACTGCCAATCTAATGCTGCAACCAATATGCTTATTAATTGTCGGCCTATTTCGATTCGTTGGGACACTTTTCCTCCACCGCCACCAGGGAGAGACGTCCTACACCTGGTGACTTTGTCCAAACTATTTGTATATTTTACTCCATGTAGCAAGAGTTAATTCCCATGCAGGTGATTTTACTTTCAAAGGGAGCGGCGAATTGCGTTGGACACACCAGTTCTCGTCTGATGACTGAAGTTAAGCAGCGCAATCCCAGCTAGTACTGACATGGGTGGCCGCTTGGGAAAACTGGGTACTGCTAAGACCCAAAACTCGTCGCATTAGTGTAGTGTCTATGCAGTCTCTGCACTAGAACTATGCGGTGGACGGGGCTCTAATGACCTTGTAGTTGAAGGGCCCTAAAACACCAACAAACAAACAATTACTTTCCATTTTATGGAAGGCAACCTGGGGGCTTCTCTTTCGCCCCAAAGAAACCAATCTCCTCTGTCTTGAATCGAACGTAGAGCATAGGGTGACACAGCAGTCAAACACACTATCTTTTTCCTACCGAGGAGGGTTCTACCTATCTACTGTCAGATTATTAGGGCCACTACAAACCTCATTTCCTATCTAGTGGACTAGGGCCATCTGGAGGTTTTGCGGGGTCTGGAGAAAAAAATTACCCCAGGGCTTAAAACTTGAAAGTACAGGACTCTTCTGAGCCGTGGAACCTCTGTCAAAGGCCCGAAAAGTCAACGCGTGGGTGCAGTGCCGTAACGCGGGTATGACGCGCTTGTGGCAAGTGCCAAACTTTCGCTTGCCCGTAACCCAATAATGACAAAAAACTTAAAACATTTTGTGCCCCAAACCCAGTTGCGCCCGTGGCGGCCGCCTTCTTCGCCACACCCTCGTTACGGCCCTGCGTGGTGGTACACTATCTAGTCAGTTTGTCAGAACGCAGTTAGGTATATTTGTTAGTTTGTTGGTGTTTAGGCCCCATCAACTACAAGGTCATTAGAGCCTTGTCCACAGTGTAGTTCTTATGCAGAGACTGCACAGACGCTACACTAATGCGACGATTTTGGGGTATTAGCAGTACCTAGTGTTCACAAGCGGCCACCCATGTCAGTACTATAGTGCTCGCCACGAAAGATGACACATGGGAGGTAGAAGGTAGGAAAGTTCACTACAAAAATTAGGGAGTTTGAAAAAGGTCAAATGGCAGGCTTCATTCAGTAATGGCAAACAGAACTTCAATACTTTCCCTATTTTTTGAAGAGGACTCATCCTTTGCCTCCCACCAATGTGTCAACTTTCGTGGCGAGCACTATAGCTGGGGTTGCGTTACAGTTAGGTAGAGCTAAACCACTGCCATTTTCCTAATGTTCATGAGTGTCTCTGTTTAGATTTTTTCTCGCCTCCCTCCTTCTATTTGTACAGAGTGCTTCAGTGGCTGGTAATTATGCTTTTACTGAATTTTGCTGGTCAGCATCCACCGTGCCCAAGGCGCGAAGTAGGTTGAAAGTCAAATGTTTGGAGAACATTTGCTTATCCTTATTCATATGCGCATCTCCTTTCAATCTCCTTGACCAAGCCAAGGCGTATTGCAGGTTTTATGTCGACATATGGTAGACAATATTTGCAGTAGATTTGCAGAATGATAATGACATTTTTGTATTTAAGAACTCTGCAGTGCAAACAAACTGTCGCACTGGTGTTGGTTGAGTGCTTGTCCTGCATTAAGTGTGTCGACAGAGATCAAGATTTCATCTATAAAGTGGAGAGAAATGCTGCAATTTCAGTGAAATATTGGTTATTCTGAGAAGTTTATGAATGTTGTTTGTGTCGTTAGAAAGCGTCATTTCGAAGCTTCTGGTCTTTCGTTCTTACCTAATGTCGTTTAATATGTTCTCAGTAACAAGTAGTTAGTAATAGGCATTTCACCCCCCCTCTGTTGTTTCCATCAAATGAATTTCTTAATGCATATTCAGGCACCCCTTTTTATATATTGAAATTGTTGTGCGTTAAATAGTATTGCAACTTAAGTAGAATTTTAGTTTCATCAATAATTCAGATGCCTGAAATATGATGTGCTCTACTCATACATTACAGAGGCAGTAATAATAAATGGAGATCACATAAATGTATCTATCGCTCAGTTGGGGCCTTTAATAAAATATTTGACATTGAACCCATCAAAATTATTCAGCTGAGTGCATTAAGGGTTATTTAAATGACCAGCTTGTAATTATCACACCATAAAAGGCCACATACCGAAAAGGCCCTATGTGCGTTAGCCGAACGTTTCACTCATCCAAACCTCCAGACAGAATCAGTTTGAAACATTAACGTAATAATATAGTGAATCCATACACAATGCATCATTATTAATATTAGAAACTGGACCAAATTTCATGACTTGGCTATTATTATTATTATTTTCTACTAAGTTATGCAAATGGACAATTAAAAAGAATTTGGCAACCTTCTAAAATTGGTTTGTTGTTTTACAATCATTGCTGTTATTATCATAGATTTGCATAATAAGCGTTAAAAGCAGACTCTGTAGCACTGCAGATAGTGTCTTATAGTTTGCTTTTTTGTTTTGTTCATGGTCGAATATATTTTTGTTAAAAGTTTCTGTTATTTCTTTCTTTGGTAATAAACAGTCTTTCATCTTTAAAGTAGTTGTATAGATAATGGTGTATCTTGCTGCCATCAAAGTGAAGTCAGTAGTTAAAATTGAAGAGTGAACATTGTTGGTTGCATAATTTAAAATTAAAATGATCTATTTTTGAATAATATTATAATAAGTCAATATTTGCAGTCATTGTACACCATCAAGATTAAGTCCACAAGCCATTTTTTTTGCCTATCAAGTAATAATTAAAAGGTTACTGATTGAAAACTTTATCACATGCATTTCAAATATTATAAGCTGCATTATATTTCGGATTTCAACGCTGACAGCTGCAATGTAGTCATTGAATATGCATGAAGGCACGAAAATGAAGTATATACTGTTTGCAAACATCACAGAATTGCAAAAGAGCATTTTGTAATCTCGCAAAAATTTATTTTATAACCTCTCATTTAGCAGCACTGCCTCAAGAGAGCTTCTCTTCTCTCAACATTTCGCACTTATTTTAAAATTCAGTTTTTCCTGTACTTAAAAGTGATTTCCTCAAACTTACAGTTTTAATAGGAATCCACTTACTCACCATCCTCGTTTATCTCATTATTTCTCTCTTTGTCTCTCTCTGGTTCTGTATTTCTCTCTCTCCGCCTCTCCCCCTCTGAATCTCTGTCTCTCCCTCTCCGTCTCTCTCTCTCTGTATATCTCGCTTGTTCTGTATCTCTCTCTAGGATTTCGGGGTATTTGCAGTAGTCAGTGTTTCCAAGCGGTCACACATGCTGGTAACTAACTGGGATTGCGTTGCTTAACTTCAGTGATCAGACGAGAACTGGTGTGTCCTACGCAGTGCAGCCGGAAGAAAGCAAACCACCTTAATCTGGGGGAGCGGCGAATTTCGTTAGACACACCAGTTCTCGTCTGATCACTGAAGTTAAGCAGCGCAACTCCAGCTAGTACTAACATGGGTGGCCGCTTGGGAAAACTGGGTACTGCTAATACCCAAAAATCGTCGCATTAGTGTAGTGTCTGTGCAGTCTCTGCATACGAACTGTGCTGTGGACGGGGCTCTAATGACCTTTGTAGTTGAAGGGCCCTAAAACAGCAACAAACAACAACAACAACCTTAATCCGGGATCACATATTACCTTAAAGCATTAGTCGCCTAAATATAGAATGCTAATTATTCGTATGGTGATTACATCCGGTCAGAGCTTTTTTCTGCTATCTTAGGTGCCAGATACTTATGCCAAATGCAAATTCTCTGAGACATTTAAAAGTGTGGGGCCTGTCTGAGGCCAAACACACCTACTTCTTAGTCTGCCCTGGTTGTGATTATGACGAAGGTGCCTCTTTAGCCGCATTGAAAAAAGCAAAGAGCTAAAATGTTGTCAGTTGTTGCTCACTAAAGTTTCTTTAAGAGAAATCGTTTAATTTCGTAATGTTGCAGTATGTGAACAGTCTCCGTAGTCGTAATAGACTGACTTTAAATAGAAAAACTACTAACCAAAAATCAGCCAACCATTTTCTTCGTTAATTAGATGACAGTGTTGTACATTACTGAGGAAATGACACGATGTCGGAAACATAGTCGGAGACACTGTTTTTTCAGCTGTGGTCTTAATTTTATATTATTTGGAATTTACAAATGAGTGAAAGGTCTGTGATTGTTGGAAAGGAATTGTCTGAAATGCTTGGTAGCTAACAAAGAACGGTATAAGAAGTAATTAGACAATCGTTGTTTGTCACTATTGCATTATTACTAAGTACTTTTTTGATCGATTCCGACGTAATCAAACCTCTGGAAACATGGATACTTTTTAACGTTATTTACTATGGGGATACAATAAAGTACAGCGTAAACACAAAAAATAACTCTTAGGGACTTCATGACTTCAAAAGGGCACACGACCACGAATTGCACTACATAGAGGTCGACTGCATAATCCAAATACAGTAGAACTCCAATTATCCCATTCAATTGGGACCGGACCCCATTCGGATAATCAAAAATTCGAATAATTGGGGGGGG
>JAAFCE010001963.1:11917703-11934059 GCA_013389805.1 Trigoniulus corallinus | reverse complement strand
AGACAGACAGACAGAGAGAGACAGACAGACAGAGAGAGACAGACAGACAGAGAGAGACAGACAGACAGAGAAACAGAGAGAGATTAAACTCGGGATCACTTGCATGTCACATGATTTACCCAACCGCTTCATCACTAACGCCTTTCACTCCTACAACAGGGTCGGGTGTCCAATTTTGTTCCAGTGCAACATGGGATTTGTTGGACTGTACTTTTAACGCAGCCGGCAGTCAGTCTGATACTAGGTTTTTGATTCGTTTAATGCTCTCGCTCTTCCGAACGTCCCCTGGCAGTGCGCCGCCAGGGGATGAGCTCCTAGGCCAAACGACACACAATTTGCTTCATGTGAAAGGGTTCTTTTGAATGAATGAATATGTAATCCTTTGTGACGGATACCTTGCTAGCGAGATTTTTCATGCCAGGCCCATATACCTAGATCTCCACCAGCACCCTAGGAGTACCTTTGCCTTTCGCACCCACTCCAGCCGCTCCACACCAGAACCCCTCAACCCCAGAACCTCTTCCAAGGTGGGGGTTCCCCAACTCATCCTGCAGTGGCCCAGCGCTGGACAGGCCAGGATCACATGCCTGACATCCTCCACTCGATCCCCACACAATCCACAGCCCACCTCTCCACCTGTGATCTTTGCCATCCTCTGTTTTGTCTCCAGTGACCCAGCTCTTGCCCGAAACAGAAGTGAGCTCTCCCACGTATTGTCATAGATTATCTCCCTCTCTATGTTAGGCTTGTTCCCATACACCATCAGCGTTTTCTTTGCCGCCCTTCCCTCCATACTCTGCCGCCACTGCCCTAACCCCCATTCCTTAACTTTGTCCTGTACTAGTCTTTGCAATGTTGTTGCCCCCTCCTTGCTCTCCCTGGGTTGCAGTGTTATGCCTATCTTCTTTGACATCTGGTTTACCCTCCTCTCCCAGTTGGTAAATACCTTCATGTTGTTTACCCATGCATTGACCTGCCATACTGGATTCTCCTTCCCTAGCCCCCATATCCTGCATAAGTATAGCAACTTACTTATCATTTCTCTCTGTTCAAATGTAGACCACCCCATGTCCCCTTGTATTGCTTCTACTGCTGTGAACCTATTTCCCCCTAATGCCATCCTGCCTAACCTTCTTTGGGCTACTTCCATACAGTCCCTTACCTTTTTACTAATGCACAGAACCTCGTTTCCATACGTTAGCCCTGGAACTGCTACAGCTTTCCATAGCCCCCTAACCATTTCATACCTTGAGAATGAATCAAACGCCAGTTTCCTTATTAATCCTTCTCTGGTTTTTATCTTACTCATGATGTTTTCCTCCATTGCCTTTAAGTATCCCCTATCATTTGTGAGTTTTACCCCCAGGTATGCAACCTCTGACACCACCTCTATCTCCCTCTCCCCAAGCTTGATTGGCATCTTATTACTAGGCTGCATGCCATCCTCTCCAATGATCATCAGTTTTGTTTTATCTTGACCAAATTCTAACTGGAAATCCCTACTGAACTGCTCACAGATATCCAGTTCTTCTTGGAGCTCTCCCTCACCCTCTGTCAGCAGAACTATATCATCACACTGAAAGATGGCTGGCAATTTGTTACCATCCCCCAGAGGAAACCCCAGCCCACTATCTTGGAGCTTGAGCCCCAGTTCATTGATGTACACTAGGAACAGCATTGGTGATAATGGACAGCCCTGTCGCAATCCCTTGTCCACACCTATCTGTCCCGTATTTATTCCCTCCCAATGGAAATCATACCTAGTGCCCATATATAGCTTCTGGAGCAGCTCCACTAGCCCCTTATTAACCCCATACTTGGGAAGAACTGCCCATAGCTTCTCTCTATTCACCTTATCATATGCCCCCTTGGCATCCAGGAAACAGAGGTATGCCTTCCCTTTCTTTCTTTGTACTACTTCCATAATCTGTGTAATCATGTACAGACTATCACCCGTTCTACGCCCCTTTCGGAACCCATTTTGGAATTCTACTAGTTTGCCTGACCCTTCTATTATTGTCCCTAATCGCCCTCTTACTAACCCAGCAAATAGCTTATACATGCAACTGTTTATAGCTACTGGCCGGTAACTGTCCAAACTTTCCTTGCTCTTTCCCTTGCCCTTGTACAGCATCACTACCCGTGTGATGCCCCAGTCATCTGGTAATTTTCCATCCCCTAAACACCTATTAAATATCCTTAAGAGCAGTTCTCTACCTTTACTTCCTAGTGCCTTGAGAAACTCATTTGCTATCTTGTCCTCCCCACATGCTTTTCCCAACTTCAATGCATTTATCTCCTTATCTAACTCTACCCTGGTAAAGCATGCCTCTCCAGCTGATGCTCTCTGGCTTATTATTGGTCTGTTTGGCCCTTCCACCACCTTTCCACCAGTAGAGGAGAACCCACATCCATACTCCATCAATATCCTTCTAATGCCTTCTCTGCTGGTTATATTTCTGCCATCCTTATCCACTAAAGCTTTCCTACCATCACCTACTACCTCACTCCTCTCTCTACGTCTATCCCTGACATATCTCCAAAATTTCTTGGTCATCTGTTTTCCCCCATCCATGATTTCCCTCCATTTCCTCCTATCCCCCTCTGCTATCTTCCTACCCACTACTTCCTTTGCCTCTCTTTTCTTCTGTTGATAGGCATCCCATGCTTGTCTAATGCTTTCCTCATCTCCCCCTCTAACTGCTTGCCTATGCTTCCTATTAGCTTGACGTCTACTTTCAATAGCCTCCCATGCCTCATCATCCATCCATGGTTTCTTCCATTTATTCCCATTTCTTTTACCTCTTCCCTGTCCTTCATTAGCTTTGTCTATTAGGGCACTTATAAGTTCAGCATATGTGGCTTCTTTACTTTCCAGTACAGCTTCCATGTCCTTCTGGAACTCCTCCTGTTTAAACCATTTCTTCAGTTGCCAGCTGACTTTCCTTCCCACATGTATCCGTTTTTCCTTTATGTTCCTATCCTTCATAGTAATTATAATTAGATTATGGTCAGAATCTAAACCCACCCTGTTTTCCTCATCCACTGTCATTCCACACACCTCCTGCACTAGATCATTCTCTACCAAGCAGAAGTCAATGCATGAGCCATTCTGTGGTCCCACCCTTGTGATCCTTCCCTGACAGCACTTCAGAAGGTTAACTATTACCATGCCGTTTTGACATGCAAAGCCCTTTAGCATCCTACCATTTCTATTTTCAACCCCATCCATCTCCTGTAGATGCCCATTGAAGTCCCCCACTATTACAACTTGGTAGCCCTCCAGGTGCAGGCCCTCCATGTCCTCCTGTAAGCAGTTGTATATACGTTCATTCCAGCCCCCTCCTGTACCTTCTATACCCATGTATACTACCCCAATGGCCAGCTTTCTACCTCCTCTCTGTACCTTTATCCACCCATGCTCCCTACAATCCTCACCCCACCTTATTCCCTTAATTTTCTTCCCCCACATGATTCCAACCCCACCTCCTTTCTTCTCACCATCCTTTCTGTTCCAAAAGGTTGCATTGACATCATCATCTACATACCCCTCCTCCCCCCTTAGATGTGTCTCAGCCAGCCCCATGATATCTACCTTTTCCTGCCTCATAATTTCACATAGCTCCTTCCACTTCCCTTTCCTCCTCACCCCTTGCATATTTGCAAAAGCAATCCTCAGGCTTCCTTGTATGGCCCTATCACCCTTGCCTCCCTTGCTCCTTTCTAGCTAGGAACTCCTTTCTAGCTAGGAACTCCTTCACTTTTATGTGCAGATGGTATTGTTCACAGAGTCGCGGCCTTACTTCCCATCTGGCTTGACGTAGTATCCAATCTCGCTTGAAAGAAACCCAACCACCTCGATTCCAAGATGGAATCTAGAACCATTGGCACAGTAGTCCAGCATCCCACCTTTGTGCCACCGAGACGTGTTACCAGTAAATGAAAGAAGGAATGAAATTATGGAATGTATTGCATCTAGGGAAGTTAATTATGAGTTTGACAATGAAATTTGACCGTATTTCTACTCATTCTAATTGAACAATTAGTTCTTATTGATATGCACTCGGTTTCTAGTGATAAAAAGGAGGGAGTGGAGAGAGTGGAGTGAGAGGAAAGAGAGGGAAAACGTGTGGTTTGCTTCGCATTTGGCAGTTTGGTTCAACAGTCGATCAGTTGTCACCAAATTCAATATAGTTTCATCGTAATAGAAGTTGTCATTTTTGAACTAATCAGTTTTGTGGTGTCATATTGGACGGAAAGCTTTGATGTGGACTGTCCATTAGAGAGCTATCATCTTGTTTGTGTTGCCTTTTATCCCCTCCCATCAACGGCTACTTCACATTGCTGAAGGAAAGGGGGAAGAGGAGAAGAGAGGGTGTCTTTAGGTTGTCTTCAAGCAAGCCAACCAATAAATCCAAAGCTTTAGGTTCTTTCGGTTCAATTTCTATATGATCCTCTCTTCTCCTTTTTTCTTCTTCTTCTTCTTCTCTACTGCACAACAGTTGAATTTGCTCGCAGATCTCTTTCACAAAAGTGTTGTGTGGAAGTGTTTCGAAGCGCATGCGTCAGTTTCAATGGATAGTTGTATGATTTGGGCAGATTGTCTCCTCTCTCTTTCTCATGTCACACTCTTTGCAGTTACCACGTGGTAAAAAAGCAAGAAAATGGTGCTCCTGATAAGAAGTTGCACTTGCACTGGAATCTTTCACATGTCTTCTAGTATTATAAAGTTTATTTGCTGAAAGGCAAACCGCAGATAATACATTTATATATTCATTCATCTATTACCGTTTTGCGCCGAAAAGGAGATGATGAAAGATGATTTTTTCTCCTTGCTCTTCTCTCTAATTCATAGAAATATTTATGATATTTTTTTCCCCGCGAATAATCTTTTTCTAAGGTATTGATTGATCCCCTGATGCGTTCAACACAATGCTCATGTTCAACATTATTTAGTAAATTTACTCTAGTTTCCCCCCTGCCCCTCAACTATTGATTCTAACTACAACGACGAAAGTAACAGTTACATATTTTAGGGGGTTTGTAAAGTAGGAAAAAGCAGCAGAAAGTAAAGCTCAATATCTCAAATGGTGAATTTTGGGCCATGAAATATAAATATTTCCATTTCTCTTTGTTGTTTGTGTGGTGAGGTAAATGTGGCCAACTTCAAAATGAATCTACTCGCAGCACTGTGATGCATCGTTATTGGCTTTGACCTCTGAAACGTTGCAGTCAACTTCAGATAAAAAGTTGTAGAAGTTCCACGAGTGGATATTCGCAAAAAAGCGACGTTACCACTGTTTACATATATTTTTATGGGATATCGATACTTGTGCCAAATTATTTTCTCTCGGATTTTAACAACCGAAGAGTGTAGTTGAAAAAATGCCATTGTTGTTGATCTTCATGGTAAGTAGAACTTTAATTAGTTGCTCTAATTTTTACCTAACTTTGTTGGTCATCACACGATTTATTCGTTATTTTACCGTGAAAGGGCTTTGTTAAAGGAACGTAGAGAAACGTAAAATTGGTACAATATTCCATGGAAGGGGGTCGCCAAAGTGGGTTCCCCCAAAGACTTTTGGGGTTTCATCTGATAAAGTGTCTTTCAATTCAATATGTATGGTATTATCTGTAAAATATAGGTATGGGTTCCATGCCTTATTGTATAAGGGTTGTAATACAAAAGTTTGGAAACTACTGTTCCATGGTCCACATTTTCGTGCCCATGAGTTAGATTATGACCTCCCATACTGGTTTTACAGAACATTTCTGGATTCATTTAATGGGTTGGGGAGTTGGCCAAGCAGCCATAACAGGACGAACCCTTAGGAAGCTGCTTGCGGGAGATGAGGAGGTAGGTAGTGGACATGAGAGAGGGGAAATTTGCAGCACCCAACGTTCTTTACCAACCACCCATGTTGGTACTAACGTGGGCTTGCGCTGCTTAACTGCATGAGCATTTTGCAGGAGGGGATGAGTTTTTAGAACAAACGAGTAGGTGTTAGAAACCTGGATGAAGGCCTAGCGGAAAATAGAGAATGGTCAGCCAGAACTGTGAAATGCTATCCTGCCATAGGCAAAATAACAGGATAAAGATGTTCTCTGTTACACTAACGGTTTGGGGAGTAAGCCAAGCAGTCATAACAGGCTGAAACCTTAGGAGGCTGCTAACGGGAAAGGAGAAGGCAGGCGTAGGAGATGTAGGACATGGGAAATTTGGATGTCCACCTATGTTGGTACTAACGTGGGTTTGCGTTGCTTAACTTCAGTGATCTCACGAGAGCTGGTGTGTCCAACGCAACTTTGTACCAGGCAGTTTTTAAAACTTTTGTCAGCTCTCCATTAGTGTTTCCTTTTTCGGAGAAAGTTCAAATTTCAGTAAATATCCAGTAAGCAGTGTGAATAAGAAGCATCAGTGGCAGGGTTCTCTGTCCATCAGAAAATTTCAGTGATTAAACCAATGGTTAGTAAATTTTTCGTCCCAACGACCCCGTTGAGGATACTTGGTAAAAATTAGCGACCCCTCCCAATGAAAATTTTGATATCAAATGCTCAAGTCCGTTTTCTACTGAATATTAGGGGATTTCTAGAAACCTCCATAGGATGAATTTGTTTCTCACCGATCCCCTGACGTCTCTTTAACTCTCATCGACCCCTAGGCTCTACCGATCACTTTAACAATACTAATTTAAACTAAAATAGTCTTAGATGGTTTAACGACCTCGAAAATATGGAAAACGACCCTCTGTTCAGTTCTGAACTAGGCCTAGGTGCAAGAAAACCAATTTGGCGTTTAGGGCCCTTCAACTACAATAGTCCTTAGAGCTCCGTCCACTGCATAGTTCTAATGCAGAACTGTGCAGATACCACACTAATGCGACGATTATTAGATATTAGCAGTACCTAGTTTTCCCAAGCGGCCACCCATGTTACTACTAGCTGGGGTGTGTTGCTTAACTGCAGTGATCAGACAAAACCGGGTGTGTCCAACGCAATGAAACCACTCCCTGCAAGCACACCAAGAGAATACAGCCTTATTTATGAGTGTATTAGGATTGACAAATTGCTGACCTTGTGCCGAGGCTAATAACCCCTGTTTAACATCGCATTTGGCACCGTTTTGTATTGAAAACTGTGGGACAGCACACATTTAAAACCGTGACACCTTCAGCCCCATCTAAAGATGCAGTCCCAAAACAGATGTCTTTAACTCGAAATTCATCCGACACATTTCCGGTTTATAACAGTCCTACAATGTAAAATAGTTTCTTCTGATATTTTTTAAGTTTTGAAATAGAGTTATGTAACTGGGCATGAGCCTGATTCCTGTTCCATTGTAGCTATTGTGCAAAAGGTCAGACACCATGAAATATTATAACCAACAAAGCATTAATTTACCTGCCAAAACTTTCTATTTCGGTGGTGTAATACGGTGTTGGAACAGTGGGGTAGGCCGGCATCCCCCACAGACAATTCAGCCAATATTTCCTGCGGGCTCCAGACACCCGGCTGGGGTGCCCCCAGTCAGAGCATGTTCATTGGACCCGCAGACCCGACCCTGCCACAGGCAGGATAAGGGTATGGTGATGATGAGTTATTTAACTGCCTTCAATTTCTTTCGTCAGATATGCAATATTTTTCTGAGCATCATTCTGGCAGCCTTACCTCAATAATTCTTCATGAAAATTATCCAAGAGTTTTTATTTTTAAATGAGTTTTCATAATTTTGAAATCCTACTACTCTTTGTATATCGATCTCGCCTCGGTACAGTGGGTAGCACGCTCGGTACCTGCGGCAGTAGTTTTAGGTTCGATACTGGACCGAGGTGGGTTGACTTCTTTCGGGCGAGAGAGCGAGAGGCCCCGAGTGCGTCTTCTTTTGAATGAGAAGTAAAACCGAGGTCTCGTGTGGTGTACGATGGCATTTGCACGTAAAAGAACCCTCTCTACTACGCAACGGGTAGACGAGGCCAAATTTCCAGGTGTAGGAGCTCGCCCCCCGGCGTCGGTAGAATGCCCAAATGAACAGTCGACCGACGATAAATAAGCATAGGGGTTGCAGCTTTGTTCGGCAACCGGCGGTGAAAAAAACGCTGTCAAATATATCGTTCTTGCGTCCATTCAAAGGGACAAGATGAGTACTCAACCCTGCCATAGGCGGAGAAAGGGTTAGGAGCTGCTTACTACTGTATGTATATCATTGTAAATTCAATTCTTATTTCAATCTAATGTAAAACTAAGAATAACTGTGTTTGAAATATTCATGCTGACAAAGAGAACGAATAACGAAGACGAGAAAATGACAGCGGTAACTCATGACCAACAAGTTGGACAGTGATTTTTACTAAACTACCATCTTTATGTCAGCAATTTCAATCTTCTCTTACGAACATGCTACGAAAGTGAACATCATTAATTGAACATGGAATTTGAAATTGTTCATTGTGGCAAGCCGAATCTGCCTGCTGTGTCCATTCGTGGCCATATGAGATAACTGAAATGCGATGACATCCATCCACGTCTAGACTATTGTCCAACTCGCATGTTGTTGGACTTTAACATTCTTCACTAGCTCCCTAGGCTTTTGGTCACTGTCAAGTCTTTCCTCCTCCTACTTGTCCTCTTCCTGTCAATTTTTCTCCCTCGGTATCTAATAGTCATGGGGATTGAACCCTTCTATGTGCAGCAAGGGGGTAGAAAGAATGTGACATTTTGACAAATGCAACTGAGGATAACAAGGGCGTGTTATTGATATTGCAAACAAAGCTATAGCACAATATTTGGTACTCATTAAAACAGTATAATTAATGTGCTGTAATTTTACGCGACTCGTAAAATGCTGTTAACTGTTCAAGGGCCACTCGTATTCGCATTGACCTTAATCTCTTTTTTCTGCTACCTTTTGTGCCTCGTATTTCCTGCATTTCTCCTAATACGTCATTCATCATCAGTGTTTATTACATTAACTTATAGATATAAATTAAATTTCGCTATACTTATGAAATTGAGCGTGTGCGCACACTGCACCGTGTGTTGCATAACGTGAAACAACAGCCGTTGCACGGTTTGCAATTTTATTACATGAGTCATAAATTGACCATTCACTAACAGTCATCCGACTATTGGAAAATATCACCCAGAGTATTACTGCGTCAGTGGTAACAGGTCCGATCTAGGACCGAGGTCGTTTGGATGCATTAGACAGAGACAGACAAAGAGAGAGGTGAAGTTCGCCATCCATCCAATGGGAAGCAAACTCGTGGCCCCGTGTGGCGTGTATGATGTCCTCTGCATGTAAAAGAACCCTTACTTATTACATGGAGTAAGTGCAGTCTGGCAAAATTCCCCAGTGCAGGAATTCACCCCCTGGCGTCAGCGGAAGAAAAGTGCTGCAGGAAATCAAAACAGACCGACAATAAAGCAGCCTGCAGCATAAGACTGACAACCGGCTCCCCGTAAAATACCATTCAACAGATCGCCCATGTAACCAAATGGGACAAAAATGGGCATCCAAACCTGAAAAGAAGGTTAGTAATGATTGCAAGTTCGTCTAGTTCAGTGATTCTCAACCTTTTTTCGTCACGGCACACTTTTTAATAATTTAAAAATCTGGCGGCACACTAACAACGACACATTTCGGGGCACACAAACGCCAAAGAAAATATATAAGTTGTAACCTAACCCTATGCAAAACGTGGGTTGGCTTTTTTTTCGGGTGAGAGAGAAGCCCCGAGCGCACTTTCTTTCCGATGAGAAGTAAAACCGAGGTCCCGTGTGGTATACGATGGCATCTGCACGTGAAAGAACCCTCTCTATTATGGAACGGATAGAGGAAGCAAAATTTCCAGATGTAGGAGCTCGACCCCTGGCTTCGGTGGAATGTCCCAACGAACAGTAGAAAGACGATACATAGCATAGGGGTTGCAGTTTTGGACGGCAACTGTTGGAAAACACTGTGCAATATATCGCCCGTGTGTCCACTCAGAGGGACAAAATGGGTACCCTACCTTGCCATAGGCGGGAAGAAGGTTAGAAGTTACTTGTAACCTAGCCCTATGTACACATCAAGCGGGTTATTGGTATATAGCTTTGTTAGCCAGTAGTGAGAACTTTTATATTAATGCCCATTGGTTCAGCCAGTCCCTCCTAGGAAGCTAGAACCGATTGGACTACTTGTCTGACGTCACTTATGTATGGGTATTCGCAGTGGCGGCACATTTCATGAATTTCGCGGCACAATGTCTGTGTCTGGATTAGGTTGTGGGTTGGGGAGTAAGCCAGGCAGCCATAACAGGATGAACCCTTAGGAGGCTGCCCGTGGGAGATGAGGAGGAAGGTGAAAGGGCAAAAGAGAGTTAATTTGCAACACCCAACGTTCTTCATCAACCACCCTTGTTGGCATTGACGTGGGCTTGCGCTGCTTAACTTCAGTGATCTCACGGGAACTGGTGTGTCCAACGCAACTTGGCTGCACAATTCTATGCCAATTTGAATTTTAGTATTTGCTGTTGAAAGACAGCTTATTTACTGTCAGATCTCCACTAACGGAATGGGGTTGTTCAAACTTGAAAACACAAAAGCAAGAGGGAGCGGCGAGTTGCGTTGGACACACCAGTTCTCGTCTGATTACTGAAGTTAAGCAACACAAGCCCAGTTAGTACTGACATGGGTGGTCGCTCGGGAAAGCTGGGTACTGCTAATACCCAATAATCGTCGCATTAGTGTAGTGTCTGTGCAGTATATGCATTAGAACTATACAGTGGACGGGTCTCTAATGACCTCGTAGTTGACGGGACCTTAAACTCCAACAAACAACAACAACAAAAGCAAGATCAAGTACTTCAATAATTTATTCCAGGCATGTCAAGCTGGGGTACCCCGAGGGCCACATTGGACGCATATGCGTTGTCATGAGGGTCATATAGTGTCCATGGCGCCGCTTTGCAGCTGAGCCCGGGGGCTACTCGTAGTGGCAGTTATGCCTCTGAGTGGCAGGGACATATGTATGCTACATGATATCGATTGTGCGGACCACAACTCTAGGCTTCAAGGGCTGCATGCGGCCCTTGGGCCACCTTTCTGGCAGCCGTTGTTTATACTGTAATGCTGTGCAAATTTTTTTTAGCTAATCATTCATGATTTTGAAGATTATTTTGAATGCCTTGTTACAATTATTTTTGACAATTACAGAAAGTAGGTTGGTGACAATTTCAGAAAAGGGCTTTTACCTGGCCGATTTTAAAATGATAAATGGTAGTGATTCTCAAGAACTTTATCTCGAGAAGATTAATTAAAACAATCTCACATAACTTGAAGTAAAAGGCTCATTCCTGTAGTTGATGATCTCTGCAAGATTATAGGGCCTACGACATAAATGTAATCTTAATAGTTAGACGTAAGTATCATCGTTGTAGTGCATGAGGTTTGTGAGCGATATTGTTAATTAAAACCCATCGTATTTTATTACGCAAGGCTTTAATAATAATGATGTTCATAAATGCTCGTAAAAGGAGGAGTAACCCTAAGTTTTAAACCTAGGCGTTATTTTCATCATCATTTTTTCTTGAAAAAAGAAGTAAAACAAATTACCACTTTAGGCCTAAGCTTTTAATTTTCATAATCACATACTCTGATTAAAATACTTCTTTCTCCTTCCCTTTTTTTATGCAAACAGGGTGCGATAAATTTGGTTGCCCACCAGTAATATCTTGAATTGTTTGTTGGTGTTTTAGGGCCCTTCAACTGCAGTGGTCACTAGAGCCCCGTCTACTGCGTAGTTCAAATGCAGAGTCGGCACAGACACTACTCTGTTATCACCCCCTGTGGGCATTATCAGTACCCTGTGTTCCCAAGCGCCCACCCATGTTAGTACTATCTGGGGTTGCATTGCTTAACTTCAGTCATCAGACGAGAACTGGTGTGTGACCAATGAAATGCAGCCGGTCCGTAGGTATCGAATTTGTAATTTTGTGTAGGTGGCAGCATGACTGTGATGTCCGAGACAGTTTTTTTGTTTTTGTTTGTTGGTGTTTTAGGGCTCTTCAACTACAAGGTCATTAGAGCCCCGTCCACTGCGTAGTTCTAATGTAGAGACTGCACTGACACTACACTAATGCGACGATTTTTGGGTATTAGCAGTACCCAGTTTTGCCAAGCAGCCACCCATGTCAGTAGTAACTGGGGTTGCGTGGCTGTTTGTTGTTGTTTGTTGGTGTTTTAGGCCCTTCAACTGCAAGGTTATTAGAGCCCCGTCCACTGTGTAGTTCTGATGCAGAGACTGCACAGACACTACACTAATGCAACGATTTTTGGATACTAGCCGTACCCAGTTTTCCCAGTCGGCCACCCATGTCAGTACTAACTGGAGTTGCGCTGCTTAACTTCAGTGATCAGACGAGAACTGGTGTGTCCAACGCAATTTGCGGGTTGCTTGGCTCTGATGTGTGTCTGTTAACCTTTCGTCCACAAGGTGGGGTCTCGGCAAACCCCAGACCTACAAAATTGTGTCTACACATGTACCACTTTCTGCAATCTTAACCAACCTTTGAGTACCTGTTCTCCGATGTTTTCTTTACCTATCTAGGGAAGTTGGCAGGTCTCCTAAGTACTTAGCATATTTTATTTGTGGTTAAGCAATGCAACCCAAGTTAGTACCAACATGGTTGGCTGGTCAGAAACACTGGTTACTAAGGCAGAAATGGGATCAGGATGTCCATAAGGATATGGTAGTGTCTAGGGTGGATGGGGACCTGGTGGGAGATAGGCAGGAGTGGAGGACTAGACCCTGCAGATCCGACCCTGTCATATGTGGGATAAGGGTATGATGATGGTGTCTTTTATTCTTGGGTAATGCAGAATTTTTACAGCATGTTTCCAAGTTATTTTCATTCCTAAAGCTTTATTTGAAGGGCCCTAAAACAACAACAACTAAACCCCGTGTCGATAAAAATTGTCCCAAGACAGACTCTATGCTTCAATTGAGCAGAGATCGTGGAATTAGGTCGGCAGCCGACTGCGTCAACGTACTGTGTTCTAGGAATCAACAGGACACATGACTAACAGACCCTGTCATAGACGGGAAAAGGATTAGGAATGATGAAATGTGGTATTTTCTTTACTTTGATGCGCTATACATCCGTCTAAAATTTTTCGTAAAATGTCTGTTGCCATAGAAGCGAAATGAATGACATGAACATCCATCTCGTATAAGAATAAGTTTCAAATATTCCTTCTCTTCGTTATATGTACGCGTTTTTAAACTGATAAATCAAGCTCTGTCTCTAGTGATTTCCTGGCATACTATATCCATGGTTCATGGCATCTCTATATGGATATATACTGTACATCACAAAGAGCTTTTCTTTTTTGGCTTTTATATAATATTAATTTGGCTATTGTATTTCGCAAAGAAGCAAAGATTTATATAGGGAAATTTAATCGTGGTAGTTTCAGTCAATTTTACGATTTTGATATATCTTACTTGCTACTCCAGCTTCATGCCTAATTAAATTGAGATAAAGAATGGAAACGACAATCTCTTAAGATATTCGGCTGGTGCTGGAAGAGAATACCTGAGAACTCAGACTGGAATGTCCTAATCAGTTATGCTGTAGTCGTAATTTAAGATACTTCAGATTTCCCCCTCTCTTGTCATTGGCTAAACTTTTAAATGGGGAGAACTTCCAGTAATTTCATTCCCAGAAGATGAGGAGGGAAAGGACAAAATAAACAAGGTTGTAAGGATTGACTCTGGTTATTTTGAGAATTGAATACTTGACTTTAAGGGCCGAATTTCGACTTCCATTACTCCTTATCCAAGTTTTAAAACTTAAATAGATGCAATTGACTGTTGAAATAATCATAATATTCAAATTTGCTGACAGTTGGATGCATGCATGGCCAGTCCCATTCCAACTGAAGGCCAACTTTTAACAGGCCCATTTTATGTCGTCCTCTTCACTGCTAAAGGTATTTTTGTTTGCATGTTACACTAACGGGTTGGGGAGTAGACCAAGCAGCCATAACAGGCCGGACCCTAAGGCTGCTCGCGAGTGAGGAGTAGGCAGGTGTAGGGGATGCAGGAGAGGCTAAATTAGCAGCACTCAATGTCCACTACCAACCACCCATGTTGGTACTAACTTGGGTTACGTTGCTTAATTTCAGTGATCTGACCAGAACTGGCGTGTCCAACGCAACTCATTTGTTGTTTTTTTTGTTTCGTTGGTGTTTTAGAGCCCTTCAACTACAAAGGTCATTAGAGCTCCGTCCACTGCTTAGTTCCAATGCAGGCACTACGCTGTTACGACGATTTTTGGCTATTAACAGTACCCAGTGTTCCCAAGCGGTCACCCATGGTAGTACCATCTCGGGTTGCGTTGCTTAACTTTGGTCATTAGACGAGAACTAGTGTGTCCAACGCAGTATAGCAACTCTGTTAAAGGTAACCTGCAGGCATCGGGAAGGGAGGGGGGCAACTACACATATGCAGTAATCCATTTAGAAGTGGTTCTTTTACATGCAGGTGACATGGTACACATCACGCTAGGTCAGTGGTGGCGAATCTTTTTTTAAAGACGGGTCACAATAACACGAAAAAAAGCCAAAAAAGTTGTCCGCGGGTCAGGTGCAAGCACTATTTAATTTTATGAATAAAAAATATTATCAATAATGAATATATTAGTTTATTAAAGTAGCAAATTGAGGACATACCATTATCCCGCCTGTGGCAAGGTCGGGTCTGCGGGTTCTAGCCCGTCCACCTCACACACTATGATTCACGTTCGGGTCACTTAATATTGCACGGTGGGTCACAGAGTGATCCTAGGAGCTGGTCGTTGGTTCGGTACACCAGTCCGAATAACTATTGATCTCATAATCCACATGATGGGTTTTTTCATAGTATTTAATGGCTTACCATAATTCATGGAATTAAGCCCACCATTTTTTTAAATCAGGATTATAACATTTGGTCCATTGCCCGTGAAATTTCCTGTAACGTAAATTGGGGCGAGTTGTCGATAAGTGAGGAGATCTCAGCACTTTATTGCTTCTAGAGAGAATTATAAGATACGATCTTAAGGACCGTTGACCACTTTAGGTCATTTGGCCTCTAAAACCAGCTAATCTTGATGACCGATCATGGCAAGTTACTTCATCAATTGCTGGATAGGAACAACTTCAACTGTCAGCACAACGCCCTTCCGGTTTTTCAAGTGCATTTCTGCCCCATTTTATTCTCATTAGACAGTCTTAATACCAACCATATTGCAATTAAAATTATGAAGTGTTTTATTTACATTCGTCTTTTCAAGTATTAAAAATATACGTCCATCAAAGTATTTAGTAACCTCGGATTGAATTGCTCTTAGAGGGGGAAACATTCGTTCGCCAACTTAAGCGCTAAATCATCTTTGTTTGTCATAATCTTAAGTCTTTCGTTTAGCTTAAGAAGTAGCCTAAGCATTCTACACTTCTTCCATTACTTGACCCGTAGAGAACGTTGAAGCATATACAGGGTTTGTCCCAATAGTTCCTGTAATTACTTCTTACAGCTGGCCTAGTATGAGTCCAGGGTGCGGCTCAGGGTGGGAAAAGTAGTGGAGATCTTAGCTTTAGAATGTCATCTCCCGCAGTCGCCTGTGGGCAGTGGTTCGGTGAGGATCTGTCTCTGCTCCCAGTGCTGTTTTTGAAGTCGGTTGGAATTATGATGGAGGAAA
The DNA here is from genome assembly GCA_013389805.1 of Trigoniulus corallinus. Lineage (NCBI taxonomy): Eukaryota > Metazoa > Arthropoda > Diplopoda > Spirobolida > Trigoniulidae > Trigoniulus > Trigoniulus corallinus. The sequence goes on along the minus strand of JAAFCE010001963.1, from coordinate 11,918,340 downwards.
ATTCCGAGCAGTGAGTTGCATTAAACTTGGCAAGAATGGTGCAGAAACGCTCAAAATAATTCAGGACGCCTACAGGAAGGATGCTATGTCCCAAGACTGAGTCACAAAAACGAATATGACCCTGAGTCTAAGCACCGAAGAGCCGAGTGGCACACAAAGGGGTCCCCCAGACCCAAGAAAGCACGGGTGAGCAAATCCCACATCAAGGCCATGTTAATAGTGTTTTTCGACAGAAAGGGCGTGATTCATGGCAAATTGGTACATGCCAGACAAACAGTGAACAGCCTGTATTATCGGGAAGTGCTTAAACAGGTGCATGACAGACTGTGATGCATCCGACCAGACATCAGAGACAACTGGATCCTGCATCACGACAATGCACCCAGTCATGCAATGCTCATTGTCACCGAGTTCCTAGCATCGATCAGAATGGTAATGCTGCCCCAACCGCCCGAACAGCCGGGATTTGGCACCTCCAGACTTCTTTCTATTTCCGAAGAAAAAATTCGCACTGAAAGGGAAGTGCTGAGGCACGTTGGAGGGGGTGAAAGCAGCTGCGACCAAGGGTCTGAAAGAGGTTCCTGATCATACGACCAAGGGTCTGCAAGAGGTTCCTGATCATGCGACCAAGGGTCTG
>JAAFCE010001963.1:11904705-11917693 GCA_013389805.1 Trigoniulus corallinus | reverse complement strand
CGACCAAGGGTCTGCAAGAGGTTCCTGATCATGCGACCAAGGGTCTGCAAGAGGTTCCTGATCATGCGACCGAGGGTCTGCAAGAGGTTCCTGATCATGCGACCAAGGGTCTGCAAGAGGTTCCTGATCATGCATTCCAGGACGCGTACGACGAGTGGGTGAAATGTTAGAAAAAGTGCATCCAGGCGGGAGGAGAATATTTTGAAGAGTTCTGAAGAGTTTGTAAGCTTATGATCAGTAAATGATGTTTTAAAAGATAATTACTGGAACTTTTGGTACAAACCCTGTATTGTTACTCCTTTGGTACCTATTATCATTTTGTGCCCTATATTGAATAATGCCGCTCTTATTGACTTATCGTTTGTGTGTTTTATTGGGCCGTCATCAGAGGCTACAGAAAATAGGATTGTAGATCTCGTAAAGTCTTTGGATTTGTAAGGCTTCATCCTTCCACAGTCTACTCCAAAAATAATGGACCAATTGTTGGCGCCTTCATCGCACTGAAATTGACAGCCAATGAATTTCTTAATAAAAATTCAGCATTTTTAAAATGTATAAACTTGTTTATTTGTGTTATGAATGATTTCTTAATTGACATGTTTGTCAAGAGTCTTATTCCCCCTCCTCGTGTTCCACGTTAAAAATGTCATGTCAAGCTTTTCACTTCTTTTCTCCCAATCTTGTGTTGTTACCCTTCCTTATTCTGACATAATGTCAAATAGTTCCGTAATCCATTAGGATCTCAGTTGGTTACTGCATTGAAGATGAATGTACTAAATCGAGTATGTCAATCAAATGTTCCCTCCAGTCAGTGAACTTCGGAGTATTCATAGTCAAATTTCAAATCTTGCTCTTCGACTTTCCATTACGGATGCTAATGAAACATTATTTACTTCATTTCATTTCCAATCCCACTAGTGCACTCTAAAGAATTCCTATCCTGTTGGCTCTGGGCTTCTTAGGCCATTTAGGAATACCTATGAGCTGAATTTAATTTTTAATTCAACGGAAAATATCGCTGTCAATAATCATCAATTCATCGTGGAATATCTCAAGATGGCGTGACAGTTGCAGTATGTGATCAATTTCATGAAAATGAAGGATTTCCTTTTCAGCGAAACCTACGAAAATGACTTTTAATGATATCTATGGGATGAACTTAACAGTCGGTCTATTAAAGAGTGTTTTAGAGCAACAATAAGGGCTAACCATTGCCATCTGTGTTGACTTAGAAAAAGCTTATGATACGAGTATGTGCCGTGAGCGTGCACAGAAACTTGCTCGTGTGCAACATTTTGCCGTTTTTGAAAAGCATGTGCAGACCTAAACAGCGGTATACCTTCGGCTGCGTTAACCTTCTCTTAGTTGTTGCTGTTTGTGTTTTAGGGCCATTCAACTACAAGGTCATTAGAGCCCCGTCCACAGTGGAGTTCTTATGCAGAGACTGCACAGGCACTACACTAATGCGACGACTTTTAGATACTAGTGGTACCCAGTTTTCCTATGCGGCCACCCATGTCAGTACTAACTGGGGTTGCGTTTTTTTAACTTCAGTGATCGGACGAGAACTGGTGTGTCCAACGCAATTTGCGGCTGCGAGATATGTACGATAGCTCAGTAGTCAGGGTTAGACCATGAAATACTACTACCTACCATTAGAAGATTGGTGTACACCTGGTTTCAGCATTTTCTCCTAATGGCAATGAGCCCCTCAGTAAATGTCATTGGGAGGAATGAGACAGGATTATGCAGCACCAGGATGGCAATAGAGGGCAGGGGGCTTGTAGGTTCTCCATGGCAAAACTGTAGTGAACTTTCTGTAGAGAAAAGAGAGAGGTGGTATTGCTTTGGACACACCAGTTCTCGTCTGATCACTGAAGTTAAACAGCGCAACCCCAGATAGTAGTAGTATGGGTGGCCGCTTGAAAACATTGGGTACTGCTAATACCCAAAATCGTCGTATCAGATGTAGCGTCTGTGCAGACTGTATTAGAACTACGCATTGGACGGGGATCTTATGACCATTTTAGTTGAAGGGCACTAAAATTCTAATAAAAGGGTGAACTTGAGAACGACATGCTTTTCTTCTCTGCCCTGGGCATATCATAGCATGCTTGACTTGAGCTCATGGTGAAAACAGGACCGGTTGCAGTGTCGCTTATTAACCGCGAGAGGCTCACACTTTCAAATTTCTTAAAAGAAAATTGGATAACCGAGTCTTTTTGCAGATAGTTAGGGACCTTCACTAGCGATTTTTGTCCTAGATACCTCAAAACCTCCAGCCTGCTCTGGATGCACAGGCTGTAGTCTGGACGAAACAGCAGATTTCTTCGGGGTGTGAGGACCAGGAGTTTCTCAAGTGCCCCTTTCGTCGGATGAGAAGTACCGACAAGTTAAATGACACTATTTCAGTATAGAAAATAGAAAATGTGCCTGACAGAAATGGTCTTCAGAACAGACAGACCTATACGAAATACCCAAATGAATTAAACAAATCCAAGAGGTGTAGTTTAAATGAAAAGAGACATCGAGGACGTTGGTTTTAAAGTTGACCTGGTGTCGTAATTCTGTTATAAGTCATGCGAAGCGGTAGGCAGCCCAACATTTTTATCCCGGTATCCAAAACTGGGACATGGATTTCCATTTCCTAAATTTGATATGTTGCTAAGGATTGTTTAAAGGAGATATCTTAATACTGAAGAGGACTATGTCATAGCGGTAGTTGATAAGATTTCTCCTTCTTGAAGTGATCTTCATAGTCTGAAATCTACCCCCTAAAGATATCTCTTATTTTAAAGACATTCAAAGTGTACTTCCTCTGAAATTATGTTCTCGGAAAGAGATGGGTGGAGATGATAAAGATTTGTGTTGCTAATCTGTTTAGTTTCACAAAAGCCAACTCTAGTTTGTGCCAACGTCAGACTAAATTAAAAGTGAAACATTTTGTTAGGAGTTTGCTTGATTACAATAGGTCGCGCTTTTGAAAATGATCATATGCATTTTTTTCCTTCCTTATTATTCTTTGAAGTGAAAGAGTACACGTAGAAAAGCACTTTTGTAAAATGAGTTTTCTATATGTAAGTATACAAGGGCAGCAAGAGATGGGTAATTCTTTGTCAGATAAGTAGATCACTTAGTACAGTATATTGGGCGATTGGTTTTTGCATACACTGTGGATTAATCTCAAAGTGGACTTTCATTCATTTGTAATTCAGTTTTTGGTGCAAGACTGTTTTAGCATCTCTCTCCTTCTCTTTCTTTCTCACTTACGCCTACTGATTAACACTTATTTGCTTTTTGAGACTCAATTTGAAGACAACCTTTCTGAAGAGAGACAGACGACACCCAACATATTATTCCTTTTATATTTTCAAACTCATTTGTAGTCGACCTGATGTCTATCTCTTAGCATTTTACATTCCTTTCAATCCATTCCTGCCTCTTTCCATCTCTCTGACTCTCCTCAGTACATGATGTACCAAATTTAAAATTCTTGTCACAAATTTAACTCCTCTAATGGGAGGATAGAAGCACTACTAATAATATCGACCGTTGACCGAAACGTTAAACTCTTCATGTTATAGTACAAACTATAAAATGGACATATTTGAAATTGTTTGCTTCTCATAGTTGTTCTCCATCGAACCCAATGCGCCCAATTTGATTTTCAAGTTATTCCCCTGGCGATATTCTTGAACTCATCTGTTTCCTAACATTTTAAACCACAAAATGAGAAGCTCTTGTAGAATGTTAGCTCTCTGATTAGTTGACCCTTTTGACATTTTTCTTTGATTTTTATTTATTTACGACAAACCTAAATTTTTCTTCATTGATGGCCTTCTTTCAAGAGCATCGCCACCACCCCCACCAAATATCACCATGGATGGCCTCACCGTTTGCAAACTCAAAATTACATTGAGACTATAACTAGGAGATACTTATGAGTCATAAAACTTTACTTTGCCTCGAGTCTTAAGTGCCTGACTAAAAGATATTATCTCAATGACCTTTTCTTATGCAGACAAGTTTTAATTGCACCTCAAGTTTAGGTTGGTGATACTGCTGAGCTTGGACCCGGAGAAGGAAGCATAAAATGATTGCTCACAGCTCTCATTTCATGTTTATAAGGTTTCTCCCCACCCTTTTCTCAATAAGTGCTACTTCAAAACTAACTTCTTGAGAAGTGTACACCTAAAATATAAAAATGGTGTGGCAATCGAATCCCATCATAATCCCTCAAGTGTCTGGATTAGTTTCATGGATTGGGGAGTAAGGCAAGCAGCTATAACAGGACGAACCCTTAGGAGGCTGCTCGCAGGAGATGAGGAAGTAGGTAAAGAGGACAAAGGAGAGGGGAAATTTGCAGCACCCAACGTTCTTTACCAACCACCCATGTTGGTATTGACGTGGACTTGCGCTGCTTAACTTCAGTGATCTCACGGGAACTGGTGTGTCCAACGCAACTTGGCTGCACCCAACGCAACTTGGCTGCACCCAACGCAACTTGGCTGCATCCAAAGCAACTTGGCGGCACCCAACGCAACTTGGCGGCACCCAAAGCAACTTGGCGGCATCCAAAGCAACTTGGCGGCACCCAAAGCAACTTGGCGGCATCCAAAGCAACTTGGCGGCACCCAAAGCAACTTGACGGTACCCAAAGCAACTTGGCGGCACCCAAAGCAACTTGGCGGCACCCGAAGCAACTTGGCGGCACCCGAAGCAACTTGGCGGCACCCAAAGCAACTCGGCGGCACCCAAAGCAACTCGGCGGCACCCAACGCAACTCGGCGGCACCCAACGCAACTCGGCGGCACCCAACGCAACTCGGCTGCACCCAACGCAACTCGGCGGCACCCAACGCAACTCGGCGGCACCCAACGCAACTCGGCGGCACCCAACGCAACTCGGCGGCACCCAACGCAACTCGGCGGCACCCAACGCAACTCGGCGGCACCCAAAGCAACTCGGCGGCACCCAACGCAACTCGGCGGCACCCAACGCAACTCGGCGGCACCCAACGCAACTCGGCGGCACCCAACGCAACTCGGCGGCACCCAACGCAACTCGGCGGCACCCAACGCAACTCGGCGGCACCCAACGCAACTCGGCGGCACCCAGCGCCACTGGGCTGCATAATTTTCCTTCTCCTTCCTGAGAAAAATCTTCTCGTCCGATCACTGAAGTTAAGCAACGGGATCCCTGTTAGTACTGACATCAGCAGAGGCGTACCGAGGGGGGTGCGGGCCGCACCGGGTGACACTATTTCCGGGGGTGACACTATTGCAAAGTTTCAGACCCAACCTCTTCCTACAGCAGTACACCTATTTGAATTTTAGTTTCAATGAATGCGAATGTTGTATGGGACACAGTCCACGTAGTGGATTCATGGAAACTCGTTTGGTTCGTTGGTATTTTAGGGCGTTTTGACTACAAGGTCATTAGACCCCCGTCCACTGCATATTTGTAATGCTGAGACTTCACAGCCACTACACTAATGTGACTATTTTGGGGTATTAGCACACTGTAATAAGCTTTCTCCAGGTCATTGAAGAAGGGTAATAGCTAGGGTATGAACATCTTGTGGAAATATTGGGGGCCTCAGCAGTAGAGGCCAACTGGTTAATAAGGTGCAAGAGTAGTATTAGTAGAAGTATGTTACACTATGGGGTTGGGGAGGAAGCCAAGCAGCCATAACAAGCCAAACCCTAAGGAGGCTGCTTGCAGGTGAGGAGGGGCTAGGTGTAGAGGGCGTTGTATAGGGGAAATTAGCAGCACCCAACGTTCACTACCAACCACCCATGTTGTTACTAACATGGATTTGCGTTGCTTAACTGGTGCGTCCAATGCAACTTGGCTACACCATGGAGGTAGAGCACTTAGGATCAACGTTCCAAAGCAATGGGGAGATAACTCTGATGTGGTCCAATGACTCAATGGGGGATGATTGAAGTGGAGACAGGCAAGCAGAGTCTTATGTGATAGGAGGGTCACATTCACGTTGAAAGGGAAGTTTTACAGGGCAGTGGTTAGACCAGCTATGCTATGAATAGGTTGAGGGAGCAAGATCATTCCTATGAGGCATTTACACATAGGAGCGAGGGAGAATAGGTTGTAGTGGTATAGACACGTAATCGGAAGAGGGGAGGAGCTCCTTAGGTCCATTTCAGGAATGCAGATGGTTGGAAACAGCTGAGGCAGGGGAGACTGAAGCAGACGTGGGAGCAAGTTGTCCACAAGGACATGGCAGTGTGTGGGGTGGACGGGGATCTGGTGGAAGATAGGCAGGAGTGGAGGACTGGAACCCACAGATCCGGCCCTGCCAAAGGTGGGATACCTGATTTCCACCCACATTAATCCTATCCCAGAGATTCAAGGTGTGGCTCATCAGCTTAATACCTCTATAGTTACCACATTCTTTGACACCCCTTTGCCCTTGAAGAGTGGTACTATCCAACTCTCACGCCATGCCAATGGCATTTTATCTCTGCTGGCTATCCTCCTGAGAAGTTTCCCTAGCCACCTGATATCTGTCCTCCTTAGGCTATGCCACACTTGAAGTGGGTGTTTCATTTGGGCCTACAGCTTTTCGACCTTTCATTTTCCTAAGCGCCCTGGTTACACAGTTCACCATCCCCTGCCAATTCAGGATAGGTGGCAAGATCCCTATCTCCCCCTGCAGCATTCAAGAGGTTATTGAAATACTCTTCCCACCTCCTCTTTGCCTCCATCAGGGAGAGCACCCAAAGCAACTGAGTACTGCTATCCTTCACTGTTATAGGCTGGGGTATATCTTTAGCTGCTCTATTTCTAGCCTTGGTCAGTTTGAAAATCTCCCGTTCCCTTGTCCATAACTGCTCATAGAGTGCCTCATACTTCTGGTGCTTGGCCAGGACGATCCTACTAGTTTTGGTCTTAGCTTGCCTATATTGAATCTTAGATTCCTGGTCCCCTGTCTCCTACCAACTGTGGAAAGCAGCCTTCTTTTGCTTGATGGCTGCTTCTACCTTTCCATTCCACCACCACGTCTGCTTGTTTCTCTGGGCTGTGGCTCCTACTTGACCCTGCCCTAAAATGGCTTTCCCACAGGTTCTAATTTTTCTGGCAACCCTATCCCACATTGCATCCACTATCTCTTCCTGGTACCAGTCTACCTCACTGTGCACTTTGTGGGTAAATCCCTCCGTTTTGGTGGGTAGTTTCTGTCACCTGATGGCCTGCTCTCCTTGTATCCCTCACCAAAGGCCCTTGATCTATTCCCCTTCCAACTAGTTTCCTGGAGGAAAGCTATCTGAATCCTCCTTCACTTTAGGATATTGAATAATTCCCCTGGTTTTCCAGTAAGAGTCCCTACATTTGACGTTCCTAATCTAAGATGGACCCTTATGCTGTCTGAACATGCTCTGACTGGGGTCACCCCAGCCAGGCGTCCAGATCCTACAGGAATGTTGTCGCTGCTTCCTGTGGGGGGATGCTTGAATGCTTGGTGCACCATCTGTCACACGGACCAAAGTCCCAACCCCTGTGACTTTGCGGACTGCTGATGACAGCAGCCCAGGGCCTGCTTGCACACCCCGGAAGGCCGCCGGTGGTGCCTGAAACATTAATCTAAAAACATTTGAAATTTTGGTGACGCAGGTGGAGCACATTGAATAATAAAGTGTTTATGTTGGGGGGGGGGGTCAGTGGTGGGGGTGACACCAGGATTTGCCGCACCGGGTGACACCAAGCCTAGGTACGCCTCTGCTGACATGGGTGGTCGCTTGGGAAAACTGAGTACTGCTAATACCCCAAAAATTATCGCATTAGTGTAGTGTCTGTGCAGTCTCTGCATAAGAACTACACTGTGGACGGGGCTCTAATGACCTTGTAGTTGAAGGGCCCTAAAACACCAACAAACAACGGCTGAGAAATATCGTCCTGAACACCATTATTCGGTTTATTAGTTACATGTTCTACGGGCGTTAATGGACAAAATTTCAACACCGTCAATAGATCAAAGGTCCTAATTTCCACCTAACTAGAGAAAAAGATGTAGTTTAGAAATTCATCATTAAAGTTTAAAAGAGTAACTATTAATAAAATGGAAACAGCTGAGCTAATATTGCAGTGGGAATTAAATTTAGTCACCGTCGACCGTTAATTAATTTAGATCAGAATAAAAGAGGAAACCACTGTTGACGACATAAGGGATTAAAAGGTTATTGGTGAAACAAATGGCAAGAGTGAAATTTCAAACGAAAGCTCATTAAAACTATTTGCAATTACATGTCGACCTACTACAGGCCTGAAGGTTATTGTATACAGACATTTCTTCCCTATCGAAGGTTTTGACCGGAATCAGGTTTGGGCCAATGTGAGATTCATCTCTTGTATCCTACGTGTTCTTGGGGCAATTAAAGGGGTTCATTAAATCAAGTTAACTGAGCTGACAGAATTAAGACCGAATATATAAGGACCAGCTTGGGAGGTGGGGGCATCGCGAAAAAAAATGAGGGAGAGTAGATTGAGGTGGCATGACATGTAATGAGAAGAGGGGCGGAGGAGCTCGTTAGGTCCATTACAGGAATGTAATGGACCTAATGGTTGGAAGCACCCGCAGCACAAGGGGGAAGACCGAAGAAGACGTGGGAACAGGTTATTCGTAAGGACCTAGTCCAGGGGTTCCCAACCTTTTTCTTAGATTCACCCCTTTTTAATCGTATGAGCTTAGTTCATAGACCCCCTCCCCCCGCTTACATTTTATTCCATAATTTGGAACCTGATATACAGTATAGTAGGCCTATGCAAAATCCCGTATCGGTGGCACATTGGGTAGCGTGCTTGGTAACTGTCAGTGGTTCTCGGTTCGATACTGGATCGAGGTGGGTTGTCTTCTTTTTGGGCGAGCGAGGTGCCTCAAGTGCTCTTTCCTGTGGATGAGAAGTAAAACTGAGGTCTCGTGTGATGCACGATGGCATTTGCAAATAAAAGAACCCTTTATTACGCAATGGGTAGATGAGGTGAACTAACCAGGTGTATTCGCTTGCTTGTTGGTGTTTTAGGGCCTTTTAACTACAAGGTCATTAGAGCCCCGTTTCATAGTGTAGTTCTTATGCAGAGACTGCACAGACACTGAACAAATGCGACGATTTTTGGATATTAGCAGTACCCAGTTTTCCCAAGCTGCCACCCGTGTCAGTACTAGCTGAAGTTGTGTTGCTTAACTTCAGTGATCAGACGAGACCAACACAATTCGCCGCTAACCCAGGTGTAGGATTTCGACTGAGTACCCCAATGAACCAAAGGCTACGCTATACAAGTATTGGGTTGCAGCTTTGGTGGCAACTGACTGGGGAAAATACTGTCCAATATATCACCCTTGTGTCAATTCAGAGGGAGAAGATAGGTACCCAACCCTGCCATAGTTGGGAATGGATTAAGAGTTGCTTGTTAGCCTTCAAAGGAAGTAACGAGCAATGCATTCAAATAATTGTTTAGATCAACCCCTTGATCATCATTGACCCCCTTTAGCATTCCATTGCCCCCACAGGGTCGATACCGACCCCGTTGAGAAACCCTGATCTAATGTGTTTGGTTGTTGTTGTTTGTTGGTGTTTTAAGGCCCTTCAACTACACGGGTCATTAGAGCCCCGTCCACAGCATAGGTCGTAGGCAGAGACTGCACAGTCTCTACACTAATGCGACGATTTTTGGGTATTAGCATTACCCAGTTTTTCCAAGCGGCCACCCATGTCAGTACTAGCTGGGATTAAGCTGCTTAACTTCAGTGATGAGTCGAGAACTGGTTTGTCCAACACAATTCGCCGCTCCCGAATGTTTGGGGTAGACGGGGACTTGGTGGGAGATAGACGGGAGTGGAGGATTAGAACCCGCAGACCTGACCCTGCCACAGGCGTGATAGAGGGATGATGCTTACGCGAAAACCACTGTCCAACTTTTCACTCCACTTATTTTTCGACTCCCCCAACGTCTACCGAAGACCGGCAGTGGTCAAAGATGCGTTTCAAACTCTTGCTGAATTCATTGAGCAGATTTCGATCATAAGACTGCAGTCAAAGTCACACTAGCGGTGGATCATCGAGTAGGTGCAAGAAGTGTGCCCTTGGGCCCTTCAAAAGTTAACAGGTTCGTCTCTGACTTCGCAGAGATTTATTTTAAGAAAAGGCTGATTAATCAATGCTTGAGTAATACCATTACTTGGTATTTAGAACAACGGGCCCTCAAAACACAGTTGCGCTTAAGACCCTCCAACTGCTTGATCCGCAGCTGACAGCAACCACCTGGTAATGTGACACATCTTCTTGTTTACACCCTTAAGTGTCTAACCACCATCGTTTTCTTTAACTTGATGATGATCCCGGTGGTCATTTCAACGTAAGATTTGCACCAATAATAGTTACTTGTAAAATTGGCCACAGAGGATTTTGAAAACTAAAAGAACTTTACAGGTTAGTTGATCGTTTAACTAAAGGGCATTTGAGTCTGTTAAGTCAGTAAAGCGTTAAATTAGGTGAAAGAGAAAATGTCAGGAGGGCTAAAAACTCTGTTAATCTGCATGGATGAATTTTTATAATGGACCGCCGCTAGCCCCATCCATTTCTTTCTAAAGCTTTACCACAAACCTTGCTAGGTATAGTTATAATTTGATAGGGTGTGGTGTCTTAACCTTTATTAAATGGACATTTGCATTTCAAAAAGCACTTTGTCACTTCATCGGAGCATCGACACGAATGCTCTTCTCATCACTGTAGGAACGACCATTAAGGGATCAAGAGGTTAAGGGTTCGCATGCGTTATAAAAATCCATTTGGCTTAATACTCAAATTCAAGAAACTCAATCAGAATTTCTGTAAATCCTTCTTCTTCTTCTTCCACTTGGCGAACGAATGAGATTCGCCGTTATCTTTTAACGACCTCAAGCAATAAATGGCGGTATTAGGACTAATGTGCATTGTTTGTGGTGTTGGCCAAGCAGCTAGCTACTGTTGATGAGAAATGTTATCATCGTTAGAAGCTTTCTTGTGAACATTTTGCACCCTAATAGTGGGTCTAACGATGTTTTTCCAATTAAGCAAACGCTCGTTCTGCATGGCAGTGTGCGTATGACAAACAGTAGCATGTCACACTACCTGTTTTGAAAAATTCACTGCAAAACAACGGTGTACTTTTAGGCAGAGCTGTAACACAGTACAAAAAACGAATTTAAGTTATTGCAGCAAGACAGAAAAAAATGGATGTAGTTATTTTAAGTAAATGTGTGAACAAAAAATTCTGGCTCTTTGGTAATTTGTTGCAGCTCCAGCAAGTTGTTGGCCAATTTGTCTCTGTCACCAGCATATTTTTTTCCTGCCACTTGAAACAAATCTTGTCTTTTTTTTGGCGATGTAGTTCTTGCTAAAGAATCGCCTCAGTCATTGAATACAATCATTTTGGAATTCCTCGATATGGCTAAATATCTTTTTAATTCTTTTTAATAGAGGCAGCTTCTGGAGCAGAAACAGAGAGCTAAACGACAAACAACGGGGATGGTGCAAGCAAATGATACACGTCCAATTTCTGCCAAAACGAAAAAACAACGAGACGAGACTCGACCCCTCATGTCTGGATTTGGAAAGACAAATGGATCCAATAACCTCCAAGGTTGGTACTAGCCATTCATTTTAAAGAGATTTACTAAATGGCACTAGTCGATGACAGGGTACTTTCCTCTCCTGCCCTTCGCATCACTTACTCCAAAAATAGCTACTACATTTCATTTCCATTAAGGGCTTTTAGCTAAAAAGACATCACTGGTAATAGTTTTACCATTTATCACACCCATCCTCTTTTTTTTGTCTATTAAGTATTTTACCCTTTCCTCCTGATATTGATACAATTTTGAAAAAGCAAACAAAATCAATATTTTGCTGAAATCTAAATTATTAATTAAAAGGGCTATTCAATTTTTGAGAATAATTAAATATCTTTCTTCAGCCTGCTTATACATTAACTGTCATTTGCACTGTAGCATGTTTTAAAGCTGCTCGTGACAGATTCTCGTACTTGTCCTGGAGCTGATGCTCCCTACTAAGGACGTCGAAGTCCTAACAGTGTCTATGGTTACGATTCATTTTCACTAAAGTTCAAGTGAATTTGTTGACCTAACCTCGGTCAAGACACTGACCAGTAATGTTCAAGTTAATATTACTTTCAAATTAAATCTCTTTTTAAAAGTATCACTTATATCATTTCCAGAGGGAATAGATGTGCTGAAAGAGTTAAAGCAACATTTTCAGTTCAGTTGCAAAAGGCCCTTTCGTTGCAGTAGGCCCTATTTCGGTTGTAACAATGGATAAATCTCGTCTTTGTCAGGTCGTTAAGTTTCATTTTTATGGCATATGACGTAAATTACATCACACATTAGTGTTATAGGATATTGGTGTGTGTAGTCGCCAGAAAAAAAGAAAAGATTTAAACAATATCATGCTGCCTAGTTCTGTTGAAGAATGTGACGTCATTGTGACCCAATAATTTCCTTTCATCTTCCTCGCTTTTCGACGTCTAGCAATATTATGTTTTATTGTCGTCCAATAAAAATTATTTTTATCGCCGTCAAACGTAATAAGTCTTATTTTTGTTTGACAGCTTTTACCAAACTGCTGTTATATCGAAATAATCTTAAGATCCCCCAAGTAACTGGCTATTTATTTAATTAATCCATTACAATTAATTCGGGGTTCAGGCAACAGTGGATCATGCTCCTGAAGGGCCCCATGCTCAGCATCCTCAAAGGCACCATAGTTTTGAGAGGCTGCAAGAGCAGCAGTTTTGAATGGCCCCATTAATAGAATAGTTTGGAAGTCCCCCAAGGGCAGCATAGTTTGGAGGTTCCCCAAGAGCAGCATAGTTTGGAGGTCCCTCAAGAGCACCATAGCTTGGAGGTCCCTCAAGAGCACCATAGCTTGGAGGTCCCTCAAGAGCAGCATAGTTTGGAGGTCCCTCAAGAGCA
>JAAFCE010001963.1:11883744-11904695 GCA_013389805.1 Trigoniulus corallinus | reverse complement strand
AGAGCAGCATAGTTTGGAGGTCCCTCAAGAGCAGCATAGTTTGGAGGGTCCCTCAAGAGCAGCGTAGTTTGGAGGGTCCCTCAAGAGCAGCATAGTTTGGAGGTCCCTCAAAAGCAGCATAGTTTGGAGGTCCCTCAAAAGCAACATAGTTTGGAGGTGCCTCAAGAGCAGCATAGTTTGGAGGTCCCAAGAGCAACTTAATTTTGAGGCTCCCAAATCAATGTACAGCAGTGGCAGATCCAGGATTTTCGTCGGGGGGGGGGGGGGGGGGTTGAGCCATAGGTAGCGATTGGAAACTCAATTTTCATTTGTCAGTGTCAATGTCGACCCAAAATTTAGGGGGGAGGGGTTGCAACCCCAAAAACCCCCCTTGGATCCGCGCCTGGTACAGTATTACTTAATAAAAATACTTATCAATCAAATCGTTTCCTTATAGTCTCGATTTTAACCTTTTGCAGTCATATCTACGAAATTATTACCTTTCGGAGGTCCCAAGTGCGCGCTGCAGTGGGTCCAAGTGGAGCCCGTTTGACTTGTGCGTGTGTTGGAAGAGCGGTTCTATAAAGCCGAGAAAGGTGGCTGACTTGCACCTTCAGCAGACATAAAGTTCTGCCTTGTCACCCACCTGACTAACGTAGAAGAATATTTCGAAATAGGGAAAAATATCCCCTGGGGCCGAGAAACTGAGGCTCCTTAATAGGATACCTGACCGGAAGTAAATTTCCATTACTGCGACCATAAAGTTGCCGCCTCCTATTTTCTTCGGATGCGATCCCAACTTTGTATGAACACTCTTTCGTATCCGTGAATTTCACACTGTCAAATTTCTGGGAAAATTCGATAATGAAGTTTCTTCTGTGAATATTTTGGGACCCAAAAGGGTTTTCTGCAAGCCCTTACAACATCTAATGTTGATCTCTCCTCCTGCTGCACACAAAACAGTTCATCTATTATTCTTCAAGCTATTTTTGTCTAGGAAATATGACAAGCCTTGGTATTCTCTTGAGTTGATAAACATAATAAATTCAGCCAAAAGTAGAGCAACAGTAAAAGAAAGATGGAGAGAGGGTTGACAAATTGGAAGATGTTGGCGAAAAAAAAGAAAGGACAGAGGTTTTTAGAAGTGTCTCTAGAATTCGAGGAACAAGTGTTTATTAACTGTAAGATAATAGAATCTACAACAACGTCTCTTGTGAGACCTCCGTAATTTAAGCACAAAAAACCTAATGATATTTCTTCAGCTTTACCCCTGTGACTTATGGTATTATGTCACCACTCATTTCTACACCAACATTTTCGGGCATCAGATAAACAACTACTTACTCATTTCCCACCTATGATAGGGTTGGGTACCCATTTTTGTCCCACTGAAAAACAGAAGCAATCTGTCGGTCGGCCAATTATCGTCGACCCAATTCGTTTAGGCACTTCTCCACACTTTCCTGGGAGAGGCGAATTGCGTTGCACACACCAGTTCTCGTCTGATCACTGAAGTTAAGCAGTGCAACCCCAGCTAGTACTGACATGGGTGGCCACTTGGGAAAACTGGGTACTGCTAATACCCAAAAATCGTCGCATTAGTGCAGTGTCTGTGCAGTCTCTGCATAAGAACTATGCTGTGGACGGGGCTATAATGACCTTGTAGTTGAAGGGCCGTAAAACACCAACAAACAACAAACTCGTTTGATTACTGAAGTTAAGCAACGCAGCCCTCGCAAGTACTGACATTGGTGGCCGCTTGGGAAAACTGTGTATTACTAATAGCCAATAATCGTCGCATTAGTGTAGTGTCTGTGCAGTGTCTGCCTTAGAACTATGCAGTGGACGGGGCTCTAATGACCATGTAGTCGATGGGCCCTAAAACACCAACAAACCAAACTCGTCTGATCAGCAACCCCAGCTAGTACTGACATGGGTGGCCGCTTGGGAAAACTGGGTACCTCTAATAGCCAATAATCGTCGCATTTATGTAGTATCTGTGCACTTTCTGCATTAGATCTACGCAGGGGAAGGGGCTCTAATGACCTTATAGTTGAAGGGCCCTAAAATACCAGGAAAAATTCCACTTAGATGGAGTTCTTTCGACTTTAATTGCAATCCAACAGGGCACTGAGGGGCTTCTGTCGTCTGAAAGAAGTCAAAATCACCTGGATTTTATATCGAACTTGGAACCACTGACGCAGTAGTCGAACATGCATGCCATAAATTTTCAGTTTCTTACCCCATGAGTAGTAATATCCTCTTGACAAGTGCCCATACTGCGAGCTTTTGATCTCTACCTAATGTTCTGAACAGTTGATAAGTAAATAAAATGAATTTCAGCTACATTGGACCGGAATTAATGTGATTACAAATCTTGAAAGTGAATATGCATGATTTGGTGAGAATGAAGCAGGGGCAGTAGCAGCAGTCTAGCCACAGGTTAGTTTCTCTCTCTCTAGTGGCCATTCTTGCTATGGTTTGCATCTGATCGCAACATCAGACACGTTGAGTTTGGGGGGAATTATTACTTCATTGTGAAACTGCAAATCCTCAATTGGGCGTGATGAACTCTCTCTCTCTCTCTGTAAGGCCACTACCTAAAGTGTAACACGGGGCTGTTGAACTACTGTATGTAAAGCATGCTTCATTAAATCAGATGCTGGAGTGAAACTGACCGTTTCAAGATTTGCAATTATTTTACATTTGCTGATGGACTTTAGTTGATTAATGAAAATCAATTGCAGTCACTCATTAATCTTGGAGGAGAGAGAGTTTTGTTTGTCATTCACAAGTGACGTGGTAGTGACATCAAATGGTGGCACCAGGAGGAGATGTCTTTAGTCTCCAAATTTCTTTTTTGACAAAAACCGATGACAAATTATAGGCTTTCTGACATTTCATTAAGGTACAAATAGCCCTAGCAATTATACTGAGTTCAAGCATGTCACTACAAGACATCAGATAACATTCACCATGGACCTTTTTTCCTGTGCGTTATGAAGCGAAAATTGACGACTAGTGTAAGAGACTCTAAAAGAAAATAAAAAATATATGATGATGACGATAATACTCTTAACTCGTACAAAGTTATGTGGAGGTTAAAAGTCATCACATTCAATCAATTTAGTTAAGTTTTATATTATTTTATGTCATTTTAGTAACTGGTAGTCACTCGTTTTTTGTAAAAACAAAAAAAATAGTCTCAGTAATCGATTGCGAGTGTGTCAAAGTGTCCATTAAGTCTTCCTTCATCGTCTTTTATAACTTCTACGTCTGACTTTTACTACATTTCCGTTTCTGGTATCTGGTAAAGAGGAAGCGAGAAGTAACGTGTCCAGCCAATGCAGTTTGGAAACGAAGTGAAAATTG
The DNA here is from genome assembly GCA_013389805.1 of Trigoniulus corallinus. Lineage (NCBI taxonomy): Eukaryota > Metazoa > Arthropoda > Diplopoda > Spirobolida > Trigoniulidae > Trigoniulus > Trigoniulus corallinus. The sequence goes on along the minus strand of JAAFCE010001963.1, from coordinate 11,901,344 downwards.
CCCATTTCACCTGATTTACAACTGGTTTGAAATTTCGTGGGATGGCCAAACATAATATTTCTTTACTGCACCTCGTTAAAGATTCTCCTCCCCCAACAGTTGTTTGAAAGTGTGAAGAAGGGTGCAGCAGCCCTGATTTTGGTGCCAAATATTAGTGGATTTCAAGCGACTTCTCATAGAGCTGTGTTCGGTTACTTCACTTAGGTCCATTGCAGAAATGCAGGTTGGTTGGAAGCAGCTAGGGCAGGGGAAGACCAAAGCAGAAGTGGGATCAGGTTTTGTTGTTTAGTGGTTGTTGTTGTTTGTTGGTGTTTTAGGGCCCTTCAACTGCAAAGGTCATTAGAGCACCGTCCACTGTGTAGTTCTGATACAGCGACTACACAGACACTCCACTAATGCGACGATTTTTGGGTATTAGCAGTACCCAGTTTTCCTAAGCGGCCACCCTTGTCAGTACTAGCTGGGGTTGCGCTGCTTAACTTCAGTGATCAGACCAGAACTGGTGTGTCCAACGCAATTCGCCGCTCGACCTGGTGGTAGATATGCGGAGTGGAGAGCTAGAACCCGTAGACCCGACCCTGTCATAGGCGGGATAAGGGTATGATGGCGATTGTGATTTGTTATTTCACTACTCGAAGAATTTCAGCCAGTTTTTAAGTAATGCAGTTTAAGTAAAGGTATTAAATGCGTCCTATCACATAGGGGTTCGAAGCCCTCTGAAAGAACCCCGAGAATTTCTTGCATAGGGACCGAACTGGCTCGCACGTTGTAGAAAAGGAGTAGGTGCTGCGGGCCTTCAGGTTTTTCGAGTTTGAAACTGCGGAGGCACAAGGAACATCTGTGAATGAATGACAACAAATTATACCTGAAATGTTATCAGATAGGCCTGAGATGTCAAACATGCGGCCCTTTACAGGCAAACCTGCGGCCCGCAAAACGTTTCAATAACATTGCAAGAATAACTACTCGCCCTAAAAGCAGATGAATTTAAATTGCACATGCTCCACAATCTAACCAAATTATTTATTAATTCATGAATGTAGCTTAAACAGTAATATGCACATTAAGTACCCCTTTCCCCGCCTATAGCAGGGTCGGGTACCCATCTTGTTCCTCTGAATGAACACAACGGCGATATATTGGACGGTGTTATCCTCAACAGGCTACTGACCTAAGCTGCAACCCCTATGCTTGTTTGTCGTCCGTGTACTGATCGTTGGGGCACTCCACCGAAGCCAGAGGGCGACCTCCTACACCAGGAAATTTTGTCTTATCTACCTGTTGCACAGAGAAGGTTCTGTTACGTGCAAATTGCATCGTACATCACCCTGAACATCGGTTTTACCTTTCATCCGAAGGAAGACACACTGGGGGCATCTCTCTCGCCTGAAAGGAGTCCACCCACCTCGATCCACTGGTACACTAAATCGAGCAGGCTACCTAATGCCCCACCGAGGCTGGACTGTCAATTAAACAACTTCAAGTAGTACAAAAAAAAAAATCAAGAGTTGAACACATATCACCATTGTAGAAGTGTGATTTGATTTGTTGGCGTTTTAGGGCCCTTCAACTACAGTGGTCATTAGTGCCCCGTCCACTGCATAGTTCTAATACAGAAACTGCACAAACACTACGGAGAGCGGCAAATTGCATTGAACACACCAGTTCCCGTCTGATCACTGAAGTTAAGCAACGCAACCCCAGCTAGTACTGACATAGGTGGCCGCTTGGGAAAACTGGGTACTGCTAGTATGCAAAAAAGTCGTCACATTAGTGTAGTGTCTGTGCAGTCTCTGCATCAGAACTACACAGTGGACGGGGCTCTAATGATCTTGTAGTTGAAGGGCCCTAAAACACCAACAAACAAACACTACGCTGTTAGGACTCCAGAACTGATACAGGCTCTCCCGCAGGAGTGTAAATGTGGCCCTCATGGCAATTTATGCGTTACGAATGCGGCCCTCGTGGTAGCCTCAGTTCGCCAAAATCTGATCTAGGCCAACTTACCGCAGACCAACTTCCTTCACTCAAAAATGCACAGGGTTTTGATGAGTTGTGGACCTGAACTTCCAATTTGGTCTGACAGGTTTCATCTGTGTAGGAATTTTAACAGCAGACGACTCTGACGGTTTAAACTTGGAAGTGTATGGGGAGAGGACGTTTCATTTCACTTGTTGACCGAGTTGGTGGCAAAGATATCTTAGACCCTCGTAAATAAATAATCAGTGGTGTAACATTTCGTCTGAAAGTTCTCTCAGGCAAGCAACGCTTCCTTAAATGTAGTTGGCATGTTTTGTTTTTCTTTCTTTCAATATGCTGTTCAGGCATTATCGACCATGTTGATGTGCTTTTGTTAAGAAACCTCAATAAAGCACGATATCTACACGCTGCTGTATCGAACGTTTCCGTTGAAGGCTATTCAAAATAGCAAATATTTTATAATTAATTAATGGGGTTATTAAGGCATCCATTTTTAATGGTTGTTGGTAGTACTTTTGGCGTTTAAAGGCATTAAAATTTCAAATAGGTCCTACATGATTAATGAGTGTATATATTTTGAAAAAGTTTCAAGCTCAACCGAGCACTGACTAACTTTTTGAAATGTATTTCCTTTAAAAAAACCGTCTACTGACAAAAATTGTTGGCCAAAAGAAGTGGCGGGAAATCAGAAAGATGGCGTCATCACTTCACCAAGAAAGATTTGCGGATTCTTAATTACATTTACTTTTCACTTGATAGACTTTCATCACTGCTTCTTATTTTGGCGGAAAAGCGATAGAGTAGTTATTTTTTAATGAAATTATTTTAGATAAGTTAATTATCTTGTCAGAACTTGCCGCCATTCCGTCGTTAGTCACACTACCGTTGATTGACCTCCGCCTTCTTAGCACCTTCTGAATTAAGTAAACATCCTCAATATGCGCCAAAAATTAAATCCACTAAGATAATATTAAATTTTTTGAACTTATTGATCGAATAAATCATCCTTTACTTCAAGAAGGGCTGACTTAAAGCTAATACCAAAATTTGAAATTGTCAATATCGAATGAACTTCCGCCATAATTTTTCTTTTTGAATAATAAACGTACAGTAAATGATCAACATCCAATTTTGAATATATACTGTTTATCCAAGTTAATACTAGTTTTAGTACGTCATAAAAATTTTATTTCACGCAATTCGGATATCACATTTCACTGTCCTCTTAAATTAATCCTAATTTACGGTTTATAATTTCGTATTAGAATCAAAATTTCATTATGACATTATAGAGAAGCTATACTTTATTCTAGAAGAGCATGTGTTAGTAGCTTCATCTTGAGACATGTTAGCCTTTCCAGTAAAAATGGGACTCATTCAGAAGTGTATGCATTCAGTGGATTTTTTAATTGGTTATTCAGTTATTATCACTGGCAGCTTGTCAACTTTAAAATACTTTAAACCAGCGTTAGGTTTGATTATTTATGATCGGTTGACCTCTACAGCTGGAGAGCAAGCTCTTAACAACTGTGAATTTACCAATACTGTATTATTGTAAATTTGACCCCGCCTTGGTGTCCCAGTGGATAGCACATTCGGTAACTGTGTCAGTAGTTCTAGGGAGCGGCGAATTGCGTTGGACACACACACCAGTTCTCGTCTGATCACTGAAGTTGAGCAGCGCAACCCCAGCTAGTACTGACATGGGTGGACGCTTGGGAAAACTGGGTACTGCTAATACCCAAAAATCGTCGCATTAGTGTAGTGTCTGTGCAGTCTCTGCGTAAGAACTATGCTGTGGACGGGGCTCTAATGACCTTTGTAGTTGGAGGGCCCTAAAACACCAACAAACAACAATCAGTAGTTCTAGGTTCGATACTAGAGCGAGGTGGGTTGGCTTCTTTCAGGCGAGAGAGAGAGGCCCAGAGTGCACCTTTCGGATGAGAAGCAAAACCGAGGTCCCCTGTGGTGCACGATGGCATTCGCACGTAAATGAACCCTCTCTACTCTGCTACGGGTAAACATATATTTGTAGTGCGGTAATATTTCCAAAATGGAGGAGCTCGCCTCCTGGCGTCTGTGGAACAAATAAGTGCCGCACTGAAGAAAAATATGCAAAGCGGTTACACGGCGTTAGGTCGGTAGATACAAAGAAACTCCTAACCCTTTTCTCGCCTATGGCAGCGTCGGGTACCAATCTTGTCTCTCTGAATGGGCACAGAGCGGTATATTGGTCATAGTTTTTTCTGCAGCCGGTTGCCGGCCAAAGCTGCACCCCTACGCTTATTTATCGTCGGTGTAGTGTTTGTTGGGGAATGCTACCGACGTCAGGGGACTAGCTCCTACACCTGGAAATTTTGCCGCTGCTACCCTTTGCGTAGTAGACAGGGTTCTTTTACGTGCAAGTGCCATCGTACACCCACACGGGACCGCGGTTTTACTTCTCATCCGAAAGAAGGCACAATCACCGCTTCTCTCTCGCCCGAAAGAAGCCGACCCACCTCGGTCCAGTATCGAACCTAGAACTACTGATGCAGCTGACGAGCGTGCTAACCACGGGTGCCATTAGGTCGGTAGATGGCTTTATGAAATTCCGCTCAACAGATCGCTAATGCGTCCCAATAGGGAAAAATAAGCATTCAACATTGCCAAAGGATTATTGATGATAATTATACAAGGCTATTCTGGTTTGCTGTCCTGCACTTGCATTTTGTGCGCATTAAAATGATTCTTTTGCACATGATAATGTGGTCCCACCTCCCTCAGGGTTGGAACTAAAACAGTAACTTCTAGGCATCGGTTGATTGATTGATTTATTGGTGTTTTAGGACCTTCCAGATACAATGGTCAGTAGAGCCCCGTCCACTGCATAGTTCTAAAGCAGAAGCTGCACAGACACTACGCTGGTACGACGATTTTTGAGTATTAGCGGTACCCAGTGTTCCCAAGCGGCCACCCATGTTAGTAGTAACTAGGGGTTGCGTTGCTTAACTTCAGTGATCAGACGAGAACTGGTCTGTCCAATGCAATACAGCCGCTCTCTCTAGGTGTCGGGCTGACGACTAGACCCTATGGCAAAAGGTGCTATTCGCCCCATATGCTAACTTGGCACGGGATTCGCTTCCCTCTTTCACCTAGGATAAAGGGAGGATGGAGGGAGCATGGTGCACGCCGTGCAGAACCTCAGATTTTCCTCTCGTTCACATTATGCCTAATTAAGGCTGTGTGAAGTGTGTGCCTTACTGCTTTAACTGCAATTCCAGTTATCCGTCAACTTTTGGCTAACCCCTACCAGCAGTGAGCGTACTCTTGCAGAGTCAAGAAGATTCTTATAAGTGCAAATTTCGTAGTACATCACACGGGACCATTGGCTTTACTTCCCATCCGACGAAATGCGCACTCAGGACGTCTCTAAGGCAGGAGAAGTTAACCCACCTTGACCCAGTATCGAACCTGGAAGCCCTGGCGCAGTAATCGATCACGCTACTTCCTGCGCCTCTGAGGCAGGTCAAGATACGTTTGGAGTATTCTGTGGAGTCTGCTCAATAAAACTGCGATTGGAGGTAGTCTGGTCAGCGGCCAGAAAATGTTTGTAAGCAAAGGTCATTGATAGTTAGAGCACCATGTGCAGATTCAGGATCGAGTGACTGATTGAATTGTTACTGTGCTCTTTTTGCCTGTTGGGGAACAAAATTGTGTAGGTTCAATCTGTTGTGAAATGCCCTACAGTTCAAGAGGTCACATGGTTGATTGGAGAGCAAAGACAAAAATGTTTGGATGTGTTCATTGAAGGATTGATAATGACGATAATCAATGCTTGATGACAACGCTCGCAGTCAACTTTCAATCCACGGCCTTAATTACAAGTCTTACTGAACTGTATAATAAGAGTTTACCACTTACTCCACACATGTAATTGGGTCATTAAGAAAGTAGCGATCAAGAAATGTAAGGGCTTTTCCGCCCTTTACCAAGAGCACCTAAACAGAAGGCCTTCTCCCTAATATGTGACGTCATCCTTAGTAGTGCTACAGTAAGAACTACAGCAGGGGTGGCGAACCGATGGCACGTGGCATGTACATATACAGGGTAACCTACAGTTTATAAAGCCAAACCAATCTGCAACTCCTAACCCTTTTCCCGCCTATGGCAAGGTCTGGTACCCATCTTGTCCCTGTGAATAGATACAAGGGCGATATATTGAACTGCCGGTTACCGACCAAAGCTGCTATCCCCACGTTTATTTATCGTCGATCTACTCATCGTTGGGGCATTCCACCGAGCTCCTGCACCCGGAAATGTTTGCCTCACCTACCTGCTGCATAGCAGAGAGGGTTCTTTGACGTGGAAATGCCATCGTTACCACACGGGACATCAGTTTTAATTTTCATCCCAAAGAAGGCGCACTCGGGACCTGTGCCCCCCAAAAGAAGTTAACCCACATCGGTCCAGTATGGAACCTAGAACTACTTGTTGTTGTTTGTTGGAGTTTCAGGGCCCTTCAACTACAAGGTCATTAGAGCCCCGTCCACTGTGTAGTTGTGATGCAGGGACTGCACAGACACTACACTAATGCGACGATTTTTGGATACTAGCGGTACCCAGTTTTCCCAAGTGGCCACCGATGTCAGTACTAATTGGGGTTGCGTTGCTTAACTTCAGTGATCAGACGAGAACTGGTGTGTCCAACGCAACTCGCCGCTCCCGCCTAGAACTACAGACGCAGTTGACGAGCGTGCTACCCACTGCGCCACCGAGACGAGTCATAAAGCCAAACCAATCAATTTTTGTTAAAACACGTGCAAATTAAAAATACACATTAGGTACTAAAGATTAGTACCCTGCACCCTCCTCGGTGGCGTAGTGGGTAGCAAGCTCGGTAACTGCGTCAGGTGGGTTGGCTTCTTTCGGTTGGTAGAGAAAGAGAGAGTCTCCGAGTACGCTTTCTTCCGAATGAGAAGTAAAACCGGGGTCCCGTGTGGTGTACGATGACAGTTGCACTTAAAAGACCTTTTTCTACTATGCCAGGTGTGAGAGGTCGTTCCCTGACGTCTCAGTCGGTGGAGTGCCCGAACGAACAGTAGACCGACCGGCTACGAAAAGCCACCGTCCATTATATCAACCTTGTGTCTATTCAGAGGGGCAAGATGGGCACCCCTCACGTAAAAGAACCCTCTCTACTATGCAACGGGTAGATGAGGCAAAATTCCCACGTGTAGGAGCTAGGTGGAGTGCCGCAATGAACAGTAGACCGACGATAAATAAGCGTAGGAGTTGCAGCTTTGGTCGGTGGTCGGTAGCCGGCGGCGGAAAGTCCCCGTCCGATAGATCAACCTTGTGGCCATTCAGTTTGTTGGAGTTTAAGGTCCCGTCAACTACAAGGTCATTAGAGACCCGTCCACTGTATAGTTCTAATGCATATACTGCACAGACACTACACTAATGCGACGATTATTGGGTATTAGCAGTACCCAGCTTTCCCGAGCGACCACCCATGTCAGTACTAACTGGGCTTGCGTTGCTTAACTTCAGTGATCAGACGAGAACTGGTGTGTCCAACGCAACTCGCCGCTCCCGTGGCCATTCAGAGGGACAAGAGTCAGGTACCTGGCCTTGCCAAGAATATCTCGCAATTTTAAAGCCTATTTCTAACTTTCTCTTCCTCGGAATACTTGTCTTGCATTGTGAGAGCCAAGGGCTGCCGGTGATTCCTTACAATGGATGTGTGGATCACAGCCAAAAAAAGTCCAATTTCATATATTTATTAGAGGAAGTTATTACGAATTCCAACTTTTTTTTTAGCTTTTCTACGTTGGTCATATTTATTCTCGCAGATAATTCATGCAGAAAGTTCGTGAGTTTTAATAAGAAAAAAAGATGTTTTGCATGCTGTCCGTGTTTTAAGTTGCATACTTGCACAGCGTGCAGAATGTGCAGATTAATTGATAGGGCGTTATTCAACGTCAGTCTATTGGACCTAACAGGCTATTTTTAAATTACGAGCAGCAAAATCGCTTCTTCAAAATAGGGGTGTGCCACAGGGGCAGCCCGCAACGACTGTTATTTATTAGCTTCGAGGATACATCTTTCTTTAAATTAATAATAACATGTGAAGTCGAAAAGCAGAATGAGAATCAATGTTCTCCGTGTTAAAAAGTGGCCCGGTGTTGGAGAAGCTACCCGTCTGCAGTTTACTTCATGGAGAGTGACTTTGCTGTTGTTGCTTGTTGGTGTTTTAGGACCCTTCAACTACAAAGTTCATTAGAGCCCCGTCCACACCATAGTTCTCATGCAGAGACTGCACTAATGCGACGATTTTTGGGTATTAGCAGTACCCAGTTTTCCCAAGCGGCCACCCATGTCAGTACTAGCTGGGGTTGCACTGCTTAACTTCAGTGATCAGACGAGAACTGCTCCCATTCGCTGCTCCCATGGAGAGTGACCTGCGACTGAAATAAGTTTGACACCTGCTAAAACCCTTTCAATAGATCGTCCATGCGTCCATTCAGAGGGACAAAGATGGGTAACCGACCCTGCCATAGGTGGGGAAAGTTAAGAGTTGTTGTTGCTCTGTATGATGTTCATTATGAGCGCCCTCGTTTCCTCGTAGAAGGAAAATTTTGCTGGCGACGCTGCACACCCCTGCATATATGGCCACTAGTCTCACCTCAGACGAAATTCACATTTAAAGCTCCCTCATTACAACACGCTATCTCCAGTTAATTAAATTGATTATTTAAGGTCACACGCCTACTTTCACACCTGTGAGTTTTACCACCCCATGAGGTCACGGGTTTCTTACCAGTCAGGCAGAATTCCCTCTAGGTGCCTCTCTCTTGTCCGAATGAGGCCACGTGCTTTAGTCAGGACCAGATTTGGAGTCACTGACGCAGTAGTCCAGTACACCAGCTCTACACAGATTCTTAAGATGCGGATTGTTGTTGTTTGTTGGTGTTTTAGGGCCCTTCAACTACAAGGTCATTATAGTCCCGTCCACAGCGTAGTTCTTATGCAAAGACTGCACAGACACTATACTAATGCGACGATTTTTGGATATTAGCGGTACCCAGTTTTCCCAAGCGGCCACCCATGTCAGTACTAACCGGGGTTGCGTTGCTTGACTTCAGTGATCGGACGAGAACTGGTGTGTCCAACGCAGTTCGTCTCTCTCTTAAGATGCGGAGACCACGGCCATTTATCGGGAGACGTGGTTCATTAGTTTTGTATGTGAACCAATAGTTGACACAATACTATTTCACCAGCTATAAAAGCAACTCCTAACCCTTACCCCGCCTATGGCACGGTCGGGTACCCATCTTGTCTCTGAATGGACACAAAGGTGATATACTGGACAATGTTTTTCCACAGTCGGCTGCCGACCAAAGGTGCAACCCCCATTCTTATTTATCGTCGGTCTATTGTTCATTGGGGCACTCCCCTGACTCCAGGAGGAAAGCTCCTCTATCCGTTGTATAGTAAAGAGGGTTCTTTTACGTGCAAATGCCATCCTACACCACACGGGACCTCAATTCTACTTCACTTTGGAAGGAAGGCGCAAGCGGAATTTTTCTCTCGCTGGAAAGAAGCCAACCCACGCTATCCACTTTCGAACCTGGAACCACTGAGGTAGTAAATCGAGCATGATACCTATTGCGCCACCGAGGCAGGTCTGAATAGTCTCGGACCTCAGTACTTATTAATTGATTGCCTACTTACAACAACCGCAGCGGCAAATTGCGTTTGACACACCAGTTGTCATGTGATCATTGAAGTTAAGAAACGCAACCCCAGTTAGTACTGACATGGGTGGCCGCTTGGGAAAACTGGGTACTGTTAATAGCCAATAATCGTCGCATTAGTGTAGTGTCTGTGCAGTCTCTGCATAAGAACTACACTGTGGACGGGGCTCTAATGACCTTGTAGTTGAAGGGCTCTAAAACACCAACAAACAAAGGCACGTTAGCCACTGAATGAACTCATTGGCATCTTCACTTGGCGGCAAAGGAGTTATATCGGTCCAAAATTCAGAGCTTTCTGGGATATGCTCATCTGCTATTCATGAGAAAGGGGAGGTTGACTGTGAAACCCGGGTGAATGTAATAGAATTCACAATGTAGACAGAATTGAGTTACTACAATAATTGCATTTGCTCTAGTATCACCACATTCTAGGCTTTGCAGTGAGCCCTTTCCGCCATCATCCTTTTAGATTTTGTGCCAAATGTTCTCATTTTCGTGACTTCCCAACTCTGTCAAACCAGTCTCTTGATAAATCAATTACTGAAGTTTATTGCTATGACAGGAAAGCTAGGTCATCAAAGCAAGAACTTTAGTAGGAGGAAAGAGGGCCCTTCACACGCCATGCACAACATTGTTGTTAATAGAAGCAAAGTAATAACTTCTTGAATTGGCGACTATGTTCGCGAGCCGATTTCCATCTCCCGCTCAATCAATAGGTGTATTAAAGATCACAGAAATCTTTGCAGTATTAAAGGTGCCATATGGAGCAAATTTTGGCACACATTTGTACGGGTAGACAATTGTTACAACGAATTTTTCATAACCTCACCACACATCCTCATCTGAATAGAGGACAATTCGAGATTGTTGACAATGAAACCAATAACATCCTTCCGCTTCAATTTGGTGTTGGAAAAAGATGAAGCTGGCTCTTTATTGCCCTATTCATCATATTTTCCGTTTGAACAAAACTGACAATTAGCCCTACAAGAAAGCACAAGCTGTATTTGAAGTGCTGCTGTCAAATAATATCGGAACTGATTCAGCAAAACAAACTACAACTTTATTCATCCAATTTCATTTCTCACAATTTAAAATCAACCCCTTCCCAATGCAGCTTTTTCTTCCAATCCTCAAAGCACCTTTTGAAGTCGATATCTGGTTTTGTTTGTTTGGTTCGTTGGTGTTTTACAGCCCTTCAACTGTAAGGTCATTAGAGCCCCGTCCACTGCTTAGTTCTAATGCAGAGACTGCGCAAACACTACACTAATGCGATGATTTTTGGGTATTAGCAGTACCCAGTTTTCCCAAGCGGCTAGTCATGGTAGTACTAGCTGGGTTTGCGTTGCTTAACTTCAGTGATCAGAGGTGGCGGCGAATTGCGTTTAACACACCAGTTCTCGTCTGATCACTGAAGTTAAGCAGCGCAACCCCAGCTAGTACTGACATAGGTGGCCGCTTGGGAAAACTGGGTACTGCTAATACCCAATAATCGTCGCATTAGTGTAGTGTCTGTGCAGTATCTGCATGAGAACTATGCTGTGGACGGGGCTCTAATGACCTTGTAATTAAAAGGCCCTAAAACACCAACAACAACAACAAAATCAGTGATCAGACGAGAACTGGTGTGTCCAACGCAATAAGCCGCCCCCTGTCGATTTCCGGGATAGCCTTCAAAATTCGTGGAGAGGGTTTTCTTATATCTACTGGATTCTTGGGCGTGTACGAAGTGATCATTTCAGCCAAGGAAAAAGTCACACGGTGCCATTATCAGGCGAATATGGTGCTTTTGGTGTTGTATTCGTTGATTTTTGGCCAAAAAAGAAAAATAATTCGCAAAAAGAGAGGTTTGTTATTATGCTGGGGAGTTAGTCAAGCAGCCATAACAGGCCGAACCCTTACGAAGCTGCTTGTGGATGAGGTAGGTGTAGGGAATGTAGGAGAGGGGAAATTTGCAGCACCCATTGTTCACTACCAGCCACCCTTGTTGGTACTAACGTGGGTTTGCGTTGGTTAACTTCAGTGATCTGACGAGAACTGGTGTGTCCAACGCAGCTTGGAAGGGGAGAAGTATCGTGTGGTGCCAAGTTCATGCATTTTTTCAACACAATTCTCGTTTTTGGCATCCTCCCTCTAGCATACAGCGCATAACGTTCAAGTAATATTCTTGACTGACAGTTCAGCCCTTTGACATAATTGAAGGGGACTATTTAAAGGAACCTGTCTCCATACTTTTTGATTGGGCCGTACACAAACCTATACCTAGGAATGCAACGTGGGAGCTTTGGTTCCCTGTTGACCACATAATGACAGTGTTATTCATTCAGCCAAACTTGTGCTTCTAAATTGCCTATCGGATGGTACGAATATTATTTTTAAACCCTTAATTATAATTTTATTTGTAAAATTTATTTTTTTAGGCTATGATGGACCTCTACAGTTTACAATGCCGGGCGGTAACCCTGATGACATGACAACAGTTCACGTGTTGCCTATAGTGTCTGTACCACAATCAGAATCCCCTGACAACGATCCAGACATGGAAGAGCTGAATTTAGAAAAGACAACTACCGGTAGGATTCTTTATTAAATTAATTAATTAATAATTTAATCAAGCAACTAATACCTTCTTCTGGTCAATTAATTTATATTTATGCTAAATGCAGCACTACACTCGAAATGAGATGTCCATCTCTCTCTTCTCCTAATTACTCTTTAATAATTAATTGATGCCCTATAAGCTCGATGGCCAATTTTAAACCAATTAATGGATTATTTATTAGGGAGAGGGATAATAGAGAAGTCCTATTACAGGTATTGTCAAGTATTTCTACAAAATGTTGCAATTACTTTCAAAATCAATCCACGCGTTATTGTCGCCAACCACACTTTTGATGAAGTCACATAATTGAGCTATTGATCCTCTTTGTTGAGGGATTAGACCACAAAAACATCTTATTCTATCTTTGAAGATGTTTTGAAAATATCCATCAGCTGAAGCAGATTTCTCACGTAATATTGCCTTACAGAGACCTTTTTAAATTGAAGGTGTTGCTGTAAGGATCCTTTTGGGCACAGAGGGTCACTCCTAAGTGTGTTTCGCCTAATGCGATTACCAATAAATCCATCCCCGCCTGCTTTCAATACTCAAATCGTATAAATTCACTTAGCATCTCGGAGAAGCTGTTGGATACTCATGTCAGAAGTTCCACTTTCTCTCTGGAATCACACACCGCATATAGATTTATTTTTAATGATGGCTTGGTTCGCCGCAACGCTGGTAATTGTCACCAAATGCCTCTAGATGTCGCATTGGCTTGTACTTTGTGGTTTTTCTACGGATACTAAATCCAATCGATGGATAGTAAGTTTAGTTGGTTTGGTACAGATGGCAGCAGGTGTTTCGTCGGATACTTCCTAGCAATGGGCTCAGTTATCAGCGCTGCCATCTACAGGGGAAAATCAGCAAAGATGTAGAATGGGGCAGTATCTCTAATTGATGAACAACGATGGCGTGGGGCTATCTGCTTTCGAAGGCCTTTAAGGTCCTTCATCTGGGAAGTTTTTGCGATCTACACTCATTTTTCTGCTTAGAAAAGGATTTTCACGTGAGATGAAATCATATTTATTTCAGGAGGCCGCGATGTTGCACCCCGTTTGATTAAATGCGCGGGTATCAAAATCCATCCGCCTTTTCTGGAATCAAATCTCGTGCTATGAGTTCAAATGACCAAACCCTCTGGGAGCGGCGAGTTGCGTTGGACACACCATTTCTCGTCTGATCACTGAAGTTAAGCAACGCAAGCCCAGTGAGTATTGACATGGGTGGTCGCTCGGGAAAGCTGGGCACTGCTAATACCCAATACTCGTCGCATTAGTGTAGTGTCTGTGCAGTCTATGCATTAGAACTATGCAGTGGACGGGTCTCTAATGACCTTGTAGTTGACGGGACCTTAAACACCAACAAGCAACAAACAACCAAACCCTCTACTGACTGAGCTACGAAGCTCGAATTGAGTTTCGTCAATAGGTATGCACATTGCTGCATATTCCGACCATTCTAGAGTTTGGTCCCCGTGATCCAGAGGTCCTATGATGAAAAGAGGTACGTAGAGGTAGAGATAGTAAAAAATAATGCGACATCAACACTGATTAGTAGGGTTTTGGACACTTTTCATGTGCCAAACAACCTTACATAATGTCACAGCCTTTCTTTTCTTATCTCGTGATCATCAAGGGCAGCAGTGACACGCGGTAAACCTCTAGGGAGCGGCAAATTGCGTGGGACACACCAGTTCTCGTCTGATCACTGAAGTTAAGCAGGCAACCCCAGCTAGTACTGAGATGGGTGGCCGCTTGGGAAAACTGGGTACTGCTAATATCCAAAAATCGTCGCATTAGTGTAGTGTCTGTGCAGTCTGTGCATTAGACTTATGCTGTGGATGAGGTTCTAATGTCCTTGTAGTTGAATGGCCCTAAAACACCAACAAACAAACAGCAACGTGACCCTAAAGGTCATTGTCATGTCAAAGTGAACCGGTTGTTGAAAAAAATGATGCATGCCTTCCCTATACTTCACTCGTGTAATGAGTGATTGCCACCTTACGATTTTGCAGGGGTAACTTCTTTCACAACAACAACTTTCGTTCTTCTTCAGGACTAAAATTCGGAACATTGATTTTTCCTTGCTCTACAGTGGAAGGCGCACTTTAGTTTAGATCTGATTTGAACAAATCGCCGACGTCGATAATGGATGAACACGTGTACTTTGATCTTAACAAGCAAATGTGCACTAATGATTAAGACACCAAAGCCAATAATTACAAACTGTTAACTGCGAAATAGGTGCAGTGGAGTTTTCACTCGTTCGTTTTCTTCATGATGAAGTGATGCAGGTTGTAAAGAAGTGGCAATTTTTACGATCCACTTCTGTCGAAATGAGCAACTGGTTTTCCTTTTTCAATCGTCATCAACCATTTTTTCAGGTACCCATATTTCTGCCATTCAAGGACGAGGGGTTTTTTTGGACGATATTTGTACGCAGCCGACTACCAACTTAATGCCGCAAGTCCTATGCTTATTTATCGTCAGCCGATTTTCTTCACTCGGACGTTTTGTCCTCCACTGACGACGAGGGGGGGGGGCGAACTCCTACACCTGGAAATTTTACCGAACTACGCATATATTTTACTCCATGTAGGAAGGATACTTTTCCGTGCAGTGGTGACGTTGTACACCACACCCGATGGATTTGTTTGTTGGTGTTTTAGGACCTTTCAACTACAAGGTAATTGGATCCCCGTCCACTGTGTAGTTCTGATGCAGAGACTGCACAGACACTACACTAATGCGACGATTTTTGGATACTAGCGGTACCCAGTTTTCCTAAGCAGCCACCCATGTCAGTACTAGCTGAGGTTCGATCAGACGAGACCTGGTGTGTCCAATGCAATTTGCCGCTCCCACACCCCCGACGGAATGCGTACTGGAAACCTCACTCTCCACCTCAAGGAACGTCCAAACAGGGTTCCTGGTCTCCCACTTTTAGCTTCCCCTCAATTTGAATTTATCTCACCTTTCGATTGTTTGTTTGTTGGTGTTTTAGGGCCCTTCAACTACAAGGTCATTAGAGCCCCGTCCACAGCATAGTTCTTTATGCAGAGACTGCACAGATACTACACTAATGCGACGATTTTGGGGTATTAGCAGTACCCAGTTTTTGCAAGCGGCCACCCATGTCAGTACTAGCTGGGGTTGCGCTGCTTAACTTCAGTGATCAGACCAGAACTGGTGTGTCCAACGCAATTCGCCGCTCCCCTCTCACCTTTCGATAAACAAATTCAACTGGCAAGTGGCACCAATTGAATATTTCATTAGAAATCCACTTAACCAAATCCTACATCTATTCGGCAATTAGGTTATATCTCTGGTGTGATTTTAGTAACAAAAGTTGGATTGATGACAGCTTGTGGACGAAGTAAGAGTGCATCTGTAATACAAAATATAAGATGAGTGTAAATCTGAAAAAGACCGAAAACACGTGCAAACTTCTGCACGTATTACTGGAATTTTTTTTCTTCTTAATACGTGACAAGAGTTGTATTTTGTTTTAAGCTTGTTATCTTAATTCACGCTCATTATCTTAATGGCGAGGGCAGAAAGATATACATTATAATTATTAATCGATTGCTTGTCAAGAAAGAAATAGAGAGAGGAAGAGATGCTATTTCTCATTGCAGAAAAGTGACAGCCTATATGTGTGTGGGCAGTTCTTGACGTCTTCCCAAAGAGTGCCTCATACTCCTGACTTGTATCGATAATGACAAGAAACAGAGGGAGGAGAGGCTTGAACACGCATAATCTTAACGCGAATCTTTTCCAATAATTCTTAATGATAATGTAAATTACTAGAGACAAGTTGATACACGTTTGTAGGAGGAAGAGAAACAGGAGAGATATTCTGGTTGCCATATTCTTCTTTTCAACCTTTCCACCGCTGCTCTATTCACCTGTCTTTTCGTGTTCATGGCTCATCACATGCGGTGGCGATTATTGATTTGTTCTGAGGTCTGAGAAGATAGCAGCGAGTGTGTTTGAAATCTTCATTACTGTAGCTATTTTTATAAAAGCGTTCCACCTATCCAGAAATTTTATTACTTTATCTCACTCACCATTCCCATGTCTGAACTATTTTGATGTAGCCTAATAAATGTCAACGGACTTGTAACTTCGTTGGATTCGTGTAGTGTTTTAAAAGACCACTCCTGGCTCCTTTTCTACAGAAATCATCTCCCACTGGTACTAAATTGACTAGATGCGTTAAACCCATTATCTTCAAATAAAAAATTGAAAGGAAACACCGTTGTTAGCTAAGACACGTTTCAGCTCTGCTCAAGACACCTTTGGACTCTCGCTGTAGGTCGCACTTGTTTCTCATAACACTCACATTGTAATCCACACACAGTCTGATTGAAAAGTAAGGTTAATGCATGCCATACATGTCAGCAACCGACATATTTTTGAACTGAATCGTAGGGGAGTGTTTCTCTAAAAGTGGATTCCGAGTGTCACCGAGAGGCGATTTTCGTGTGGCGATACACGTAGGAGTTGTTTATATCAACCCCTTAGTCTCAGTTTGTCCCAGCCCGTTCCAATTCTCCTTTAATTACCCTCTTAATAGTATTAATGTTGAGGACTAACACCCACACTACACCACGCTGTTGTTGTCGTCGTCATGGCTTCTGAAAAGAAACGCGCGGTTACCAAGTCAACTGACAGACGACGTTATTTTCAAAATCACACGTAAGTACAAATTTCATATGCAACTATTATTTTATATATGTCTTTCTTCCTGAAGAGAATGAATAGTATTTTGAACAAGAGATCTGAATGATAACATGGTTTCTTCTTGTCCTAATGACATAGGTGGTAGTATTTCTATGTTGGGGTTGTGTAGTTCTCTTGGTTTTCTATTTACATGATGTAATTGAATTTCCACTTGACAAATTCGAATATGTCGTAACGGTTGCATCACATCTTAACCGTCTTAAAAAAAGATTCTTCTTGAATAGTTATTAGGTGACCAAGAACAGTCAGTACCAACAAATACACGTTAAATTCCGGTTTCGAAACTGCTGACGGTAGCAGACTACATCATTTGACTACCATTACATAATCTTTCATTGATTTCTTCTGTAATTCAGGTCGAATTTGATTACACGTGACACTTTTCCATTTTCATTTGAAAATGTAAATATATGTATAAGAGAAAGAGGGGAGAGAGGAGAGAGAGACAGAGGGGAGAGAGGAGAGAGAGGGGTGAGAGGAGAGAGAGAGAGGGTTGAGAGGAGAGAGAGAGAGGGGTGAGAGAAGAGAGAGGGG
>JAAFCE010001963.1:11855618-11874864 GCA_013389805.1 Trigoniulus corallinus | reverse complement strand
AGACAGACATCAACAACCAACAGACAGACAGACATCAACAACCAACAAACAGCAACAGTCAATAGACTGAAGGCGATGGGCAGAAACCTGTACGTATAGAATGTCATTGTTTAGGGGAGTTAAGATTGATGACGGACGCTGTGAATTTATTTGACCAGCGTTTTTGTGTAGCAGGTTGCTGACATAACTCATAACCGGTTTATTTATTTTTGACAATCATGGGCAATGCAATAGATCTGTGTTTTACTCACACGTGGGAATAACTTACTGAATTACCAAAAATTGCAAAAAAACCAATATTTTCTGTCTGACATTCGTGCAAAGTTCCAAATGTTCCAAATTTGAATAATGGCAGCAATTGTATTCTGCTAGCCACAAATGGGCATAATTTTACAACCTGAAAAACATTATTTCAGCATTCATCGTATATGTTTCTATAGTTAAAATGTCAATTCCTTCTTGCTGGTACAGTACTGTAGATCGTACGTAAATCTTTCTTATTCAGACATTTTGAAACTCATCTCTTCCCTTTTGAGTTAAAAAGTAAACTGCTCTAGGCAGTACGTCCACAATTACATGTTAATTTGCATCAAGAACTTTACACGTTCACCATCTGTAAATCTACTCACTTAACTCCCATTTGTCTCATTTCCCAACTGCTCCCCCTCCCCTTCAAAAGGCAGCAAATTGTTTTATTCTGTGGTTATTTCAAAACCCACAAAAGGGCCATTATGGTATTTTATGGATGACGAAAAACGAAGTGTTGACGACTCTGTACTGATGAAACAAGAGCATTTTTATTCAGAGCCACTGCCATAACATCGCAATTGTGGGCCTCCAAATTGAACTTCACTACATTTCGAGAGTCACCCAATCTTTCTCACAGCAGTTTCAATCCTCTAATCAACTTTCTTCTCCTCAATTTCATTTTTAAAGTGGAAATTTTGACTTGGTTATAGAGTGAATGTTGATGAGATGTAGTTTTGGTACTGTTCTGTAGCATTTGAACACACTGTCTAAAGATGGGGGCTTTTTGTTTATCCCTTGGTCCTGCTTTTAAAAACTGAGTAGGGATTTGTTCACTCTCGTACTCTCAGTGTCTTGATTGCAGATCCTTTTCATTTTTTATCGGAGACTCGTATAAGTGGCCATCTCTTGTTTGGTTTCCTCACAAGATCAAATCTGTTGTTTTTTTCCCCAATACGTTTGTTCTCAATTGGATTTTATCAAGATATGTTATTTCGACGTTGTTGTCCCTAGCGCCATTATAATAATACAAAATTTCTAAGTGGAATGGGTCTGCAGACGTAAAGGCGCATTTTGGCTATTATTTCGTCCCCATCTTCGCCAAGCAGAACCCCTTCTTAATGCTATTTGTTTGTTCATTAGCTTATACTGAAGGCAGCTTTCCTACTACCACCTCCACCGGTGTTTGTTTGTTGGTGTTTTAGGGCCCTTCAACTACAGTGGTCACTAGATCCCCGTCCACAGCATAGTTCTTATGCAGAGACTGTACAGACACTACACTAATGCGACGATTTTTGGGTATTAGCAGTACCGAGTTTTACCAAGCGACCACCTATGTCAGTACTAGCTGGGGTTGCTCTGCTTAACTTCAGTGATCAGACGAGAACTGGTGTATCCTACGCAATTCGCCGCTCCCACCTCCACCGGGGAAAAGGGCCAACTCCTGACATTTTGTTCCTTGTAGAAAGGGGATTCCACTTGCACGTAAGTAGTGTATCGAAAAGAGAAACCACCCACCTTGACCAGCATCGAACTTGCAACGAACGTGCCAAGTTGCGTGGACACATCAGTTCTCATGAGGTCACTGAAGTTAAGCAGCGCAAGCCCACGTCAGTACCAACATGGGTGGTTGGTAAAGAACGTTGGGTGCTGCAAATTTCCCCTCTCCTACATCCTGTACACCTACCGCCTCATCTCCCGCGAGCAGCCCCCTAAGGGTTCGGCCTGTTATGGCTGCTTGGCTTACTCCCCAACCCATGAAATTAATCAAATCAAAACACCATGGGATCAAGTCACCTTCTACAGTTTGTTCTGTCGACCGGGCCCGGCTCGTGAGTTTCAGGCGCTCTACGCAAGTGTTTCCATCGTCGCCCCCCATCAGTTCTAAATTGTCCGAGCGCCCCTCAAACCCTTGGTGTTTGTCCCATTGGCAATGGATTGCTAAGGCTCTGCAACAAGGCGCCTCGAGAATGCCAACATTTACGAAAGGCCTCACCTCTGCATGGTGGAGAATGACCTCTGAAATTAGCCACCTATGTTTGCCTGTTCCATGAGCCGTCTGTGCTGTCGACCTAATTCTGCAACCTTTTTTTACTCATTTTCTTCATTGCTGTACTTTTCCTCCACCGGTTCTAAGGAGGCGAGCTCCTACATCCGAAAATTTTGCTGAACTGCATTCTATGTAGCAAGGGTGCTTTTGTGAGGTAGGCCGGTATCCCTCACAGACACCCCGTCCAATATTCCTGCGGATCCCAGACGCCTAGCTGGGGTACCCCTTAGTCAGATCCGCCTCATCAAGAATGGAGGAGGCGTGGAAGAGTGTGTGGAGTGGACGGCGACCAGGTGAAAGAAAAGGGGGAATGGAGGGCTATAATCCGCGATCCCGACCGTGCCACAGGCGGGATAAAGGTATAGTGCTGATTATGTAGCAAGGATTCTTTAATGTGCAAATAATTTAGCACACAACACCTAGCCACGATTTAAGAAGCCCCCGCCTTAGCCAGGATCCAGCCTACACTTTGGGTCACTGGGGCGGGTTAGCGCTGTAATAAATTCTAATTCTAATTCACAACACTGCAAGCAGCCTTATTTGGCCAATATGGCAGTGGAGAGACCAACTCTCATTCTTATATATATTACCAAAAAGCTCCTAAAACCCCAGGCTTAAATTCCTGTGATCCCTCTACAACACTAGTAATGGTAGGGTGGCTTTTTATTAGGCCCTCCACCTTATCCTTTCCAAGGCCATTCCATTGTAGAATGGTCCTTGGTAAGAAAGACCAGTAATATGTGTCTGTCTGTGCCCTAATCTCCTTCAATTTATACGAATGATCCTTTCTCCCTTTGTAATTAGCAGGGGACACACATCCCACCAGAGGTCCATCACACCCCAGCAGCAGCAGTCTGATAAACAGTATAGACAGTATGGGTCCCAGGTTAACGGCAGTTAAATATTTACAACTTGGAATCTTTCATCAATTTAAAGTATTCCTGTTATGAAAGTAATAAAAATGTGTTGAGGGGTTTTTTTGGCATATTGCTCGCCGTTAGTAAAATATTAAATGTTACCATGTTTGTTTTCATCGCTTGAATTTCTTTTTTATTTAATCGTATAAATTAAGTCCCTAATGTAAGATTATGCGACTATTACATATTTCGTAACTCAGTTTAGTGGCGGATGTCGGATGTTATAAAAATATCATATTTTGGTGTGGAACAAATAACTGCGTAGTAATCAAAATTAGATTTAGTTGCCAGCTTCAAATATAGGCTTTTTCCTCCCACTCTTTCTTATGTTACCCTTTAAAGACAAGGACTACTTTTTAATGGCTTTCGTTTTTGGCTTTTAGGTCTTTTAAGCTTGTTTTACCTTATCAAAATATCTTATTATTTTTCTAGCGTCATAAGTCTCCGACTTTGGCTATTTCCGTCCCTAATTTTTCGCGCAAAATCTGCTTATTGCATTTTATAATGAATATTTTTTTTTTGTTTGTGTGCCCTACTCCCATCTCAGCTATTTACGGCAAGATAATTTAAGACGCCAACCCACTGCTGGGAAGAGATTCCTAATTGAATTTGTGAGAAAAAGCTGTCTAGTGCTAAACTGAGATTTGGAAGTCCTTTCTTTTGATGCTGAATTAAAAATTAATTCATGAACGTCCTCTAACGTAGGTCACAATAGCATCTTTCATTCTTTTCTCAAGTGCTTAGACGTATTCGTTTTCAAGATTGGACCTTTCTCTTTTGTATTACGTTTCAAACTTGGGAAATTTCACAATTAACGTATCGGATTTCTTCAAATCCTGTTACTCCATTATTTGGTGGCGTTCTGTATATATAATACGTCCATTATTTTGTCATCTATTCGGTACCTGGGTTGTTTATCAAGCCTGTTACGAGATTTATACGTTTGTGTCAGGTCCTGGTCAAGGCTGGCATTATGGTCTTCTACAAACGTCAAATAAACTTCCCTTCTCTCCTGTCATGCTCCTGGCCGAGCAGGACTGGTGGGAAAAGTACCCGTTTTTTCCGTACTGGACGAAAGTTGATCTAAGTTAATTTACATAGATGGCTGCCGACCTAATGCTGCAACTCCTATGCCTATTGATCATTGGGACACTTCATCGACGCCAGAGGGAGGGCAAGCTTCTGCTACAGGCAGTGCCGGATTTCGATATTGAGAGGCCCTAGGCTATTTCAATTTTGAGGCCCTTTTTTTAAGTTTTGAAGCCCGCTAAATGTT
Source organism: Trigoniulus corallinus (assembly GCA_013389805.1). Classification (NCBI taxonomy): domain Eukaryota; kingdom Metazoa; phylum Arthropoda; class Diplopoda; order Spirobolida; family Trigoniulidae; genus Trigoniulus; species Trigoniulus corallinus. Next base: position 11,870,375 of record JAAFCE010001963.1, on the reverse strand, counting down.
GAGGCCCTAGGCTTCAGCCTGCTTAGCCTAATGGTAAATCCGGCACTGACTACTTGTTGTTGTTTGTTGGTGTTTTAGGGCCCTTCAACTACAAAGGTAATTAGAGCCCCGTCCACAGCATAGTTCTTATGCAGAGACTGCACAGACAGTACACTAATGCGACGATTTTTAGGTATTAACAGTACCCAGTTTTCCCAAGCGGCCACCCATGTCAGTACTAGCTGGGGTTGCGCTGCTTCACTTCAGTGATCAGACGAGAACTGGTGTGTCCCACGCAATTGGCCGCTCCCGGGCACTGACTACAGGAAACTTTGCCAAACTACTGATTTCATAGTAACGAGGGTTCTTTTATGCACAAGTGACATTGTACACACCACACGCCACATGGGTGGCTGCTTGGGAAAACTGGGTACTGCTGATACCCAAAAATCGTTGCATTAGTGTAGTGTCTGCGCAGTCTCTGCATTACAACTACGCAGTGGACGGGGCTTTAATGACCTTGTAGTTGAAGGGCCCTAAAATACCAACGAAAGTGTGAAGTGCAGGAAAAGGGAGCGAGACCCAAAGCAAACGTGAGTCTAATAAACTACCAAAGTTGTTCAACCATTAATCCATTGTGTACTTTGAATTAAATCATGTGCCTTTTCAAGGTCTACCTCTTTGTAATGGTCCACCTACTTCTGCTGACTTGATGATTTAATTAAGAGTATTCTGCTTAACACTTGTAGGACTTAATCCAAAATTATGTGAAGTTCTCACCCTAGCAGAGTTTGGTGCTGTATGAGTAACACAAAAAATTTTTTATCTACCATATTAAAAAAGCTATTTCAAAAAACCCCTTTTTTTCAGCATTAAGCTGCATTAGAAGAAAAATATTGCTTTTATTACTATTTTGCGTCGTGTTTTAAGAAATCAGGATTTTTCGCTTGACTTGATTCAGATTAATTCCTAGATCCCATTATATACTCCAGTTTATAAAAAAAAACTTTCAAAAAAGGCAAGAGCGCACCAAAACCTCCCCTCAGAAATCAATATTTCATACTACAACTTCTAAAATTTTCAGCATATAATATTAATCGTAATGTGGTACTGAGGACTTGCAATATTAAACTGACATACTGTACGTTTCAAATTTGATTTCAAGGAAAAGGACTTCATTTTTGATTTTCTTTGAAGTTATTGACGAATTTATTCTCCTATTAACCCCTTTGCATTCCTTAACTTTTGAAGGGCTGAAGAGCTTTTTTCACCAGTCGACTGCCGACCTAATAGTAAAAGCCCTGCTTCGTTTAATGACGTTAAAAATTTACGTCCTACGCCCAGATTTGTTTTGTTGGTGTTTTAGGGCTCTTCGACAACAGTGGTCATTAGAACCCTGTACAGAGTCCGCCTAGACACTACGCTGTCACAACCCAGTATTCCCAAGCAGACATACATACTAGTACTATCTGGGTTTTGTTTCGCTGGTGTTTTAGGGCCCTTCAACTATAGTGGTCACTAGAGCCCCGTCCGCTGCGTAGTTGTAATGCAGACACTACACTAATGCGCCGATTTTTGGATATTAGCGGTATCGGGTTTTTCCAAGCGACCACTCATGTTAGTACTAGCTGGGGTTGCGGTGCTTAACTTCAGTTATCAGACGAGAACTGCATCCGCTCATCCTACGCCTGGAAATTCTAATTCTAATTGAATACACTGCAAGCAGCCCGGATAGGCCAAATTGGCAGTGGAGAGCATGACTCTCGTTCTTAATTTATAACCCATTGAACCCCTTGAAGGAACCTGAGGCATAGCATCTATTCTGTCTCTATCCACAGGCACACATCTACACTCTATCCATCCTCTTATCTCTATCCACAGGCATATTTTATTCCACGTAGAAAAGGATCTTTTAACCCTCCTCGGTAGCACAGAGAGGCTGCAGGGTCGAACCATGTTACTATGTTACGCTAACGGGTTGGGGACTAAGCCAAGCAGCCATAGCAGGCCGAGCCCTTAGGAGGCTGCTCGCGGGTGATTAGGAGGTGGGCGTAGGGGATGAGAGAGGGGAAATTTGCAGCACCCAAGGTTCTCTATCACCCACCCATGTTGGTACTAAAGTGGGGTTGCGTTGTTTAACTTGAATGATCTGACGAGCACTGGTGTGTCCAAAGCAACTTGGCCGCACGCAACTGATGTGGTTTGGCTTCTTTCTGGTGAGAATGAATCTTCCAGTGCGCCTTTCGTTGGTTGGGGAAGTGAGCCCTCTACCCTAAGTGGTGTGTATGATATCATCACTGCATGGAAACGAACCCTAGTTACATGGAGTAAAATTTACGTGTTACTCGGCAAAATTTCCAGTTGAAGGAGCTCGCCCTCAGGCTGTTCATTGGCTGTCCCAATGAATCAAAATGCACCAACGATAAATAAGCTCAGGTGTTGCAGTATTAGGTTGGCAGTCCGCTGCTTAAATTACCGTTCAACAAATCTCTCCCTTTACGTAGTGGGACAAAACCTGGCATCCGACCATGCACAGGCGGGAAAAGGATTAGTGATTATAGTAATGGTGAGATGATGTAGAAAGGGATTTTTACGCGCAGATTACATCGTACTCACCACACGGGATCGCGGCTTTTCTTTCCCATTGAGCAGAAGGAACACTGCTCTTTTATCAACTCGAAAGAAGCCATCCGTCTCGGTTAGGATCGAACCTCAAGAGGTAAGAGAGAAAATGGTGAGATAAGGACCCCAGGCAGGTAGGGGACTGTAATGAGAAAAATAAATGGTGTACTAAAATTAAACCCTGCGAAGAAGAGAGACCCGAGTCTTTCAAACCTGAAAGCTGTTGTTGTGATTATGCAAAAGGTGATATTGGTCTTGACGTCATCTCAAAATGATGACGTAAATATTGACAAAATCAATTTACAACCTTATGAGGTGGCTGAAAATAAAGTGCAGAACTCCCCAACAAAAACATACATTACTAAATGAAAGAACCTAACAAAAGAGAAAAACATAATGAATTAATGACGTCATATTAATGGCCTTTTAACTCAGAAACCCTATAAATATTGTGTATCTGCCATGCGAAACTAAATCGAGGTTCAAGGGCTAGGTGCATTCATTTAGGAATAAGTTGTATAAACCTTTTAGTATCATCAGTTAATGATGAAATTCATCCATTTGAAACTTGGGGCCTACTAACTTCATTTGCCGAAAATGAACTACTGATGACCATAGCCGGCTACAGCTGCAACCCCTATGCTCATTTATCGTCGGTATACTGTTTGTTGGGGCACTCCACCGACGCTCTAATCACCTTGTAGTTGAAGAGCCCTAAAACACAAATGAAACAAAATAAAAACGGAAATATGCCGTCCGTCAAACAGTGCCGTCTTAACAGTATTATGGGCCCCTGGACAAAGCAGTGTGCTGGGGCTCCTACGACAGCCACTCACAGAAATACTGTAATATGTAAATGGTCACTTGACATACACAGATTAGCATGGGAACCCCGGGTTGCACTGCCATCAAACCAGCAGCGTATTCCAATCAAAGCATCTCCTAACCCTTTTCCTGCCTATGGCAAGGTCTGGTACCCATCTTGTCCCTCTGAATGGACACAGGACGATATATTGGTCATAGATTTTTATGCAGCCGGTTGCCGGCCAAAGCTGCACCCCTACGCTTATTTAACGTCGGTCTCGTGTTCGTTGGGGAATGCTACCGACGCCAGGGGGGCGAGCTTCTACTCCTGGAAATTTTGCCTCATCTACCCGTTGCATAGCACAAAGGGTTCTCTGATGTGCAATTGCCATCTCACACCAGGTCTATAGGTCTGAGACTGTGTTTCAATAAGCCAAGCAGCCAAACAGGCCGAACCCTTAGGAGGCTGCTCGCGGGAGAGGGAGAAGTAGGCGTGGGGGATATAGGAGAGGGACCTCGGTTTTCCTTTTATCCGAAGGAAAGCGCCTTTCTCGCCCGAAAGAACTCAACCGACCACCATCCGGTATCGAACCTGGAACCACTGGCGCAGTAAATAGAGCTGGCTACCTATTGTGCCACTGAGCTGGATGTGGCATTTACTTGACAACCTTTAATGGGAGGAGGATTTACATGACAGTCCACTTTTTAAAGAACGTAAAATTCTCTGCTACATGTACTGTATTTCGGTTAACCCCTCCTAATCGTTCCACCCCTCTGATGGGCCCACTTTTGTATATCCTGAAGGGCGGGCCGCTTAGAGAAGTTTCACCAATTTACCCCTGTCTGTTTTTGTGATGTTTTAGGGCCCTTCAACTACAATGGTCAGTATAGCCCTGGTCCACTGCGTAGTTGTAATGCAAAGTCTACACAGACCCTACGCTGTTACGATAATTTGGGTATTAGCAGTACCCAGTGTTCCCAAGCGGTCACCCATGCCAGTACTAGCTGAGGTTGTGTTGGTTAACTTTAGTGATCAGACGAGAGCTGGTGTGTCCAACTCAATACAGCCGCTATATAGTTACACCTGATTCGTAGGCTGTTACAGGGCAAGAAGGAGGAAAACCCCAGAGATCACATTTCGGCTAGTAAAGCCGTCGGGCCCTGTGTGGTGTGTGTACGATGTCACCTGCTGCATGCAGGCGAACTCTTTCTACTTCAAGCTAAATATACGCAGATGTGGTGGGAGCGGCGAATTGCGTTGGACACACCAGTTCTCGTCTGATCACTGAAGTTAAGCAACACAACCCCGGCTAGTACTAACATGGGTGGCCGCTTGGGAAACCTGGGTACCGTTAGTATCCAAAAATCGTCGCATTAGTGTAGTGCCTGTGCAGTCTCTGCATCAGAACTACACTGTGGACGGGGCTCTAATGACCTTGTTGTTGAAGGGCCTAAAACACCAACAATCAGCCAACGCAGATCTGCAAAGCTCCCACGTGTAAGGAGCTCATTTGTTTCACATAGTTCAGCATCATGATTTAGAGCAGGGGTTCATTTTTCTCTACAATTTGCACCTGATATACAGTATACAACATCCACCTCTATGGAGCAGTGGGTAGCGTGCTCAGTAGCTGTCACTGGTACTTGGTTCGATACTGGGCCGAGATGGGTTGGCTTCATTTTGGGCGAGAGAGGTTCCTGAAGTGCTCCTTCCTTTGGATGAGAAGTAAAACTGAGGCCCCATGTTGTGTACGATGGCATTTGCACGTAAAAGAACCCTCTCTAGGCTGGAGGGGTGGACGAGGCAAAATTTCCAGGTGTAGGAGCTCGCCTCCTGGCTTTGTTTGTTGGTGTTTAAGGTCCCGTCAACTACAAGGTCATTAGAGACCCGTCCACTGCATAGACTGCACAGACACTATACTAATGCAACGATTATTGGGTATTAGCAGTACCCAGCTTTCCCGAGCGATGACCCATGTCAGTACTAACTGGGCTTGCGTTGCTTAACTTCAGTGATCAGATGAGAACTGGTGTGTCCAACGCAACTCGCCGCTCCCCCAGGTTTCGGAGCTCGCTCCCTGGCGTCGATGGAGTACCCCAAATGAACCTTCTCTATTATGCAACGGGTAGATGAGGCAAAATGTCCAGGGTTAGGAGTTCGACTGAGTGCCCCAATGAGCAAAAGGCTAATGCCAGATAAGTATTAAGGTTACAGCTGCAGTTCGCAACTGACTGGGGAAACGCCGTCCAATATATTACCCTTGTGTCCATTCAGAGGGACAAGGTAACCTAATCCTAATCCTGCCATTGGTGGGAAAAGGGTTAGGAGTTGCTTGTTTTTCCTTGAAGGAAGTAACGAACAATGTATTCAATCAAATAAATGTTTAGATGTCGACCCCCAATTGACCCCTTGATCATCATTGACCCCCTTTAAAACGCCATTAACCCCCAGGGGGTCGATACTGACCCCGTTGGGAAACCCTGATTTAGAGAAACAACTTCATTTTTTACCTCGTGCTATTATTACATTTGAGATTGCGGGCTAATGAAATACAGCCTCATCTAAATCACGCCTTTAAGCAAATCCTAGTTTCTCTGATTCGAAAATCACAGGAGCGGCGAGTTGCGTTGGACACACCAGTTCTCGTCTGATCACTGAAGTTAAGCAACGCAAGCCCAGTTAGTACTGACATGGGTGGTCGCTCGGGAAAGCTGGGTACTGCTAATACTCAATAATCGTCGCATTAGTGTAGTGTCTGTGCAGTATATGCATTAGAACTATACAGTAGACGGGTCTCTAATGACCTTGTAGTTGACGGGACCTTAAACTCCAAAAAACAAACTCGAAAATCACAACTACACTTTAGAATTGGTGGAAACCCGACCATTTTGCACTACACCTTAGCACTTATATTCGGCTGGGAGATGGAGGAAGGAGAGGCATCTTGCATCAATGTAGAGATCCCTATGATGTTGGCGTTAATCTGGTATTGATCGGTTGGTTCAAAGCACCATTTTTACTTAAATCCTGTTTCCTGGCTGTTGTGGTGAAAGTGTTTTTCATGTTAGCTCTTTTTTAACGTTTGAGATTTTTTAATTTGGCCCTAGACAGCTGAGTTTCGTAGTTGGCTGTTGCTTCCCTTCATGCACGTCAGTGATTAAGATTTTTTTAATCTCATCATCTGTTTTTTTAATGATCAAAATGGGAATTTCATCCAAACCAGTATCTTAGATACTCGTTGACTTGTTCATAATCATATCATAAATGTTCCAACTTAAGAAGGTTAAAATTTGGGCGGGGGGGGGAATACAGTTTTTAGTTTAAAATTGGGTGGTACTCACTGTTCTTTAAAATGAGTTTTAATACCCTCTTACTCCTTCGTTAATCTTCGCACAGTTTGACCTTAAACTAATTTAGCTAGCAAATGCTTTTCCATACACAGCTTGCGAACTACAGTATTTATAAACTGGCAATGTCGAGTACCTCAACCCACTGTTGTTGTTTTAAACTTGTTGGAAGCATTGTTTGCCAGCAGGTCTCAAATCAGTTATAGGCTTGTTGCAGCCAGCTAGGAGAAAATGGAAAGATGAAACTCTCACAGACTCGATCCTATTATAGGTTGGATGAGTTATGAAGATTTTAGCAGACTACGAATAAAATGCGTTTAGAGGCGGGGGTGCAAGGTCCTACACCTGAGAATGTTGCCAGTCTGCACGTATCATGTAGAAAACGTTCCTGAACATGCAACTGATGTCATGCACGGGACTACAGCTTTACTTTTCATCCGACAAAAAAATTACTTGGATCTCTGCAGTTCTCATCCATCTCGGGCAGGATTGAACCAGCATACCTCTACCACTGAGCCACCAAGGTAATCTACCTAACTGCCAAAAATTTAAGAACAGTGGCCAACCTTTTCTGAAACCCCATGCGGGGACTAGCTGAGGCTACATGTGTGCGACAACTCCAAATCTTTTAACAAATATCTCGACAATAGAGGCACAGAAGTAACGTGCAGGACTATTGCTTTTTGTTTCATTGGTGTTTTAGGGCCCTTCAACTACAAAGGTCAGTAAAGCCCCGTCCACTACGAGGTTTTAATGCAGGGTCTGCATAGACGCTAGTTTGTTGCAACGATTACGGGTATTAGGAGTATCCAGTATTCCCAAGCGGTCATCCATGCTAGTACTAGGTGGTGTCGCGTTGCTTAACTTCAGTGATCAGACGAGAACTAGTGTGTCCAACTCTTCATTAGTGCACATTCCGTCAGATGAAGTTAAACCGTAACCCCGGTAGGGAGTGGCTGTATTGCATTGGGCGCACCAGTTTTCGTCTGATCACTGGTACTAACATGGGTGGCCGCTTGGGAACACTGGGTACCGCTAATACCCAAAAATAGTCGTAACAACGTAGTGTCTGTGCAGACTCAGCATTAGAACTACGTAGTGGATGAGAATCTAATGACCGTTGTAGTTGAAGGGCCCTAAAACACCTAAAAATCAATCAATCAAAGTGACCCCGGTATGTTGTGTGCGATGTCATCACTACACGAAAAAGCCTTTTCCACATGGAGTACAAATATATATGTAGTTCCAGTGGCGTCACTAGGGTTCGCGTCACCCGGTGCGGTGACACCATGATGACAACACCATGGTGTCACCCCCCTCTCCCGAAAACAGCGGCTTCTTCTGCTTTGGTGTCACCCCATTTCTCATGGCTGTGAGTGGTGTCACCCGGTGCGGCCCGTACCCCCCGCACTCCCCTAGTGACGCCACTGTGTAGTTCGGCAAAATTTTCTACTTTAGGAGCTCACCTTTTAGAGTTTGTTGGTGTTTTAGGGCCCTTCAACTACAAGGTCATTTAGAGCCCCGTCCACAGCATAGTTCTTATGCAGAGACTGCACAGACACTACACTAATGCGACGATTTTTGGGTATTAGCAGTACCCAGCTTTCCTGAGCGACCACCCATGTCAATACTAACTGGGCTTGCGTTGCTTAACTTCAGTGATCGGACGAGAACTGGTGTGTTCAACGCAATTCACCGCTCCCTTAGAGTTCGTTGGAGGAAAAGTTCCCAGCCAGGGGTTTCAGCCTTAAGTTAGGAAACCTTCTGCGTAATGTAGGCCTACCATACAACAGATCGACCTTATGTCCCATTGAGAGAAAAATGGGAATCGACCCCTGCCGTAGCCAGGAAGAAGGTTTATAATAGTGATGGTAAGGTATTTACCTTGTTAAAGTCAGCTTACAACCTATTCGTAATTAATTTATAAAGCCTGTGATCTACGGTTTGTGTCCTGGATTAGGTTAAACACTAGGTTCGTTCCTTGAACAACTACAAAGCTGCCATCCAGGGTTCCTTAGTAATACATCTTTCGCCGCAGTCTATACACAGCAATACAGTACATTGTAGTTTTCGTGCCTTTACTTTAATTGACCGACTATTACAAGTGAAAAACGATTGTTTGTTATTAAAGGCCCCATTCATGGAAGTTTCGACGACTAGTGCTTTGTTGATCAAAATTCATCCAATGTTCCCCCCATTTCTTTTCAATTGTTATTGTGGAAAAAAACCTTGTCAAAGTATTGATCGAATTGTGAATGGTTTCATTGGGATTTGATTAAAAATCGGTCTTTTTACTGACTATATTCCGTTTGGGGCTTTTAGGGCCCATCGACAACAAGGTCATTAGGGACTATATTCCGTGAGCACAGGTGAGAAAATGAATTTATAGCTGGTGACTAAAATCGAGAGAAGCAAATTCCTCACCATAAGAATAGCGTAGTGGTTAGCTCACTCGGCAACTACGCCAGTAGTTCTCGGTTCGATACTGGACCATGGTGGGTCGGCTTCTTTCGGGCGAGAGAGAAGCCGCGAGTGTGCCTTCTTTCGGATGAGAAGTAAAACCGAGGTCCCGTGTGGGTGTACGATGGCGCTTGCACATCAAAGAACTCTCTCTACTACGTAACGGGTAGATGAGGCAAAATTCCCAGGTGGAGGAGCTCGCCCTCTAGCGTCGGTAGCATTCCCCAACGAACACTAGACCGACGATAAATAAGCGTAGGGGTGCAGCTTTGGCCGGCAACCGGCTGCAGAAAAAAACTATGTCCAATATATCACCCTGTGTCCATTCAGAGGGACAAATGGGTACCCGACCCTGACATAGGCGGGAAAAGGGTTAGGCGTTGCTTTAATATGTGTAGTCAATAATCGATAAGGGTCCCACAAGAAAAAAATATCCATTGATTAGAGAAGATTCTATAAATAAAATGATTAATTATCAATCTGTGGTTGTGGGGGGTGAATGAGAGCTTAGTGGGGATAGGCAGAAGTGGAGGATTAGGACCTTGTTGGTTGTTTGTTGGTGTTTTAGGGTCTGTCAACTGCAGCCAAGGGTCCGTCAAGTGCAGCCAAGTTGCGTTGGACACACCAGTTCTCGCGAGATCATTGAAATTAAGCAGCGCAAACCCACGTTAGTGCCAACACGGGTGGTTGGTAAGGAACGTTGGGTGCTGCATATCTCCGCTCTCCTACGTCGTCTACACCTCCCTCCTCATCTCCCGCGAGCAGTCTCCTAAGGGTTCGTCCCGTTATGGCTGCTTGGCTTACTCCCCAACCCATAACATTAATCCAGTATCCAACTACAAGGTCATTACTGCCCCGTCCACAGCATAGTTCTTATGCAGAGACTGCACAGACACTACACTAATGCGACGTGATCCCAAGCGGCACCTATGTCAGTACTAGCTGGGGTTGCGCTGCTTAACTTCAGTGATCAGACGAGAACTGGTGTGTGCAACGCAATTCGCCGCTCCCAGGATTAGGACCCGCAGATCCGACCCTGCCTTAGGCCGGATAAGGGTGTGATGATGATGAATAACCAATCTCTGAAATTTTAATTTATAAAATAATCACTCGGATACACAGATGAGTTTCAGGTATGCGAGTTAGATGAATGATGTTTGTCAGTTTGAACGATCCAACATTGTTATGGAGGTGTCCTTAGAAATTTTGACAGCAAAGAAAATGGAGTTGGGTTTACAGGAGGCCAATTACTTCAGACAATTTTATAATATTTTCACTTTATAAATCATAAATCACATTGCTGTTATAAGAAACTAATATATTGTTGCATCAACTGAGAGTTCAAGCATCTGAAGAGATTTAGGGCATTGTTTTTTTACTAACATTGCCAATCAACTACACAAACCGGAAATGAAGACATGGACGTTTGTAAGGTCAATATTTTTCAACAGTCCTTTTAAAAGTATTGTTTTAACTCAAGATCTCCTAGAGCTTTTATCTTAAATTTGTTTTTAATCGAAGTTTGTATTTGCAGTGCAAATTTTTCAGATCCGCAAGTTAATAAATTTAAGAAACAGGAAAAGAACTACAAATTTTAAACAATTTTAGTTAATTTATATGCCAAGATCAACTCTACCGTAACATTTTCGACAATTAGTTTACAATTTAATTTGTGCCATCGCAACACTAATTGCCGGCCAAACGCTTTTATAGACCTAAGTACAATTCTAGACCTGTATTAAGGTTGGTTTCTATCCTAAACAGACATCCCCCGCCTAAGCCTACATTTAAGGGTCCTATCGAGTGACTTCTGCTGCCCTTTTGCCATTACATCTATTTGTTAATTAGCTCACAATGTCCATGTTTCTGTAACTACTTTATCATCAACTTCTTGTGATGTTATTTCATAACTTTTTCGATTTATGCTTGGCCGACTCAAGGGGGTATTTTCTCACCTGGGAATTTATTTTTTTTCTCAAAAATTACATTGTCATTTTCCCTACAAAAATGTAGCGTGTTTCATGTTTAATTTATGACTACTAGATTTATTAAATGTTTCTCAATTCTGTTTCTTGTTCATATTCGTCTGTTAAGCCCGCTTCACAATAACATCGGGAACGAGAACGGCAACGGCCGGGAAAGTTGAAAAAAATTCAACTTTTCCGTTAAACGTAAGCCGTTTGACCAACAGGAGCGCACCTCCACCACATGACGTACCCGTCGCCCCTCCCCTCTGCACAAAATACGTTTTACGTTGCCGTTGCTGTTGTGAAGCCCGCTTTACTCTATAATTAGATCGTTTCTGGTTATATCTGCCAGGCAGGGCCGGCCATCTGGAGGGTGCATTGCACCCAGGCCCCACGATTGAGGGGGCCCCATCATTACTAATATTAAAAGTTTAATACGTCATTGTAGGTCCAACGTCCCTCATTCGACCCTGCCAATGCAACGTAACCTAACAACCCTGCCATTGAACTACACCAGGGTTGGAAAACCTTTCTGATGTTGTGGGTCACTCGGCTGCTCCATGAACTGAATGCCAGCCACAGGCTGTCAAAACCAAATTGGGTGAAGATAACGTTAGATGTTACATAGCAGGTAGGCTATAATGCATAATTAGAAATGATGCACCGTGGGCCACATTACACGCCTTAATGGGCCACAGGTTGGACAACCCAGAATTAGAGGTTAAGAGTCAATAATTTAATAATGCTATTATTTTGGGGTTGTTAAAACCAAAATACCCTTTATAATCAGAAGTGTAATAAAAAATATAATGACACAGGTCCAACTGAAAATATTCCAAGGTGTGGACGTCCACATAAGCTTTCAGACCAACTCATAAATGCAATTGCGACAGATTAGGATACATGGCATCATCCAAAAATGTAATACCTTCCAAAATTAGGACGGATCTCAGAATGGGATAGGTGGGCATCTAACAGGAGTCCATTTACTCTTAATCCTTTTATTTTTACTTTTGGAAAAATATTTTGGGGCCCCAAAAGAATTTTTTCACCCGGGCCCCTTTATAGAGAAGGCCGGCCCTGCTGCTGGGCCTACTTTTATAATTTTACTTGATTTTGAACGGTGCAAAAATGACTTTTCCAGAAATGACAAGAACAATTGGTCAGGACAAAATAAATGTTGAGTGTTTACACAGCACTTTCCGATACTGTGAAACTGCATCCCATCTTGCTCATTCGAGTGCATCATTTGGATGCATGATAGAGGTAACAGACGGTCCTAGCTGGAGTAGGTGTCACACGGCTGAACATAGCACTGTGTAGGAAGGATAAAGACCTGGAAAATGATTGAAGGGTGTAGTCGTTGTTTGTTGGTGTTTAAGGGCCCTTCAACTACATGGTCATTAGAGCCCCGTCCATTGTGTAGTTCTGATGCAGAGACTGCACAGACACTACACTAATGCGACGATTTCTGGGCATTAGCGGTACCCAGTTTTCCGAAGCGGCCACCCATGTCAGTACTAGCTGGGGTTGCGGTGCTTAACTTCAGTGATCAGACGAGAACTGGTGTGTCCAACGCAATAAGCTGGTAGAAAACAACGACTCGCAAACTCGATCCTGTCTTAAACACCAGTATTTACCAAAAACTGCTTTCCATCTGATATGTTATTGTAGAGTGCATGCAAGTTTTATGACTCGCCCTTCTCTGCCATCATCAAAGGACCTCACGAGTTGCCAAGTTCAGAGAGAAGATGACAACTAACATTTGCTGCTCCTACCTTCTCGAAATGATCTGAAGTCCAGGACCTTTCTGGGCCAATGTGAAGAGGTCTCTCTTCATTCGTTTTTCTTAATATACAGGTGCCTATTTCCTGTTAAGACATGCCAGTCATGTTTTACTGTGTAGGATTGATGGCTTTATAGTGAAATGTCATGCTTCCAGAGTTTCGCAAATTGAAGGATAGCACTGCCGTTCTGTTATGGCAAAATCTCCACTGTTATCAATTTTAATATCATATCTCATGACGCTGCTGCGAAAAGTCTCATTGTATGAAGATGTTAACTGTAAGATCAAACCAACCACAGTTGTAGATGAACAAATCTACACAGGAAACAGTATTATATGGCCGCGGATCTGTATCAGCCCCAGGTTGTCCATTATTCTGTACCCTCGGATCATGTACATCGTATTCTGATTGGAGAAAAAGGAGAAGGATTTCTTTGAAATCGTTACAGTTAATTTTCATCGCTGTAAATTAATTTAAAGACGTTAATAGTGGTATTAAATAACGCATTTGACGTGCTGAAAAGTCCCTAGTTGGGAATTGTTGGAGAACGTAGAGAACATAAATGCGAATATCATTTACTTTTTGACTTGAAACATTATGTTATGTTATTGACCTAAAACTAAAATTAAGGGATGGGATACCTTCTGAAGACTAAGCCTGTATAAAAGTATGATATTAAATGAACACCTCCACCCCTTTCTTACATTTTTCGCGAATTTTGTGCATCTTACAGTTCACGTTATATTTCTTACGTCTGCGGTCTATTACAATACCTACAAGCTATTCACAGGCGTCATGGGGCCAAAAACCGCACATTTGATATTTCACCGACCAATGGATTGTTTAATTTACCTATATACTTTCATTATAATTCTGTTCAAGTATTCTGGGTGTTTTTATTACAACTATAACCAGCTGTTAATCAGGGTAGCCTACTGTGACTCTTAACCCAATGGAGAACTGCTGGTCACAAATTCCACCATTGTGATTTCCATTGTCGCATGGCACCCACCAGTCTCAAACAGAAATAAACCGTCATTTAAAACTTATATGGCAACTTCACTTACAAATGGATTTTAGAACCCGTAGGCGTGAGCCCAGTCTTGGTAAATTTCATAAGTTCTAACTATTTAAAGACCTTCATTGGTTAGTAGCAGTCTGCCTGTTAACCATCCGTGAACATTGAACAGTTGGCCTGTTAAACATCGACAAACATTGACCTGCTTAACAGCTGTAGACAAACATTGAACAACTGAGTTATTAAACATCGAGGAGCATTGTACAAGTTCGCTGTCAACCAGCGAGTAACATCGAATACGTTGTTGTTAATCGTTCACAAACATTGAACACGTTACTTTTCAACCACCGACAAGCACAACCCCAGCTAGTACTGACATGGGTGGCCGCTTGGGAACACTGGGTACTGCTAATACTCAAAAATCGTCGCATTAATGTGGTGTTTGTGCAGTTTATGCATAAGAACTATGCTGTGGACGGGGTTCTAACGGCCTTGTAGTTGAAGGGCGCTAAAACACTAGCAAAGAAACAAAACCGACAAGCATTGCACTGACCGACCACCGACAAACATTGGATCGGTTCCTTGTCAGCCACGGACAAATATTGGATCGGTTCCTTGTCAGCCACCGACAAACATTGAACCTGTTCCTTGTCAACCACTGACAAACATGGAATCGGTTCCTTAACAACAACCGACAAACATTGAATCGGTTCCTTGTCAACAATGGACAAACATTGAATCGGTTCCTTGTCAACAACGGACAAACATTGAA
>JAAFCE010001963.1:11816389-11855608 GCA_013389805.1 Trigoniulus corallinus | reverse complement strand
GGTTCCTTGTCAACAACGGACAAACATTGAATCGGTTCCTTGTCAACCACCGACATACCTTTGACAAATTGTGTGTAAATATTATTCGCAAAGTTCCTCACAAACCTCTTACAAACATCTGACAAGCCATTAACGAACTGTTTGAAATTCAGTACCATTTATAGGTGTTAAATATTTTCAAAAATAGACCATTCTGGTTTTGACAGATGATGATAAATAACCGAAATTCATACGACGCCATTACCGAAATATGGTTCACTGTAAGTTTCACTTTTGAAATACACAATGAATAATTTCCAACTAAAATTCTTATACCGCGACAGTAAAATTGATTAAAAAAGTTGCTTAGTTTTTTAAACACTTTATCAACAACTTGGTTTTATCAGTCTTGCACAAAACTGATTCTAAATTGAAAATTTCAAAATATTTAGCACAAATGTAAGATTCTGATACGGCGCTCCTAGAATGGGCTGAATAATATACTATGGCGAAAGTATGAGATAAACTTGATCGTTATTTTCAAAAATTACTGTATGGTAGAATAAATGAATTTGATAAACTTAAAATGTGCTATAAGCATCTTTCAATTGGGTAATTAATTCCACTGATTACAAAATTAATTAGAAAGATATCTCTAGCCGAGACAGAAGTCCCTTTTGGAAATTCTTTCTGGTGTTATCAAAAATAATTACGAGCACATTTCTGTGGTCGTTTTCACCAAACTTTATAGCAATTGAATGCCTAATTCTTAACAGTTTCAACGAAAATTACAATTTTTTTTCTCTTTCAAGTGAAATAAATGGAGGTGGAGGGTTAAAATGTTACTTCAACAACATTTATTATTCACTTGAAATAAACGACTCGTAACTCCCTGTAATATCGTCTTAAAGACAATTACATCTCCAACCTTTTCGACACTCGTCGTTTCCACTGAATGCGTTTTATCGCGTTTCGACAGCAGTTAGGTACAAATGGTGCGATCGTTGCACGCTACGTACTTCAACGTTAAAATTCATGGCCGAAAATATTTTGTTTTATCAATTGCTTCTTTATACTACGCCTTCCGGCACCTTAAAATATTGAAAGATATTTCACAGGCCAGTGAACTGAGACTGTTATTGTCCTTTTTTGTCCAATTATGTTCAAACAATGTCGTCGTCCCGTCCGGTGCGTTATCATGATCCATTTGAGCAAAGAATTTCAGGCGAGGCCTTCTGCTCCTTTCCTGCCTGTGGCAATAACTGGATTTGTACTTCCTAACGCAAGTTCCACTCAGGCTGCAATGTACCTCGCATGCTTCCACTTCCTATCGTTTCCACTCTGCAGGATACTTCTGCATTTCAAATAAATGATCTGATCACCTCACCCTCACCCTTTCCGCTTGTTTGTTGGTTGATGCTTTAGTGCCATTCAACTACAAGGTCATTAGAGCCCCGTCCACAGCATAGTTCTTTATGCAGAGACTGCACACACACTACACTAATGCGACGATTTTTGGGTATTAGCAGTACCCAGTTTTCTCAAGCGGCCACCCATGTCAATACTAGCTGAGGTTGCGCTGCTTAACTTCAGTTGTTGTTGTTGTTTGTTGGAGTTTAAGGTCCCGTCAACTACAAGGTCATTAGAGACCCGTCCACTGTATAGTTCTAATGCATAGACTGCACAGACACTACACTAATGCGACGATTATTGGGTATTAGCAGTACCCAGCTTTCCCGAGCGACCACCCATGTCAGTACTAACTGGGCTTGCGTTGCTTAACTTCAGTGATCAGCGGAGAACTGGTGTGTCCAACGCAATTCGCCGCTGCCCCCCCCTTCCGCATCGATGGCCACACCAACTATTAATCGTGTTTCCTGCTGAAACTCCACCCTAACATGTTTATTCCGTGGCTTCCTACTGGTGCTCCTGTTTCTTTAGCTTTGTACAAACACAACCGAGACCGGATTATGGCTTTTTGGGCTCTAGGTCTAAACACGGGTTCTTAAAGAATAGGAACAAAACGTCGAAAAAGTGGCTTTTATACGGCAGAGGACATTAAGTTGACACTATGATACATAATCCAAATATGAAAGTAGGCTATTATTTCAGATCTTAACGTAAATGACTCGAAGGTCACTTGGCACCACAAACTCGGACCTGCTTAGTCCAAACATGAATCAGACACTGCCTTGAACTCATCATCATATCCTTATCCCGCCTGTGGCACGGTCGGGTCTACGGATCCATTGAACATGCTCTGACTGGGGGAACCCTAGCCAGGCGTCTGGAACCCACAGGAATAGTCGTTGAGTTATTTGTGGGGAGATGCCGGCCTACCCCACTTTGGCAGACACTGCCTTGATCAATGGTCGTTTAAAACTCTTACATCCATTTGTTTATCTGTCATGGGTCAGTCTACCTAAAGGCCTTTAACAATGCTAAGAATAGATGGGGCGGAAGCTTAACAAACCCACACCAAGTGCACCTAATAAAAGGATTATAGCATCAAGAGCAAAACACTAACGCGCAATTTCCAGGATCCTTTTTACTACTTTTGACCGGACCCTGCCATTGGCGGGAAAAGGGTTATGAGTTCCTTTGCTTTTTACTACTTTTGATAAACCGGGGTAGCCTATTCGACAGTCCGGAAACCTGTTTCGGGACACAGGGATTTGAGACCCTAAACCGAGACATTTCCGGAAATTCAGGACGTCTGGCAAACCGAGACGTGAATCCCCAAGTGTCTGTCGTTTGAAGCGTATGAAGTCACCTGCATATGATACTTTTCCCGCCAGAAAAGCACCATAACTCTTATTCAACTTATTCATATTCATTATCCGGCATTCAAATTATCACATGAAGAAGGTAACAGCAAAAAATATTGACGTTAAAAATCATGTTTCACAATGGTGTTTGAAACGCTAACATTTGAAGAGCGAGAAGGAGCCAATGGTAGCTCGAATGATTTTGGGGTAATTTGATATTTGTAAAGTTAGACGTTACATAAGCAGTTCTAAATTGCATCCTTTTCAAATCTGATACTTTAAATAGACATCGGTCGATGATTGTGAACTATCAGATGACTTTTTTTTGCCTGTTTGATACTCGAGTAATGGATTTAATCAAGGCAAGATTTGATTACTATTCTATGGAGTTTTAAAAATGTAATATTGGCCCCTTGCATATGTGCTTTCTAAATTGCGACGTTTTATGTTTTGTTACTATGAAAATGTAACCTTATTATCATTTATGAATATTCTCATCTCGTTTTTCATCTCCCTGCCTTCCTCCTCCAACGCTGCCTGCTCTACTATTTTTAAGTTATTCTAGCCACATATATAACCTCTAATGCCTCAACCTTAACGTTTTAATATGGTGGATCTGTCCCAATTGAGACACCTCTTCTCCCTTTCTACTACTACCCCTCAAAATATTCCTTTTAAAAACATGACCGAAACTTTCGCTCACTGATGCATATTTATGTGGCAAAAAAATGGATTCAACATCATATTATTACGATGCTTTTAAGAAAATTTCATTTCAGATAGCACTACTTTCATTTATGTAAAATTTTAGTACACCTCATTAATTCCTACATTGGCTAAATGCAGTAAAGGCCAAGGGACTTTTATTCGGAAGAAATGTCGTCGTTGTTTCATTTCACTTGGAAACCCCAATAGCATTACGGCTGATCAAGAATGACACGACTAATTTTGTCCCTAACTAAATTCTTGACGTTTAGGGAAACTTCTACCCCATTTCTGCGCCTTGGCACCTATGAAC
This sequence comes from Trigoniulus corallinus, assembly GCA_013389805.1. Lineage (NCBI taxonomy): Eukaryota > Metazoa > Arthropoda > Diplopoda > Spirobolida > Trigoniulidae > Trigoniulus > Trigoniulus corallinus. The sequence goes on along the minus strand of JAAFCE010001963.1, from coordinate 11,851,843 downwards.
CAGAAAACGTTTATCGCGAATAAAAAAAACTGAGACAAAGTAAACCTTTAAAGATGGGCAGTGTCGGATTTACCACCAGGCTAATTAGGCTGAAGCCTAGGGCCTCTACATTTAGTGGGCTTAAAAACTTAAGAAAAGGGCTTGAAAAGGGTCTCAAAATTGAAATAGCCTAGGGTCTCTCAATGTCTAAATCCGGCACTGAAGATGGCAGAGGGTCTTAAAAGATTCCAATAAGAATTGTGATACGAGGTACTCAACCAGACCACCATTGTCCAATTTGCTTTGTTGGTGTTTTAGGGCTCTTCAATTACAGTGGTCATTAGAGCCCCGTCCACTGCGTAGCTCGAATGCAGAGTCTGCACAGACACTACACTGTTAACGATTTGGGTAGTAGCAGTACCCAGTGTTCGCAAGAGGTCACCCATCCCAGTACTATCTGAGGTTGCGTTGGGGAGCGGCTTATTGCGTTGGACACACCAGTTCTCGTCTGATCACTAAAGTTAAGCAATCCAAACCCCAGCTAGTACTAACATGGGTGGCCGCTTGGTAAAACTGGGTACTGCTAATACCCAAAACTCGTCGTATTAGTGTCTGCACTAGAACTACGCAAGGTCTCTAATGACCTTGTAGTTGAAGGGACCTAAAGCATCAACTAAAAGGGGTTGCGTAAGCATAACTTCAGTGATCAGACGACAACTGGTGTGTCTAACGCAATACAGCCTCTCACCGCTGTCCGAAATTTCATCCATGAGTACCACACTATTCTGGAAGCTGTGATCAGAGCCGGCGCTATATTTTGCGGAGCCCTATGCCATCGCACTGTTCGCACACGCATCTCGCCGGCCCTGGCTGTGATGCCTAAATGCTTTCCCATTCGAATTCTGAATCGGAGCATCCACACGGGAAACCATGTGACGTTCAACTTTCAACTGTTATTTACTGATGCCACAGGAGAGCCTGGATTTTTTGCCCACTTACATTTTTCTATACATAGCCACACGGGACTATACCTTTAATTCCCATCCAACGGAAGGCGCCCTCGAGGCACTCGGCCCACCTCGATCCAGTATCAAATCTGGATCAATTGTTGTTGTTGTTTGTTGAAGTTTAAGGTCCCGTCAACTACAAGGTCATTAGAGACCCGTCCACTGTATAGTTCTAATGCATATACTGCACAGTCACTACACTAATGCGACGATTATTGGGTATTAGCAGTACCCAGCTTTCCCGAGTGACCACCCATGTCAGTACTAACTGGGCTTGCGTTGCTTAACTTCAGTGATCAGACGAGAACTGGTGTGTCCAACGCAACTCGCCGCTCCCCATCTGGATCAAGTGACGCACTTGTCCCCCGTCTGATGACGCAAACGTCTCCCGTCTGATGACGTAAACGTCTCACGAATTTTTCACAAAGGATCTTCACGAATCGTTGGCCTCACTGTTCCCTTTAAGCTGCACATCCGAGCAGCAGTTTGGAGTCACCGCGCAGCACCGTCCCTCACCTGCCCCTGCTAATTGAACATGCCCTTGTATTGCTTCTATTTTCGTAACTCTCTCTTAGGACCACTGACGGGAAAAAATTCACCCGCGCTCGTCTGGTGTTGATGCAAGTAGGGGGAATGCAGTTTTTGCGCACGCCGGCTTTCTTCCTTAGAGGGAACATTGATTGGGCCTTCATCCACCCACCCGCCGAAATAAATTTCAACCAAACCACTAGCTTCAATCAGTATTGAACTTGTATCTTCAAATTGCGAAACAAATACGTTATCGTTTCGGCCAGGGAAGACGGTTTCGGGAGGGGGAACGTGATTACTATAATATTGGAGGGAAATCCAAGTAGATTACTTCATACACGGTGATTGAAATTGGATTATTATTCAATCTGATAGACTGTGCTGCTGGCACGAATGATGTCTGTGTTCAATAAAATATTTGCTGTAAAATGAAGATAACTCTTTAAGATGTCCCAGAAAATGCATCTTATTTTCGATATTGTTCCGATTTTGAAAAGATTGCCGTTCTGAGAGAGGGGAGAGAGGGAGAGATGGAGGAGGGGAGATGGAGAAATGAAGCCAGTTTCAATAAAACACCTTCATTCTACCTATCTATGCAGTCTTACTCTTTTAGCTTTTAAGAGTTTTCTCTTCATTTCAACGAAAACTACTGGAAATTTCATTAAAACTGTATTGCCTTTGTATACTGCAGAAAAACCTTTACATCTTTCGATTGTACTCTATGACGTACCCACATAACAGTTGAGAGTAGAGCAAGGATTGTGAAAAAAAAGACTAGAATGATATTGCGATTGATTTACTGGTTTACGAAATTACATCAGTGGTGTGCAGTAGGGTTTTTTTTTTTTTTTGCGAAGTCCACAATTTGATCGCGTAAAACCATCTCTTGCCATCATCTAAAGAATTATCTTAGTTTTATATTCCAACGTATTGGTTTACAAATTGAAAGTTCCGCTTCAGACGAGCGCCTTATTTTCTTCCTATTGTCTAGCCATTATATATATACCCCCACATCAAACACATTTACTCGCACGTTTTTATCAAGAATTTCATTTATACAAAACCTAATCATAAATCATCGCCACACATTGAGCTTTCAAATGTGTTTTTCTTCCACATAACACCCCTAGCATCCTCTCTCCTGCCTGGGCCACTCCCTTTTTCTTAAAGTCGCAGTTTACAGTTTGACCATCCGACAGAAGTCATTATCTAATCAGAGATTTTGACTGAATCGAGGAACTTTTCTTGGAAAATGTAGTCAACCGGCACGTTAAAATCGTTAACCAGTAAGGTCCCTTCAGGTCTTAAAATATGTTAACAACACACACTTCAGGAGCGGCGAATTGCGTTGGATACAGCAGTTCTCGTCTGATCACTGAAGTTAAGCAGCGCAACCCCAGCTAGTGCTGACACGGGTGGCCGCTTGGGAAAACTGGGTGCCGCTAACACCCAAAAATCGTCGCATTAGTGTAGTGTCTGTGCAGTCTCTGCATAACAACTATGCTGTGGACGGGGCTCTAATGACCTTGTAGTTGAAGGGCCCTAAAACACCAACAAACAAATACTACTAACCCTTTTCCCCGCTTATGGCAGGGTTGGGTACCCTTCTTGTCCCTCTAATGGACACAAGGGTGAGGTATTGGACGGTGTTTTTCCGCAGCCGGTTGCCGACCAAAGCTGCAACCCCTATGCTTATTTATCGTCGGTCTACTGTTCGTTTGGGCTTTCCACCGACGCCAGGGGGCGAGCTCCTACATCTGGAAATTTTGTCCCATCTACCTGTTGCAATGTAGAGAGGGTTGTTTTACGTGCAAATGCCATCGTACACCACACGGGACCTCGGTTTTACTTTTCATCCGAAAGAAGGCGCACTCGGGGCCTCTGTCTCTCCCGAAAGAAGCCAACCCATCTCGGTTCAGTATCGAACCTAGAACTATTGATGCAGTTATTAAGCGTGCTACCCACTGTCACCGAGGAGGGTACTGGGCAATGTTCCCTCTAAGGATTGCTGGTTCGTGTGCAATATGAGCAGAGTTTTATTCGCAATACTGACCGCTCCTGCGCCAAGCTAAAAAAATCTGTGCGCTACGAGCCCGAATTGATATGCTAGCGCAGCTTAGAGGGAACATTTGTACTAGGGTAACATGCGTAGTTAATTATTATCGACATTTACATTCCGGGCGATAAAATGTTAACTACTCTTCTTTCATATGCTGAAATGCTGCAAAAATGCAGTTCATTTATTAATTTTACGAAGATAGAACAACACCGCCCTTTTCCTCATTTCACAAATTTAATTTCCCCTTTCCTACAGCAATAGACTCAAGTTGCTACACTTTCTGCACTTTTTCTGTTGATAAATTTCTTAAGCATTTTAAAGAGGATCGTGTCATATAAGTTTCCCGCCTTGTGCGGGGTGAGAGCAGAACTTGAATGAGTCACTATGGCCGATTATTGTGTTGGACACACCAGTTTTGTCTGGTCACTGAAGTTAAGCAACGCAGCCCCAGCAAGTACTGACATGGGTGGCCGCTTTGGAAAACTGGGTACAGCTAATACCCAAAAATCGTCGCGTTAGTGTAGTGTCTGTGCAGTCTCTGCATTTGAACTACGCTGTGGACGGGGCTGTAATGGCCTTGTAGTTGAATGGCCCTAAAACACCAACGAACCAATAGAAGTTGCGTAAGAGGCCGAGGTCATTCCCCAAGTGTGCAAATAATATTACTACTGCCGTTCTTCTCCTTCTTCATTGGCACCTTTAAGGACGTTAGCCGTTTGTCTAATCTTAATCAAAATCTATAATACAGGGATTCGTTCGTGGCATATCCAAACGAGGATTACTTTGAGAACATGCTGTCTGTAAAACTCCATTGAAGTGTCAGTGATGGATAATTCTTTAGGCCCAAAATTGGCGCGCTTGGAGTCTCCTAAAGTTAGTAACTCCATATCTGTGGCGTCTGTGACTCCAAAACGCTAAACATAGAGATTTGGCACTTAGTATTTAGAACATCGGCGCCTTAAAACTGCGATCCTGTGCAGACAGGCCAGGGCTCTCCAATTGAAGAGCATTGAGAAACGACCTTTTGTCTGAAGCTAATCCTGCACAACGGGTTTTAATTTAAAAACACCTTACATTATGATGCATCGTACAATTCTTTAAACTTATTAACAAGTCCATTATGTGTTATTGGAATGCCCACACTGAAAGTTAAAGGTGAAAGGTTGGTAAGCTTCCAAAAGATACTACCACTTCATTCCCGCTTATCACTCACCAGGTTCCCATTCACCCCACAAACCATCATATCCTGTTGTGCAACCTGCTCCCACGTCTCCTTAAGTCTTACCCTGGCGCTGGTGCTTCCGATGAAACCCGGCTCGTGAGTTTCAGGCTCCCTAAGCAAGTAGGCAAACTTCATGCAGTTCTAATCGCCCCTCACGCCCTTGGCACTTGCACTGCTATGGTTCTGCAACAAGGCGCCTCGAGAAAGCCAACATTTAGAAACGGCCCCACCAACCAGAGAAGTTTGGGAACCCTACGAATATGAACATTTTAAATGAAGGATAAACTGCATGGCAGGGTAGTACCTCTGAAATTCGCCGCCCTATTCAGCCGCCTAGGGTTGTGTGCCCCATGAACGGCCTGTATTTACAATAGCCTGCATCCTTATGATCTTCTAGTCACATGCTGATAGAACCTCAATCTATTTTCTCTCATGTTCGCTGCGATGTTCCCCACCCCAAATCTACCCTTAATACACTCATCTGCTCTCGACACCCCACCCATGTACCGCAACATTCGCTTCTGAGTTACCCTGAGTTACACTAACAACAACACATTTCGGGGCACACAAAGTTGTGTTGTAAAACCTCGCCTCGGTGGCGCAGTGGGTAGCACGTTCGGTAACTACGTCAGTAGTTTTTGGTTTGATACTAGACCAAGGTGGGTTGGCTTCTTTCGGGCGAGAGAGAAACCCTGAGTGCGCCTTCTTTCGGATGAGAAGTAAACCCAAGGTCCCGTGTGGTGCACGATAGCATCTGCACGTGAAAGAATCCCATCTATTGTGGAACGGGTAGAGGAAGCAAAAGTTTCCAGGTGAAGGAGCTCGCCCTCCTGGCTTAGGGGAATGTCCCAACGAACAGTAGAAGACGATAAATAGCATAGGGGTTGCAGCTTTGGTCGGCAACCGACTGTGGCAAAACACTGTCCAATATATCGCCCTTGTGTCCATTCAGAGGGACAAGATGGGTACCCGACCTTGCCATAGGCGGGAAGAGGGTTAGAAGTTACTTGCAATCTAGCTCTATGTACACATCAAGCGGGGGACTAGTAGACGAAACTACTACATAGCTTTGTTAGCAAGTAGTGTGAACTGTAATATTCATGCCCATTGGTTCAGCCCAGTGGTTCTCAATCTTTTTGATGTCGGGGAACACTAAACTGTGACATTTTACTATCACGGAACACTTACAATTCAACATAAACTTTAAAGCAGGTTGTACACCTTCTACACTTGGTACTTACTACATCACCATCATACCCTTATCCAGCCTGTGACAGGGTCGGGTCTGCGGGTTCTAGCCTTCCACTCCCGCCTATTTCTCCCCCAGTTCCCCGTCCACCCCACACACTGTTACATCCCTTACGGACAATCTTTTCCCACATCTGCTTTGGTCTCCTCCTGCCCCTGGTGCTACCGACCACTTGCATTCCTGGAATTAACCTAGCGAGCTCCTCTTCCCCTCTTCGCATAACGTGTCAATACCACCTCAGCCTATTCTCCCTCATTTCTTCGGCGATGTCCACCACCCCAGGCTACCTCTAATATGCTCATTCCTAATTCTGTCAGCTCTCAACACGCCACACATGTACCACAGCATTCGCATCTCGGCTACTCGCATTCTATTTACGTAGCTCTTCCTCACTGCCCACCACTCTGATCCATATAGCATAGCTGGTCGAACCACTGTCCTGTAGAACTTCCCTTTCAACTAGATTGGGATCCTCCTATCACACAGGACTCCGTTTGCCTGTCTCTACTTCTGTGACCCCTCCCCCATTGATTCTGCCGGTCACGTCAGAGTATCTCTCCATTGCTTTATTTGTGCATTAAATTTTTTGCGGAACACTTGAAGTGGTTTCACGGAACACGCTTTGAGAACTACTGGTTCAGGCAGTCCCTCCTAGGAAGGTAGAACCGATTGAACCACTTGTCAGACGTCACTTACAGTATGTATGGGTGGCGGCACACTGAGAATCGCTGCACTAATGCGACGATTTTTAGGTATTAGCAGTAACCAGTTTTCCCAAGCAGCCACCCATGTCAGTACTAGCTGAGGTTGCGTTGCTTAACGTCAGTGGTCAGACGAGAACTGGTATGTCCAACGCTATTTGCCGCTGCCAAGTAGGATGAGAATCCATTCCGACCGAAAATCAACCAGCCATGTCTAAAATGCTTATCGTTTTATACATGGCCGCGTTTTCAAACCAAATACTGTAATCCTTTTCTCTGTGTTAATATTTGAAAAGTTGCAATTAAAATTATCTTTCGACTCTCTGTGGAAATTACTTATCTTTGAATTTTTCATCGTGAAATCAATTGAAAGCTTCACGCAGAGAATACATATCAATGACAATCCAATATTTCTCAGGAACCAGTTATACTAGTTGTGGTGCTAATCTATCACTGCCATTTATTGCATTTATCCTAATTTATCACCATATTAATAAACGAGGCTTTTGATAGGTATGCATGATCCAGCAAATTGAAAAATGGTAAAAAGGGACCTCAGAATAAAAAATAATATTATAAATTGTTAACGTTTCTCAAGTACTTCGCTATATAACTTATGTGATACCATTATACAAGTCTTCTCATAATGAATGTCGATAATTAACCGCTAATTTCAACCCCCGTTATAAATTACAGGCAGCTCATTTATCGTTAAATCTTGATTAGGCTCCATTTTGCATTATGGAGGCCGCTACTTTACTTTCCCCCACCCAAAAAAAAAACGTGCATTTCGGGGTTGTTTTTCGCTCTCAGTGTCGACAAGGATCGATTCGATAACCAAACAAACAACTCCTAACCCGTTGGGGTATCCCCCTCTTGTCCCTCTGAATGGACACAAGGGTGATATATTGGACGATGTTTTCCTGCAGCCTGTGCCGGATTTAGATATTGAGAGGCGCTAGGCTATTTCACTTTTGAGGCCCGTTTCAATCCCTTTTGAAGCGCTTTTCTTAAGTTTTGAAGCCCGCTAAATGTTGAGGCCCTAGGCTTCAGCCTACTTAGCCTGGTGGTAAATCCGGCACTGTCCGCAGCCCACTGCCGACCACAGCTGCAACCCCTATGCTCATTTATCCACCGACGCCAGGGGGCGAGCTCCTACACCTGGAAATTTTGCTTCATCTACCCGTTGCATAGTAGAGAGGGGTTTTACGTGCAAATGCCATCGTACACTACACGGGACCTCTGTTTTACCTCTCATATCTGGGAAGGCGCATTCGAAGGCGCAAGGGTCCAGTGCAGCGAGAGAACACGTGGAGTCCCGAAAATCCTGCTACAGAGCCCCAGTTGAGAACCGTTGCCATAGAGCAGTGGTCGGCAAGCTGCCGCCCTTTGGCCCCTTGAATGCGGTTCTTCTACAAATGACTGTGTTGGTGCGCAGGCATGCACAGCAGTGTCGTTCAGGAGACGAAATACGTGGCACAGGCGGTATGGGTGCTGTGGAGGCACAGTTGACTAAGGCCCTTCGTTCACTGCCGCAACGCAACTGCAACCCAACTCCAACTCAACTGAAATGCAATCAGTGACCGAATGCAATGCAACTAAATTTAATTGCCTTGTCACTTTCGTCCGCAGGTGCAACTCTTTGGCAATAGTTGCATTTATGATGACTCTGAGGTTCCTGTTTCAGGCAAACCACAAAAAGTCACTTATCTTGCTCAACGTCTTACACAGCCCCTAGAGATCTCTCCTGGAACTCTGGTTGACATACCCTACCTTAAACTGAAAATACTAATTGAAACTTCCTTTTTATGAAGGAATTGAAATTTCATGTATTACCAAGCATTGTATTACTGAAATTACTGTCATTCTGTCAGGAAAGTAAACACGCTACAGAAAAGTGACTCTGTCCTGCCCTTGTCAAGAAGATAAAGGCTTGAGTCAAAATGTGTGTCCAGGTTATTCTGTAAGTCAAGTCGCTTGCACATTTCATTGAACGTCATCGATGGCGATGCACAGCAATATGCGCCCTCAGTTTATCACTAAGTCAGTATTCAGTGTGGGGCCTGAAATAGAATAGGTCTATCAATTAGGACATCACATTATTAGAACTTCTACTTAAGAGTTATCCAGTTTTCGCGTTACCTAGAATCCTCTGCTATTTATGCTGGGGCATAATTACATCAAATTTTCACGCTCATGCCAAGGTAAGACGGAGCTTCTCGTAGTCAAAATGTTCAGACTAGGGTCGCCTCAGAAGTCGATTTTTCGGAGCTTAGACTCAGGCCCCACTCAGAAGGACCCCTCAGTTTTTAATTGTTTACGTTTTTCAATAAAAACATTCCTTTTTGCAAGTAATTTGGGGGCTACTTTTTTCACGAGGTCTCCCAAAACCTCGAGGCGATCCCGACTAATTGTTTCCAGGTGGTACGGGTTGGTGCGTTGTTTTGGGCACACCGGTTCTTGTCGGATCACTAAAGTTAAGCAACGCTACCCCAGATAGTACCAGCATGGGCGACCGCTTGAGAACAGTGGGTACTGCTAATACCCAAAACCGTCGTAACGGCATAGTTGAAGGTCCTTAAAACACCAAGGAAACAGGTGCAGAAGAGAGGAAAACTGAAGAAATTTAGCAAGAAAACGACCTTGAAAACGCATTAAGTAATAGACCGTCCTAGATCAACTGGTAAGAACCCACCGATTTGTTCTAGTTTATTTGATTGTTTAAAATTTTTGGTAGGTTCCGAGAACCAGCAACCGATTACATGGTTGTTGTTTTGGGGCCCTTCAACTACAAGGTCATTAGAGCCCCGTCCACTGCGTGGTTCTAATGCAGAGACTGCAGACACTACACTTGGGCAACGATTTTGAGGTATTAGCGGTACCCAGTTCTCCAAAGCGGCCACCCATGTCTATTAGCTGGGGTTGATCAGACGAGAACTAGTGTCTCCAACGCAATTTTTCGTACCCCTGATTGCATGGTGCGATCTACACACAAAACGTGCGGCCAAGTTGCGTTGAGTGCCGCCAAGTTGCGTTGAGTGCGGCCAAGTTGCGTTGAGAGCGGCCAAGTTGCGTTGAGAGCGGCCAAGGTGCGTTGAGAGCGGCCAAGGTGCGTTGAGAGCGGCCAAGGTGCGTTGGACACACCAGTTCTCGTCAGATCACTGAAGTTAAGCAACGCAAGCCCACATTAGTACCAACATGGGTGGTTGGTAGAGAACCTTGGGTGCTGGAAATTTCCTCTCTCCTTATCCCCGACACCCACTTCCTCCTCACCCACGAGCAGCCTCCTAAGGGTTCGGCCTGTTATGGCTGCTTGACTTACTCCCCAACCCGTTAGCATAACATGGGTGCACTTTAGGTTGCTCGATATGTCTTCTGAATCAAACCATCGTCATATGGTTGAATCGGATCCGAGTACAATGCTCACAAAACTCGGAAACGTTGGCAATTGAATTACTGAAATGTTTAAAAAGAGAGTGCCAGACAGTAATCGACATCGAGAGCCCCATAATGAGACGTTTATCCTCCTTCCCCTCATCCATGTTCATAAACAGATTTTAGTTTCTTCTTCATGAAACTTAGAATAGTGTTTATAATAACGATAATAAGCAACCATTATGAATATTTAAGTAAATGACTATCTTGATAAGCTCGCTAATTTTCAACTCTTAAAAAGTTAACTGCTGCTACAGAAATGTGATACCGCAGCATCTTCCTGTTCTCCTCGACTTCATTGCAGCAATCAAAAAAATAATAGTTATGACAAGCGAGGAGTTTCACACCGTTGCTCTTTTCTGACAGTTCAAGATGACTATTCATTAGTTTAGTCTTGATTAAATGCATTTTGCTCCCTAATTAAAACTAGTAATGGACTAATAATGGCGGTTTTTAACGCAGTTGTTGTTGTTTGTTGGTGTTTTAGGGCCCGTCAACTACAAGATCATTAGAGCCCCGTCCACAGCATAGTTCTTATGCAGAGACTGCACCACAGACACTACACTAATGCAGTGGTTCTCAAAGCGTGTTCCGCAAAAAATTTAATGCACAAATAAAGCAATGGAGTGAAACTCTGATTTCACCCCAGAATCAATGGGGGAGGAGGTCACTGAAGTGGAGACAGGCAAGCAGAGTCCTGTGTGATAGGAGGATCCCAATCTAGTTGAAAGGGAAGTTCTACAGGACAGTGGTTAGACCAGCTATGCGGATCAGAGGGCTGGGCAATGAGGACGAGCTATGTAATTAGAATGCGAGTAGCCGAGATGCGAATGCTGTGGTACATGTGTGGCGTGTCGAGAGCTGGCAGAATTAGGAATGAGCATATTAGAGGTAACCTGGTGTGGTGGACATCGCCGAAAAAATGAGGGAGAATAGGTTGAGGTGGTAAGGACACGTCATGCGAAGACGGGAAGAGGAGCTCGTTACGTTAATTTCAGGAATGCAGGTGGTCGGTAGAACCAGGGGCAGGGTGGACCAAAGCAGATGTGGGAAAAGGTTGTCCGTAAGGATGTGACAGTGTGTGGGGTGGACGGGAAACTGGGGGAGAGATAGACGAGAGTGGAGGGCTAGAACCCGCAGACCCGACCCTGCCACAGGCGGGATAAGGGTATGATGTAAATACCAAGTGTAGAAGGTGTACAACCTGCTTTAAAGTTTATGTTGAATTGTAAATGTTCCGTGCTAGTAAAATGTCAGTTTAGTGTTCCCCGACTTCAAAAAGATTGAGAACCACTGCACTAATGCGACGATTTTTGGATATTAGCAGTACCCAGTTTTCCCAAGTGGCCACCCATGTCAGTACTATCTGGAGTTGCGCTGCTTAACTTCAGTGATCAGACGAGAACAGGTGTGTCCAACGCAATTTACCGCTACCGGGTTTTTAACCCAGTGAAATGGATATGCAAGTCAGGTTTCAACATCATTGACTATCACAACATTTAAATCCAACATTGTATCCATGTTCTGAAGGTTGCCGAGTTGTGTAACGTAATTTATCCGTCTGGAATTTGGCGAAATAGTGTCCATTATAGAGAAAGGACGTTTTTTAATTGATATGATAGGATGGTTGACAATAATAGGGCTTAAGACAAGTTGCTATCAAGAAAACTTTGGAACCAGGGTCTTTTTTTTAATGCGCATACACATATGGGCTAATCATCCTCCTTGCACTAGTGTTTTCTTGAAGAAAACTTATAGAAAAAAGTTGAGATGAAGGTCTCAATAATCATCTGAAGATCCTTTACAAGATCGATAAAATAATATTACAGATTTTTTTTCCTGTGTGTAGGTCCTGCGTGCGTGGCCTCGAGAAATGCTTCGCAAGTTTCAATTTTATGATAGCCATATTTATGTCCCTATCATAAAAATAAGTCGACTCAAGCGAATACCAACAAATTGATGGTCTTCTGGTTGAGATTATTATTAGGGCCGTGCCCCTCTGTAGTCATATATCGAAAGCTGCTTTTAGCAGAAGCACACTCGTATCGTATAAAAATATTTTAGTCTATCGTTATCATTACCATTATCACGACCATCCCAAAGATACTTGAAAGAGCACCCGAATGTTTATTTCTTCAGTTATAATTTTCACCACAGATCATTCTGCCATTAAAGGCCACTACCTCGGCCCATGAAAGGTTAGTTAATGCTTGTTTATATTTGTCGTGTGGACCTCACTGCTACTGCTGATGCCTCCACCAAAATGTGACAACTATTACAACTTAAGTTTTTCTTTATTTCTATATGAACCATTATGCTTCGCTGGCGAGGCCCTCTTTTCACCATTACTATAACAGAAAATGAAGGTAGTATTTTAGCACAAAAACGACGATTTTAGCTGGAAAAGAAGCCTCTTATATATAACTGTGACGTAAATACTCATATTAAAATCTTTAAAGATAATCGGTAGGCCCCTACCTTACGATTGAGGTTATTTTAAACACCTCTACTTGGCAGAATATGTGTCCAATTACCAAATTTGTAGAGAAGGATAATGAGGCATGAGCCTGACTCCTGTTGCATTATAGTTATTGTGCAATAAGTCAGACACCATGCAATATTATAACCAACAAAGCATTAACTTACCTGCCAAAAATTTCTGTTTTCTGTGTTGGAACAGTGGGGTAGGCCGGCATCCCCCACACCAATATTTTCTGCGGGTTCCAGACGCTTGGTTGGGGTGCCCCCAGTCAGAGCATGTTCAGTGGGCCCGCAGACCCAACCCTGCTACAGGCGAGATAAGGGTATGATGATGATGATGATGATGTAATAAAGTGTACTGATACGAGATTCTCGCATGTGTGCCACAGCCAAACTTTCACTACCACACCCGGAGAGTCACAATCATCATCACGCCCTTATCCCCCCTGTGGCAGGGTCGGGTCTTCGGGTCCACTGAACATGCTCTTAGCTGGGAGCACCCCACGCTCTTGTCTGCGGGTGGATGCCGGCCTACTCCACTTGTTCCAACATCGCATTATACAACCACAATAGAAACTTTGGCAGGTAAATTAATTCTTTGTTGTTTAAAATATGGCATGGCGTCTGACCTATTGCACAATAACAATAAGCAACAGGGATATTCCAGACCGCATACGGTCCCGGAGGGTCACAATACCTCTAGCTAATTGGCGCAGATGGATTTGTTTGTTTGGTTGGTTTTTAGGGCCCTTCAACTACAAGGTCATTAGAACCCCGTCCACAGTGCTGTTCTTATGCACAGACTGCACAGACACTACACTAATGCAACGATTTTTGGGTATTAGCAGTACCCAGTTTTCCCAAGCGGCCACCGATGTCAGTACTACCTGGGGTTACGTTGTTTAACTTCAATGATCGGACGAGAACTAGTGTGTCCAATGCAGTTCACCGCTCCGGACGCAGATGGAAATGTATTGGGAAGGTCGTTGGCTGAACCACTGTGGAAAGCCTCCTATCCTCTTTATTTTATTGTACCCACCCCAGCCCATAAATATCGAATTAGCAGTCAACTAGTCACAGTTGGGTTCGTGAGCATTGAGATAGGTCCTCCGAACAACGCAAATGCTACATAGGGCCACAACTTCGTTTCCAATTCCCTTTTAAAACCGCAAGTAAAAAAGAAACCATTGGAATTGAACTAGTACACACTATTGTATATTCAATATTTATAGTCTTTCTCTACTGGCAATACTTGATTTGCACACCGTAAATAGGTTTTAAAACAATGGTGCAACCATCTTGAAATTAATGGTAATGTGAAGATGAAACGATGACACTGTACGGTCGTGTTCTCTGAAGCACCAAATTTCAGAAATGAGAATGCTAGTCTGTTATTAAGACGAGAATGTGAAAAATCGCACTTTCTTTGGTCCACTAACCTTAAGCACGTCTTCATTTCATGTGAATTAAGTTCATGTGCAATTTTTTCTGGTACACTTAAATCTTTCAGCTGTATAATTGATTTTTTTGTGCTTGTGAAAATGGTCCTAGATTTCCTTGAACAACTAATTTTTCAGTCCCATTCTGTTATTTCGTAGATATGCTTGAACGACATTAAAGGCTATACCAGGATGGCGAAAACTTCATCCTACATTCCGTTGAAAAAAACGGAAATTAAATCTACCTTACCGCTATTTCTTTAGATAACTTATATAGTACAAGTAGTGGAACAAATTCACGAACTCGTTACGTCAAACAGAAATCAAACCATGTCACCAAGAAAATTCTGCCCGGAATAGGGCCCTAAGGCAGGTCTACAGCATATAGTTTTATAAGAACATGCCTCTAGTGCAACACTTATTCTACTATACAGTCAATTATACAGTAATTTTTGGAAAGTTGGTGAACGTTTGATGGCCGGCAATCCATATGACCTAAAGAGTTCCTATCTATTCCTCTAAAAAGTACTAAAAAAGTTCCCAAAGAGTTCACAACCTTCCAAATCCCAAAAAATTCTCTGAAGAGCACCCAAATAATCCTTTATGACGGATACCTTGCTAGTGGCAGTTTTCATACTAGACACATGTGTCTAGATCTCCACCAGAACCCCAGCTACATCTTTGCCCTTTTAACCTATTCCTGTTGCTCTACTCCATCACCCGCCACTCGCACGACCTCGCCCAATGTGGAGGTTCCCACATTGGAATTCCATAATAATCTAAAATCTGGAATGAGAGTTATTCTCTCCACTGCCAATTTGGCCTATCAAGGCTGCTTGCAGTGTATTCAATTAGAATTGGGATCCCTGGTGTGCGGCGGAGTCTGAAAAATCACGTTGTGATCAAACACTCCTATGATCACAAAAGACCATAGGCAGTATAATTTAGCCAATAAGATTGTACTACTGGGTTCATTCCCGGCCACGGATCAATTTAGGACTTGGAATACCCCGTCCTGTCTTTATCTGATAAAAATTTGGTTCTTTAGTGTCGACAGTGAGAATTTAAGAACAAATATTCGTTTTATAAGGGTTCCCTTTGTTGTTGTTTGTTGGTGTTTTAGGGCCCTTCAACTACAAAGGTCATTACAGCCCCGTCCACAGTGCTATTCTTATGCACAGACTGCGCAGACACTACTCTAATGCGACGATTTTTGGGTATTAGCACTACCCAGTTTTCCCAAGCGGCCACCCATGTCAGTAGTAGCTGGGGTTGCGCTGCTTCAGTGATCAGACGAGAACTGGTGTGTCCAACGCAATGCGAGAAGTGATTTTAAAACATTTCGCTGTATTTATTCAGCATTTTACCAATAAAATTGGCCCTTGCCCCAAGTCGGCACATTTTGCGATGATGACGTACACGACTACTACACGCGCAAGCTCTCACTCATTCCCTGCGTGTTTGTCAATCCTGTTTTTGAAAGCATTTCGCATGAGACCCCTTCCACATCCTAATCATAGGTCTGCCTGCGCCATTCTCATGAAATACTGAGAGTAATCGATTGAATAGTTGCTTTGACGTGCGCACGTTGTTGGCATCAAACGCTGCCTGCCTCTTTCTCTCCACGTTTGCCTAGAATTTGGCTGGAGCAGTAAGAGGGAGTGAAAGAGACGTAGTAGTCATTGTGTACAGCAAAAACAAAACATTAGACACGCAGGCCGTTTTGTGTGAGCGACTGGACCTTCATGTGCTGCTTGGTTCCATACACTTTGTCATTATGCATCGGTTTGGCAGACGGAGTCTTCGGTTTCGTTCGACGATGAGGAACTCATTTTCTTGGCCCTGGACATGGCAGAAAGGAGGTAAACTACCCAAACTCATACCTACTACCAAAAAATCTCATATTGATTATTTCTCTTGTTTGGTGTTACGTGTTTTGGAAACGATATTTTTGTCAATTTGCATGCTGATGACGACGTTTATTTCTAATGTGTTTTGATGCTTGTAGCACACTACACCCACAGTTGATTTCAATTATTATTAAATATTTGCATGTGGTTCGATGACACCTTGGTGACGTAGACATTTTATATGTGCTAATAAATAATTACTGGGTTCATTAAGTGGTCATATAACTCTGTCAAAATATAGAAAGGAATGAAAGTGAATAGTTGCTATTAATACTGTTCACAGGCCCATTCTTCCTGAAATTACACATTTATCTATAATGAAGTATTAAAAAAGGAGTAGCAGCAGCACATTTCTGAATAACATTTTTGTCATATCTGTGGTTTAATGTATTATAAGTAGGGGATGACATTTTCAATTACGAATGGGTTATAACCCATTAGTTGTCTCCACAATGAAGGTAAAAGGGGTTCATCCTGCTGAAATGAATGGTGTGGTAAAGTAAAAGAGTTAATAATGGCATTATTTATTAGTCAGCTTAGATGAAAAGTATTTAGGGAAGGTTTTAAACATGAGAAGACTATAATATCATTTGAATAATGGCTGATCACATTTTTATCTAGTTTCAAGTAAGAATTTAGTGGAATTTTATTAGTTTGATTATTGTGACAAGAGTAAGTTTTCATTTTGTAAACAGCCATCTTTCTATCGATTATCTTTACTTTTTCTCTGTCTCTCTTTCTGAATGATATGAATTTTAATATTTTCTTTGTTACCAATATCATTATTGAGAATATTTTGTTTGTTGCTAACTTTTCTCTTTCTTTGCCTCTCTCTCTCTGGAGGGATTAAGCAACATTTCTTAGACACAGCAGTCCCATTTTCACCATCCTAATAATCCTTTTCTTTTCTGTTGTTTATACGATTTTATTTTTTCCTTTACTAACTTGTTGTGCTGCATGATATGTCAGAAACAGAAATGTTGCCGTGCGCAATCCTTGGAAATGTTTTATGTGTCGTTGATTTTGATATCAATGTCCATTGAAGTGGAATATACTTTAGTTTCATATCATCAGCAGTCTATTTTTTATATATCACAAATAAAATGTTATCCAACATCACCGTCAAATCTTTTGTGCCATTTCATAATGCTATCATTATAGTGTAATAAGGTTTTATTATAGTCGTTGTCCCAACCACATCCGAGCAGCGACATTTCTAAAAGTGAAAATAAGTGTCGTCTCATCCACTTTTCTAATTCTCCTTCTCCATCGTTCTGACATCTTATTTATTTGGATTTAGACATTAAGTTGGCCTTCATTAATATTCAGTTTATCATCTCACATCCTTCACTTGTTTCATTCTTACCACCAAGTAAGAAGACAATTTAACCCCTCCCCCTTCTTAAATGCGCACAATTCAGGTAAGAAAAAAATTTCAGACGTGACCATAATATTAAAAAAAACCATCTCTCAGAAAACGAGGAAAACGATTAATAAAGCATTAACACCACAATTTAGACAATTGACAACACAGACTGGCGAATCTCGTACCACACAATCGCATCTCATTTAAGTTAAACTATACCAATAATTACTGACAAGACAAAATGATGAACAACTTGAAGCAATCTTTGGACCTAATTGTGGTAGTTGTGCACTGTAAATCCAACATTCCTCTCTCCTTATTACACTATATCTAATTCAGGCTTTCAGAATTTGTGGACAGGTTCCCAACACCTCAACAAACTATAATCGGAAAACCTTTCGCTAAAAACCTAATAATAGAAAGATGAGGCAGTTGGGCAACGAGTGTTTTACGTGACTGCAGCCAACCTGACGTCATTGCACCTCTAAATCACATCCTAAGGACATGTTACAGGACACAGATGAGCTAATCTGATTAATCCATGGTATTTCAGAATTGGTCCTAAGAGCTCTGATATATCAAACCTTTAGTAGTGTCACAATATATACTTTCCCGCCCATGCCATGTTCGATTTTGTGTATTTTTGCAAAGTGGTAGGTAGTGTGCCCTGTCAGTGGTTCCGGTTTTGATCTTGGAGCAAATAAAGGTGACTTCTTTCGGACGAGAAAGGGGCCTTAAGTGCACCTTCTATCTAAAGTTGTAGCTCCATGTGAAGTGTACCATGTCATCCGCACGTAACAACGGTTGCTACATGGAGTAAAATATACGTGTGGGCCTAGTTTGGAAAAATTTCTACATACAGGAGCTTGCCAACTGACGTCACATCGATGGAGAAGGAATTGCCCCAACCAATCAAAATAGACTAGAGGTGAATAAGCATAGGGGTTGCGGTATTAGATTGACAGACGGCTACATAAAAATACTGTCCAATAGATCGCTCATGTGTCCCAGTGGGATAAAAATGGGCCTCTGATCCTGTCACAGGCGGGTTGGTGCGGAGACGCAATGAAGACGAATTACGTCCTGCGCGGGTGCCTATGTCTTTGTTAGGAATGTTGCACTGGCACATGTGCAAGACGTAATTCATCTGCATACGTTGTTCTCTAACGGATCACTCAATCTCGGTAATACGCCAAAACATAAACCCAACGCCAAATGAAGAGCGGCTCTACTGCGTTGGACACACCACTTCTCCTCTTATCATTGAAATTAAGCAACCCAATCCCAGGTAGTAGTGGCATTGTGCCCGCTTTAGTACAATGGGATCTGCTAATACCCAAATCACCATAGCAGCGCAATTTCTGTGCAGACTCTGCATTAGAACTATGCAGTGGACGGGGCTCTAATGACTTATTGTAGTTGAAGAGCCCTAAATATATGAATATATATGAATATGTAATCCTTTGTGACGGATACCTTGCTGGCGAGATCTTTTCATGCTAGACCCATATGCCAATATCTCCACCAGCACCCCAGCAACACCTTTGCCTTTCGCACCCATTCCAGCCGCTCCACCCCAAAACCTCTTCCAGTGTGGGGGTTCCCCAACCCCTTCTGCAGTGATCCAGTGCTGGGCAGACCAGTATCACATGCCTGACGTCCTCCACCTGATCCCTGCACAATCCACAGCCCTCCTCTCCACCTGTGATCTTTGCCATCCTCTGTTTCGTCTCCAGTGACCCAGCTCTTGCCCGAAACAGAAGTGAGCTCTCCCACGTATTGTCGTAGATTACCTCCCTCTCTATGTTAAGCTTGTTCCCATACACCCTCAGCGTTTTCTTTGCAGCCCTTCCCTCCATACTCTGTCGCCACTGCCCTAACCCCCATTCCTTCACTTTGTCCTGTACGAGTCTTTGCAGCGTTACTGCCCCCTCCTTGCCCTCCCTGGGGTGCAGTGTTATGCTTATCTTCTTTGACATCCTGTTTACCCTCCTCTCCCAGTTGGTAGATACCCTCATGTTGTTTACCCCTAACCTAAAACATGCCAAATTCTTATAAAATAAGCTACAAACCATTTGTACCATGCTCAAGACACTGAATATATAGGCCTAATGATTTATTTGGTTGCCATACTTTTCTCTCTCTCTTCCTCCCTTTTCCAACAGGAAATTTGCAGAGTTGTAGTATCCATGTTTATCATAACGAGAAACTTAACGTATTAACCAAATATAACGCGATATTTTTGGACCAATTATTTCCCATTAAAAAGTTAACTCGCGCAAAATTTGAGGTCTAGTTAATGGAATGTAACAACTCTTCTTATTAGCGCCTATGCCTCTGCGCCACCTGCGTGTGATGAGCCTGCCAAGGCACCAGAGGCGCCAAAACTCCAAGAAAAACATAGATAACATGCTTCCTCAATTTTAAACAAAATAATCGTTCCTTACAATAAAAATAGAGTGCACTTTTAGTACCCTCCTAATGATGCAGTATGTCGAAGGTTAAGGAGAATCCCTAATGTGTAAATGTTAATGATAGGCTCGGAATAACCTGATGGCCACACCTCTATCCAGACCAAGTTGGGGAAGTCCTTGAGCGGCAAATTGCGTTGGACACACCAGTTCTTGTTGATCACTGAAGTTAAGAAACGCAACCCCAGTTAGTACTGACATGGGTGGCCGCTTGGGAAAACTGGGTACCGCTAGTATCCAAAAATCGTCGCATTAGTTTAGTGTCTGTGCAGTCCCTGAATCAGAACTACACAGTGGACGGGGCTCTAATGACCTTGTAGTTGAAGGGCCCTAAAACACCAACAAACAAAACAATTGGGGAAGTCCTTTGTTTGTTTACTGGTGTTTTAGAGCCATTCAATTACAAGGTCATTAGAGCCCCGTTCACTGCGTAGTTCTAATGCAGAGACTGCACAGACTCTGGGGTTGCGTTGCTTAACTTCAGTGATCAGACGAGAACTGGTGTGTCCAACGCAATTTGCCGCCCCCTGGGGAAGTCCCGATTTATACATTGTGTGATTCACAGATAAGTGTGGTCCACGTCTCTCTCAACTATTATAATGTATGTTTGCTCTAGCGATGGTTATTTATTTTAAAAACGAATGGATCGCTTTAAATTCTGATTATTTTTTTTCCTAAATATCTTTGTGAAAAATTTTGGTGTTGCATTAAATTCGGGGTCGTGTTATATTCGGGCTAAGACGGGATTTCATAAGCATCACAGCATAGAGCAATACAACACCGTAGGATATGCATCAACTTTCAAACACCAGTGAGCACATTTTCAAATATTTCTGTCCTTCGGCATCTATAAAAAATGTTAGAAATGAGGCCTTCACTATCTCAGATCTGTGAAATCTCTCTTTTTAGCAGTTTAGTAGTTGTGTCCCTAAACGCTGGGAATGACAACCTTATTACTATTCTAACAAGATCACCCATGTCACCACGTATATCCGCCACCTTAAAACGAGTATTGGTAAAATTCTTTAGGTCTAGAGGCATAAATACAGAAGTGAATTTCAAACTCTTCGTTACGGTTCTCTTTCCTGTAACTTGATATGGGCATCTCCACAAATATTCTAAACTCTATTAAATGCTCTTCTGTTATTCATGAACAAATCGGAGAGGATTCTATGGATTGATAACGATCCAGGATCTTATTTGACTCTACTGTGACTAAAGATATGTTACAGCGAGTGCGCCTGAGCACCAATTTTTATTTCCCTATTTTCAAGATTTTTCCCCGAGTCATTCAGGTTTATTGAATAAGAGTTACGGCTTTATAGGAACACGTAAATTAAATCTGGAGGATCCAGTAGGAAGAATGTGAACGTGATAGAGGTGATACCTGAATCAGTAACCAACTCTTCTTAAAACCAGAAAATAATTTGAAAGAGGGGGCAGAATATAGTAGGCCTACGTTTGAAAATTATTAAAACAGGCACTGTAGGAGACAAAATCCTCCATCATGAAAAATGGCACAGAAACACCTTTTTTTTGAAACATATTTGTTTCCAGTTACCCGATTCAGTTTCGAGGTAGAAAAAAACAGAAAAATACTAATAATACCGATATAAGAGATATTAAAAGGTTGATAGAGCGCCATAAAATGTTAGGATAGAAAGTCTATGAAAATTTAATAGGTTTTCCTCTTACAATAAAACATATCTCTTTGCCAGTTGAACTGTTCAACATCAACTTTTACACGTGCTAAAATTTCAGACTACCCTCTTCTTTCAACAAGAAAAAAACCTATAAAAGCGGCAAGAAGTAAACGTTAAGACTTCCCGAAGGCCCTTTAACGATCACAGTTTTGAATAGGAAAGCTATGAACAATTTCTTCAACAACTTTTAACATGCAATACTACTTGGGTCTCTTAGCACTTTTTCTCGATAGCTATACTTGATGGAGTGTACAAGATATCCGTAGAAAATCGTCATCGTGCCATCCACGAATTTTACCACTTTTCTGAAATGGCAGCAGCAACAACCATTTCCTGCCTTCTTTTCTTGACAAAACAGTCTTTTAACTGTTGATGTCATCAAAGACATCATCTTAATAGGGTCAACGTAATCATAAAGGAAATCCAAAAAAGCGTTTTTGACACCGTACTGGAAGACACATACTAAAAAAAAAAGAGTTGTTGAATGCAGAATTCTACTTTACCGCGGTTAGCCTACTCTCAACAGAAATAATCCAAACCTGTCTGACTTATCAGTCACAAGATGCACAATAAAAAGCTCTTAACTCAACTGCCTCTAACTCTGGATATTTCGCAGTTGGGTACACATAAATTTTTCATGTTTGAAAGTAATACTTAAAAAGTTTTTTTTAAACCAAAAAGCACATTGTTGTACTGAGTGTGACTGTTACGTCTGTCGCAGTAGTTAAGGCCATCAATGGATCTGTAGAAGGCGTCAATTGTGTCTTTTCTCTTGAAAAATGGATGTGATACAGACAGAACACTCACCACTTCATTTCCCAACGGACAGAGGACTAATTTGAAACTTCTCCTCACTTTTTTTCCACTGGCCCCCACCAAACTGGTTTACTGTATCAAAATACTTTTCTACCATTTACTGTAAGTTACTGAAAGATAAATGCACATTTCAAGCACATTAGACGAGTCCTTCTTAGCAATTAACCCTCACTACATTTAGTTAGGGCCTGAGAGGCAAAAATGATTGTACTGCAGGACAGGTTCCTTCAACCCCATTGTCGCTGTTGACCATTACTGCCTTAATGTCATTTTAATTTCGGTATTATAAACGTGTGACCGTAATTTTCAATCATTACACAGAAAATATAACGCAGCTGTACAAAACGGAAATGGCCTGTCTTCCATCGTTATCATTTATTTCCATGATATAGCGACTTCGGATAACTATGTAGTTTGAAAAGGCAAGACTTGAGGTGGAGAGGCCACACCCTAAATAGGAGTAAATGGCACGAGAAATGTAGTAATCAACAACTTCAACCACTGCACCCAAATACAGTCACGTAGCCTGAATTTTTCACGTTCATAACGACATGATAAGGGTCAGTCGGTTCTAATTTAGCACACAGTCTTAACGACTTCAGTTTTTAATTAATTTGGCGTCAGCCTCTTTCCTGGTGAAAGGCCTACACACCTTACACTTGGGAGCCGGTTGTGGTAGCCGAAATATAACGGTTTTGCCTTCCAATTCTGATCGAGATGCAGCTGTAAAATGTTTCCAACTTCTAATATTCTTTGTTACGAAAGTGTATTTTTTCAAGCAACTAAATTGTACTGGTCACTTCCGTCTCCCCACTCCATTAAAAGCACACCCGTTCACTCCTTTTGTCACGGCCTTACAGTGGACAATAACCCAGGGGTTTCAAACTCATTTTGTTGAGGGACCCTATTGGCGGCAGTTGAATGTCTTGGGTTGTTGTTGTTGTTTGTTGATGTTTAAGGTCCCGTCAACTACAAGGTCATTAGAGACCCGTCCGCTGCATAGTTCTAATGCATAGACTGCACAGACACTACACTAATGCGACGATTATTGGGTATTAGCAGTACCCAGCTTTCCCGAGCGACCACCCATATCAGTACTAACTGGGCTTGCGTTGCTTAACTTCAGTGTTCGGACGAGAACTGGTGTGTCCAACGCAATTCGCCGCTCCCTCGAATGTCTTGTGGGCCGCATACACTACACATCACACTTTGTTGTTTGTTGATCTTTTTTTTCAAGTGCCTCTGGCCCTCTTTGGCGGCAGCATGAGGCAAGAGGCCTTTACCTTCTCCTTCCCTGTCTACTCAAAACTTAGAATAGTACCATACCTTTTTATACGATTTTAAAAAACCTCCGCGGGCCGCATGAGAGGCTGTCATGGGCCGCATATTTGAGATATCTGATTTAATCCATAATGGAAGGGAATTGTTAAACTTGTTAGCAGAGCACTCAATTTTGATTGATTGATTTGTTGGTGCGTTAGGACAGTTCAACTACAGCGGTCATTAGAGCCCCGTCCACTGCGTAGTCCTAATGCAAAGCTGCACAGACACTAAGCTGTTACGACGATTTTTGAGCGGCAAATTGCGTTGGACACACCAGTTCTCGTCTGATCACTGAAGTTAAGCAACGCAACCCCAGTTAGTACTGACATGAGTGGCTGCTAGGGAAAACTGGGTACTGCTAGTATCCAAAAATCGTCGCATTAGTGTAGTGTTTGTGCAGCCTCTGCATCAGAACTACACAGTGGACGGGGCTCTAATGACCTTGTCGTTGAAGGGCCCTAAAACACCAACAAACAAACGACGATTTTTGGGTATTAGCGGTACCCAGTGTTCGCAAGCGGCCACTCATATTAGTACCATCTGGGGTTGCATGGCTTAACTTAATTAATGAAACGAGAGCTGGTGTGTCCAACGTCAAGAAATGAAAATAGCATATGACTGACCAAGTAAGCTGTAAACCTCGCATACTGCAGCATCTCGGACAAGTCACAGGTGTTCAACTTTGACATCACCGCATGCGCACTGCGTCTTCTGTCCTATTGCGGTAACATGAAAGAAGTCAGCTAAACAACCAGCAGAAAAGCAAAAATATGTATTGGGGTGAAACTATTAGGGCCCCAAGGTGAAGCTTTGGAGAAGTAGTGTCCTCAGTATCGCAGTCTTGTACGTGAGGGGTGTACGTCAGATGCGCATTTCTGTGGTCCGCATCGACTGCTGAAGGATATCCTTTAGTGTGTGCTTAAAAAGCTGAGAAAGTTAAAAAATCCTGGGAGGTGAGATGGAGGCAAATGGCGGCAAAAGCTCTAATATCTTAAATGGCCTACTTTGAGTACTGCAGCTGTCTTAAAAAGCAGCATATCATTTATTTTAGTTTCAGGAAGATGCGATATGCTCCTTCTGGATAAAGTTGTAGCAGTTGTTATTTTTTGTTTATTAACTCTGAAAATAAGAGATGACTACTGATGTCTAAATCGTCAACTAAATCAAAGAAAGTTTTTGCATACCATTGCTTTTATATGCAGTTTTGCATCAAACAAAGTTATTTAAATTTTAAATGGGATCTACGTGACTGTAAGACAGACGCCTTGAGCTCAGATTTTGTGTAAGTCACGTCCTATTCATCCCAGTCATCAGCCCCATAGTTGCATTTAACTGACCTACAATTTCAACTTTAAAAGCTTGTTCAAAATATACATATTTGAGAACTAGCGTAAGAAAACTTGAAAGCAATGACAATAAAGACGAAATTACACGATGCCAATAACTAAACTTCAGGACTACTTACCACCCTCCCCAGTTAGCAGTGTTTCGTCTTCATTTATTTAGACACCATATTCACTGACGGCTGTGAAATTCAAAATGGAGATTAACGGTCGAATTAATAATTCATCTGAACAGCACTTGATTACTTTTTACAGCGAGCAAGAAAGTTATATCTCCCTGTACAGTTTACACATATAATTACGAATCAAGAATAAAAAGGTAATCATCTTGAAGCCACAAAAATGTAGCAAAATTAAATGGAATCAGTGCAGAACAATTTTTTTTTCAAATATGGAGAAGTACCAACCCAGAATGAGTTAAGGATTGATGTTAAAATGACTGCTGGGAGCCTTTCAAACGGGACTCAAACGACCGACGGGACAGTTCCTAAATGATGATGAAGGACTCATTGTGACCCCCGACAGACCAACGTATCTCCATGCGTACTTTTTTTGGAATTGCTTTGAATAATTAGGTTATTTACATGCTGGACCTTACCGAAGCACATTTTGAGCTTTCATACTTATTAGGTCTTCATGGATTTCTGTTGTTGTTTGTTGGTGTTTTAGGGCCCTTCAACTACAAAGGTCATTACAGCCCAGTCCACAGCATAGTTCTTATGCAGAGACTGCACAGACACTACACTAATGCGACGATTTTTGGGTATTAGCAGTACCTAGTTTTCCCAAGCGGCCACTCATGTCAGTACTAACTGGGGTTGCACTGCTTAACTTCAGTAATCAGACGAGAACTGGTGTGTCCAACGCAATTCGCCGCTCTATTGATTTTTGCAAAATTATGTCAGAACCGAATAAGTCGTGGCAAGAACGGTGCTTAGGGTCTTTAGCGGCCACCTGCAAATCTTAAGTGAGCGCCTCTCCAATTGTTGAAACATTGGAATGGCAATGCAAATTCTGAAGGCTCTTTCCCCGCCATTCCCGAGTCATGACCCCATTGTGGTACTGACACTCTCTAGTGTCGATACTTCATCTTGAGAGCTAAGAGGAACAGCATTAATAACCCACCATCTCAGACCATTGCCATCACTGACAACTTCCATTTCAGGAGGTCCTTGCTGGAACCAGTCGTTTATATTGCTATAATTTATCAGTATGACTCACGTCTTGTATAACCATTGCCTGTTAAGAGGAACAGGACCGGCTGGAGACTAGAAGACATTGAAAAAAGTCAATAGTGGGGCCCCAAATATTTGAAAGAACGCATGTTTTACCGAAACGTCCCAGAAATTTAGAAGTGCAAGGCCTCTCTGAGCGTGTGCCTCGGTAAGAGGATGAAAAACCGACGTCCGAGCAGGCCGTCAGGAGGGAAGGCGCGTGAGATTGGAATTTATTCGAGCGGCAGCCAGTTCGAACACTTTGGTGACATCTCATGACAGTTAACGTTGAGTTAATCCTCATTTTCAGTCTCCCAGTTTGTCCCATGCCGTCATTTTTTCGAATTCGTGGATCTTCGACCTTGCCATAGGCTTAAAATGGATGGAGTTTATCCATAAACGGCTGTTGAAAAGCACATGGACTCCAGGAATATTCTTTGTGAACCAAGCAATTGTTTAAAGTTGGATAAAATCTAATAATCATAGTTCACCTTATTAGATCACTTTGTGGCAAAGAAACAGCTGGTTTCTGTTACACTGGAACTGGAGTCGTGAACTTAAGTCGATTAGGATACGAGATATATACCAGCATAACTGTTATGAAAATAACCGAGTTACCCTTCAGCAAGCAGCTTCAAAATGAGTTTGTGTTTTTAGTGGATGTGTTGACCCAAAGTTGACTAACTACGTTACTAAGATGAACACAATCCAGCGTGGATTGCTTCACTTGTGAACTAGATCGAGTAATGTAACAGACCTACCGCAAGAATCGGGGAATCCCCTAAGGGCGCAACAAAAAAACGTAGTCTGAAGCAATGTGTTAAACGGTTCCGAGGTAGTGTTCGGGGATGATGTCAAATGTTGAAGTCGATAGACTTGTCAGGAGCCTACTGATGTGTAGGTTGTCACTTGCAGGCAGAGGCCAACCGTCCCTCCATCCTGCATGCTTCATGTCTTGCCAAATTCAAACACAACTAATAATCATTTTCCTTGCCGAGCCTCTGAAAGTTGAAGGCAGGGCCGGCGTGATGGGTGTGCGAACAGGTCGACGGCACAGGGCACCGCGCAAGGGCCCCACTTCATGTTTTCACGGGGCCCCGCATAATTAGTTTGCACGGGGCCCCGCAAAATATAGCGCCGGCCCTAATTGCAGGCCCCATAATGACGTTCACCTTTGCATGCCATGAGCGGCAAATTGCGTTGGACACACCAGTTCTCGTCTGATCACTGAAGTTAAGCAACGCAACCCCAGCTAGCACTGACATGGGTGGCAGCTTGGGAAAACTGGGTACTGATAATACCCAAAAATCGTTGCATTGGTGTAGTGTCTGTGCAGTCTCTGCAGAAGAACTACACTGTGGACGGGGCTCTAATGACCTTGTAGTTGAAGGGCCATAAAACACCAGCAAACAAACAAGTGCATGCCATAACGACTTTATAACTATCTCAAATGTCTCCAAGAATTAGTTTGTTTTTCATTTGGACGAAGAGGCCCTCAAGAAAATTTTGCACCAGGCAGTGTTCCCTTTAAGCTGCGCGCGCAGAACGGCTAGATGCCCCACGCACGAGCTGATGATGACACTGATGGACATGAAATATGAAGATTTTGCACACGCGGGATTAGACTCCGCGCAATTAAAACTTAATTTGCACATCTTGCTTTCTTAGATATTAAGGTGGCACTAAGCCTTCTTCACGGCTCCACTCTGCCTGCAGGTGATCAGTGCTGATAAGCTGCCCTAGGAATTGAGAGAGAATCGGTTGAGGTGGTATGGGTATGTGATGAGGAGGAGCTTGTTAGGTCCATTGTGGGACGGCGGGTGATTGGAGGCACCAGGTGTAGAGGAAGACCAAAACAGACGTGGGAGCAAGTGGTGCAAAGGGACATGGAGGCATGCGGCGTGGAGGGGGACTTGGTGGAGGATAGGTGGGAGTGGAGGATTGCAACCCGCAGACCCGACCCTGCCTCAGGCGGGAGAAGGGTGTGATGATGATGAAACTATCCTACGAATTTAGGAGGCTTGGCGTAAGCTAACATAATTGATTAACCTGTCACAGTGTCTTAACTGGATGCCTCCAGGTGGCAATTTCTACTTAGAACGACCTATGACATCACATTTCATTTTTTTCCTATAGAAATAAATGTTTTGAAAATGTGATACGCGTTACAGTGCTTCAAGAGAAGGATATAGGCCTACACATTCATGTCGATATTTGTTAAAATGGGTATTAAGATAACAATACAAGCATAAAAATGTCACTTCAGAAGTTGCACCTTTTAAACACTTGTCAGCTCCAAATTTTAAGATGTTACACGAGTTTTTCACTTGCAATTTACGTTTCTTAAAAATAATTATTGAGTGCTTGGTAGAAATCTGAAATAAACGAGTGAATGTCAATTATTATCACTTTGTAAGTTATATGAGAAGATTTTAAGGGTGGCTTACACCGGCATAACTTTGTTGTCAACATGTCAACAATTGTGTCGCTGATGGTGCGCATGTTGACAACTTATTTTCATATCACTTTGTCTTTTTAAAGAAATGGCTGTACTGACAGTAATGTCTTCACTGTAATTTTACACTTCAACAATATTCGTACAGGCAAATGTTACACAGTGACTGCTTGTTTCCCGTGCGCGGATTAAGTACAAATCAATGTTGATCAAAATGTGAAATCTCAACTTTTGTCGACAAACACCTTTCCTGCAAGCTGCTGTTTGATACCATGTTTGCCAGCATTGCGGAGAAGAAAGTGGTCAAATATTTTAATCACCCCAGCTCAACCTCGTTTGCACAGCCTAGCAGTAGGCAAACTTTTCGCAAGAGTGCCTTCATGGACATCCGGAAAACAACTCGCGGCCTACATTCAACAGAATAACAAATTACTAAATAATAAAATGGTATTTTCTTATAACGAATTTTAATTCCAGTTTTGCTGAATCCAATTCCCAGCTCCTAATTTATCTTCAATTCAATTTAGCAAAAATTATGTTCACAATCGTATTTTAACGAGAAATGATGAAAATTGCTTGTCTGCAGGCTGCACAACCCAAAACTAGCAGCTGCATAAGGCCCGTGGGTGCCTTTCTGCTTAGGTTTTGCTAGCATTTTATAAAAATAAGAGAGAGGGGCGAATTGCGTTGGGCACACCAGTTCTCGTCTGATCACTAAAGTTAAGCAGCGCAACCCCAGCTAGTACTGACATGGATGGCCGCTTGGGAAAACTGGGTACTGCTCAGACCCAAAAATCGTCGCATTAGTATAGTGTCTGTGCAGCCTCTTCATCAGAACCACACTGTGGACGGGGCTCTAATGACCTTTTGTAGTTGAAGGGCCCTAAAACACCAACAAACAACAACAAATGAAAATAAGGGCGTAATAAGTAGAAAAGCGCAATGCTAGCCTAATCTGAAAGCTAACTCCTAACCCTTTTCCCGTCTGTGGCAAGGTCGCGTACTCATCCGTCTGAATGGGCACAAGGGTGATCTGTTGGACAGTTTTATCCGCAGCCGGTTGCTGACCAAAGCTGCAACCGCTGTGCTTAATTATCGTCGGTCTATTGTTCGGTGGAGTGTCCCAACGAAGCCAACCCACCTCGGTCCAATATCGAACCTAGAAAAACTGAACCAGGCTCGCTACCCACTGCGCCACCGAGGTGGGATCAATGGCAGCCTAATGAATTATTCTAAAATGCTGAATAATTTATTCAATTCACAAGGAACCGCAGTAAACAAAGGCCACAAGCACAAAGAAGTGTAAGAAAATAAATTTTAGAGATTAGTAATAAGACAACTAACTGGATTTGGTTGTTTTTTAGTGGGGCAACGGAATTAGACACGTATGACCTAAGCACACATGCATTGTCTTAAAGATTTAAGGAGTCCTATTTTAATTTTTTCTACGGTACTCTTCCCTTCCGATAGATCGTTTCTACGCAAGATCGATAGATTCATGGATTTTTAGTGTAAGGAAAGTACGAATTGATGAACTAAACTTTTTTTTGACAGTAATGCACAGGCCATTTGAAACGAAGTCGTCGCATCAGCCATAAGTCCTCACGTATTCCCACAACAGACGTACAACTCGGATCGCTAAACTGCTTTTGCAAATAAAAATTTTCGGCCCTAGAATTGGTAGGTAGCAAAGCTGATAAAAATCTAAGCACATAAAGCCAAATCCCACAATCCCATCTAGGGCCTGTCTCTAGGTCTATCAGGGACCCATCTCTCTACAACTATGTGGGACACCTCTTTATACCTATTCAGGACCTCTCTTTACACCTATCTAGGACCCCTCTTTACACTATCTTGGAACCTCACTGAAGGTCGATTCCTGTATGTAGGTGCAACCGGGGATAAGTTTACCAACGACTGAACCATTTCACAAGTTCGGGAAATGCCTACAATCAGTTCTATCTGCCCTAATCATTGGACTTGATTTGCCCTATCCACTTTTATATAATACTGCATTTCATTGTTTTTCGGCAAGGGAGATTTTTTGAATTGCTTTAGTCCTAAGAGATTAACCCGCCTCGGTGGCGCAGAAGGTAGCATGCTCAACTACTGCGTCAGTGGCTCCAGATTCGATACTAGATCAAGGTGGGGGGTCTGCTTCATTCGGACAAAAGAGAGGTCACGAGTGCGCCTTCTGTCGGATGGGTGGTGTACAATGCCATTTGCACGTTAAAAAATCTCTTTACTATTCAGCGGTAATGAGGCAAAATTCTCAGGTGTAGTAGCTCGCTCCCTGGCGTCGCGTCGACGGAGTGCCACAACGAGCAGTAGGTCGACCATAAATAAACATAGGGGTTGCAGCTTCGGTCTGCAGCCCGGCTGGGTAAAAACACTGTCTAGCAGATCGCTCATATGTCCAGGGCCGGCCTTATCTATAAAGGGGCCCGGGTGCAGAAATCCTTTTGAGGCCCCAAAATATTTTTCCAAAACATTTTTCCTAAGGATTCAGAGTAAATGTACTCCTCTTAGATGCCCTCCTATCCCATTCTGAGATCCTTCCTAATTTTGGAAGGTAATACATTTTTGGATGATGTCATGTGCCCTAATATGTCGCCATTGCATTTATGAGTTGGTCTGAAAGCTTATGTGGACGTCCACACCTTGGAACATTTTCAGTTGGACTTATGTCCTTATATTTTTTTTATTACACTTCTGATTATTAAAAGTACTGTATTTTGGTTTTAACAACCCCAAAATAATAGCATTTTTAAATTATTGACTCTTAACCTCTAATTCTGGGTTGTCCAGCCTGTGGCCCATTGAGGCTTTAATGTGGCCCATGGTGCAACATTTCTAATTATGCATTATAGCCTACCTGCTATGTAACACCTAAATGGATGAAGATAACGTTAGGTTATTTGGTTTTGACAGCCTGTGGCTGGCAGTCAGTTCATGGAGCAGCCGAGTGACCCACAACAACAGAAAGGTTGAAAAACCCTGGTGTAGTTCAATGGCAGGGTTGTTAGGTTACGTTTAGGTTATGTTGCATTGGCCATTATGTTGCGTTGCCCCTACAATGACGTATTAAGCTTTTAATATTAGCAATGATCTGGGCCCTGATGGGTACTGATGATGGGGCCCCCCTCAATCGTGGGGCCCGGGTGCAATGCACCCTCTGCACCCCCCCCCCCGGATGGCCGGCCCTGCATATGTCCATCCAGAGGGATAAAGATTAGTACCCGACCCTGCAATAGGCGGGACAATGGTTAATAGTTGCTTGTCAATTTTTAGTCGTAAGATCCTTCTGAATATACCTTTGTCTCCTCTCCTACCATTCCCAGAAGTGACAGGAAGGTCATTCTGACGGACAGAAAGTATCTCATGTTTGGCTCTCGAACGTGCTTGACGTCTAAATTTATGAACCAGATCTCTGCGGCCTTCACGAGTAGGTGGTGGAGAGTGTCTTTGGGTACTGACCTATCAATATCATGCTAATTAAATCAATTGAACATCTTCATAAGTGTATTTTTAGGCTATGATATTCTGTACGAGCATGTGCATGTCAAAATGAGAGTTTTTAAAGGGCGGAATTGGTTAAGAATCCACTCGAAATTGTACGAGTATAAAACGCTCGATGAAGCTTAGTATTCAATTAACCGAAAGTTGATTATAAGAGAAAAGATCACGACAGATGCTTCAAGGCAATTTTTCTTTGCTTTTAAATTAATCCATTTTCTCAAGAATGTCTTTCTTTCTGTCTTAAAATTTTTCTCGTCTCCTCCCTCCTCTCTCAACATCTTTAACAGGTGACAGTAATTAGATTTAAATGTCATTGTCAAATAATATGAAATATGTATCACTTCTACTGTTAGATCCTTTTCTTACATCTTCTGTCTACAACTCTCTCATTAAAAGAAATTTCAAAAGACAATATAATCGTTAATTTGACAAATTGGAATATGTAAAGGCGGTAAAAGCAAACATAATTAGAGCCTGACGCAAGCTCATATTATTCTTATTATTATTATAAATCCTTTTGCAGACGCACAAAAAATTGATTGAGTTAGTTTGAAAGATTCGCATATCATCTTAATCTTTCAGAAATATATATTGCCACGCATGTCATTCGCCTTGTAGCAATTGTGCACTTCTGAAATGTACGAACTTTTTAAGTTTGGCATGATCAATAATACAGCTAATTTTATCTTTGAAATTGATCCTGCAGGAAGAGAAAAACAGACAGCGAGAGAGCCAAGGAAAGAGGCAGATAGCATTTATAGTTGACAGTGGAAAGTTATGCATGCCTTAAACTACTAATTATGCGAATTTATTAGCCAGCTGAGTCCCAAATGAACCACGCAATTGCACAATATTTTCTTTTATCGAGTGGCAAAACCCTAAAGAAATCCAAATGTGATATCACAGTGTATATAAATACGTTAGCGGCTTTAAGACATTCTGATTAGAAAAAGATGCACATCGTAGATCATATTCTGTCTGTCTTGACGGGTTTCTTGCTTGACTTATAAGTCTGGCTACATTGCTACAGGCTCAGGCTTGACCGACGTGAGAGACTACTTCCCTGCAAGAGAGAGAGAGAGAGTCATGGCAGGAGTGAGAGATAGTCGCTGAGACAGACATTCAGAGAGGGCATCCAGGGAGCCAGACATGTAGATGGGAGAGGGAGAAGACAGCGAGACAGACACACACAGAGAGAGAAAGAGACAGACACACACAGAGAGAGAAAGAGACAGACACACACAGAGAGAGAGAGAAAGAGACAGACACACACACAGAGAGAGAGAAAGAGACAGACACACACACAGAGAGAGAGAGAAAGAGACAGACACAGACACACACACAGAGAGAGAGAAAGAGACAGACACACACACACACACAGAGAGAGAGAAAGAGACAGACACACACACACACACACACAGAGAGAAAGAGACAGACACACACACACACACACACAGAGAGAAAGAGACAGACACACACACACACACAGAGAAAGAGACAGACACACACACACACAGAG
Organism: Trigoniulus corallinus; assembly: GCA_013389805.1. NCBI lineage: Eukaryota > Metazoa > Arthropoda > Diplopoda > Spirobolida > Trigoniulidae > Trigoniulus > Trigoniulus corallinus. The sequence goes on along the minus strand of JAAFCE010001963.1, from coordinate 11,818,104 downwards.
AGAGAGAGAAAGAGACAGACACACACACACACAGAGAAAGAGACAGACACACACACACAGAGAAAGAGACAGACACACACACACCGAGAGACAGAGAGAAACAGACAGGCACAGAGAGAGACACTCACACATGGAGAAAGAGAGGCACAGAGAGACAGGTACAGAGACACACACACGTATAGAGAGGCGGGGAGACAGATACCTAAAGAAACGCGTGAAAAACATGAACGAGAGAGAGCCCAAGTGTGCCTTACGTTTGGTGGAACTAAAACCGTGATCCCGTGTGGTGGAACTAAAACCGTGATCCCGTGTGGTGTGAACGATGTCACTAATAAAAGAACCCTTTCCATCTGGAGTAAATTATGCAAGCACATCACCAAAATCCCCTGTTGTCGTTAACAGAAATTGTCCCCGGTAAAACGACGTTAGGCGGATGTTAAATAAGCTGCGTAAAAATCCTTGGTCCCTGGTACCAAAAGGATAAAACAGTACTCGAGTAGTCGAAGTGATGGGCGATGCGCAAAGTGCCGTGAAAATTAAAGGGAAAGCACGCCTTATTATCACAGCATCTTGCGTCACATTGCTGGTAAACACACGTAGCAACAGACGTCCAGGAAATGTTGGCTGAGTTGTCTGAAGGGGGATGCCGGCCTACCCCATGTGTTCCAACACCGCATTATACAACCAAAAAAGAAATTTTGGCAGGCAAATTAATGCTTTGTTGGTTATAATATTGCATGGTGTCTGACCTATCGCACAATAACAATAAGCAACAGGGATATTGCAGATTGCATGTGGGTAACAGACGTCCAGTTTAAATATTAATAATGGTGTAAGCTAAATTACAATCCAGTAAAAATGCTTACACAAAACAAGACATAAGCCATCTATCTCATGCTCAGGGCTCTAAATATCTTGCCAAAAATAAACTTGCAGTCAATTATATCAAGGGAATTCGTAGGATACAGTGCTAAAGTTCAGCATAACATTTTCGGTGGGGAAAATAACATATTCAGGTTTTCAGAACCATGATGCAAAGGCCCAGAAAACACTCCTTCGTCCAGAGTTGGTCATCTGTTGGCAACAGCAGCGGGCAACCCTAGTTTTCCTCCGCAGAACACAACTGTATACTCTAACCTACAGATGGTAGTAAATTGCAAATGATTGCCACTAATGCATATTGTATTACAAGAAATGTTCGGATGCTGTATTGAATTCCTTTTAATAAGCTATTATATTAAATTTAGGGCTTTATCTTAAACCTGTTTTTCTTCAACCACCTAAATTGTTTTGAGATCTGACTTGCATTAAGAAACAAAGCCGTTATCTTTAGAGGTGCACTATTCAATCCACTATTCTTCAGAAAACAACTGACGAGTATAAAATTAAATCATTCAAATTGTCTCTAAGGATGACATTTTACTTCTACTACTTTCTCTAAATGATCTTTCCTTGATTGCGTTCTAAATCTCTTCTGTTCAGGATTGCATTTTTTTTCCTCAAGACTGACTTACAATTAAGATTTTAATTGAAGCCCTTAACTTTCCTACGCAAACAATTATTCTCTCAGTAAGAAAGCCTCATTAAAATACCCGTAATTAACCGAGCTTTTGAAATTTAAATAGCTTGGTAAATGTAAAGGACAATATACCCTGTTGATACCCACGTTTTTAACTGTCATTCAGCTTTAAATTCCTACAAATTCTTGACAGTAA
>JAAFCE010001963.1:11790351-11811389 GCA_013389805.1 Trigoniulus corallinus | reverse complement strand
GGTACTTAAATGTATCTCAATGCAAAAATTCATGCAAAAATCGCATGGAAACCACTTTAACTTTAACACAAGGTGGAGGAATGTTTTTAAGAAAAATCCAAAACACCTACAAGACATTAATGCATCACAAAGGTTAAAGAATATATTGACAATTGGTCCCCAACGTTCTATACCCTGGACATCTAGGAATCAAAAAATGAAAACAGCAAAGGAGAAAGCTAAACTTCAATTTTTGAGTTTTGGCCAACTTTTGGAGCATCTTGCCCCACTGTGCGACGGGGCACTGAGGGTCACTCCCTCATGCCTCCACAGAAAGGGAGCGGCGAATTGCGTTGGACACACCAGTTCTCGTCTGATCACTGAAGTTAAGCAGCGCAACCCCAGCTATTAGTAACATGAGTGGCCGCTTAGGAAAACTGGGTACCGCTAGTATCCAAAAAGTCGTCGCATTAGTGTGGTGTCTGTGCAGTTTCTGCATCAGAACTACGCAGTGGACGGGACTCTAATGACCTTGTAGTTGAAGGGCCCTAAAACACCAACAAACAACCTCCAAAAAAAAAAAAAGCGACCTGCCATTGTCCGAGATCGAGCCTGGAACTACTTCGGCAGTAGTCCAGCGTGCTATCTTTGTGCCACCAAGCGGGTTATATTAATGAAATGCGAAAGATTTCCAGGTGAAACTACTGCCCTTGGGGTTTTTACGACCTTTAGACCCTTTAAAGCAAGGAATACGCGCAAAAGGAGGGAACTGGATTAGTTGTTGGCTTTGAAATCAAGATTTCATGAAGTCTGTTATCGCTCACAAGTGAGTATTTCAAAGCTCTAGGAGCGGTGGTTTATCTATAGCGCAACGCTAATGAAAGCCCTAGAGATAATTATTATTGGAGTGAAATCATAAGGCAGAAAAATGAACATGACCCAAGACCCTATATTTTCAAATCATTTCTTGGGAAGGATGAGTTCATGAAATACTGGATGACCATTCAAGTCTGGAGGGACAAGCAAACCAACAACTTATCACTTGATTAGAGCAGTGATATTAAGAAGAGGATACACGAATAAAAGATCTAGAGACGATAGGTCCTTTCATTTCCTCCCTAAATTATCAATTATTTAATATTTCATCAGTAAAAGAACCCAAAGGTAATCTTGCACGAAAACGTAGTTCCCAGTTGATCATCTTGCTTGTAATTTGTTGGACAGCTAGATCTAGGTTACAAATATTTAATGGCGCGCATCGACGACCATCTTGACAAAGAAAACGACGCCCTTGTTTATTTCAGGGCAATAATGGCGAAGATATAGTACCTTTTATATCGCGTTTCAGTAAATTACAATTAGTAGTTTCGTCTTTCAGTGTTGATTTATACTCTTAAATGTCAAATACCAATCCATTCACTTATCAGATCTTCTGCCCGATGTGCAGGCGACCTGAATTCAATTCCCATCTGTGGAGGAGACGTATGCTGCATGTCTTCATCATTTGGCACCTTGAAAACCACATTGGTCCACAGGCCACACCAAATACAGTTCCACCGTACATCACCACATACTGTATCCTTCGGCACTAATGTCAACCTTCCTTTAGTCTGAAAGGACCTATACACATCTTGAGACCTAATGGATTGTTTGTTTACTTCGGATTATTTAACGCTGCTTTTGAATACCAAAATTGGGTTTCTCCACATTTTGCGTGCAGATTGCATCGTACACAAGCTTTTCCTTTCATCTCCCCATAGGACCCTGATATTTAGGTCCTTTTGCAGTATATCCCCTATCTTCTTCAGTGAGTAGTAGGAAATGCAGCGTAAACTTACAACCCTGTTTTGTTAGTGAAAGGATCTGGCACTGAAATGTATCTGTTCTTCGCCCCTGCACCTTAAGTTTGATCCAATCCTTAAATGGGCCCCATACATGCCCTATTCCTTTCGTGTCATTACCTCTCTGACTATCTATTCTACCTTTGGCATATATACATTTCAAATGCGTCGCTGGGGAACATTTTGTAAATATATTGTGTTTGCGTACTTCCTTTGAAAAATTGGATGAATGTATTTTTTCGCAATATTCAAGATGAAATTCCAAGATTTTATGTAAATCAGCCGAAATGAATGCATTCAAAAGTGGCATAATGCGCCATTGCCCTTTTTCGCCCTTCTCCTCTTCCTCTGCACAATTCAAGGATTTGCACAAGCAGTTCTCCTCCTTCCTCATCTTCCATTAACTTCCACAATCTGATTGAAATGTTGGACACCGAGCAGATGTCTATACTTTGATAATCACATCGGCGGGAGGAAGAAAGGTCATCAACAGACATTCGTTGAAATAAATTCTCCTCTCTATTCAAGAAAACAATCACATTAAAAGCATTTTACGACTGGGTCCCACACAAACAACATTTTGAGTGCCTTTTCATGCATCCATCCGCAATGCCTTTTTTTAAATACTCGGGTTATAGACTAAAAATCACTTTCCCCTCTATTTATCGTTCTCTGTTGCCTATCGCTTATTGGCCCTTAATGGCGCCTGAATTTATTTCTTAAAAATTTCCTTAATTTTGACTATCAATATAAGCCAAGATAAGAACCACAAAGTTTTTTTTCCGAGTATCCCAGGGAGCGTGGGTCTGACATGATTATGGAATTAGGGTGGGACACACTGAGCCAGAGGCGTTTATCTCACAGCATTGATCTGTTCACAAGTCTGTTGATGATGGGGTGCAATGGACCTCTGGTTGGAAGTGTGTCCCTGGCTGGGTATCAGGGGAGAAAAGATCATTCATATAAATTGAAGGAACTAAGGGCACAGACAGACTCATACTACTGGTCTTTATTGCCAAGGACCATCAGACAATGGAATACCCTTAAGGAAAATAGAATGGAGGGCTAACTGAACGGGAAGGCCACCGTTGCAAGTATTGTAGGAGGACACAACAACTATAGCTTAGGGTCTTAGCAGTTTTCCGGGTTCTTATGTAGCAATGAGAGTTAGTTTCTCCACTGCCAAATTGGCCACAGAGGCTGATTGCAGTGAATTAGAATTAGGACGAGTTCCACCTGGGTAGCAACGAGGATGTGTTTCTGTACTACTGCCTCAGAGGCTCCTTGATCGATGCAGGTAACCGAGTGAGCGAGAGAAAGAGAAAGGCCCTCAGTGCGTCTCTCATCTGACAGGAAGTTCTGAATTTGTTTTCTTGATGTTTTAAGGACCCTTCAACTACAACGGTCATTAGAGCCCCGTCCACAGCGTAGTTCTAATCTGCCTGCGCAGACACTAAGCTGTTATGACGATTTGTGAGTATTGGCAGTGCTCAGTGTTCTCAAGTTGTTAACCATTCTAGTACTAGCTGGGGTTGCGTCGCTTAACTTCAGTGATCAGACGAGAACTGGTGTGTCCAACGCAATACAGCCTCTTGGGGGAAGTTATGCAATGTGGTGTGTAGTATGTCCCCACTGCACGGAAGTATGGCACAACTTCCAAATATAGGAGCTTGCCCCTGGCGTCAGTGGAGTTAAAATACCTCACTGAATCGAAGTAGGCCGATGATAATGAAGTGCAGGGGTTGCATATTAAGTTGGCAGCTGACTGCTTGAAAATGCCGTCCAACAGATCACCCATGTGTTTCAAAGGGACGTAAATGGGTGCGCGACCTTACCATAGGTGGATAGTTGTTTGTTTGTTGGAATTTTAGGGCCCTTCAACTACAAGGTCATTAGAGCCCCGTCCACAGCATAGTTCTTATGCAGAGACTGCACAGGCACTACACTAATGCGACGATTTTTGGGTATTAGCAGCACCCAGTTTTCCCAAGCGGCCACCCATGTCAGTACTAACTGGGGTTGCGCTGCTTAACTTCAGTGATCAGACGACAACTGGTGTGTCCAACGCAATTAGCCTCTCCCTCATAGTTGAAAGAAAGGTTAGTAATGATGATAGTCAGAGGGAGCTAGAACCAGGAGCTAGGCCCTAGTTTGTGTGATATTTTGTGAATTTATAGAACGAGATCAATTTACCTGGTGTACTGTCTGATAAAGAAAGTGCTGCCGGTTGGAACATAATGATTTTTCTTGCAAATGAAACATTACTCTGAGAAGCCCCAGGAAGTTATGGAAGAACTTTGACTCGTTTCAATCAGGGCTGGCTGAAGCGGGCCCTCAGAGTCTACAGTGCAGGCGGGCACCACTTCGATGTTTTAACAATTATTCAAAGTGCGGGCGAGGACACTTATTTAAGATAAGCAGGCGGGCGCTGAAGATTCTAACATTGGCCTGTTTATAATTCCTTTGTACCTTGCGTCTTCTGTGGCCAGAAGCGATCTTGTTATCATGGGGCCACGAAGCAAGATGCCAACCAACTGCCAAAATAGCTTTTTTCGTATTTAATGATAGTTGATTCCTGCGTACTCTTTCTCTAGCAGTGTTTTGTTTTCGTTAGAAATCGGAAATTGATCTTTTGTTAGGTTATTCCTTTCTGCCCATTCGTGGAGTTCAATTTCCAGTTACCCAGAGCTTCCATTACTTTTAGACAAAGATTTTAAATAGGGCTGCTTAGAGAAGAAAGAAAAAAATGGGTCTCAACTTCGTTTTTCGTCATCGATTTTTACTTATTCGAAACTTTAATGGTTGTCAACAGGATTACTTTCCAATCTCAATATCCGTAAGTACCCATGGCAATCTTAAGGTCTTATCGTTGAGGATTGGAGGGTGTCGAGAACCTGAACAACTAACTGAACCTTTGATCACAGCAGCAAATTTGATTTTCGTCAATTTTATAATCAAGATCACTTGAAGAACACTTGCGGACCTAAAAGAAACAACCTCTGCTTCCAACTTGAAGCAGCAGCAGCTGCCTCGTCTAATTATCCAATGATGGCTGTTGATATAAATTACTTTTAATGTGACTGACCATTGTCCAACACCAAATGGAACTGTTAGAGAAGATCTCACAGTTACAATGTCACAAGTATTCATTTAAACTGGAGATTTGTCTTAATTGAGATACTTCTGCCCATTGGTCATTTCAACAAACCTAGCTAGTAAAAATGTTTGTCTGGAAAATTACTTCTTTGACATCCAATTCATGGCCAAGAGGTTCATTAGGACCTTTATGATTAGTGCAGGTCTCTAAAGGCATGTTCTTACAGAATTTCTTGCAGTTAGTTTGTCAACAAGAGTTGCTAACAAAAAATCAAAAGATTAGTGTCTTCTTACAATGAACCTGCTTAAAATATCATTTAAATTCATGCTTCGTTTAGCAGCCGCTATCATTGTAGGCCCTATCTCTATTTGGTTCATCTAAAGTGCCAAAGCAGAACATTTATCATCCTGACTTAATTGGAAACACGAATCGGGCAGTAAAATGTTTCAAATGTTACTTTTTGGGGACTTTGTGGCAATGTTAGGGGAAACGCTCTTTATCCGATCGCTCTAATTATTGTCGTATTTAACGTCCGCTCTCTATTATAAAAAGCCATTTACGGATTCTTGTGGGACCTTGGGGCCATTTTGGGTACAGAATATAACTAGAAAGAGTTTTTAAGGTATTCTCCAACCTGTGACTCCTAAAGAAGTCTTACTGTGTACGTATCATACCGAGTTTTTGCTTCCTGCCCTATGAAAGAGTTGGAAGTTCACAACTTGTGCTGCAAGTTCAAATTTTCCAGGGCCTTTGCTGTCGTGTCATGTTGATTCCACACTTCCTGTCCTGTGAAAGAGGACTTGGAAACTCACAACTCATGGTGCTAATTCAAACCTGACAGGGCTTTTCTGCTGCTTCAGATGGAGTAGATGAACCCTTTCTAGGTGGAATATTGTGAAATGCATGATGCACTTCGGCATCCTCAAATAGCCCTAATAGTTGAGAGGTCAAAGTTAATATTTAAATAGTCAATCAATCTTACTACAGTTCATTCTAAGCTGTCTTAGCCCTTTCACTGGTTCAAACAGTTGTTGGAGTATACCTGGAAATGTTGCAGATGGTAAGGCAGCATCACTCAGGACTAGGGCTTCATTTCTACTGAAATAGCTCGCATGCCTGGCCTGAATGGAAATTTTCACCGGAAGCTTAATAAGATGCAAATGCACTCTCCACTTTTTGAAAGGTCCTTATACTCTTCATGAATAGTAGTCAAATGTTAAAATGGGAGCTAAAAGTGCGTTGTTTGACAATGGCATATGATTACTGCAAGTTTTGCATTTTATTAAAATACTTGAAATCTAGGAGTACCGACGTAGAAAATATCAAAAAATGGAGGATCCACCACTAATGTATTCTCCAAAGAATAGTTCATTTTTTTAGTACCATATTCAAGCTTTCTGGAAAATTGCGCTCTGCAAAACTAAAAATGAACTTATTATCGTGAAATGATTTTTGAGTTACTTGTCATTAAATAGCATTTCAGACTTGCTGCAGGCAGAGTTATGCCAACTTCAGAACAGCTGTATGTCTGAATAAATTTAGGTAGTCAGTGCGCCAATCGATCAAGGCACTGAGGTATTGTGGGCCACAAAGACAAACTCTTTTAGAGGTATTATAGACGCCAAGCTGTTATCTTGACAGACTTCCTGCCAAGAATCGTCTTTTCTTCCGACATGCAAAATTCAATGGACTGAAATAGAGATGCAGAGTTGACATCCCACGGTCACTATTCCAAAAACGATTTGCACAGGGCCACTCAAACTACACAACTTCATACTGGTTCCGGTTAAGTTGGTACTTATATCATTCCAGATATATTTTATATAGCCCCTGTAGGACTACTTAGTAACATCTGCCAGCTTTTGCTATGCACCGTCAATAGGAACTTAAATGGGACAGCAGTATAAAAAGAAACCATTATAGGAATGCCTTTGACTAAAGGACTTCATATCCTGCATTATTATTATTATTATTACTTTTATTCCATAAATAGTCTATTTTATTTATGATAAATTCACTGCAGCAGTGGAAAATTCTGGAAGCTTTGCAAAAAGAAAGCCTTATAGGGTATTAGCATTTTTAAGGTGCCTCTGTTATTGCATCTAGTGTAGGATGCAAGGTTTTTTGTTGTTGCTGTATCCATAGTGAAATCAAATTGCAGTTTACATAATATTCCTATGGTACATATACAGCTTTACAATCGTTTTACAGGCACTGAAATAGGGCACAATTTTATTGAAAGTAAGATCAACATATGATAACGAAACAAATAAGACTTCTAGAAATCCTTAGCAACAACTTTCAGAAGAAATCAGATGTAAAGAGAAAATCGGTCAGATTCCATCTTGAACTTTCAATCTAAAATCTTCAAACGTCAATTTTGTTGCGATTACAGTGCTACACTTTTACTGTTTAGATTTTTTTTCCTGTTGTTGAAATCACAATCGTTCACAAAAGACTGGGTTATAATGACAAAAAAAAAACACACACACATACGAATTCAATAAAAAAAAAGCATTTGACCATATTGAACTTTTGTATCCCAAACAACGAATTTCACTTTTTCATCATTATTGCAACAATATCTCTTTTTTTTCTGACGTTGTAACTTCGTTTCCGTCGTTAGCAAAAAATCAATTATTGACCTCAGAATAAAGGAAAAGAAAGGATATTTCATAGACCGTAGGTCCTACATTGACGTCATGGTCCACTAAATGCAGTCGCTGATCTTTTTGAACCTTCAAAACTAGCTACATTAAATTAAAACCGTTAAACGAGCTTCTTCTGCAGGAACCCAAATTCAGCAAACTTCTTCTGAACCTTACAATTAAACGTATTCAATTTCCAGATGTTCAGGGGATATTGTACACCAACACAGTTCCCCTGCCTTTACTTTCCATTTGACACTAAGGAGGGATACGGTGAATTTTGGAAAATTCCTCTCAGACGAGACACCGAGATGCATACACTGAGGTCAAGCGGCTGATATTTCGTTATAAGTCCTCTTCCAGGGTCAATTTTTTTTGTTAGTATTTTAGAGCCCTTCAATTAAAACGGTCATTAGAGCCCTTCAATTAAAACGGTCATTAGAGCCCTTCAATTAAAACGGTCATTAGAGCCCCGTCCACTGCGTAGTTCTACTGCAAAGAGTGCATATACACTACATTGATGTGACGATTTTTGGGTATTAGCGGTACCCAGTTTCCCGAAGCAGCCACCCATGTCAGTACTAGCTAGGGTTGCGTTGCTTAACTTCAGTGATCAGGCGTGATCTGGTGTGTCCAACGCAATACAGCCGACTCCCTCTCCTCCAGAATCAAATTGGCAGCTTAAGTTTTGTGTGGAAGCTGGCGCTCTTACAGTGGGAACTTTTTGTCCCTTCAATAGCCTACGACTTCTCTCTTCGGTCCATCATCGCCATTCCATTCTCCCGCCTATGGCAATGTTGGATCTGAATTGCGGCCATCTACATCTCTCACTACCATGTTTCCCCAAAAATAAGACCTACCCAAAAAGTAAGCCCTACCAAGATTTTTCAAGGTGTGCTTAATATAAGCCCTTCCCCGAAAATAAGCCCTACGAGAGCCCTAAGGCAAAGAGCACATCCGTTTTTGTTTCCTGCGTCTGATAGGGTGATTTCATTAAAGGGAATGGTGAGTATAAAGCAGTGATTCTCAACCTCTGTTTCGAGAGATTGAAGAAATGTGCCGCCACTGGGAATAGTCATTCGTAAGTGACGTCAGACAAGTCGTTTAATCAGTTCTGCCTTCTTAGGAGGGATTGGCTGAAGCGTTGGGCATGAATATTACTGTTCTTACTACTCGCTAAAAAGCATAGGGCTAGGTTACAAGTAGCAGGCGAGGGTACCCATCTTGTCTCTCCAAGTGGACACAAGGGCGATATATGTATTGCAGTGTTTTCTCTCACCCGGTTGCCGACCAAAGCTGCAACCCCTATGCTTTTGATCGTCTCTCTACTGTTCGTTGGGACCCAGGGGCGAGGTCCTACACCTGGAAATTTTACTTCCTCTACCCGTTCCATAATAGAGAGGGTTCTTTCACGTGCAGATGTCATCGTGCGCGACGCAGAACCTCGGTTTACTTCTCATCTGAAAGAAGGTGCAGTCAGGCTTTCTCTCTCGCCCGAAAAAGCCGGCCCTTTGACTTTAAAAGATAATATTACAGAAAAGAATAAGACATTCCCCGAAAATAAGCCCTAGTGCTAATTTCGGCACAAAAATTGAAATAAGGCAGTGGCTTATTATCGGGGAAACACGGTAGGTATCAATCCATCTCATACTACTAGCTTGCCTCCGTACAACCGTAGAGAGGCTTCTTTTACGTGCAAATGCCATTGTACACCATACGAGACCTCGGTTTTAGTTTAATCCGAAGGAAGGCACACTTGGGGTTTCTCTCTCGCCCGAAAGAAGCCAACCCACGTCGGTCTAGTATCGAACCTAGAACCACTACGCAGTTATCGATCACACTACCCACTGCGCCACCGAGGCGGGATAGACATTATACAGAACTGACACTAAAATATTTAAATACGACTCTCCCCCCTCATTCACACTTGCATCAAAGATATGAGGTCATCAATTTTATGTCATAAATATGTCGACATTTCAAAAATGATATTAAAAATATTCCGGAATAGTTTTTCTATTCTCATGTCCGAATGACATATTTGTTGTGGATTCAGAATTTCAATTTGTCACTCGAATGTCGCTTGAGGATGTTTTAGTACCCCCTCAAGTATAGTATTACACACAGAACTACAAATGACCGGGGCGAATAAGGTATTTGCAAAAAGGAAACTATGAATAGTAGTAGTAATACGTACATGAGTGGGTCAAGTTGTGCCCACTTTTGTTACAGTTTCCAAACTAAGTTTGTGATTACCAAAAATTGACATCATTTTTGCAGCACATCAACTTAGTTTAGATATGCGAAACCCCCTCTTCTCCTGTACGCATCATTCCCTTATTCCACCTACACCAAGGCTCCCGTAATGGGCCCAAGGTTCAGGTAACCTGGACAACTCGAAAAAAAAATGGAATGTTCGGTTTTTTAAGTTTTTCAATGGAATTTTCCTGTTACTGATTGTATGGGCACGGCCCAAAAAATCTTCCTCTGCAGTTTTCTTGTTTTTACGGGATGGGCTAGGTTAACCTCTTATTCGTCAGAGGTCCTATAGTGCTCGCCACGAAAGTTGACACATTGGTGGGAGGCAAAGGATGAGTCCTCTTCGAAAAATAGGGAAAACACTGAAGTTGTACTTGCCATTACTGAATAAAGTCTGCCATTTGACCTTTTTCAAACCCCCTAATTTTTGCAGTGAACTTTCTTACCTTCTACCTCCCGTGTGTCATCTTTCGTGGCGAGCACTATAGCATTATTTCATCGTAAAGGTGTTTTTACGGTATGTTATGAAGTGCCTTCTCTGATGTCCTCTTTGTTTCGTTTCGTTGGTGGTTTACAGCCCTGCAACTACAACGGTCATTAGAGCCCCGTCTCTGCGTAGTTCTAATGCAGAGTCTACACAGACACTACGCTATTACAACGATTTTTTGGTTCCCAAAGGTTCTCAAAAGACCAGGTTCCCAAAGGTTCTCAAAAGACCAGGTTCCCAAAGGGTCATCCATGCTGGTACTAGCTAGAGTTGCGTTGCTCTAATGTCCTCAGAGGATCTCAGATCTCACTTGTTAACGATTTTAACGTGAATGTTGACTGAATTTCTGTCGATTTACATTTGGCTAACCCTTCCTGAAGTGACGGTAAGCCAAAATGGATAATGGAAACAATTCCTAAACTCAATTAGGCTACTCTTAGGTTTCTCAGAAATATAGGGCTAGATAGCCTCAGTGCTGCATTCTATGGAAAAGACCGACTTAACCTTTACCCACTTTTAGTACACACACAAGACTACATTCAAAAAGATATTTGTCGTCAAGTATTTATTGACAGCATTTGAAAAAAAAGGTATAAACACTTAGTGTCATCTTGTTTACATTGATGAAGAGGGCCTCATTAGCTTAATTGGTTACTTGATCCGGGTACCGGGTAAACGAAAGTTAAGTGCAGCATTTTATCGTGTGGGAAACGAAACTGTGGTCCAATGTAGTCGACAGTTCACCGCTGTAAGTTTTTGGCGCTACAGATTAACGTTAATAGACAGGTTGCAGGAGGAAGTGGACGAGTGAAGCTTCAGTCCTGCTTGGCGTTTACACCATGGAACCTCATATCCTTTCCTAGAAACGCCTTTGTATGAATTAGAACCCCCTACGGCAAATACGTTTAACCAATCGCTACTGCAAACGACTATTTTAAACAATTGAGAGTATCTCTTCGACTTTACCACACGCTGCGTCACTTCCTCTCTAAATGTCTGTCTGTATCATTCGAGTATGATTTTTCAAAAGTAATCAGTTTGATGAAGCTACTCAAAGATGAGCACGGAAACTCAAAATTTTTAATAAAGCCGACACATGGGTTCCAGATTTCAGTAGCGACTCTACAGGAGTGCTAAGATGGAACTCCATATGTGGCCATGCTTGAAGCATGCGCAAATAATCCCTAAAACTTTATATAACTAAATACTGGGGTCAGGCACTTGTTTTTTTTTTTTGATATTCCATACCAAAACAAATTTAATTTAACTCGTTATTGAATTTTTTCACAGATGTACAAGTAAACTTTGTTAAGAGCTTCTGTACTTATCAACTTTATTTCTAGGGCATTGACCATAAATTCTTGAAGTCTTCAAAACGCATAGACCAAAGGATTTAAGTTGACTCCCCTTCTCTTACCCCTTCTTCCACCCAGGTGCATTGTTACAACATTCTTGGAAACAACAATGAAAAATGGTCCAACTTGAATTAGATATTGAATCATCTCCCACATATTAACTATCTCGGTTTTTAACTTTGAAAGATTCAAGTGGATTTCTTCAAATGGCTTTTGGGATTTTTGGAAGATTTCGGCTTCAATTCGAACCAGCTTCTCCTTCAGACCAATATTTTTCTCTCTGGCCTTTCATCTTCTCTGCAGAATACATGTCCTAAAGTAATCTATCACGGAAATCTATGCCCACAACAATGTACAACATTGGATACACAGTAGTACCATCAAATCACATCGTTTCGCTCTGTTGAATCTCCTAACAATTTGAGTTACGACCATTGCACTCAACCCACGTCCAAAAAAATTAATGTATTCCTGATAAATGTCACTTTTATTATTTCCCAAGAAATGTCATCCGAAAATAAATTTACTTTGAATCTTCAATAAATACTTAATACTTTTATACAGAGCGGCCACGCTAATTTCCTAGGCGGTATAAGCTAAGCTCAGGCCAAAGTGCTCAAAATGCCCTGGCTAAGGTAGCAGGAGGTTCGGGGAGGAGATTTACAAGATCCCATAATCATAATGAAAGAAGGTCCTAATAAGAAATTGAGAGCAGCTGTCTTGAATCTTTTGATGGTCTTGCATTTGTTGTTGTTTGTTGGTGTTTTAGGGCCCTTCAACTTCAAAGGTCATTAAAGCCCCGTCCACAGCATAGTTCTTATGCAGAGACTGCACAGACACTACACACTAATGCGACGATTTTTGGGTATTAGCAGTACCCAGTTTTCCCAAGCGGCCACCCAAGTCAATACTAGTTAGGGTTGCGCTGCTAACTTCAGTGATCAGACGAGAACTGGTGTGTCCAACGCAATTCGCCGTTCCCTTGATGGTCTTGCACCTTCATGCCTTTGTACCTGGGGATTTGAACCTAGAGTGTAGAATGCAAGTCTGAAATCTTTTGTGGCGAGTGTATGACGACGACTTAGGTGACTTTGGAGAAAAAAAACTTTCTCTAAAGTTCAGAGATCTTCCGGAATCGGAGTACGCTTGACATTTAATTTGATATTCATTTTTTTTCTCAGTTGATCGAACAGACATCCTCCAATCAATTTCCACATCACTCAAAAGTGATTTCCTTTTATAAATGCATCATTCCAGAACTGAATTTTCAAATTTCTACTCTGGTATGTGATCTCTGCGCTGAATGGCACAGATGGAACGGTGGATCCATAATATGAATACCAAACTACTGAAATACATATTAAGTAACTAAGAAGCAGATGCAAATAAACCAGCTATAAATTCATGAATGCATTTAAAATCAGCTTTCAACTTCTTATTTCTAAGTTTATTGCTGATAAATATAGCACACTAAATCCACTATATAACTTGCCGTTTCCTTGGATACACAACGGATTCATAGCAAATAACTTCTTTGAATTTTAATCCCTAGAAAATTATCCATTTGCTTAAGTCTTGAATACTTAGAGTAAATCAAATGGTAACAAGTTGTCAGAACAAATAGCAGCAAGGGTTCGTTACACTGTTCAATGATCCTCCTGAACTTCCGGTTTTCCTCATAAAACCCCTTCTTTCCACAAACCACTTACTAGAAGATTATTGCATATCTCCCTCTGTTTATGAGGTGAACGAGTCTGCAATGCGACGTTTATTAAATTTCGTCCTTTTAATGCTCCGAAGATGAGCACCAACACCAAAGCTGAAAATCTTCTTTCCAGCCTTGCTTAAAGCTCAGCCAGAATCCCCACTCTCATTCAGCTTCCTCTCTTTCTCAAAAATCCTACTAGTGTACTCTCCACCAGACTGTCAAATAGCAACAAGCCACAGCTCTTGTTAATCCCTTTTTCACCCTCAATTCCTAGTGCCTATGGTAAGCATAACCGATCATGACCTACATGTATTTCAATGCAAGAACGGTCAAGGGCTCCTTGCAGTTTCCCTTCATTAGCTCGCCCAGCTTAGTTGTTTGCTGCTGTTTTAGGGCCCTTCAACTACAAGGTCATTAGAGCCCCGTCCACTGTGTAGTTCTTATGCAGAGACTGCACAGACACTACACTAATGCGACGATTTTTGAATATTAGCAGTACCCAGTCCCCAAGCGGCCACCCATGTCAGTACTAGCTGGGGTTGCGCTGCTTAACTTCAGTAATCAGACGAGAACTGGTGTGTCCAACGCAATTCGCCACTCCATGCCAAGCTTAGTATCTGGCAGGTTACTTACACCTACTTTACAAGGAAAAGAAATACGAAGCAGCATAGTCCAATCTCACCTCACCACGATTGTAAAAGGCGGCTTTGATGCCAGAATGTATCGATCGAACTTCTGGGTGCCAAATCCCATCCATGGGCGGCAACCGAGTTGGTAATAATTACCCGTTCCTTGAATTTGAAAAGAGGCACAAAAACTAGTTGCTGTGCTCTCAATAAAAGTCCTTCAGATATTAAATATTATTAATTTAAACTTCTTTACTTATTGCCAATGTTCTGGAATCTATCCAGCATTTTTGCATCGTGGAACGAGTAGTCATTTTAGATCCTTACAATGATTGCAGTCCGTCTTGAAGCTAAGGAACTATAAACTCTGCAACCCATTTAGCCCATAAATGATCTGAAGAACACAGTATAGGCTGGTACTGGCAAAACATCTACACTTGAAAGTGACCAAGCCATGCCAAACCTTCAACAATCAATGAAGAAGCTATTGAGGCATTTTCCAAATGTCAGAGCATAAAATATTAGTAGATTAATCCATTAGAAATTCGTTTAAACGAGTGGGCGAGCAGATGGTCATTAAGTTAACAAGTGAAACGAGTAGGGCCAACCTTCCATGAGTGATTGAAATGCAAATGGTTATATACACGTATATGGTAAAGTGCCCAAATATCGTCCCCCTAAGCAAAATCTTCAATTCTGAGAAAATTATTTACAGGAAAAATAATTTAAAAATTGATTTAAGTTTATCAACTCCTTACCTACTTGTATAGCTAGTGTGATACTATTAAATAAAACTTTCTAAACCATAAAAAATTAAAAACTCATAAGAACGCAGATTTTGATTTTTCTAAAAAGGTGTCCTAATTCCGTCCCCTCTTTCCAGCTAGCATCTACTGAATTATTTTTATGGGAAATTTCATTAAAACACAGTTTACATCTCTCATAATAAATTTCTTGGGAGAAAACTTTTTATTGACTGTTTAAATAAAATAGCCTAATATCAATTTTGGAATGATATTCTTCATAGAACTTCAGCTCTACTACATTATAATAATAAGGCATAGAAGTGGTAAACACATTATAAAAAGGTCAACACGTGATCATATATGAATCAATACTAGTCTAAGAGGTTGGGAAATTATAGAATGTAAGAAAGGGCAATACATTATGAGGGTCTAAATCCGTCCCGGTAACGAATTTGGGAATTTCAAAGGGACGGATTTAGGATCCCAGAAATAACAAATGAAAAAGTCCCATCTCTTGAACAAACAACCACAACTACATGGTTCTGACAACTGGAACACAATATTTAAGGAGCAATCTTCAATTATCAATTGCCAAATGATGAGAAAAATTACTCGGAAGTGTCAATATAACTGTTTAAGGTTCGATTCCACAATTTAGTAAATTTACACAAAACTTATTTTTTGAAAAATTTTAAAGTTAAAAACAGAACAAAGCAACTGAATGAGAGCCAGTAGTAAACTGGATGGTTCTGAAGGCTTCCATGTGCTGTTCTGAAGGCTACAGCCCTCCCCTTGAAAGTTAAAGGAGGGGACGGATTTTGGGTACTTTAACATACCAAAAAAATAAGGCTGTTTTCAATTTTTATTGGTGGCACACATTTCTTTTGAGCGCAATATATCGGCAGATTCACTTTTAGTTGAGGGGGTCCTTGTCCTTAATCACTTGTCAAAATTATTGAGGTTTGAAGTGCTGTAAGAAACGCGTTGCCTGCTTACGAAGATTTCGATGGAATACCCTCGAACTTGGGTGAGAAGAGGAAGGGAGCTTCTGGCCACTAACAATGCCACTTCCTGTTTGACTTTGTCTTGTTGGTGTTTTAGGGCCCTTCAACTACAACGGTCATTAGATCCCCGTCACTGTGTAGATCTAACGCAGAGTCTGCAAGGCACTACGCTGTTACGATGATTTTGGGTATTAGCAGTACCCAGTGTTCCCAAGCGGTCACCCATGGTAGTACTAGCTGGCATTTCGTTGCTTAACGTCAGTGATCAGACGAGAACTAGGGTGTTCAGCGCATTGCTATTCGACGGCTCTTGTGACTTCCAGGGATGTAAAGCGGGCCTTAGTCTGCCTCAGAACGAACGGCGCTTTTCAAATTATGGTGTAAATCGGAAGTCTGCATTCTACTAACGGTGGTCACTGGTGACCTACGAACATATTTTAAATGTCCCATTAAAAGTTTCCCTATGCTTTAGCGTCTTTAGTACCATCGCCTGAAGAGGGGTGAGAGGTGTCCTGAGCATTAGGTGCCAAATATTGCAAAGGAGCGGCTTATTGCGTTGGACCACCAGTTCTCGTCTGATCACAGAAGTTAAGCAACACAACTCCAGCGAGTACTGACATGGGTTGCCTCTTGGGAGGACTGGGCACCGCTAATGCTTAAAAATCGCCGCATTAGTGTCTGTGCAGTCTCTCCATTAGAACTACGCAGTGGATGGGGCTGTAATGACCTTGTAGTTGAAGGGCCCTAAAACAAAAAATAAATACGAGTATTCATTGCAAAATTTGACTGCGCGATGAAGAACGATTGTGACCGCTTGTATAACAACTTTTTGTGTGTGATTTGCTGAACGTAGAACTTAATAGCAAGATATATTTTAAATAAATGTTAATTTCAACCATTTAAATGCCAAGTGATATTTTCTTTTGTCTAATTACAGAAACGGAAAGGAAGTTACAGCAATTAAATCTAGCAACGCACATTCAATATGATCTAGAAGACATTGAAAGTACGCCTATTATAACAGACAAGTCAAATGGCAGTTCACCTTTTATTAGTCCGGCCAATTCGCCCAATAGAAATACGACCCAAGAACGAAAACATTTAACACATTTCACTTCTAATAGGCCGAATAGTGCAGTAAGTAATTACATCTCTCAATTAAATTTTAGTAATTATACACATCTCTTTTCATTTTGTCTCTTCAACTACAAAGGCCATTAGATCCCCATCCACTGCGTAGTTCTAAGGCAGACACTACGCTGACGCGACGATTTTGGGTATTAGGGGTACCCAGTTTTTCCCAAGCGGCCACCCACGTTAGTACTAGCTGGGGTTGCGTTGCTTAACTTCAGTGATCAGACGAGAACTGGTGTGTCCAACGCAATAAACCGCTCCCCATTTGTTATTGTTTGTTGGTGTTTTAGGGCCCTTCAACTACAAGGTCATTAGAGCCCCGTCCACCGTGTAGTTCTGATGCAGAACCTGCACAGACAGTACACTAATGCGACGATTTTTGGATACCAGCGGTACCCAGTTTTCCCAAGCGGCCACCCCCGTTAGTACTAGCTGGGGTTGTGTTACTTAACTTCAGTGATTAGACGAGAATTGGTGTGTCCAACACAATAAACCGCTTCCCAAATTGCATAGTTTCGGTCTGTAAGAGTTCACTGCCTCGAAAGCGCACTTGGGGCATACCACTCGATAAGGTTACCATCAGAATAGAGTGAAAGTCAGGCACTAAATCACCGAGGAGGGCATCCGAGCATCGCGAGCCTGCTTCCGCAACAGGGTCGGCCTTAGGGCAAAGCGACCGCCTTGGGCCCCGCGCTGGTGAATTAAAAAACTTGATACTGGGCCCCCCGCTTTCGCCTGCTGCCTTGGGCCCTCTATCGTCTGCCGCCTTGGGCTCTGAAAACTCTAGGGCTGGCTCTGCTCCGCAACTCGCCTAGTAGAGGTTTCCTCTTTAGCGCCTACCTTACTAACAAAATCCTGTTAGGTAACTAATCGGACCAATCAACTAAAAATTATACCGCAACACCTCTTCCATGTCATTGCTTCGTATACCTTGTCCCGTTGTCTACCATTCCCCTGGTCTTGCCAGAATCATCACAATGCATTCCCTAGTACGACCTGAAACACTGCCCCGAGGAAACAAAGTATGTATTTTTCCTGCCTTAAAATGGCATTTATGGTCACCGTTGGCAACAGAGAAGGCCTTTGTCACAACATACATCTTTGGATGAGTTCATTATTGATAAATTCATTGGTGAGGAAATAGAAATAGCATCTGTTCTTGGCAGTAGAGGCGCTGTCCAGCCCACATTTGTGAATTAAACATTTACCAGGGACCTTCTCCTGCACATCCATAAATCCTGGATCCTCATGAAGCATGTAGGCAGTAATAAAGCATCGTTCGGGAAAGAAAAATCAATAATAGTAAATATCACATTTCACTATCGACCTGTAGTTTTTCGTCTAAAAGGAAACATTATGAATAAATTATGCAAATTAAAAATAAATTCGCGATGCAGGTAAATAGTAATCAAAAATTAAAGCTCACATGGGAACTTGGAGCATGTTCTAACCTTCTATATTCCTCAATTCACGTTACTCAGAAAGGAAAGAAATCAAAAATCCATGGCATTGATTTAGTCAGCGGCAAGAAAATGCAGAAGTTTACGGTGGATCATTTGTCTGCGACCATCGATTAAAAGAGGTTCTTCCAAGCCACTTTCAAAATCATGTTTGCTAATAATTTTAAAGCCATTGTTAATTTATTGTGAAATAGACTCCCGAGCACAACTGTCAAAAGTTTTCACATTAGGGCTTTTGATATGTGCGTCCCCGTAGCCAATTCTCTTCTCCCCTGAACCCCATGAAAAAAGAGAACCATAGTTAGGAGTGACTGCGGAAGCTCTGGAGCAAAGAAAATGATGCAGTCAGCAGAGCAACGTGTGGCAGAAACACTATAATTTATTTTGTCAGCAATTCCAGAGTGCCTCCAAATTTTAAAGAAAATATCTAGTGATTTGCGCTTCATCTACAAGTTTATTTTATTTAAAGGGTTCTTCAGACTCAAAGGAAAGTGACAGTCCACTTGGTGCTACAGAGCTAATGGACAACTTAGAAGCCTTCGTTTTGGAACCTGCTGCTCAGGGTTCGTGTGTCAAATGTCGAATAACTAGAGATCGAAAAGGAATGGACAGAGGACTCTTTCCAACTTATTTTCTTCACCTTGAAAGAGATGATGGCAAAAAAGTAAGGTCCTTTTGCAATTTTACGTTGTAAATCTTCAAGACCAATCAGTCTGGCAGTTATGAGATAGCAAGATATCAACATTTTCATGTTAAGAATTTCTTTTATAGATTTTCTTGCTGGCTGGACGAAAGCGCAAGAAAAGTACAACATCGAATTATTTAATTTCTACTGATCCAACGGACCTATCTCGAGGTGGTGATTCTTTTATAGGTAAATTAAGGTAAGAGATTGAGACATACTCATCCTTAGCACTTTTGCAATTCGAAATTTAATACAAACTTATAAGGAACGGGGGAGGGAAAATTCTTTATCCCGAAGCCAAATTAACTGATGGCTCCCCAATTAGAGGCGAACCAAGTCATGGTTTAAGCCCAGAGAGCGGAGAATTGCGTTGGACACACCAGTTCTCGTTTGATCACTGAAGTTAAGCAGCGCAACCCCAGCTAGTACTGACATGGGTGGCCGCTTGGGAAAACCGGGTATCGCTAATACCCAAAAATCGTCGCATTAGTGTAGTGTCTGTGCAGTCTTTGCATCAGAACTATGCTGTGGACGGGGCTCTAATAACCTTTGTAGTTGAAGGGCCCTAAAACACCAACAAACAACAACAAAAATCTAAGCCTAGTCATCCCTGATCGAGATACTGTGAGGGCAATGAGCAATTTGGATAAATAAGTTTAAACTGTCACCCCTTTTATGTATCCCTGAATTTTGCAGAAAAACACTGGAGCGCATTTTAGAAAGGGTCCCACATAGGAATATCTAAGACTGCTACTTACTTTGCACTTATTTTTGTAATTAGGTCCAATTTGCTAGGAACCCATTTTACAGTTTATGACAACGGAGCAAATCCAAAGAAAGGATCATTGAGTGTCTCAGATAAAGGAAATTCCAGACAAGAATTGGCTGCCATCATTTACGTAAGGACCTCATTAGTGATAAAAACAAAATCCGTTTTAAGAACTAATGCAGCAATATTTTAAATCAAATGCTTCATTATTCAGGAAACTAATGTTTTAGGATTTAGAGGTCCAAGAAAAATGACTGTGGTTTTACCAGGAATGACTGAAGATCATCAAAGAGCAGATTTCAAGCCTGTCTCTGTAAGAGCATTCATTATTTAAACTCGTAAGACATTGTATTTGCCTGACAAGAAATTAAATGAAACATTATTTTGTTAGGAACACGAAAGTTTGGTCGAATTATGGAAGAATAGAAATATGGAAAATATTTTAGAGTTCCATAACAAAACACCTGTCTGGAATGAAGGTAAAGCAACTTTAAAATTGGAAAAAAAATAGGCAGAATTACCGCTTTCATTGATGTTTTTTATGGTTTTTCGTATTCAGATACACAGTCATACGTTTTAAACTTTCATGGACGGGTTACGCAAGCATCTGTAAAAAATTTTCAGATTGTTCATGACAACGATGGTAAATTGCATAATTTAACATTCCACTATTGCTCGACTATTTTCGTTTAAATTGAAAATTTCATTTATTTTTACAGTCGACTATATAGTCATGCAGTTTGGCAGAGTAGCAGAAGATGTTTTCACAATGGATTATCGGTATCCAATGTGTGCATTGCAAGCCTTTGCAATAGCACTTAGCAGCTTTGATAGTAAATTGGCGTGTGAATGAATTTCGACAACTATTGTTCCGCTATCACCCTTGTGTTTTCGTTGCAATGTCTGCAAGAACTGGAAGAAGGGGGATGGAAGAGGGGTTCATGCCACAAAATGCAGGCCACAACATTGATGTACAGACCAACGTTGAACATATCAAGTTGGATGTCATAATTAATTCCTTTCTGACATAGTAAGGGATTACACCATTAATAGTTTGCAAGATGCAAACAATTGTGTTGATCAGAAGTATCCATCACTTATGTGCAATTGGAACAAGTGATTCTATCATCTAACTTGGATTTATTCTTTAAAGCACGTTTTCAAACTTAGTGAAAATCATAACATCAAAAAGCTAGCAATTTCTATTTTTAAAGAAATTGCTGTAAGCGAGACCACTGTT